>OU343164.1:32396491-33116205 GCA_910595825.1 Philhelius pedissequus | reverse complement strand
ATGGAATTTCATCAACTAACAACAAAGTAGACATTTTTCGCTGTTCCGTGTTTTTGATAACCTTTTTTTTCTTTCTGTGTCAGCTACAAAATATCTTAATTCATTCGAAATCGGTCAAAGAATAACGAAATTGACATGGAACTTCATAAAACAACAACAAAGTAGACATTTTTCGCCGTTCCGTGTTTTGATAACCTTTTTTTCTTTCTATGTCAGCTACAAAATATCTTAATTCATTCGAAATCGTTCAAAGAACAACGAAACTAACATGGAATTTCATCAAATAACAAAAAGTAGACATTTTTCGTCGTTCCGTGTTTTGATAACCGGAAAACGAAATTAACATGGAATTTCATCAACTAACAACAAATTAGACATTTTTAGCTGTTGCGTGTTTTGATAACCTTTTTTCTTTCTGTGTCAGCTACAAAATATCTTAATTCATTCGAAATCGGTCAATAAATGACGAAATTGACATGGAACTTCATAAAACAACAACAAAGTAGACATTTTTCGCCGTTCCGTGTTTTGATAACCTTTTTTTCTTTCTATGTCAGCTACAAAATATCTTAATTCATTCGAAATCGGTCAAAGAATAACGAAATTGACATGGAACTTCATAAAACAACAACAAAGTAGACAATTTTCGCCGTTCCGTGTTTTGATAACCTTTTTTTCTTTCTGTGTCAGCTACAAAATATCTTAATTCATTCGAAATCGTTCAAAGAACAACGAAACTAACATGGAATTTCATCAAATAACAAAAGTAGACATTTTTTCGTCGTTCCGTGTTTTGATAACCGAACAACGAAATTAACATGGATTTCATCAACTAACAACAAAGTAGACATTTTTCGCTGTTGCGTGTCTTGATAACCTTTTTTCTTTCTGTGTCAGCTACAAAATATCTTAATTCATTCGAAATCGGTCAAAGAATAACGAAATTGACATGGACTTCATAAAACAACAACAAAGTAGACATTTTTCGCCGTTCCGTGTTTTGGTAACCATTTTTACTTTCTTTGTCAGCTACAAAATATCTTAATTCATTCGAAATCGGTCAAAGAACAACGAAATTGACATGGAACTTCATAACACAACAACAAAGTAGACATTTTTCGCCGTTCCGTGCTTTTATAACCTTTTTTTCTTTCTGTGTCAGCTACAAAATATCTTAATTCTTTCGAAATCGTTTAAAGAACTACGACATTAACATGGAATTTCATCAACTAACAACAAAGTAGACATTTTTCGCTGTTCCGTGTTTTGATAACCTTTTTTTCGTTCTGTGTCAGCTTCAAAATATCTTAATTCATTCGAAATCGGTCAAAGAATAACGAAATTGACATGGAACTTCATAAAACAACAACAAAGTAGACATTTTTCGCCGTTCCGTGTTTTGGTAACCATTTTTACTTTCTTTGCCAGCTACAAAATATCTTAATTCATTCGAAATCGGTCAAAGAACAACGAAATTGACATGGAATTTCATCAACTAACAACAAAGTAGACATTTTTCGCTGTTCCGTGTTTTGATAACCTTTTTTTTCTTTCTGTGTCAGCTACAAAATATCTTAATTCATTCGAAATCGGTCAAAGAATAACGAAATTGACATGGAACTTCATAAAACAACAACAAAGTAGACATTTTTCGCCGTTCCGTGTTTCGATAACCTTTTTTTTCTTTCTATGTCAGCTACGAAATATCTTAATTCATTCGAAATCGTTCAAAGAACAACGAAACTAACATGGAATTTCATCAAATAACAAAAAGTAGACATTTCTCGTCGTTCCGTGTTTTGATAACCGGAAAACGAAATTAACATGGAATTTCATCAACTAACAACAAATTAGACATTTTTAGCTGTTGCGTGTTTTGATAACCTTTTTTCTTTCTGTGTCAGCTACAAAATATCTTAATTCATTCGAAATCGGTCAATAAATGACGAAATTGACATGGAACTTCATAAAACAACAACAAAGTAGACATTTTTCGCCGTTCCGTGTTTTGATAACCTTTTTTTCTTTCTATGTCAGCTACAAAATATCTTAATTCATTCGAAATCGGTCAAAGAATAACGAAATTGACATGGAACTTCATAAAACAACAACAAAGTAGACAATTTTCGCCGTTCCGTGTTTTGATAACCTTTTTTTCTTTCTGTGTCAGCTACAAAATATCTTAATTCATTCGAAATCGTTCAAAGAACAACGAAACTAACATGGAATTTCATCAAATAACAAAAGTAGACATTTTTCGTCGTTCCGTGTTTTGATAACCGAACAACGAAATTAACATGGAATTTCATCAACTAACAACAAAGTAGACATTTTTCGCTGTTGCGTGTCTTGATAACCTTTTTTCTTTCTGTGTCAGCTACAAAATATCTTAATTCATTCGAAATCGGTCAAAGAATAACGAAATTGACATGGAACTTCATAAAACAACAACAAAGTAGACATTTTTCGCCGTTCCGTGTTTTGGTAACCATTTTTACTTTCTTTGTCAGCTACAAAATATCTAATTCATTCGAAATCGGTCAAAGAACAACGAAATTGACATGGAACTTCATAACACAACAACAAAGTAGACATTTTTCGCCGTTCCGTGCTTTTATAACCTTTTTTTCTTTCTGTGTCAGCTACAAAATATCTTAATTCTTTCGAAATCGTTTAAAGAACTACGACATTAACATGGAATTTCATCAACTAACAACAAAGTAGACATTTTTCGCTGTTCCGTGTTTTGATAACCTTTTTTTCTTTCTGTGTCAGCTACAAAATATCTTAATTCATTCGAAATCGGTCAAAGAATAACGAAATTGACATGGAACTTCATAAAACAACAACAAAGTAGACATTTTTCGCCGTTCCGTGTTTTGGTAACCATTTTTACTTTCTTTGCCAGCTACAAAATATCTTAATTCATTCGAAATCGGTCAAAGAACAACGAAATTGACATGGAATTTCATCAACTAACAACAAAGTAGACATTTTTCGCTGTTCCGTGTTTTGATAACCTTTTTTTTCTTTCTGTGTCAGCTACAAAATATCTTAATTCATTCGAAATCGGTCAAAGAATAACGAAATTGACATGGAACTTCATAAAACAACAACAAAGTAGACATTTTTCGCTGTTCCGTGTTTTGATAACCTTTTTTTCTTTCTATGTCAGCTACGAAATATCTTAATTCATTCGAAATCGTTCAAAGAACAACGAAACTAACATGGAATTTCATCAAATAACAAAAAGTAGACATTTTTCGTCGTTCCGTGTTTTGATAACCGGAAAACGAAATTAACATGGAATTTCATCAACTAACAACAAATTAGACATTTTTAGCTGTTGCGTGTTTTGATAACCTTTTTTCTTTCTGTGTCAGCTACAAAATATCTTAATTCATTCGAAATCGGTCAAAAAATGACGAAATTGACATGGAACTTCATAAAACAACAACAAAGTAGACATTTTTCGCCGTTCCGTGTTTTGATAACCTTTTTTTCTTTCTATGTCAGCTACAAAATATCTTAATTCATTCGAAATCGGTCAAAGAATAACGAAATTGACATGGAAGTTCATAAAACAACAACAAAGTAGACAATTTTCGCCGTTCCGTGTTTTGATAACCTTTTTTTCTTTCTGTGTCAGCTACAAAATATCTTTAATTCATTCGAAATCGTTCAAAGAACAACGAAACTAACATGGAATTTCATCAAATAACAAAAGTAGACATTTTTCGTCGTTCCGTGTTTTGATAACCGAACAACGAAATTAACATGGAATTTCATCAACTAACAACAAAGTAGACATTTTTCGCTGTTGCGTGTCTTGATAACCTTTTTTCTTTCTGTGTCAGCTACAAAATATCTTAATTCATTCGAAATCGGTCAAAGAATAACGAAATTGACATGGAACTTCATAAAACAACAACAAAGTAGACATTTTTCGCCGTTCCGTGTTTTGGTAACCATTTTTACTTTCTTTGCCAGCTACAAAATATCTTAATTCATTCGAAATCGTTCAAAGAACAACGAAACTAACATGGAATTTCATCAAATAACAAAAAGTAGACATTTTTCGTCGTTCCGTGTTTTGATAACCGGAAAACGAAATTAACATGGAATTTCATCAACTAACAACAAATTAGACATTTTTAGCTGTTGCGTGTTTTGATAACCTTTTTTCTTTCTGTGTCAGCTACAAAATATCTTAATTCATTCGAAATCGGTCAATAAATGACGAAATTGACATGGAACTTCATAAAACAACAACAAAGTAGACATTTTTCGCCGTTCCGTGTTTTGATAACCTTTTTTCTTTCTATGTCAGCTACAAAATATCTTAATTCATTCGAAATCGGTCAAAGAATAACGAAATTGACATGGAACTTCATAAAACAACAACAAAGTAGACAATTTTCGCCGTTCCGTGTTTTGATAACCTTTTTTTCTTTCTGTGTCAGCTACAAAATATCTTAATTCATTCGAAATCGGTCAAAGAATAACGAAATTGACATGGAACTTCATAAAACAACAACAAAGTAGACATTTTTCGCCGTTCCGTGTTTTGATAACCTTTTTTTCTTTCTATGTCAGCTACGAAATATCTTAATTCATTCGAAATCGTTCAAAGAACAACGAAACTAACATGGAATTTCATCAAATAACAAAAAGTAGACATTTTTCGTCGTTCCGTGTTTTGATAACCGGAAAACGAAATTAACATGGAATTTCATCAACTAACAACAAATTAGACATTTTTCGCTGTTGCGTGTTTTGATAACCTTTTTTCTTTCTGTGTCAGCTACAAAATATCTTAATTCATTCGAAATCGGTCAATAAATGACGAAATTGACATGGAACTTCATAAAACAACAACAAAGTAGACATTTTTCGCCGTTCCGTGTTTTGATAACCTTTTTTTCTTTCTATGTCAGCTACGAAATATCTTAATTCATTCGAAATCGTTCAAAGAACAACGAAACTAACATGGAATTTCATCAAATAACAAAAAGTAGACATTTTTCGTCGTTCCGTGTTTTGATAACCGGAAAACGAAATTAACATGGAATTTCATCAACTAACAACAAATTAGACATTTTTAGCTGTTGCGTGTTTTGATAACCTTTTTTCTTTCTGTGTCAGCTACAAAATATCTTAATTCATTCGAAATCGGTCAATAAATGACGAAATTGACATGGAACTTCATAAAACAACAACAAAGTAGACATTTTTCGCCGTTCCGTGTTTTGATAACCTTTTTTTCTTTCTATGTCAGCTACAAAATATCTTAATTCATTCGAAATCGGTCAAAGAATAACGAAATTGACATGGAACTTCATAAAACAACAACAAAGTAGACAATTTTCGCCGTTCCGTGTTTTAAAAACCTTTTTTTCTTTCTGTGTCAGCTACAAAATATCTTAATTCATTCGAAATCGTTCAAAGAACAACGAAACTAACATGGAATTTCATCAAATAACAAAAGTAGACATTTTTCGTCGTTCCGTGTTTTGATAACCGAACAACGAAATTAACATGGAATTTCATCAACTAACAACAAAGTAGACATTTTTCGCTGTTGCGTGTCTTGATAACATTTTTTCTTTCTGTGTCAGCTACAAAATATCTTAATTCATTCGAAATCGGTCAAAGAATAACGAAATTGACATGGAACTTCATAAAACAACAACAAAGTAGACATTTTTCGCCGTTCCGTGTTTTGGTAACCATTTTTACTTTCTTTGCCAGCTACAAAATATCTTAATTCATTCGAAATCGGTCAAAGAACAACGAAATTGACATGGAACTTCATAACACAACAACAAAGTAGACATTTTTCGCCGTTCCGTGCTTTTATAACCTTTTTTTCTTTCTGTGTCAGCTACAAAATATCTTAATTCTTTCGAAATCGTTTAAAGAACTACGACATTAACATGGAATTTCATCAACTAACAACAAAGTAGACATTTTTCGCTGTTCCGTGTTTTGATAACCTTTTTTTCTTTCTGTGTCAGCTACAAAATATCTTAATTCATTCGAAATCGGTCAAAAGACAACGAAATTGACATGGAACTTCACAAAACACCAACAAAGTAGACATTTTTCGCCGTTCCGTATTTTGTTAACCTTTTTCTTTCTGTGTCAGCTACAAAATATCTTATTTCATTCGAAATCGTTGAAAGAACAACGAAATTGACATGGAATTTCATCAAACAACAACAAAGTAGACATTTTTTGCCGTTTGTCAGCTAGAAAATACCTTAATTCATTCGAAATCGTTCAAAGAACAACGAAATTGACATGGAACTTCATAAAACAACAACAAAGTAGACATTTTTCGTCGTTCCGTGTTTTGATAAACTTTTTTTCTTTCTGTGTCAGCTACAAAATATCTTAATTCTTTCGAAATCGTTTAAAGAACTACGAAATTAACATGGATTTTCATCAAATAACAACAAAGTAGATATTTTTCGCTGTTCCGTGTTTTGATAACCTTTTTTTCTTTCTGTGTCAGCTACAAATAATCTTAATTCATTCGAAATCGGTCAGAGAACAATGAAATTGACATGGAACTTCATCAAGCAAACAACAAAGTACACATTTTTCGCCGTTCCGTGTTTTGATAACCTTTTTTTCTTTCTGTCAGCTACAAAATATCTTAATTCATTCGCAATCGTCCAAAGAACAACGAAACTAACATGGAATTTCATCAAATAACAACAAAGTAGACATTTTTCGTCGTTCCGTGTTTTGATAACCTTTTTTTCTTTCTGTGTCAGCTACAAAATATCTTAATTCATTCGACATCATTTAAAGAACTACGAAATTAACATGGAATTTCATCAAATAACAACAAAGTAGACATATTTCGCTGTTCCGTGCTTTGATAACCTTTTTTTCTTCCTGTGTCAGCTACAAAATATCTTAATTCATTCGAAATCGTTCAAAGAACAACGAAACTAACATGGAATTTCATCAAATAACAAAAAGTAGACATTTTTCGTCGTTCCGTGTTTTGATAACCGAACAACAAAATTAACATGGAATTTCATCAACTAACAACAAAGTAGACATTTTTCGCTGTTGCGTGTTTTGATAACCTTTTTTCTTTCTGTGTCAGCTACAAAATATCTTAATTCATTCGAAATCGGTCAAAGAATAACGAAATTGACATGGAACTTCATAAAACAACAACAAAGTAGACATTTTTCGTCGTTCCGTGTTTTGATAACCTTTTTTTCTTTCTATGTCAGCTACAAAATATCTTAATTCATTCGAAATCGGTCAAAGAACAACGAAATTGACATGGAACTTCATAAAACAACAACAAAGTAGACATTTTTTGCCGTTTGTCAGCTAGAAAATACCTTAATTCATTCGAAATCGTTCAAAGAACAAAGAAATTAACATGGAATTTCATCAAATAACAACAAAGTAGACATTTTTCGCTGTTCCGTGTTTTGATAACCTTTTTTTCTTTCTGCGTCAGCTACAAAATATCTTAATTCATTCGAAATCGGTCAAAGAACAATGAAATTGACATGGAACTTCATCAAACAACAACAAAGTACACATTTTTCGCCGTTCCGTGTTTTGATAACCTTTTTTCTTTCTGTCAGCTACAAAATATCTTAGTTCATTCGAAATCGTTCGAAGAACAACGAAATTAACATGGAATTTCATCAAATAACAACAAAGTAGACATTTTTCGTCGTTCCGTGTTTTGATAACCTTTTTTTCTTTCTGTGTCAGCTACAAAATATCTTAATTCATTCGACATCATTTAAACAACTACGAAATTAACATGGAATTTCATCAACTAACAACAAAGTAGACATTTTTCGCTGTTGCGTGTTTTGGTAACCTTTTTTCTTTCTGTGTCAGCTACGAAATATCTTAATTCATTCGAAATCGTTCAAAGAACAACGAAACTAACATGGAATTTCATCAAATAACAAAAAGTAGACATTTTTCGTCGTTCCGTGTTTTGATAACCGGAAAACGAAATTAACATGGAATATCATCAACTAACAACAAAGTAGACATTTTTCGCTGTTGCGTGTTTTGATAACCTTTTTTCTTTCTGTGTCAGCTACAAAATATCTTAATTCATTCGAAATCGGTCAAAGAATAACGAAATTGACATTAAACTTCATAAAACAACAACAAAGTACACATTTTTCGCCGTTCCGTGTTTTGGTAAACATTTTTACTTTCTGTGTCAGCAACAAAATATCTTAATTCATTCGAAATCGGTCAAAGAACAACGAAATTGACATGGAATTTCATCAACTAACAACAAAGTAGACATTTTTCGCTGTTCCGTGTTTTGATAACCTTTTTTTTCTTTCTGTGTCAGCTACAAAATATCTTAATTCATTCGAAATCGGTCAAAGAATAACGAAATTGACATGGAACTTCATAAAACAACAACAAAGTAGACATTTTTCGCCGTTCCGTGTTTTGATAACCTTTTTTTCTTTCTATGTCAGCTACGAAATATCCTAATTCATTCGAAATCTTTCAAAGAACAACGAAACTAACATGGAATTTCATCAAATAACAACAAAGTAGATATTTTTCGCTGTTCCGTATTTTGATAACCTTTTTTTCTTTCTGTGTCAGCTACAAATAATCTTAATTCATTCGAAATCGGTCAGAGAACAATGAAATTGACATGGAACTTCATCAAGCAAACAACAAAGTACACATTTTTCGCCGTTCCGTGTTTTGATAACCTTTTTTTCTTTCTGTCAGCTACAAAATATCTTAATTCATTCGCAATCGTCCAAAGAACAACGAAACTAACATGGAATTTCATCAAATAACAACAAAGTAGACATTTTTCGTCGTTCCGTGTTTTGATAACCTTTTTTTCTTTCTGTGTCAGCTACAAAATATCTTAATTCATTCGACATCATTTAAAGAACTACGAAATTAACATGGAATTTCATCAAATAACAACAAAGTAGACATATTTCGCTGTTCCGTGCTTTGATAACCTTTTTTTCTTCCTGTGTCAGCTACAAAATATCTTAATTCATTCGAAATCGTTCAAAGAACAACGAAACTAACATGGAATTTCATCAAATAACAAAAAGTAGACATTTTTCGTCGTTCGTGTTTTGATAACCGAACAACAAAATTAACATGGAATTTCATCAACTAACAAGAAAGTAGACATTTTTCGCTGTTGCGTGTTTTGATAACCTTTTTTCTTTCTGTGTCAGCTACAAAATATCTTAATTCATTCGAAATCGGTCAAAGAATAACGAAATTGACATGGAACTTCATAAAACAACAACAAAGTAGACATTTTTCGTCGTTCCGTGTTTTGATAACCTTTTTTTCTTTCTATGTCAGCTACAAAATATCTTAATTCATTCGAAATCGGTCAAAGAACAACGAAATTGACATGGAACTTCATAAAACAACAACAAAGTAGACATTTTTTGCCGTTTGTCAGCTAGAAAATACCTTAATTCATTCGAAATCGTTCAAAGAACAACGAAATTAACATGGAATTTCATCAAATAACAACAAAGTAGACATTTTTCGCTGTTCCGTGTTTTGATAACCTTTTTTTCTTTCTGCGTCAGCTACAAAATATCTTAATTCATTCGAAATCGGTCAAAGAACAATGAAATTGACATGGAACTTCATCAAACAACAACAAAGTACACATTTTTCGCCGTTCCGTGTTTTGATAACCTTTTTTCTTTCTGTCAGCTACAAAATATCTTAGTTCATTCGAAATCGTTCGAAGAACAACGAAATTAACATGGAATTTCATCAAATAACAACAAAGTAGACATTTTTCGTCGTTCCGTGTTTTGATAACCTTTTTTTCTTTCTGTGTCAGCTACAAAATATCTTAATTCATTCGACATCATTTAAAGAACTACGAAATTAACATGGAATTTCATCAACTAACAACAAAGTAGACATTTTTCGCTGTTGCGTGTTTTGATAACCTTTTTTCTTTCTGTGTCAGCTACGAAATATCTTAATTCATTCGAAATCGTTCAAAGAACAACGAAACTAACATGGAATTTCATCAAATAACAAAAAGTAGACATTTTTCGTCGTTCCGTGTTTTGATAACCGGAAAACGAAATTAACATGGAATATCATCAACTAACAACAAAGTAGACATTTTTCGCTGTTGCGTGTTTTGATAACCTTTTTTCTTTCTGTGTCAGCTACAAAATATCTTAATTCATTCGAAATCGGTCAAAGAATAACGAAATTGACATTAAACTTCATAAAACAACAACAAAGTACACATTTTTCGCCGTTCCGTGTTTTGGTAAACATTTTTACTTTCTGTGTCAGCAACAAAATATCTTAATTCATTCGAAATCGGTCAAAGAACAACGAAATTGACATGGAATTTCATCAACTAACAACAAAGTAGACATTTTTCGCTGTTCCGTGTTTTGATAGCCTTTTTTTTCTTTCTGTGTCAGCTACAAAATATCTTAATTCATTCGAAATCGGTCAAAGAATAACGAAATTGACATGGAACTTCATAAAACAACAACAAAGTAGACATTTTTCGCCGTTCCGTGTTTTGATAACCTTTTTTTCTTTCTATGTCAGCTACGAAATATCCTAATTCATTCGAAATCTTTCAAAGAACAACGAAACTAACATGGAATTTCATCAAATAACAAAAAGTAGACATTTTTCGTCGTTCCGTGTTTTGATAACCGGAAAACGAAATTAACATGGAATTTCATCAACTAACAACAAATTAGACATTTTTAGCTGTTGCGAGTTTTGATAACCTTTTTTCTTTCTGTGTCAGCTACAAAATATCTTAATTCATTCGAAATCGGTCAAAAAATGATGAAATTGACATGGAACTTCATAAAACAACAACAAAGTAGACATTTTTCGCCGTTCCGTGTTTTGATAACCTTTTTTTCTTTCTATGTCAGCTGCAAAATATCTTAATTCATTCGAAATCGGTCAAAGAATAACGAAATTGACATGGAACTTCATAAAACAACAACAAAGTAGACATTTTTCGCCGTTCCGTGTTTTGATAACCTTTTTTTCTTTCTGTGTCAGCTACAAAATATCTTAATTCATTCGAAATCGGTCAAAGAATAACGAAATTGACATGGAACTTCATCAAACAACAACAAAGTACACATTTTTCGCCGTTCCGTGTTTTGATAACCTTTTTTTCTTTCTGTGTCAGCTACAAAATATCTTAATTCATTCGAAATCGTTCAAGGAACAACGAAACTAACATGGAATTTCATCAAATAACAAAAGTAGACGTTTTTCGTCGTTCCGTGTTTAAATAACCGAACAACGAAATTAACATGGAATTTCATCAACTAACAACAAAGTAGACATTTTTCGCTGTTGCGTGTTTTGATAACCTTTTTTCTTTCTGTGTCAGCTACAAAATATCTTAATTCATTCGAAATCGGTCAAAGAACAACGAAATTGACATGGAACTTCATAACACAACAACAAAGTAGACATTTTTCGCCGTTCCGTGCTTTTATAACCTTTTTTTCTTTCTGTGTCAGCTACAAAATATCTTAATTCTTTCATCAAATGCAGTTGGGTTGACAATCACGGGAACTAATTTGGATTGCAATATCTCGGGAACCGGAGGCTGCAGAAGCGTTTGGTTTTCAGGTGTGAATAGTTATTGAACAGACCTTTCGTTTCATGTATATATCGATGGGTTTGGGAAACATTTTTGAAAATACAATTTTTTTCCGCAAGGGGTTAGCTAGCCTTGAGTTTTTTTCAAAAATCTTCAAAAAAATTAAATCGTCAAATTTTATACCACTGCAAAGGTCTGTTCAATCCCTTTCATGTGCTGAAAACCGCAGCTTTTTCTGAGGCGTGGTTGCCAAGATATCAGCTTCCAAATCAAATCAAATGCAGTTGGGTTGACAATCACGGGAAGTACTTTGGATTGCAATATCTCGATAACCGGAGGCTGCAGAAGTGTTTGGTTTTCAGGTGTGAATAGTTATTGAACAGAGATTTCGTTTCATGTATATATCGATGGGTTTGGGAAACATTTTTGAAAATACAATTTTTTTCCGCAAGGGGTTAGCCTTGAATTTTTTTCAAAAATCTTCAAAAAAATTAAATCGTCAAATTTTATACCACTGCAAAGGTCTGTTCAATCCCTTTCATGTGCTGAAAACCGCAGCTTTTTCTGAGATCGTGGTTGCCAAGATATCAGCTTCCAAAACAAATCAAATGCAGTTGGGTTGACAATCACGGGAACTAGTTTGGATTGCAATATCTCGAGAACCGGAGGATGCAGAAGCGTTTGGTTTTCAGGTGTGAATAGGTATTGAACAGACCTTTCGTTTCGTGTATATATCGATGGGTTTGGGAAACATTTTTGAAAATACAATTTTTTTCCGCAAGGGTTCGCTTTGAATTTTTTTCAAAAATCTTCAAAAAAATTAAATCGTCAAATTTTTTACTACTGCAAAGGTCTGTTCAATCCCTTTCAAGTGCTGAAAACCGCAGCTTTTTCTGAGGCGTGGTTGCCAAGATATCAGCTTCTAAAGCAAATCAAATGCAGTTGGGTTGACAATCACGGGAAGTACTTTGGATTGCAATATCTCGATAACCGGAGGCTGCAGAAGTGTTTGGTTTTCAGGTGTGAATAGTTATTGAACAGACCTTTCGTTTCATGTATATATCGATGGGTTTGGGAAACATTTTTGAAAATACAATTTTTTCCGCAAGGGGTTAGCCTTGATTTTTTTTCAAAAATCTTCAAAAAAATTAAATCGTCAAATTTTATACCACTGCAAAGGTCTGATCAATCCCTTTCATGTGCTGAAAACCGCAGCTTTTTCTGAGGCGTGGTTGCCAAGATATCAGCTTCCAAAGCAAATCAAATGCAGTTGGGTTGACAATCACGGGAACTAGTTTGGATTGCAATATCTCGAGAACCGGAGGATGCAGAAGCGTTTGGTTTTCAGGTGTGAATAGGTATTGAACAGACCTTTCGTTTCGTGTATATATCGATGGGTTTGGGAAACATTTTTGAAAATACAATTTTTTTCCGCAAGGGTTCGCTTTGAATTTTTTTCAAAAATCTTCAAAAAAATTAAATCGTCAAATTTTATGCCACTGCAAAGGTCTGTTCAATCCCTTTCAAGTGCTGAAAACCGCAGCTTTTCTGAGGCGTGGTTGCTGAGATATCAGCTTCCAAAGCAAATCAAATGCAGTTGGGTTGACAATCACGGGAACTACTTTGGATTGCAATATCTCGAGAACGGGAGGATGCAGAAGCGTTTGCTTTTCAAATGTGAATAGGTATTGAACAGACCTTTCGTTTCGTGTATATGTCGATTTGTTTGGGAAACATTTTTGAAAATACAATTTTTTTCCGCAAGGGGTTAGCCTTGAATTTTTTTCAAAAGTCTTCAAAAGAATTAAATCGTCAAATTTTATACCACTGCAAAGGTCTGTTCAATCCCTTTCAAGTGCTGAAAACCGCAGCTTTTTCTGAGGCGTGGTTGCTGAGATATCAGCTTCCAAAGCAAATCAAATGCAGTTGGGTTGACAATCACGGGAACTAGTTTGGATTGCAATATCTCGAGAACCGGAGGCTGCAGAAGCGTTTGCTTTTCAGGTGTGAATAGGTATTGGACAGACCTTTCGTTTCGTGTATATATCGATGGGTTTGGGAAACATTTATGAAAATACAATTTTTTTCCGCAAGGGGTTGGCCTTGATTTTTTTTTAAAAATCTTCAAAAAAATTAAATCGTCAAATTTTATACCACTGCAAAGGTCTGTTCAATCCCTTTCAAGTGCTGAAATTCGCAGCTTTTTCTGAGGCGTGATTGCTGAGATATCAGCTTCCAAAGCAAATCAAATGCAGTTGGGTTGACAATCACGGGAACTAGTTTGGATTGCTATATCTCGAGAACCGGAGGATGCAGAAGCGTTTGGTTTTCAGGTGTGAATAGGTATTGAACAGACCTTTCGTTTCGTGTATATATCGATGGGTTTGGGAAACATTTTTGAAAATACAATTTTTTTCCGCAAGGGTTCGCTTTGAATTTTTTTCAAAAATCTTCAAAAAAATTAAATCGTCAAATTTTATACTACTGCAAAGGTCTGTTCAATCCCTTTCAAGTGCTGAAAACCGCAGCTTTTTCTGAGGCGTGGTTGCCAAGATATCAGCTTCCAAAGCAAATCAAATGCAGTTGGGTTGACAATCACGGGAAGTACTTTGGATTGCAATATCTCGATAACCGGAGGCTGCAGAAGTGTTTGGTTTTCAGGTGTGAATAGTTATTGAACAGACCTTTCGTTTCATGTATATATCGATGGGTTTGGGAAACATTTTTGAAAATACAATTTTTTCCGCAAGGGGTTAGCCTTGATTTTTTTCAAAAATCTTCAAAAAAATTAAATCGTCAAATTTTATACCACTGCAAAGGTCTGTTCAATCCCTTTCATGTGCTGAAAACCGCAGCTTTTTCTGAGGCGTGGTTGCCAAGATATCAGCTTCCAAAGCAAATCAAATGCAGTTGGGTTGACAATCACGGGAAGTACTTTGGATTGCAATATCTCGAGAACCGGAGGATGCAGAAGCGTTTGCTTTTCAAATGTGAATAGGTATTGAACAGACCTTTCGTTTCGTGTATATATCGATGGGTTTGGGAAACATTTTTGAAAATACAATTTTTTTCCGCAAGGGGTTAGCCTTGAATTTTTTTCAAAAGTCTTCAAAAGAATTAAATCGTCAAATTTTATACCACTGCAAAGGTCTGTTCAATCCCTTTCAAGTGCTGAAAACCGCAGCTATTTCTGAGGCGTGGTTGCTGAGATATCAGCTTCCAAAGCAAATCAAATGCAGTTGGGTTGACAATCACGGGAACTAATTTAGATTGCAATATCTCGAGAACCGGCGGCTGCAGAAGCGTTTGGTTTTCAGGTGTGAATAGGTATTGAACATACCTTTCGTTTCATGTATATATCGATGGGTTTGGGAAATATTTTTGAAAATACAATTTTTTTCCGCAAGGGGTTAGCCTTGAATTTTTTTCAAAAATCTTCAAAAAAAATTAAATCGTCAAATTTTATACCATTGCAAAGGTCTGTTCAATCCCTTTTAAGTGCTGAACACAGTAGCTTTTTCTGAGGCGTGATTGCTGAGATATCAGCTTCCAAAGCAAATCATATGCAGTTGGGTTGACAATCACGGCAACTACTTTGGATTTCAATATCTCGAGAACCGGAGGCTGCAGAACCGTTTGGTTTTCAGGTGTGAATAGGTATTGAACATACCTTTCGTTTCATGTATATATTGATAGGTTTGGGAAATATTTTTGAAAATACAATTTTTTTTCGCAAGGGGTTAGCCTTGAATTTTTTTCAAAAATCTTCAAAAGAATTAAATCGTCAAATTTTATACCACTGCAAAGGTCTGTTCAATCCCTTTCAAGTGCTGAAAACCGCAGCTTTTTCTGAGGCGTGATTGCTGAGATATCAGTTTCCAAAGCAAATCAAATGCAGTTGGGTTGACAATCACGGGAACTAATTTGGATTGCAATATCTCGAGAACCGGCGGCTGCAGAAGCATTTGGTTTTCAGGTGTGAATAGGTATTGAACATACCTTTCGTTTCATGTATATATCGATGGGTTTGGGAAATATTTTTGAAAATACAATTTTTTTCCGCAAGGGGTTAGCCTTGAATTTTTTCAAAAATCTTCAAAAAAAATTAAATCGTCAAATTTTATACCACTGCAAAGGTCTGTTCAATCCCTTTCAAGTGCTGAAAACAGTAGCTTTTTCTGAGGCGTGATTGCTGAGATATCAGCTTCCAAAGCAAATCATATGCAGTTGGGTTGACAATCACAGGAACTACTTTGGATTTCAATATCTCGAGAACCGGAGGCTGCAGAACCGTTTGGTTTTCAGGTGTGAATAGGTATTGAACATACCTTTCGTTTCATGTATATATCGATAGGTTTGGTAAACATTTTTGAAAATACAATTTTTTTTCGCAAGGGGTTAGCCTTGAATTTTTTTCAAAAATCTTCAAAAGAATTAAATCGTCAAATTTTATACCACTGCAAAGGTCTGTTCAATCCCTTTCAAGTGCTGAAAACCGCAGCTTTTTCTGAGGCGTGGTTGCTGAGATATCAGCTTCCAAATCAAATCAAATGCAGTTGGGTTGACAATCACGGGAACTACTTTGGATTGCAATATCTCGAGAACCGGAGGCTGCAGAAGCGTTTGGTTTTCAGGTGTGAATAGGTATTGAACAGACCTTTCGTTTTGTGTATATATCGATGGGTTTGGGAAACATTTTTGAAAATACAATTTTTTTCCGCAAGGGGTTAGCCTTGAATTTTTTTCAAAAATCTTCAAAAAAATTAAATCGTCAAAGGTCTGTTCAATCCCTTTCATGTGCTGAAAACCGCAGCTTTTTCTAAGGCGTGGTTGCTGAGATATCAGTTTCCAAAGCAAATCAAATGCAGTTGGGTTGACAATCACGGGAACTAATTTGGATTGCAATATCTCGAGAACCGGAGGCTGCAGAAGCGTTTGGTTTTCAGGTGTGAATAGGTATTGAACATACCTTTCGTTCCATGTATATATCGATGGGATGGGGAAACATTTTTGAAAATACAATTTTTTTCCGCAAGGGGTTAGCCTTGAATTTTTTTCAAAAATCTTCAAAAGAATTAAATCGTCAAATTGTATACCACTGCAAAGGTCTGTTCAATCCCTTTCAAGTGCTGAAAACCGCAGCTTTTTCTGAGGCGTGGTTGCTGAGATATCAGCTTCCAAAGCAAATCAAATGCAGTTGGGTTGACAATCACGGGAACTATTTTGGATTGCAATATCTCGAGAACCGGAGGCTGCAGAAGCGTTTGGTTTCAGGTGTGAATAGGTATTGAACATACCTTTCGTTTCATGTATATATCGATGGGTTTGGGAAACATTTTTGAAAATACAATTTTTTTCCGCAAGGGGTTAGCCTTGAATTTTTTTCAAAAATCTTCAAAAGAATTAAATCGTCAAATTTTATTCCACTGCAAAGGTCTGTTCAATCCCTTTCAAATGCTGAAAACCGCAGCTTTTTCTGAGGCGTGGTTGCTGAGATATCAGTTTCCAAAGCAAATCAAATGCAGTTGGGTTGACAATCACGGGAACTATTTTGGAGTGCAATATCTCGAGAACCGGAGGCTGCAGAAGCGTTTGGTTTTCAGGTGTGAATAGGTATTGAACATACCTTTCGTTTCATGTATATATCGATGGGCTTGGGAAACATTTTTGAAAATACAATTTTTTTCCGCAAGGGGTTAGCCTTGAATTTTTTTCAAAAATCTTCAAAAGAATTAAATCGTCAAATTTTATACCACTGCAAAGGTCTGTTCAATCCCTTTCAAGTGCTGAAAACCGCAGCTTTTTCTAAGGCGTGGTTGCTGAGATATCAGTTTCCAAAGCAAATCAAATGCAGTTGGGTTGACAATCACGGGAACTAATTTGGATTGCAATATCTCGAGAACCGGAGGCTGCAGAAGCGTTTGGTTTTCAGGTGTGAATAGGTATTGAACAGACCTTTCGTTTCGTGTATATATCGATGGGTTTGGGAAACATTTTTGAAAATACAATTTTTTTCCGCAAGGGGTTAGCCTTGATTTTTTTTCAAAAATCTTCAAAAAAATTAAATCGTCAAATTTTATGCCACTGCAAAGGTCTGTTCAATCCCTTTCATGTGCTGAAAACCGCAGCTTTTTCTGGGGCGTGGTTGCCAAGATATCAGCTTCCAAAGCAAATCAAATGCAGTTGGTTTGACAATCACGGGAACTACTTTGGATTGCAATATCTCGAGAGGCGGAGGCTGCAGAAGCGTTTGGTTTTCAGGTGTGAATAGGTATTGAACATACCTTTCGTTCCATGTATATATCGATGGGATGGGGAAACATTTTTGAAAATACAATTTTTTTCCGCAAGGGGTTAGCCTTGAATTTTTTTCAAAAATCTTCAAAAGAATTAAATCGTCAAATTGTATACCACTGCAAAGGTCTGTTCAATCCCTTTCAAGTGCTGAAAACCGCAGCTTTTTCTGAGGCGTGGTTGCTGAGATATCAGCTTCCAAAGCAAATCAAATGCAGTTGGGTTGACAATCACGGGAACTATTTTGGATTGCAATATCTCGAGAACCGGAGGCTGCAGAAGCGTTTGGTTTTCAGGTGTGAATAGGTATTGAACATACCTTTCGTTTCATGTATATATCGATGGGTTTGGGAAACATTTTTGAAAATACAATTTTTTTCCGCAAGGGGTTAGCCTTGAATTTTTTTCAAAAATCTTCAAAAGAATTAAATCGTCAAATTTTATACCACTGCAAAGGTCTGTTCAATCCCTTTCAAATGCTGAAAACCGCAGCTTTTTCTGAGGCGTGGTTGCTGAGATATCAGTTTCCAAAGCAAATCAAATGCAGTTGGGTTGACAATCACGGGAACTAATTTGGATTGCAATATCTCGAGAACCGGAGGCTGCAGAAGCGTTTGCTTTTCAAATGTGAATAGGTATTGAACAGACCTTTCGTTTCGTGTATATATCGATGGGTTTGGGAAACATTTTTGAAAATACAATTTTTTTCCGCAAGGGGTTAGCCTTGAATTTTTTTCAAAAGTCTTCAAAAGAATTAAATCGTCAAATTTTATACCATTGCAAAGGTCTGTTCAATCCCTTTCATGTGCCGAAAACCGCAGCTTTTTCTGGGGTGTGGTTGCCAAGATATCAGCTTCTGAAGCAAATCAAATGCAGTTGGGTTGACAATCACGGGAACTACTTTGGATTGCAATATCTCGAGAACCGGAGGCTGCAGAAGCGTTTGGTTTTCAGGTGTGAATAGGTATTGAACATACCTTTCGTTTCATGTATATATCGATGGGATTGGGAAACATTTTTGAAAATACAATTTTTTTCCGCAAGGGGTTAGCCTTGAATTTTTTTCAAAAATCTTCAAAAGAATTAAATCGTCAAATTTTATACCACTGCAAAGGTCTGTTCAATCCCTTTCAAGTGCTGAAAACCGCAGCTTTTCTTGAGGCGTGGTTGCTGAGATATCAGCTTCCAAAGCAAATCAAATGCAGTTGGGTTGACAATCACGGGAACTACTTTGGATTGCAATATCTCGAGAACCGGAGGATGCAGAAGCGTTTGCTTTTCAAATGTGAATAGGTATTGAACAGACCTTTCGTTTCGTGTATATATCGATGGGTTTGGGAAACATTTTTGAAAATACAATTTTTTTCCGCAAGGGGTTAGCCTTGAATTTTTTTCAAAAGTCTTCAAAAGAATTAAATCGTCAAATTTTATACCACTGCAAAGGTCTGTTCAATCCCTTTCAAGTGCTGAAAACCGCAGCTTTTTCTGAGGCGTGGTTGCTGAGATATCAGCTTCCAAAGCAAATCAAATGCAGTTGGGTTGACAATCACGGGAACTATTTTGGATTGCAATATCTCGAGAACCGGAGGCTGCAGAAGCGTTTGGTTTTCATGTGTGAATAGGTATTGAACATACCTTTCGTTTCATGTATATATCGATGGGTTTGGGAAACATTTTTGAAAATACAATTTTTTTCCGCAAGGGGTTAGCCTTGAATTTTTTTCAAAAATCTTCAAAAGAATTAAATAGTCAAATTTTATACCACTGCAAAGGTCTGTTCAATCCCTTTCAAGTGCTGAAAACCGCAGCTTTTTCTGAGGCGTGGTTGCTGAGATATTAGTTTCCAGAGCAAATCAAATGCAGTTGGGTTGACAATCACGGGAACTAATTTGGATTGCAATATCTCGAGAACCGGAGGCCGCAGAAGCGTTTGGTTTTCATGTGTGAATAGGTATTGGACAGACCTTTCGTTTCGTGTATATATCGATGGGCATGGGAAACATTTTTGAAAATACAATTTTTTTCCGCAAGGGGTTCGCCTTGATTTTTTTTCAAAAATCTTCAAAAAAATTAAATCGTCAAATTTTATACCACTGCAAAGGTCTATTCAATCCCTTTCAAGTGCTGAAAACCGCAGCTTTTTCTGAGGCGTGATTGCTGAGATATCAGCTTCCAAAACAAATCAAATGCAGTTGGGTTGACAATCACGGGAACTAATTTGGATTGCAATATCTCGAGAACCGGCGCGTGCAGAAGCGTTTGGTTTTCAGGTGTGAATAGGTATTGAACATACCTTTCGTTTCATGTATATATCTATGGGTTTGGGAAATATTTTTGAAAATACAATTTTTTTCCGCAAGGGGTTAGCCTTGAATTTTTTTCAAAAATCTTCAAAAAAAATTAAATCGTCAAATTTTATACCACTGCAAAGGTCTGTTCAATCCCTTTCAAGTGCTGAAAACCGCAGCTTTTTCTGAGGCGTGGTTGCTGAGATATCAGCTTCCAAATCAAATCAAATGCAGTTGGGTTGACAATCACGGGAACTACTTTGGATTGCAATATCTCGAGAACCGGAGGCTGCAGAAGCGTTTGGTTTTCAGGTGTGAATAGGTATTGAACAGACCTTTCGTTTCGTGTATATATCGATGGGTTTGGGAAACATTTTTGAAAATACAATTTTTTTCCGCAAGGGGTTAGCCTTGAATTTTTTTCAAGTCTTCAAAAGAATTAAATCGTCAAATTTTATACCATTGCAAAGGTCTGTTCAATCCCTTTCATGTGCTGAAAACCGCAGCTTTTTCTGGGGCTTGGGTGCCAAGATATCAGCTTCCGAAGCAAATCAAATGCAGTTGGGTTGACAATCACGGGAACTACTTTGGATTGCAATATCTCGAGAACCGGAGGCCGCAGAAGCGTTTGGTTTTCATGTGTGAATAGGTATTGAACATACCTTTCGTTTCATGTATATATCGATGGGTTTGGGAAATATTTTTGAAAATACAATTTTTTTCCGCAAGGGGTTAGCCTTGCATTTTTTTCAAAAATCTTCAAAAAAAATTAAATCGTCAAATTTTATACCACTGCAAAGGTTCAATCCCTTTCAAGTGCTGAAAACCGTAGCTTTTTCTGAGGCGTGATTGCTGAGATATCAGCTTCCAAAGCAAATCATATGCAGTTGGGTTGACAATCACGGGAACTACTTTGGATTTCAATATCTCGAGAACCGGAGGCTGCAGAAGCGTTTGGTTTTCAGGTGTGAATAGGTATTGAACAGACCTTTCGTTTCGTGTATATATCGATGGGTTTGGGAAACATTTTTGAAAATACAATTTTTTTCCGCAAGGGGTTAGCCTTGAATTTTTTTCAAAAGTCTTCAAAAGAATTAAATCGTCAAATTTTATACCACTGCAAAGGTCTGTTCAATCCCTTTCAAGTGCTGAAAACCGCAGCTTTTTCTGAGGCGTGATTGCTGAGATATCAGCTTCCAAAGCAAATCAAATGCAGTTGGGTTGACAATCACGGGAACTATTTTGGATTGCAATATCTCGAGAACCGGAGGCTGCAGAAGCGTTTGGTTTTCAGGTGTGAATAGGTATTGAACATACCTTTCGTTTCATGTATATATCGATGGGTTTGGGAAACATTTTTGAAAATACAATTTTTTTCCGCAAGGGGTTAGCCTTGAATTTTTTTCAAAAATCTTCAAAAAAATTAAATCGTCAAATTTTATGCCACTGCAAAGGTCTGTTCAATCCCTTTCATGTGCTGAAAACCGCATCTTTTTCTGGGGCGTGGTTGCCAAGATATCAGCTTCCAAAGCAAATCAAATGCAGTTGGGTTGACAATCACGGGAACTACTTTGGATTGCAATATCTCGAGAACCGGAGGCTGCAGAAGCGTTTGGTTTTCAGGTGTGAATAGGTATTGAACATACCTTTCGTTTCATGTATATATCGATGGGATTGGGAAACATTTTTGAAAGTACAATTTTTTTCCGCAAGGGGTTAGCCTTGAATTTTTTTCAAAAATCTTCAAAAGAATTAAATCGTCAAATTTTATACCACTGCAAAGGTCTGTTCAATCCCTTTCAAGTGCTGAAAACCGCAGCTTTTTCTGAGGCGTGGTTGCTGAGATATCAGCTTCCAAAGCAAATCAAATGCAGTTGGGTTGACAATCACGGGAACTACTTTGGATTGCAATATCTCGAGAACCGGAGGATGCAGAAGCGTTTGCTTTTCAAATGTGAATAGGTATTGAACAGACCTTTCGTTTCGTGTATATATCGATGGGTTTGGGAAACATTTTTGAAAATACAATTTTTTTCCGCAAGGGGTTAGCCTTGAATTTTTTTCAAAAGTCTTCAAAAGAATTAAATCGTCAAATTTTATACCACTGCAAAGGTCTGTTCAGTCCCTTTCAAGTGCTGAAAACCGCAGCTTTTTCTGAGGCGTGGTTGCTGAGATATCAGCTTCCAAAGCAAATCAAATGCAGTTGGGTTGACAATCACGGGAACTATTTTGGATTGCAATATCTCGAGAACCGGAGGCTGCAGAAGCGTTTGGTTTTCAGCTGTGAATAGGTATTGAACATACCTTTCGTTTCATGTATATATCGATGGGTTTGGGAAACATTTTTGAGAATACAATTTTTTTCCGCCTTGAATTTTTTTCAAAAATCTTCAAAAGAATTAAATCGTCAAATTTTATACCACTGCAAAGGTCTGTTCAATCCCTTTCAAGTGCTGAAAACCGCAGCTTTTTCTGAGGCGTGGTTGCTGAGATATCAGCTTCCAAAGCAAATCAAATGCAGTTGGGTTGACAATCACGGGAACTACTTTGGATTGCAATATCTCGAGAACCGGAGGATGCAGAAGCGTTTGCTTTTCAAATGTGAATAGGTATTGAACAGACCTTTCGTTTCGTGTATATATCGATGGGTTTGGGAAACATTTTTGAAAATACAATTTTTTTCCGCAAGGGGTTAGCCTTGAATTTTTTTCAAAAGTCTTCAAAAGAATTAAATCGTCAAATTTTATACCACTGCAAAGGTCTGTTCAGTCCCTTTCAAGTGCTGAAAACCGCAGCTTTTTCTGAGGCGTGGTTGCTGAGATATCAGCTACCAAAGCAAATCAAATGCAGTTGGGTTGACAATCACGGGAACTATTTTGGATTGCAATATCTCGAGAACCGGAGGCTGCAGAAGCGTTTGGTTTTCAGGTGTGAATAGGTATTGAACATACCTTTCGTTTCATGTATATATCGATGGGTTTGGGAAACATTTTTGAAAATACAATTTTTTTCCGCAAGGGGTTAGCCTTGAATTTTTTTCAAAAATCTTCAAAAGAATTAAATCGTCAAATTTTATACCACTGCAAAGGTCTGTTCAATCCCTTTCAAGTGCTGAAAACCGCAGCTTTTTCTGGGGTGTGGTTGCCAAGATATCAGCTTCCGAAGCAAATCAAATGCAGTTGGGTTGACAATCACGGGAACTAATTTGGATTGCAATATCTCGAGAACCGGAGGCCGCAGAAGCGTTTGGTTTTCATGTGTGAATAGGTATTGGACAGACCTTTCGTTTCGTGTATATATCGATGGGTTTGGGAAACATTTTTGAAAATACAATTTTTTTCCGCAAGGGGTTCGCCTTGATTTTTTTTCAAAAATCTTCAAAAAAATTAAATCGTCAAATTTTATACCACTGCAAAGGTCTGTTCAATCCCTTTCAAGTGCTGAAAACCGCAGCTTTTTCTGAGGCGTGATTGCTGAGATATCAGCTTCCAAAACAAATCAAATGCAGTTGGGTTGACAATCACGGGAACTAATTTGGATTGCAATATCTCGAGAACCGGCGGCTGCAGAAGCGTTTGGTTTTCAGGTGTGAATAGGTATTGAACATACCTTTCGTTTCATGTATATATCTATGGGTTTGGGAAATATTTTTGAAAATACAATTTTTTTCCGCAAGGGGTTAGCCTTGAATTTTTTTCAAAAATCTTCAAAAAAAATTAATTCGTCAAAATTTATACCACTGCAAAGGTCTGTTCAATCCCTTTCAAGTGCTGAAAACCGCAGCTTTTTCTGAGGCGTGGTTGCTGAGATATCAGCTTCCAAATCAAATCAAATGCAGTTGGGTTGACAATCACGGGAACTACTTTGGATTGCAATATCTCGAGAACCGGAGGCTGCAGAAGCGTTTGGTTTTCAGGTGTGAATAAGTATTGAACAGACCTTTCGTTTCGTGTATATATCGATGGGTTTGGGAAACATTTTTGAAAATACAATTTTTTTCCGCAAGGGGTTAGCCTTGAATTTTTTTCAAAAGTCTTCAAAAGAATTAAATCGTCAAATTTTATACCACTGCAAAGGTCTGTTCAATCCCTTTCATGTGCTGAAAACCGCAGCTTTTTCTGGGGTGTAGTTGCCAAGATATCAGCTTCCGAAGCAAATCAAATGCAGTTGGGTTGACAATCACGGGAACTACTTTGGATTGCAATATCTCGAGAACCGGAGGCCGCAGAAGCGTTTGGTTTTCATGTGTGAATAGGTATTGGACAGACCTTTCGTTTCGTGTATATATCGATGGGTTTGGGAAACATTTTTGAAAATACAATTTTTTGCCGCAAGGGGTTCGCCTTGATTTTTTTTCAAAAATCTTCAAAAAAATTAAATCGTCAAATTTTATACCACTGCAAAGGTCTGTTCAATCCCTTTCAAGTGCTGAAAACCGCAGCTTTTTCTGAGGCGTGATTGCTGAGATATCAGCTTCCAAAACAAATCAAATGCAGTTGGGTTGACAATCACGGGAACTAATTTGGATTGCAATATCTCGAGAACCGGCGGCTGCAGAAGCGTTTGGTTTTCAGGTGTGAATAGGTATTGAACATACCTTTCGTTTCATGTATATATCTATGGGTTTGGGAAATATTTTTGAAAATACAATTTTTTTCCGCAAGGGGTTAGCCTTGATTTTTTTTCAAAAATCTTCAAAAAAATTAAATCGTCAAATTTTATACCACTGCAAAGGTCTGTTCAATCCCTTTCAAGTGCTGAAAACCGCAGCTTTTTCTGAGGCGTGATTGCTGAGATATCAGCTTCCAAAACAAATCAAATGCAGTTGGGTTGACAATCACGGGAACTAATTTGGATTGCAATATCTCGAGAACCGGCGGCTGCAGAAGCGTTTGGTTTTCAGGTGTGAATAGGTATTGAACATACCTTTCGTTTCATGTATATATCTATGGGTTTGGGAAATATTTTTGAAAATACAATTTTTTTCCGCAAGGGGTTAGCCTTGAATTTTTTTCAAAAGTCTTCAAAAGAATTAAATCGTCAAATTTTATACCATTGCAAAGGTCTGTTCAATCCCTTTCATGTGCTGAAAACCGCAGCTTTTTCTGGGGCGTGGTTGCCAAGATATCAGCTTCCAAAGCAAATCAAATGCAGTTGGGTTGACAATCACGGGAACTACTTTGGATTGCAATATCTCGAGAACCGGAGGCCGCAGAAGCGTTTGGTTTTCATGTGTGAATAGGTATTGGACAGACCTTTCGTTTCGTGTATATATCGATGGGTTTGGGAAACATTTTTGAAAATACAATTTTTTTCCGCAAGGGGTTAGCCTTGAATTTTTTTCAAAAGTCTTCAAAAGAATTAAATCGTCAAATTTTATACCATTGCAAAGGTCTGTTCAATCCCTTTCATGTGCTGAAAACCGCAGCTTTTTCTGAGGCGTGATTGCTGAGATATCAGCTTCCAAAGCAAATCAAATGCAGTTGGGTTGACAATCACGGGAACTACTTTGGATTGCAATATCTCGAGAACCGGCGGCTGCAGAAGCGTTTGGTTTTCAGGTGCGAATAGGTATTAAACATACCTTTCGTTTCATGTATATATCGATGGGTGTGGGAAACATTTTTGAAAATACAATTTTTTTCCGCAAGGGGTTAGCCTTGAATTTTTTTCAAAAATCTTCAAAAGAATTAAATCGTCAAATTTTATACCACTGCAAAGGTCTGTTCAATCACTTTCAAGTGCTGAAAACCGCAGCTTTTTCTGAGGCGTGGTTGCTGAGATATCAGCTTCCAAAACAAATCAAATGCAGTTGGGTTGACAATCACGGGAACTAATTTGGATTGCAATATCTCGAGAACCGGAGGCTGCAGAAGCGTTTGGTTTTCAGGTGTGAATAGGTATTGAACAGACCTTTCGTTTCATGTATATCTCGATGGGTTTGGGAAATATGTTTGAAAATACAATTTTTTTCCGCAAGGGGTTAGCCTTGAATCTTTTTCAAAAATCTTCAAAAGAATTAAATCGTCAAATTTTATACCCCTGCAAAGGTCTGTTCAATCCCTTTCAAGTGCTGAAAACCGCAGCTTTTTCTGAGGTGTGGTTGCTGAGATATCAGCTTCCAAAGCAAATTAAATGCAGTTGGGTTGACAATCACGGGAAGTACTTTGAACCGGAGGCTGCAGAAGCGTTTGGTTTTCAGGTGTGAATAGGTATTGAACAGACCTTTCGTTTCATGTATATATCGATGGGTTTGGGAAACATTTTTGAAAATACAATTTTTTTCCGCAAGGGGTTAGCCTTGAATTTTTTTCAAAAATCTTCAAAAAAATTAAATCGTCAAATTTTATACCACTGCAAAGGTCTGTTCAATCCCTTTCAAGTGCTGAAAACCGCAGCTTTTTCTGAGGCGTGGTTGCCGAGATATCAGCTTCCAAAGCAAATGAAATGCAGTTGGGTTGACAATCACGGGAACTAGTTTGGATTGTAATATCTCGAGAACCGGAGGCTGCAGAAGCGTTTGGTTTTCAGGTGTGAATAGGTATTGAACAGACCTTTCTTTACATGTATATATCGATGGGTTTGGGAAACATTTTTGAAAATACAATTTTTTTCCGCAGGGGTTAGCCTTGAATTTTTTTCAAAAATCTTCAAAAAAATTAAATCGTCAAATTTTATACCACTGGAAAGGTCTGTTCAATCCCTTTCAAGTACTGAAAAGCGCAGCTTTTTCTGAGGCGTGGTTGCCAAGATATCAGCTTCCAAAGCAAATCAAATGCAGTTGGGTTGACAATCACGGGAACTAGTTTGGATTGTAATATCTCGAGAACCGGAGGCTGCAGAAGCGTTTGGTTTTCAGGTGTGAATAGGTATTGAACAGACCTTTCTTTACATGTATATATCGATGGGTTTGGGAAACATTTTTGAAAATACAATTTTTTTCCGCAAGGGGTTAGCCTTGAATTTTTTTCAAAAATCTTCAAAAAAATTAAATCGTCAAATTTTATACCACTGGAAAGGTCTGTTCAATCCCTTTCAAGTACTGAAAAGCGCAGCTTTTTCTGAGGCGTGGTTGCCAAGATATCAGCTTCCAAAGCAAATCAAATGCAGTTGGGTTGACAATCACGGGAACTACTTTGGATTGCAATATCTCTACAACTGGAGGCTGCAGAAGCGTTTGGTTTTCAGGTGTGAATAGGTATTGAATAGACCTTTCGTTTCATGTATATATCGATGGGTTTGGGAAACATTTTTGAAAATACAATTTTTTTCCGCAAGGGGTTAGCCTTGAATTTTTTTCAAAAATCTTCAAAAAATTAAATCGTCAAATTTTATACCACTGCAAAGGTCTGTTCAATCCCTTTCAAGTGCTGAAAACCGCAGCTTTTTCTGAGGCGTGGTTGCCAAGATATCAGCTGAAAACCGCAGCTTTTTCTGAGGCGTGGTTGCTAATATATCAGCTTCCAAACAAATCAAATGCAGTTGGGTTGACAATCACGGGAACTACTTTGGATTGCAATATCTCGAGAACCGGAGGCTGCAGAAGCGTTTGGTTTTCAGGTGTGAATAGGTATTGAACAGACCTTCGTTTCATGTATATATCGATGGGTTTGGGAAACATTTTTGAAAATACAATTTTTTCCGCAAAGGGAGCCTTGAATTTTTTTTCAAAAATCTTCAAAAAAATTAAATCGTCAAATTTTATACCACTGCAATGGTCTGTTCAATCCCTTTCAAGTGCTGAAAACCGCAGCTTTTTCTGAGGCGTGGTTGCCGAGATATCAGCTTCCAAAGAAAATCAAATGCAGTTGGGTTGACAATCACGGGAACTACTTTGGATTGCAATATCTCGAGAACCGGAGGCTGCAGAAGCGTTTGGTTTTCAGGTGTGAATAGGTATTGAACAGACCTTTCGTTTCATGTATACATCGATGGGTTTGGGAAACATTTTTGAAAATACAATTTTTTTCCGCGAGGGGTTAGCCTTGAATTTTTTTCAAAAATCTTCAAAAAAATTAAATCGTCAAATTTTATACCACTACAATGGTCTGTTCAATCCCTTTCAAGTGCTGAAAACCGCAGCTTTTTCTGAGGCGTGGTTGCCGAGATATCAGCTTCCAAAGAAAATCAAATGCAGTTGGGTTGACAATCACGGGAACTACTTTGGATTGCAATATCTCGAGAACCGGAGGCTGCAGAAGCGTTTGGTTTTCAGGTGTGAATAGGTATTGAACATACCTTTCTTTACATGTATATATCGATGGGTTTGGGAAACATTTTTGAAAATACAATTTTTTTCCGCCTTGAATTTTTTTCAAAAATCTTCAAAAAAATTAAATCGTCAAATTTTATACCAATGCAAAGGTCCGTTCAATCCCTTTGAAGTGCTGAAACCCGCAGCTTTTTCTGAGGCGTGGTTGCCGAGATATCAGCTTCCAAAGCAAATCAAATGCAGTTGGGTTGAAAATCACGGGAACTAATTTGGATTGCAATATCTCGAGAACCGGAGGCTGCAGAAGCGTTTGGTTTTCAGGCGTGAATAGGTATTGAACATACCTTTCTTTACATGTATATATCGATGGGTTTGGGAAACATTTTTGAAAATACAATTTTTTTCCGCCTTGAATTTTTTTCAAAAATCTTCAAAAAAATTAAATCGTCAAATTTTATACCACTGCAAAGGTCCGTTCAATCCCTTTGAAGTGCTGAAACCGGCAGCTTTTTCTGAGGCGTGGTTGCCGAGATATCAGCTTCCAAAGCAAAACAAATGTAGTTGGGTTGAAAATCACGGGAACTAATTTGGATTGCAATATCTCGAGAACCGGAGGCTGCAGAAGCGTTTGGTTTTCAGGTGTGAATAGGTATTGAACAGACCTTTCGTTTCACGTATATATCGATGGCTTTGGGAAACATTTTTGAAAATACAATTTTTTTCCGCCTTGAATTTTTTTCAAAAATCTTCTAAAAAATTAAATCGTCAAATTTTATACCACTGCAAAGGTCAGTTCAATCCCTTTGAAGTGCTGAAACCCGCAGCTTTTTCTGAGGCGTGGTTGCCGAGATATCAGCTTCCAAAGCAAATCAAATGCAGTTGGGTTGAAAATCACGGGAACTAATTTGGATTGCAATATCTCGAGAACCGGAGGTTGCAGAAGCGTTTGGTTTTCAGGTGTGAATAGGTATTGAACAGACCTTTCGTTTCATGTATATATCGATGGGTTTGGGAAATATGTTTGAAAATACAATTTTTTTCCGCAAGGGGTTAGCCTTGAATTTTTTTCAAAAATCTTCAAAAGAATTAAATCGTCAAATTTTATACCACTGCAAAGGTCTGTTCAATCCCTTTCAAGTGCTGAAAACCGCAGCTTTTTCTGAGGCGTGGTTGCTGAGATATCAGCTTTCAAAGCAAATCAAATGCAGTTGGGTTGACAATCACGGGAAGTACTTTGAACCGGAGGCTGCAGAAGCGTTTGGTTTTCAGGTGTGAATAGGTATTGAACAGACCTTTCGTTTCATGTATATATCGATGGGTTTGGGAAACATTTTTGAAAATACAATTTTTTTCCGCAAGGGGTTAGCCTTGAATTTTTTTCAAAAATCTTCAAAAAAATTAATTCGTCAAATTTTATACCACTGCAAAGGCCTGTTCAATCCCTTTCAAGTGCTGAAAACCGCAGTTTTTCTGAGGCGTGGTTGCCGAGATATCAGCTTCCAAAGCAAATCAAATGGAGTTGGGTTGACAATCGCGGGAACTACTTTGGATTGCAATATCTCGAGAACCGGAGGCTGCAGAAACGGTTGGTTTTCAGGAGTGAATATGTATTGAACATACCTTTCTTTACATGTATATATCGATGGGTTTGGGAAACATTTTTGAAAATACAATTTTTTTCCGCAAGGGGTTATAGCCTTGAATTTTTTTCAAAAATCTTCAAAAAAATTAAATCGTCAAATTTTATACCACTGCAAAGGTCTGTACAATCCCTTTCAAGTGCTGAAAACCGCAGCTTTTTCTGAGGCGTGGTTGCCGAGATATCAGCTTCCAAAGCAAATGAAATGCAGTTGGGTTGACAATCACGGGAACTAGTTTGGATTGTAATATCTCGAGAACCGGAGGCTGCAGAAGCGTTTGGTTTTCAGGTGTGAATAGGTATTGAACAGACCTTTCGTTTCATGTATATATCGATGGGTTTGGGAAACATTTTTGAAAATACAATTTTTTTCCGCAAGGGGTTAGCCTTGAATTTTTTTCAAAAATCTTCAAAAGAATTAAATCGTCAAATTTTATACCACTGCAAAGGTCTGTTCAATCCCTTTCAAGTGCTGGAAACCGCAGCTTTTGCTGAGGCGTGGCCGCCGAGATATCAGCTTCCAAAGCAAATCAAATGCAGTTGGGTTGACAATCACGGGAACTAATTTGGATTGCAATATCTCGAGAACTGGAGGCTGCAGAAGCGTTTGGTTTTCAGGTGTGAATAGGTATTGAACAGACCTTTCGTTTCATGTATATATTGATGGGTTTGGGAAACATTTTTGAAAATACAATTTTTTTCCGCAAGGCGTTAGCCTTGAATTTTTTTCAAAAATCTTCAAAAAAATTAAATCGTCAAATTTTATACCACTGCAAAGGCCTGTTCAATCCCTTTCAAGTGCTGAAAACCGCAGCTTTTTCTGAGGCGTGGTTGCCGAGATATCAGCTTCCAAAGCAAATCAAATGGAGTTGGGTTGACAATCGCGGGAACTACTTTGGATTGCAATATCTCGAGAACCGGAGGCTGCAGAAACGGTTGGTTTTCAGGAGTGAATAGGTATTGAACATACCTTTCTTTACATGTATATATCGATGGGTTTGGGAAACATTTTTGAAAATACAATTTTTTTCCGCAAGGGGTTATAGCCTTGAATTTTTTTCAAAAATCTTCAAAAAAATTAAATCGTCAAATTTTATACCACTGCAAAGGTCTGTACAATCCCTTTCAAGTGCTGAAAACCGCAGCTTTTTCTGAGGCGTGGTTGCCGAGATATCAGCTTCCAAAGCAAATGAACTGCAGTTGGGTTGACAATCACGGGAACTAGTGTGGATTATAATATCTCGAGAACCGGAGGCTGCAGAAGCGTTTGGTTTTCAGGTGTGAATAGGTATTGAACAGACCTTTCGTTTCATGTATATATCGATGGGTTTGGGAAACATTTTTGAAAATACAATTTTTTTCCGCAAGGGGTTAGCCTTGAATTTTTTTCAAAAATCTTCAAAAGAATTAAATCGTCAAATTTTATACCACTGCAAAGGTCTGTTCAATCCCTTTCAAGTGCTGGAAACCGCAGCTTTTTCTGAGGCGTGGCCGCCGAGATATCAGCTTCCAAAGCAAATCAAATGCAGTTGGGTTGACAATCACGGGAACTACTTTGGATTGCATATCGCGAGAATCGGAGGCTAGAGAAGCGTTTGGTTTTCAGAAGTGAATAGGTATTGAACATACCTTTCTTTACATGTATATATCGATGGGTTTGGGAAACATTTTATGAAAATACAATTTTTTTCCGCAAGGGGTTAGCCTTGAATTTTTTTCAAAAATCTTCAAAAAAATTAAATCGTCAAATTTTATACCACTGCAAAGGTCTGTTCAATCCCTTTCAAGTACTGAAAACCGCAGCTTTTTCTGAGGCGTGGTTGCCAAGATATCAGCTTCCAAAGCAAATCAAATGCAGTTGGGTTGACAATCACGGGAACTATTTTGGATTGCAATATCTCGAGAACTGGAGGCTGCAGAAGCGTTTGGTTTTCAGGTGTGAATAGGTATTGAACAGACCTTTCGTTTCATGTATATATCGATGGGTTTGGGAAACATTTTTGAAAATACAATTTTTTTCCGCAAGGGGTTAGCCTTGAATTTTTTTCAAAAATCTTCAAAAGAATTAAATCGTCAAATTTTATACCACTGCAAAGGTCTGTTCAATCCCTTTCAAGTGCTGGAAACCGCAGCTTTTTCTGAGGCGTGGCCGCCGAGATATCAGCTGCCAAAGCAAATCAAATGCAGTTGGGTTGACAATCACGGGAACTACTTTGGATTGCATATCGCGAGAATCGGAGGCTAGAGAAGCGTTTGGTTTTCAGGAGTGAATAGGTATTGAACATACCTTTCTTTACATGTATATATCGATGGGTTTGGGAAACATTTTTGAAAATACAATTTTTTTCCGCAAGGGGTTAGCCTTGAATTTTTTTCAAAAATCTTCAAAAAAATTAAATCGTCAAATTTTATACCACTGCAAAGGTCTGTTCAATCCCTTTCAAGTACTGAAAACCGCAGCTTTTTCTGAGGCGTGGTTGCCAAGATATCAGCTTCCAAAGCAAATCAAATGCAGTTGGGTTGACAATCACGGGAACTATTTTGGATTGCAATATCTCGAGAACTGGAGGCTGCAGAAGCGTTTGGTTTTCAGGTGTGAATAGGTATTGAACAGACCTTTCGTTTCATGTATATATCGATGGGTTTGGGAAACATTTTTGAAAATACAATTTTTTTCCGCAAGGGGTTAGCCTTGAATTTTTTTCAAAAATCTTCAAAAAATTAAATCGTCAAATTTTATACCACTGCAAAGGTCTATTCAATCCCTTTCAAGTGCTGAAAACCACAGCTTTTTCTGAGGCGTGGTTGCCAAGATATCAGCTGAAAACCGCAGCTTTTTCTGAGGCGTGGTTGCTGAGATATCAGCTTCCAAACAAATCAAATGCAGTTGGGTTGACAATCACGGGAACTACTTTGGATTGCAATATCTCGAGAACCGGAGGCTGCAGAAGCGTTTGGTTTTCAGGCGTGAATAGGTATTGAACAGACCTTTCGTTTCATGTATATATCGATGGGTTTGGGAAACATTTTTGAAAATACAGTTAGCCTTGAATTTTTTTCAAAAATCTTCAAAAAAATTAAATCGTCAAATTTTATACCACTACAATGGTCTGTTCAATCCCTTTCAAGTACTGAAAACCGCAGCTATTTCTGAGGCGTGGTTGCCGAGATATCAGCTTCCAAAGAAAATCAAATGCAGTTGGGTTGACAATCACGGGAACTACTTTGGATTGCAATATCTCGAGAACCGGAGGCTGCAGAAGCGTTTGGTTTTCAGGTGTGAATAGGTATTGAACATACCTTTCTTTACATGTATATATCGATGGGTTTGGGAAACATTTTTGAAAATACAATTTTTTTCCGCAAGGCCTTGAATTTTTTTTTCAAAAATCTTCAAAAAAATTAAATCGTCAAATTTTATACCACTGCAAAGGTCCGTTCAATCCCTTTGAAGTGCTGAAACCCGCAGCTTTTTCTGAGGCGTGGTTGCCGAGATATCAGCTTCCAAAGCAAATCAAATGCAGTTGGGTTGAAAATCACGGGAACTAATTTGGATTGCAATATCTCGAGAACCGGAGGCTGCAGAAGCGTTTGGTTTTCAGGCGTGAATAGGTATTGAACATACCTTTCTTTACATGTATATATCGATGGGTTTGGGAAACATTTTTGAAAATACAATTTTTTTCCGCAAGGGGTTAGCCTTGAATTTTTTTCAAAAATCTTCAAAAAAATTAAATCGTCAAATTTTATACCACTGCAAAGGTCTGTTCAATCCCTTTCAAGTACTGAAAACCGCAGCTTTTTCTGAGGCGTGGTTGCCAAGATATCAGCTTCCAAAGCAAATCAAATGCAGTTGGGTTGACAATCACGGGAACTACTTTGGATTGCAATATCTCGAGAACTGGAGGCTGCAGAAGCGTTTGGTTTTCACGTGTGAATAGGTATTGAACAGACCTTTCGTTTCATGTATATATCGATGGGTTTGGGAAACATTTTTGAAAATACAATTTTTTTCCGCAAGGGGTTAGCCTTGAATTTTTTTCAAAAATCTTCAAAAAATTAAATCGTCAAATTTTATACCACTGCAAAGGTCTATTCAATCCCTTTCAAGTGCTGAAAACCGCAGCTTTTTCTGAGGCGTGAATTTTTTTCAAAAATCTTCAAAAAATTAAATCGTCAAATTTTATACCACTGCAAAGGTCTATTCAATCCCTTTCAAGTGCTGAAAACCGCAGCTTTTTCTGAGGCGTGGCTTCCGAGATATCAGCTTCCAAAGCAAATCAAATGCAGTTGGGTTGACAATCACGGGAACTACTTTGGATTGCAATATCTCGAGAACTGGAGGCTGCAGAAGCGTTTGGTTTTCAGGTGTGAATAGGTATTGAACAGACCTTTCGTTTCATGTATATATCGATGGGTTTGGGAAACATTTTTGAAAATACAGTTAGCCTTGAATTTTTTTCAAAAATCATCAAAAAAATTAAATCGTCAAATTTTATACCACTACAATGGTCTGTTCAATCCCTTTCAAGTGCTGAAAACCGCAGCTTTTTCTGAGGCGTGGTTGCCGAGATATCAGCTTCCAAAGAAAATCAAATGCAGTTGGGTTGACAATCACGGGAACTACTTTGGATTGCAATATCTCGAGAACTGGAGGCTGCAGAAGCGTTTGGTTTTCAGGTGTGAATAGGTATTGAACAGACCTTTCGTTTCATGTATATATCGATGGGTTTGGGAAACATTTTTGAAAATACAATTTTTTTCCGCAAGGGGTTAGCCTTGAATTTTTTTCAAAAATCTTCAAAAAAATTAAATCGTCAAATTTTATACCACTGCAAAGGTCTGTTCAATCCCTTTCAAGTACTGAAAACCGCAGCTTTTTCTGAGGCGTGGTTGCCAAGATATCAGCTTCCAAAGCAAATCAAATGCAGTTGGGTTGACAATCACGGGAACTACTTTGGATTGCAATATCTCGAGAACTGGAGGCTGCAGAAGCGTTTGGTTTTCAGTTGTGAATAGGTATTGAACAGACCTTTCGTTTCATGTATATATCGATGGGTTTGGGAAACATTTTTGAAAATACAATTTTTTTCCGCAAGGGGTTAGCCTTGAATTTTTTTCAAAAATCTTCAAAAAATTAAATCGTCAAATCTTATACCACTGCAAAGGTCTATTCAATCCCTTTCAAGTGCTGAAAACCGCAGCTTTTTCTGAGGCGTGGTTGCTGAGATATCAGCTTCCAAACAAATCAAATGCAGTTGGGTTGACAATCACGGGAACTACTTTGGATTGCAATATCTCGAGAACCGGAGGCTGCAGAAGCGTTTGGTTTTCAGGTGTGAATAGGTATTGAACAGACCTTTCGTTTCAAGTATGTATCGATGGGTTTGGGAAACATTTTTGAAAATACAATTTTTTTCCGCAAGGGGCCTTGAATTTTTTTCAAAAATCTTCAAAAAATTAAATCGTCAAATTTTATACCACTGCAAAGGTCTATTCAATCCCTTTCAAGTGCTGAAAACCGCAGCTTTTTCTGAGGCGTGGTTGCCAAGATATCAGCTGAAAACCGCAGCTTTTTCTGAGGCGTGGTTGCTGAGATATCAGCTTCCAAACAAATCAAATGCAGTTGGGTTGACAATCACGGGAACTACTTTGGATTGCAATATCTCGAGAACCGGAGGCTGCAGAAGCGTTTGGTTTTCAGGTGTGAATAGGTATTGAACAGACCTTTCGTTTCATGTATGTATCGATGGGTTTGGGAAACATTTTTGAAAATACAATTTTTTTCCGCAAGGGGTTAGCCTTGAATTTTTTTCAAAAATCTTCAAAAAATTAAATCGTCAAATTTTATACCACTGCAAAGGTCTGTTCAATCCCTTTCAAGCGCTGAAAACCGCAGCTTTTTCTGAGGCGTGGCTGCCGAGATATCAGCTTCCAAACAAATCAAATGCAGTTGGGTTGACAATCACGGGAACTACTTTGGATTGCAATATCTCGAGAACCGGAGGCTGCAGAAGCGTTTGGTTTTCAGGTGTGAATAGGTATTGAACAGACCTTTCGTTTCATGTATATCTCGATGGGTTTGGGAAATATGTTTGAAAATACAATTTTTTTCCGCAAGGGGTTAGCCTTGAATTTTTTTCAAAAATCTTCAAAAGAATTAAATCGTCAAATTTTATACCCTTGCAAAGGTCTGTTCAATCCCTTTCAAGTGCTGAAAACCGCAGCTTTTTCTGAGGCGTGGTTGCTGAGATATCAGCTTCCAAAGCAAATTAAATGCAGTTGGGTTGACAATCACGGGAAGTACTTTGAACCGGAGGCTGCAGAAGCGTTTGGTTTTCAGGTGTGAATAGGTATTGAACAGACCTTTCGTTTCATGTATATATCGATGGGTTTGGGAAACATTTTTGAAAATACAATTTTTTTCCGCAAGGGGTTAGCCTTGAATTTTTTTCAAAAATCTTCAAAAAATTAAATCGTCAAATTTTATACCACTGCAAAGGTCTATTCAATCCCTTTCAAGTGCTGAAAACCGCAGCTTTTTCTGAGGCGTGGTTGCCAAGATATCAGCTGAAAACCGCAGCTTTTTCTGAGGCGTGGTTGCTGAGATATCAGCTTCCAAACAAATCAAATGCAGTTGGGTTGACAATCACGGGAACTACTTTGGATTGCAATATCTCGAGAACCGGAGGCTGCAGAAGCGTTTGGTTTTCAGGTGTGAATAGGTATTGAACAGACCTTTCGTTTCATGTATGTATCGATGGGTTTGGGAAACATTTTTGAAAATACAATTTTTTTCCGCAAGGGGCCTTGAATTTTTTTCAAAAATCTTCAAAAAATTAAATCGTCAAATTTTATACCACTGCAAAGGTCTATTCAATCCCTTTCAAGTGCTGAAAACCGCAGCTTTTTCTGAGGCGTGGTTGCCAAGATATCAGCTGAAAACCGCAGCTTTTTCTGAGGCGTGGTTGCTGAGATATCAGCTTCCAAACAAATCAAATGCAGTTGGGTTGACAATCACGGGAACTACTTTGGATTGCAATATCTCGAGAACCGGAGGCTGCAGAAGCGTTTGGTTTTCAGGTGTGAATAGGTATTGAACAGACCTTTCGTTTCATGTATGTATCGATGGGTTTGGGAAACATTTTTGAAAATACAATTTTTTTCCGCAAGGGGTTAGCCTTGAATTTTTTTCAAAAATCTTCAAAAAATTAAATCGTCAAATTTTATACCACTGCAAAGGTCTGTTCAATCCCTTTCAAGTGCTGAAAACCGCAGCTTTTTCTGAGGCGTGGCTGCCGAGATATCAGCTTCCAAACAAATCAAATGCAGTTGGGTTGACAATCACGGGAACTACTTTGGATTGCAATATCTCGAGAACCGGAGGCTGCAGAAGCGTTTGGTTTTCAGGTGTGAATAGGTATTGAACAGACCTTTCGTTTCATGTATATCTCGATGGGTTTGGGAAATATGTTTGAAAATACAATTTTTTTCCGCAAGGGGTTAGCCTTGAATTTTTTTCAAAAATCTTCAAAAGAATTAAATCGTCAAATTTTATACCCTTGCAAAGGTCTGTTCAATCCCTTTCAAGTGCTGAAAACCGCAGCTTTTTCTGAGGCGTGGTTGCTGAGATATCAGCTTCCAAAGCAAATTAAATGCAGTTGGGTTGACAATCACGGGAAGTACTTTGAACCGGAGGCTGCAGAAGCGTTTGGTTTTCAGGTGTGAATAGGTATTGAACAGACCTTTCTTTACATGTATATATCGATGGGTTTGGGAAACATTTTTGAAAATACAATTTTTTTCCGCAAGGGGTTAGCCTTGAATTTTTTTCAAAAATCTTCAAAAAAATTAAATCGTCAAATTTTATACCACTGGAAAGGTCTGTTCAATCCCTTTCAAGTACTGAAAACCGCAGCTTTTTCTGAGGCGTGGTTGCCAAGATATCAGCTTCCAAAGCAAATCAAATGCAGTTGGGTTGACAATCACGGGAACTACTTTGGATTGCAATATCTCGAGAACCGGAGGCTGCAGAAGCGTTTGGTTTTCAGGTGTGAATAGGTATTGAACAGACCTTGCGTTTCATGTATATATCGATGGGTTTGGGAAACATTTTTGAAAATACAATTTTTTTCCGCAGGGGTTAGCCTTGAATTTTTTTCAAAAATCTTCAAAAAAATTAAATCGTCAAATTTTATACCACTACAATGGTCTGTTTAATCCCTTTCAATTGCTGAAAACCGCAGCTTTTTCTGAGGCGTGGTTGCCGAGATATCAGCTTCCAAAGAAAATCAAATGCAGTTGGGTTGACAATCACGGGAACTACTTTGGATTGCAATATCTCGAGAACCGGAGGCTCCAGAAGCGTTTGGTTTTCTTGTGTGAATAGGTATTGAACAGACCTTTCGTTTCATGTATATATCGATGGGTTTGGGAAATATGTTTGAAAATACAATTTTTTTCCGCAAGGGGTTAGCCTTGAATTTTTTTCAAAAATCTTCAAAAAAATTAAATCGTCAAATTTTATACCACTGGAAAGGTCTGTTCAATCCCTTTCAAGTACTGAAAACCGCAGCTTTTTCTGAGGCGTGGTTGCCAAGATATCAGCTTCCAAAGCAAATCAAATGCAGTTGGGTTGACAATCACGGGAACTACTTTGGATTGCAATATCTCGAGAACCGGAGGCTGCAGAAGCGTTTGGTTTTCAGGTGTGAATAGGTATTGAACGGACCTTTCGTTTCATGTATATATCGATGGGTTTGGGAAACATTTTTGAAAATACAATTTTTTTCCGCGAGGGGTTAGCCTTGAATTTTTTTCAAAAATCTTCAAAAAAATTAAATCGTCAAATTTTATACCACTACAATGGTCTGTTCAATCCCTTTCAAGTGCTGAAAACCGCAGCTTTTTCTGAGGCGTGGTTGCCGAGATATCAGCTTCCAAAGAAAATCAAATGCAGTTGGGTTGACAATCACGGGAACTACTTTGGATTGCAATATCTCGAGAACCGGAGGCTGCAGGAGCGTTTGGTTTTCAGGTGTGAATAGGTATTGAACAGACCTTTCGTTTCATGTATATATCGATGGGTTTGGGAAACATTTTTGAAAATACAATTTTTTTCCGCAAGGGGTTAGCCTTGAATTTTTTTCAAAAATCTTCAAAAAATTAAATCGTCAAATCTTATACCACTGCAAAGGTCTATTCAATCCCTTTCAAGTGCTGAAAACCGCAGCTTTTTCTGAGGCGTGGTTGCTGAGATATCAGCTTCCAAACAAATCAAATGCAGTTGGGTTGACAATCACGGGAACTACTTTGGATTGCAATATCTCGAGAACCGGAGGCTGCAGAAGCGTTTGGTTTTCAGGTGTGAATAGGTATTGAACAGACCTTTCGTTTCAAGTATGTATCGATGGGTTTGGGAAACATTTTTGAAAATACAATTTTTTTCCGCAAGGGGCCTTGAATTTTTTTCAAAAATCTTCAAAAAATTAAATCGTCAAATTTTATACCACTGCAAAGGTCTATTCAATCCCTTTCAAGTGCTGAAAACCGCAGCTTTTTCTGAGGCGTGGTTGCCAAGATATCAGCTGAAAACCGCAGCTTTTTCTGAGGCGTGGTTGCTGAGATATCAGCTTCCAAACAAATCAAATGCAGTTGGGTTGACAATCACGGGAACTACTTTGGATTGCAATATCTCGAGAACCGGAGGCTGCAGAAGCGTTTGGTTTTCTGGTGTGAATAGGTATTGAACAGACCTTTCGTTTCATGTATGTATCGATGGGTTTGGGAAACATTTTTGAAAATACAATTTTTTTCCGCAAGGGGTTAGCCTTGAATTTTTTTCAAAAATCTTCAAAAAATTAAATCGTCAAATTTTATACCACTGCAAAGGTCTGTTCAATCCCTTTCAAGCGCTGAAAACCGCAACTTTTTCTGAGGCGTGGCTGCCGAGATATCAGCTTCCAAACAAATCAAATGCAGTTGGGTTGACAATCACGGGAACTACTTTGGATTGCAATATCTCGAGAACCGGAGGCTGCAGAAGCGTTTGGTTTTCAGGTGTGAATAGGTATTGAACAGACCTTTCGTTTCATGTATATCTCGATGGGTTTGGGAAATATGTTTGAAAATACAATTTTTTTCCGCAAGGGGTTAGCCTTGAATTTTTTTCAAAAATCTTCAAAAGAATTAAATCGTCAAATTTTATACCCTTGCAAAGGTCTGTTCAATCCCTTTCAAGTGCTGAAAACCGCAGCTTTTTCTGAGGCGTGGTTGCTGAGATATCAGCTTCCAAAGCAAATTAAATGCAGTTGGGTTGACAATCACGGGAAGTACTTTGAACCGGAGGCTGCAGAAGCGTTTGGTTTTCAGGTGTGAATAGGTATTGAACAGACCTTTCGTTTCATGTATATATCGATGGGTTTGGGAAACATTTTTGAAAATACAATTTTTTTCCGCAAGGGGTTAGCCTTGAATTTTTTTCAAAAATCTTCAAAAAATTAAATCGTCAAATTTTATACCACTGCAAAGGTCTATTCAATCCCTTTCAAGTGCTGAAAACCGCAGCTTTTTCTGAGGCGTGGTTGCCAAGATATCAGCTGAAAACCGCAGCTTTTTCTGAGGCGTGGTTGCTGAGATATCAGCTTCCAAACAAATCAAATGCAGTTGGGTTGACAATCACGGGAACTACTTTGGATTGCAATATCTCGAGAACCGGAGGCTGCAGAAGCGTTTGGTTTTCAGGTGTGAATAGGTATTGAACAGACCTTTCGTTTCATGTATGTATCGATGGGTTTGGGAAACATTTTTGAAAATACAATTTTTTTCCGCAAGGGGCCTTGAATTTTTTTCAAAAATCTTCAAAAAATTAAATCGTCAAATTTTATACCACTGCAAAGGTCTATTCAATCCCTTTCAAGTGCTGAAAACCGCAGCTTTTTCTGAGGCGTGGTTGCCAAGATATCAGCTGAAAACCGCAGCTTTTTCTGCGGCGTGGTTGCTGAGATATCAGCTTCCAAACAAATCAAATGCAGTTGGGTTGACAATCACGGGAACTACTTTGGATTGCAATATCTCGAGAACCGGAGGCTGCAGAAGCGTTTGGTTTTCAGGTGTGAATAGGTATTGAACAGACCTTTCGTTTCATGTATGTATCGATGGGTTTGGGAAACATTTTTGAAAATACAATTTTTTTCCGCAAGGGGTTAGCCTTGAATTTTTTTCAAAAATCTTCAAAAGAATTAAATCGTCAAATTTTATACCCTTGCAAAGGTCTGTTCAATCCCTTTCAAGTGCTGAAAACCGCAGCTTTTTCTGAGGCGTGGTTGCTGAGATATCAGCTTCCAAAGCAAATTAAATGCAGTTGGGTTGACAATCACGGGAAGTACTTTGAACCGGAGGCTGCAGAAGCGTTTGGTTTTCAGGTGTGAATAGGTATTGAACAGACCTTTCTTTACATGTATATATCGATGGGTTTGGGAAACATTTTTGAAAATACAATTTTTTTCCGCAAGGGGTTAGCCTTGAATTTTTTTCAAAAATCTTCAAAAAAATTAAATCGTCAAATTTTATACCACTGGAAAGGTCTGTTCAATACCTATTAACAACTGAAAACCGCAGCTTTTTCTGAGGCGTGGTTGCCAAGATATCAGCTTCCAAAGCAAATCAAATGCAGTTGGGTTGACAATCACGGGAACTACTTTGGATTGCAATATCTCGAGAACCGGAGGCTGCAGAAGCGTTTGGTTTTCAGGTGTGAATAGGTATTGAACAGACCTTGCGTTTCATGTATATATCGATGGGTTTGGGAAACATTTTTGAAAATACAATTTTTTTCCGCGAGGGGTTAGCCTTGAATTTTTTTCAAAAATCTTCAAAAAAATTAAATCGTCAAATTTTATACCACTACAATGGTCTGTTTAATCCCTTTCAAGTGCTGAAAACCGCAGCTTTTTCTGAGGCGTGGTTGCCGAGATATCAGCTTCCAAAGAAAATCAAATGCAGTTGGGTTGACAATCACGGGAACTACTTTGGATTGCAATATCTCGAGAACCGGAGGCTGCAGAAGCGTTTGGTTTTCAGGTGTGAATAGGTATTGAACAGACCTTTCGTTTCATGTATATATCGATGGGTTTGGGAAATATGTTTGAAAATACAATTTTTTTCCGCAAGGGGTTAGCCTTGAATTTTTTTCAAAAATCTTCAAAAAAATTAAATCGTCAAATTTTATACCACTGGAAAGGTCTGTTCAATCCCTTTCAAGTACTGAAAACCGCAGCTTTTTCTGAGGCGTGGTTGCCAAGATATCAGCTTCCAAAGCAAATCAAATGCAGTTGGGTTGACAATCACGGGAACTACTTTGGATTGCAATATCTCGAGAACCGGAGGCTGCAGAAGCGTTTGGTTTTCAGGTGTGAATAGGTATTGAACGGACCTTTCGTTTCATGTATATATCGATGGGTTTGGGAAACATTTTTGAAAATACAATTTTTTTCCGCGAGGGGTTAGCCTTGAATTTTTTTCAAAAATCTTCAAAAGAATTAAATCGTCAAATTTTATACCACTGCAAAGGTCTGTTCAATCCCTTTCAAGTGCTGAAAACCGCAGCTTTTTCTGAGGCGTGGTTGCCGAGATATCAGCTTCCAAAGCAAATGAAATGCAGTTGGGTTGACAATCACGGGAACTACTTTGGATTGCAATATCTGGAGAACCGGAGGCTGTAGAAGCGTTTGGTTTTCAGGTGTGAATAGGTATTGAACAGACCTTTCGTTTTATGTATATATCGATGGGTTTGGGAAACATTTTTGAAAATACAATTTTTTTCCGCGAGGGGTTAGCCTTGAATTTTTTTCAAAAATCTTCAAAAAAATTAAATCGTCAAATTTTATACCACTACAATGGTCTGTTCAATCCCGTTCAAGTGCTGAAAACCGCAGCTTTTTCTGAGGCGTGGTTGCCGAGATATCAGCTTCCAAAGCAAATCAAATGCAGTTGGGTTGAAAATCACAGGAACTAATTTGGATTGCAATATCTCGAGAACCGGGGGCTGCAGAAGCGTTTGGATTCCAGGTGTGAATAGGTATTGAACAGACCTTTCGTTTCATGTATATATCGATGGGTTTGGGAAATATGTTTGAAAATACAATTTTTTTCCGCAAGGGGTTAGCCTTGAATTTTTTTCAAAAATCTTCAAAAGAATTAAATCGTCAAATTTTATACCACTGCAAAGGTCTGTTCAATCCCTTTCAAGTGCTGAAAACCGCAGCTTTTTCTGAGGCGTGGTTGCTGAGATATCAGCTTCCAAAGCAAATCAAATGCAGTTGGGTTGACAATCACGGGAAGTACTTTGAACCGGAGGCTGCAGAAGCGTTTGGTTTTCAGGTGTGAATAGGTATTGAACAGACCTTTCGTTTCATGTATATATCGATGGGTTTGGGAAACATTTTTGAAAATACAATTTTTTTCCGCAAGGGGTTAGCCTTGAATTTTTTTCAAAAATCTTCAAAAAAATTAAATCGTCAAATTTTATACCACTGCAAAGGTCTGTTCAATCCCTTTCAAGTACTGAAAACCGCAGCTTTTTCTGAGGCGTGGTTGCTGAGATATCAGCTTCCAAACAAATCAAATGCAGTTGGGTTGACAATCACGGGAACTACTTTGGATTGCAATATCTCGAGAACCGGAGGCTGCAGAAGCGTTTGGTTTTCAGGTGTGAATAGGTATTGAACAGACCTTTCGTTTCATGTATATATCGATGGGTTTGGGAAATATGTTTGAAAATACAATTTTTTTCCGCAAGGGGTTAGCCTTGAATTTTTTTCAAAAATCTTCAAAAAAATTAAATCGTCAAATTTTATACCACTGGAAAGGTCTGTTCAATCCCTTTCAAGTACTGAAAACCGCAGCCTTTTCTGAGGCGTGGTTGCCAAGATATCAGCTTCCAAAGCAAATCAAATGCAGTTGGGTTGACAATCACGGGAACTACTTTGGATTGCAATATCTCGAGAACCGGAGGCTGCAGAAGCGTTTGGTTTTCAGGTGTGAATAGGTATTGAACAGACCTTTCGTTTCATGTATATATCGATGGGTTTGGGAAACATTTTTGAAAATACAATTTTTTTCCGCCTTGAATTTTTTTCAAAAATCTTCAAAAAAATTAAATCGTCAAATTTTATACCACTGCAAAGGTCCGTTCAATCCCTTTGAAGTGCTGAAACCCGCAGCTTTTTCTGAGGCGTGGTTGCCGAGATATCAGCTTCCAAAGCAAATCAAATGCAGTTGGGTTGAAAATCACAGGAACTAATTTGGATTGCAATATCTCGAGAACCGGGGGCTGCAGAAGCGTTTGGATTCCAGGTGTGAATAGGTATTGAACAGACCTTTCGTTTCATGTATATATCGATGGGTTTGGGAAATATGTTTGAAAATACAATTTTTTTCCGCAAGGGGTAGCCTTGAATTTTTTTCAAAAATCTTCAAAAAAATTAAATCGTCAAATTTTATACCACTGGAAAGGTCTGTTCAATCCCTTTCAAGTACTGAAAACCGCAGCCTTTTCTGAGGCGTGGTTGCCAAGATATCAGCTTCCAAAGCAAATCAAATGCAGTTGGGTTGACAATCACGGGAACTACTTTGGATTGCAATATCTCGAGAACCGGAGGCTGCAGAAGCGTTTAGTTTTCAGGTGTGAATAGGTATTGAACAGACCTTTCGTTTCATGTATATATCGATGGGTTTGGGAAACATTTTTGAAAATACAATTTTTTTCCGCCTTGAATTTTTTTCAAAAATCTTCAAAAAAATTAAATCGTCAAATTTTATACCACTGCAAAGGTCCGTTCAATCCCTTTGAAGTGCTGAAACCCGCAGCTTTTTCTGAGGCGTGGTTGCCGAGATATCAGCTTCCAAAGCAAATCAAATGCAGTTGGGTTGAAAATCACAGGAACTAATTTGGATTGCAATATCTCGAGAACCGGGGGCTGCAGAAGCGTTTGGATTCCAGGTGTGAATAGGTATTGAACAGACCTTTCGTTTCATGTATATATCGATGGGTTTGGGAAATATGTTTGAAAATACAATTTTTTTCCGCAAGGGGTTAGCCTTGAATTTTTTTCAAAAATCTTCAAAAGAATTAAATCGTCAAATTTTATACCACTGCAAAGGTCTGTTCAATCCCTTTCAAGTGCTGAAAACCGCAGCTTTTTCTGAGGCGTGGTTGCTGAGATATCAGCTTCCAAAGCAAATCAAATGCAGTTGGGTTGACAATCACGGGAAGTACTTTGAACCGGAGGCTGCAGAAGCGTTTGGTTTTCAGGTGTGAATAGGTATTGAACAGACCTTTCGTTTCATGTATATATCGATGGGTTTGGGAAACATTTTTGAAAATACAATTTTTTTCCGCAAGGGGTTAGCCTTGAATTTTTTTCAAAAATCTTCAAAAAAATTAAATCGTCAAATTTTATACCACTGCAAAGGTCTGTTCAATCCCTTTCAAGTACTGAAAACCGCAGCTTTTTCTGAGGCGTGGTTGCTGAGATATCAGCTTCCAAACAAATCAAATGCAGTTGGGTTGACAATCACGGGAACTAGTTTGGATTGCAATATCTCGAGAACCGGAGGCTGCAGAAGCGTTTGGTTTTCAGGTGTGAATAGGTATTGAACGGACCTTTCGTTTCATGTATATATCGATGGGTTTGGGAAACATTTTTGAAAATACAATTTTTTTCCGCGAGGGGTTAGCCTTGAATTTTTTTCAAAAATCTGCAAAAAAATTAAATCGTCAAATTTTATACCACTACAATGGTCTGTTCAATCCCTTTCAAGTGCTGAAAACCGCAGCTTTTTCTGAGGCGTGGTTGCCGAGATATCAGCTTCCAAAGAAAATCAAATGCAGTTGGGTTGACAATCACGGGAACTACTTTGGATTGCAATATCTCGAGAACCGGAGGCTGCAGAAGCGTTTGGTTTTCAGGTGTGAATAGGTATTGAACAGACCTTTCGTTTCATGTATATATCGATGGGTTTGGGAAACATTTGTGAAAATACAATTTTTTTCCGCCTTGAATTTTTTTCAAAAATCTTCAAAAAAATTAAATCGTCAAATTTTATACCACTGCAAAGGTCCGTTCAATCCCTTTGAAGTGCTGAAACCCGCAGCTTTTTCTGAGGCGTGGTTGCCGAGATATCAGCTTCCAAAGCAAATCAAATGCAGTTGGGTTGAAAATCACAGGAACTAATTTGGATTGCAATATCTCGAGAACCGGGGGCTGCAGAAGCGTTTGGATTCCAGGTGTGAATAGGTATTGAACAGACCTTTCGTTTCATGTATATATCGATGGGTTTGGGAAATATGTTTGAAAATACAATTTTTTTCCGCAAGGGGTTAGCCTTGAATTTTTTTCAAAAATCTTCAAAAGAATTAAATCGTCAAATTTTATACCACTGCAAAGGTCTGTTCAATCCCTTTCAAGTGCTGAAAACCGCAGCTTTTTCTGAGGCGTGGTTGCTGAGATATCAGCTTCCAAAGCAAATCAAATGCAGTTGGGTTGACAATCACGGGAAGTACTTTGAACCGGAGGCTGCAGAAGCGTTTGGTTTTCAGGTGTGAATAGGTATTGAACAGACCTTTCGTTTCATGTATATATCGATGGGTTTGGGAAACATTTTTGAAAATACAATTTTTTTCCGCAAGGGGTTAGCCTTGATTTTTTTTCAAAAATCTTCAAAAAAATTAAATCGTCAATTTTATACCACTGCAAAGGTCTGTTCAATCCCTTTCAAGTACTGAAAACCGCAGCTTTTTCTGAGGCGTGGTTGCTGAGATATCAGCTTCCAAACAAATCAAATGCAGTTGGGTTGACAATCACGGGAACTACTTTGGATTGCAATATCTCGAGAACCGGAGGCTGCAGAAGCGTTTTGTTTTCAGGTGTGAATAGGTATTGAACAGACCTTCCGTTTCATATATGTATCGATGGGTTTGGGAAACATTTTTGAAAATACAATTTTTTTCCGCAAGGGGTTAGCCTTGAATTTTTTTCAAAAATCTTCAAAAAATTAAATCGTCAAATTTTATACCACTGCAAAGGTCTGTTCTATCCCTTTCAAGTGCTGAAAACCGCAGCTTTTTCTGAGGCGTGGCTGCCGAGATATCAGCTTCCAAAGCAAATCAAATGCAGTTGGGTTGACAATCACGGGAACTACTTTGGATTGCAATATCTCGAGAACCGGAGGCTGCAGAAGCGTTTGGTTTTCAGGTGTGAATAGGTATTGAACAGACCTTTCGTTTCATGTATATCTCGATGGGTTTGGGAAATATGTTTGAAAATACAATTTTTTTCCGCAAGGGGTTAGCCTTGAATTTTTTTCAAAAATCTTCAAAAGAATTAAATCGTCAAATTTTATACCCTTGCAAAGGTCTGTTCAATCCCTTTCAAGTGCTGAAAACCGCAGCTTTTTCTGAGGCGTGGTTGCTGAGATATCAGCTTCCAAAGCAAATTAAATGCAGTTGGGTTGACAATCACGGGAAGTACTTTGAACCGGAGGCTGCAGAAGCGTTTGGTTTTCAGGTGTGAATAGGTATTGAACAGACCTTTCGTTTCATGTATATATCGATGGGTTTGGGAAACATTTTTGAAAATACAATTTTTTTCCGCAAGGGGTTAGCCTTGAATTTTTTTCAAAAATCTTCAAAAAAATTAAATCGTCAAATTTTATACCACTGCAAAGGTCTGTTCAATCCCTTTCAAGTGCTGAAAACCGCAGCTTTTTCTGAGGCGTGGTTGCCGAGATATCAGCTTCCAAAGCAAATGAAATGCAGTTGGGTTGACAATCACGGGAACTAGTTTGGATTGTAATATCTCGAGAACCGGAGGCTGCAGAAGCGTTTGGTTTTCAGGTGTGAATAGGTATTGAACAGACCTTTCTTCACATGTATATATCGATGGGTTTGGGAAACATTTTTGAAAATACAATTTTTTTCCGCAAGGGGTTAGCCTTGAATTTTTTTCAAAAATCTTCAAAAAAATTAAATCGTCAAATTTTATACCACTGCAAAGGTCTGTTCAATCCCTTTCAAGTACTGAAAACCGCAGCTTTTTCTGAGGCGTGGTTGCCAAGATATCAGCTTCCAAAGCAAATCAAATGCAGTTGGGTTGACAATCACGGGAACTACTTTGGATTGCAATATCTCGAGAACTGGAGGCTGCAGAAGCGTTTGGTTTTCAGGTGTGAATAGGTATTGAACAGACCTTTCGTTTCATGTATATATCGATGGGTTTGGGAAACATTTTTGAAAATACAATTTTTTTCCGCAAGGGGTTAGCCTTGAATTTTTTTCAAAAATCTTCAAGAAATTAAATCGTCAAATTTTATACCACTGCAAAGGTCTATTCAATCGCTTTCAAGTGCTGAAAACCGCAGCTTTTTCTGAGGCGTGGTTGCCAAGATATCAGCTGAAAACCGCAGCTTTTTCTGAGGCGTGGTTGCTGAGATATCAGCTTCCAAACAAATCAAATGCAGTTGGGTTGACAATCACGGGAACTAGTTTGGATTGCAATATCTCGAGAACCGGAGGCTGCAGAAGCGTTTGGTTTTCAGGTGTGAATAGGTATTGAACAGACCTTTCGTTTCATGTATGTATCGATGGGTTTGGGAAACATTTTTGAAAATACAATTTTTTTTAGCAAGGGGGCTTGAATTTTTTTCAAAAATCTTCAAAAAATTAAACCGTCAAATTTTATACCACTGCAAAGGTCTATTCAATCCCTTTCAAGTGCTGAAAACCGCAGCTTTTTCTGAGGCGTGGTTGCCAAGATATCAGCTGAAAACCGCAGCTTTTTCTGAGGCGTGGTTGCTGAGATATCAGCTTCCAAACAAATCAAATGCAGTTGGGTTGACAATCACGGGAACTACTTTGGATTGCAATATCTCGAGAACCGGAGGCTGCAGAAGCGTTTGGTTTTCAGGTGTGAATAGGTATTGAACAGACCTTTCGTTTCATATATGTATCGATGGGTTTGGGAAACATTTTTGAAAATACAATTTTTTTCCGCAAGGGGTTAGCCTTGAATTTTTTTAAAAAATCTTCAAAAAATTAAATCGTCAAATTTTATACCACTGCAAAGGTCTGTTCAATCCCTTTCAAGTGCTGAAAACCGCAGCTTTTTCTGAGGCGTGGCTGCCGAGATATCAGCTTCCAAAGCAAATCAAATGCAGTTGGGTTGACAATCACGGGAACTACTTTGGATTGCAATATCTCGAGAACCGGAGGCTGCAGAAGCGTTTGGTTTTCAGGTGTGAATAGGTATTGAACAGACCTTTCGTTTCATGTATATCTCGATGGGTTTGGGAAATATGTTTGAAAATACAATTTTTTTCCGCAAGGGGTTAGCCTTGAATTTTTTTCAAAAATCTTCAAAAGAATTAAATCGTCAAATTTTATACCCTTGCAAAGGTCTGTTCAATCCCTTTCAAGTGCTGAAAACCGCAGCTTTTTCTGAGGCGTGGTTGCTGAGATATCAGCTTCCAAAGCAAATTAAATGCAGTTGGGTTGACAATCACGGGAAGTACTTTGAACCGGAGGCTGCAGAAGCGTTTGGTTTTCAGGTGTGAATAGGTATTGAACAGACCTTTCGTTTCATGTATATATCGATGGGTTTGGGAAACATTTTTGAAAATACAATTTTTTTCCGCAAGGGGTTAGCCTTGAATTTTTTTCAAAAATCTTCAAAAAAATTAAATCGTCAAATTTTATACCACTGCAAAGGTCTGTTCAATCCCTTTCAAGTGCTGAAAACCGCAGCTTTTTCTGAGGCGTGGTTGCCGAGATATCAGCTTCCAAAGCAAATGAAATGCAGTTGGGTTGACAATCACGGGAACTAGTTTGGATTGCAATATCTCGAGAACCGGAGGCTGCAGAAGCGTTTGGTTTTCAGGTGTGAATAGGTATTGAACAGACCTTTCTTTACATGTATATATCGATGGGTTTGGGAAACATTTTTGAAAATACAATTTTTTTCCGCAAGGGGTTAGCCTTGAATTTTTTTCAAAAATCTTCAAAAAAATTAAATCGTCAAATTTTATACCACTGGAAAGGTCTGTTCAATACCTATTAACAACTGAAAACCGCAGCTTTTTCTGAGGCGTGGTTGCCAAGATATCAGCTTCCAAAGCAAATCAAATGCAGTTGGGTTGACAATCACGGGAACTACTTTGGATTGCAATATCTCGAGAACCGGAGGCTGCAGAAGCGTTTGGTTTTCAGGTGTGAATAGGTATTGAACAGACCTTTCGTTTCATGTATATATCGATGGGTTTGGGAAACATTTTTGAAAATACAATTTTTTTCCGCGAGGGGTTAGCCTTGAATTTTTTTCAAAAATCTTCAAAAAAATTAAATCGTCAAATTGTATACCACTACAATGGTCTGTTCAATCCCTTTCAAGTGCTGAAAACCGCAGCTTTTTCTGAGGCGTGGTTGCCGAGATATCAGCTTCCAAAGAAAATCAAATGCAGTTGGGTTGACAATCACGGGAACTACTTTGGATTGCAATATCTCGAGAACCGGAGGCTGCAGAAGCGTTTGGTTTTCAGGTGTGAATAGGTATTGAACAGACCTTTCGTTTCATGTATATATCGATGGGTTTGGGAAACATTTTTGAAAATACAATTTTTTTCCGCAAGGGGTTAGCCTTGAATTTTTTTCAAAAATCTTCAAAAAAATTAAATCGTCAAATTTTATACCACTGCAAAGGTCTGTTCAATCCCTTTCAAGTGCTGAAAACCGCAGCTTTTTCTGAGGCGTGGTTGCCGAGATATCAGCTTCCAAAGCAAATGAAATGCAGTTGGGTTGACAATCACGGGAACTAGTTTGGATTGCAATATCTCGATAACCGGAGGCTGCAGAAGCGTTTGGTTTTCAGATGTGAATAGGTATTGAACAGACCTTTCTTTACATGTATATATCGATGGGTTTGGGAAACATTTTCGAAAATACAATTTTTTTCCGCAAGGGGTTAGCCTTGAATTTTTTTCAAAAATCTTCAAAAAAATTAAATCGTCAAATTGTATACCACTACAATGGTCTGTTCAATCCCTTTCAAGTGCTGAAAACCGCAGCTTTTTCTGAGGCGTGGTTGCCGAGATATCAGCTTCCAAAGAAAATCAAATGCAGTTGGGTTGACAATCACGGGAACTAGTTTGGATTGTAATATCTCGAGAACCGGAGGCTGCAGAAGCGTTTGGTTTTCAGGTGTGAATATGTATTGAACAGACCTTTCTTTACATGTATATATCGATGGGTTTGGGAAACATTTTTGAAAATACAATTTTTTTCCGCAAGGGGTTAGCCTTGAATTTTTTTCAAAAATCTTCAAAAAAATTAAATCGTCAAATTGTATACCACTACAATGGTCTGTTCAATCCCTTTCAAGTGCTGAAAACCGCAGCTTTTTCTGAGGCGTGGTTGCCGAGATATCAGCTTCCAAAGAAAATCAAATGCAGTTGGGTTGACAATCACGGGAACTACTTTGGATTGCAATATCTCGAGAACCAGAGGCTGCAGAAGCGTTTGGTTTTCAGGTGTGAATAGGTATTGAACAGACCTTTCGTTTCATGTATATATCGATGGGTTTGGGAAACATTTTTGAAAATACAATTTTTTTCCGCAAGGGGTTAGCCTTGAATTTTTTTCAAAAATCTTCAAAAAAATTAAATCGTCAAATTTTATACCACTGCAAAGGTCTGTTCAATCCCTTTCAAGTGCTGAAAACCGCAGCTTTTTCTGAGGCGTGGTTGCCGAGATATCAGCTTCCAAAGCAAATGAAATGCAGTTGGGTTGACAATCACGGGAACTAGTTTGGATTGTAATATCTCGAGAATCGGAGGCTGCAGAAGCGTTTGGTTTTCAGGTGTGAATAGGTATTGAACAGACCTTTCTTTACATGTATATATCGATGGGTTTGGGAAACATTTTTGAAAATACAATTTTTTTCCGCAAGGGGTTAGCCTTGAATTTTTTTCAAAAATCTTTAAAAATTAAATCGTCAAATTTTATACCACTGGAAAGGTCTGTTCAATCCCTTTCAAGTACTGAAAACCGCAGCTTTTTCTGAGGCGTGGCTGCCGAGATATCAGCTTCCAAAGCAAATCAAATGCAGTTGGGTTGACAATCACGGGAACTACTTTGGATTGCAATATCTCGAGAACCGGAGGCTGCAGAAGCGTTTGGTTTTCAGGTGTAAATAGGTATTGAACAGACCTTTCGTTTCATGTATATATCGATGGGTTTGGGAAACATTTTTGAAAATACAATTTTTTTCCGCGATGGGTTAGCCTTGAATTTTTTTCAAAAATCTTCAAAAAAATTAAATCGTCAAATTTTAAACCACTACAATGGTCTGTTCAATCCCTTTCAAGTGCTGAAAACCGCAGCTTTTTCTGAGGCGTGGTTGCCGAGATATCAGCTTCCAAAGAAAATCAAATGCAGTTGGGTTGACAATCACGGGAACTACTTTGGATTGCAATATCTCGAGAACTGGATGCTGCAGGAGCGTTTCGTTTTCAGGTGTGAATAGGTATTGAACAGACCTTTCGTTTCATGTATATATCGATGGGTTTGGGAAACATTTTTGAAAATACAATTTTTTTCCGCAAGGGGTTAGCCTTGAATTTTTTTCAAAAATCTTCAAAAAATTAAATCGTCAAATTTTATACCACTGCAAAGGTCTATTCAATCCCTTTCAAGTGCTGAAAACCGCAGCTTTTTCTGAGGCGTGGTTGCCAAGATATCAGCTGAACAACCGCAGCTTTTTCTGAGGCGTGGTTGCTGAGATATCAGCTTCCAAACAAATCAAATGCAGTTGGGTTGACAATCACGGGAACTACTTTGGATTGCAATATCTCGAGAACCGGAGGCTGCAGAAGCGTTTGGTTTTCAGGTGTGAATAGGTATTGAACAGACCTTTCGTTTCATATATGTATCGATGGGTTTGGGAAACATTTTTGAAAATACAATTTTTTTCCGCAAGGGGTTAGCCTTGAATTTTTTTCAAAAATCTTCAAAAAATTAAATCGTCAAATTTTATACCACTGCAAAGGTCTGTTCAATCCCTTTCAAGTGCTGAAAACCGCAGCTTTTTCTGAGGCGTGGCTGCCGAGATATCAGCTTCCAAAGCAAATCAAATGCAGTTGGGTTGACAATCACGGGAACTACTTTGGATTGCAATATCTCGAGAACCGGAGGCTGCAGAAGCGTTTGGTTTTCAGGTGTGAATAGGTATTGAACAGACCTTTCGTTTCATGTATATCTCGATGGGTTTGGGAAATATGTTTGAAAATACAATTTTTTTCCGCAAGGGGTTAGCCTTGAATTTTTTTCAAAAATCTTCAAAAGAATTAAATCGTCAAATTTTATACCCTTGCAAAGGTCTGTTCAATCCCTTTCAAGTGCTGAAAACCGCAGCTTTTTCTGAGGCGTGGTTGCTGAGATATCAGCTTCCAAAGCAAATTAAATGCAGTTGGGTTGACAATCACGGGAAGTACTTTGAACCGGAGGCTGCAGAAGCGTTTGGTTTTCAGGTGTGAATAGGTATTGAACAGACCTTTCGTTTCATGTATATATCGATGGGTTTGGGAAACATTTTTGAAAATACAATTTTTTTCCGCAAGGGGTTAGCCTTGAATTTTTTTCAAAAATCGTCAAAAAAATTAAATCGTCAAATTTTATACCACTGCAAAGGTCTGTTCAATCCCTTTCAAGTGCTGAAAACCGCAGCTTTTTCTGAGGCGTGGTTGCCGAGATATCAGCTTCCAAAGCAAATGAAATGCAGTTGGGTTGACAATCACGGGAACTACTTTGGATTGCAATATCTGGAGAACCGGAGGCTGTAGAAGCGTTTGGTTTTCAGGTGTGAATAGGTATTGAACAGACCTTTCGTTTTATGTATATATCGATGGGTTTGGGAAACATTTTTGAAAATACAATTTTTTTCCGCGAGGGGTTAGCCTTGAATTTTTTTCAAAAATCTTCAAAAAAATTAAATCGTCAAATTTTATACCACTACAATGGTCTGTTCAATCCCGTTCAAGTGCTGAAAACCGCAGCTTTTTCTGAGGCGTGGTTGCCGAGATATCAGCTTCCAAAGAAAATCAAATGCAGTTGGGTTGACAATCACGGGAACTACTTTGGATTGCAATATCTCGAGAACCGGAGGCTGCAGAAGCGTTTGGTTTTCAGGTGTGAATAGGTATTGAACAGACCTTTCGTTTCATGTATATCTCGATGGGTTTGGGAAATATGTTTGAAAATACAATTTTTTTCCGCAAGGGGTTAGCCTTGAATTTTTTTCAAAAATCTTCAAAAGAATTAAATCGTCAAATTGTATACCCTTGCAAAGGTCTGTTCAATCTCTTTCAAGTGCTGAAAACCGCAGCTTTTTCTGAGGCGTGGTTGCTGAGATATCAGCTTCCAAAGCAAATTAAATGCAGTTGGGTTGACAATCACGGGAAGTACTTTGAACCGGAGGCTGCAGAAGCGTTTGGTTTTCAGGTGTGAATAGGTATTGAACAGACCTTTCGTTTCATGTATATATCGATGGGTTTGGGAAACATTTTTGAAAATACAATTTTTTTCCACAAGGGGTTAGCCTTGAATTTTTTTCAAAAATCGTCAAAAAAATTAAATCGTCAAATTTTATACCACTGCAAAGGTCTGTTCAATCCCTTTCAAGTGCTGAAAACCGCAGCTTTTTCTGAGGCGTGGTTGCCGAGATATCAGCTTCCAAAGCAAATGAAATGCAGTTGGGTTGACAATCACGGGAACTAGTTTGGATTGTAATATCTCGAGAACCGGAGGCTGCAGAAGCGTTTGGTTTTCAGGTGTGAATAGGTATTGAACAGACCTTTCGTTTCATGTATATATCGATGGGTTTGGGAAACATTTTTGAAAATACAATTTTTTTCCGCGAGGGGTTAGCCTTGAATTTTTTTCAAAAATCTTCAAAAAAATTAAGTCGTCAAATTTTATACCACTACAATGGTCTGCTCAATCCCTTTCAAGTGCTGAAAACCGCAGCTTTTTCTGAGGCGTGGTTGCCGAGATATCAACTTCCAAAGAAAATCAAATGCAGTTGGGTTGACAATCACGGGAACTACTTTGGATTGCAATATCTCGAGAACCGGAGGCTGCAGAAGCGTTTGGTTTTCAGGTGTGAATAGGTATTGAACAGACCTTTCGTTTTATGTATATATCGATGGGTTTGGGAAACATTTTTGAAAATACAATTTTTTTCCGCAAGGGGTTAGCCTTGAATTTTTTTCAAAAATCTTCAAAAAATTAAATCGTCAAATTTTATACCACTGCAAAGGTCTATTCAATCCCTTTCAAGTGCTGAAAACCGCAGCTTTTTCTGAGGCGTGGTTGCCAAGATATCAGCTGAAAACCGCAGCTTTTTCTGAGGCGTGGTTGCTGAGATATCAGCTTCCAAACAAATCAAATGCAGTTGGGTTGACAATCACGGGAACTACTTTGGATTGCAATATCTCGAGAACCGGAGGCTGCAGAAGCGTTTGGTTTTCAGGTGTGAATAGGTATTGAACAGACCTTTCGTTTCATGTATATATCGATGGGTTTGGGAAACAGTTTTGAAAATACAATTTTTTTCCGCGAGGGGTTAGCCTTGAATTTTTTTCAAAAATCTTCAAAAAAATTAAATCGTCAAATTTTATACCACTACAATGGTCTGTTCAATCCCTTTCAAGTGCTGAAAACCGCAGCTTTTTCTGAGGCGTGGTTGCCGAGATATCTGCTTCCAAAGAAAATCAAATGCAGTTGGGTTGACAATCACGGGAACTACTTTGGATTGCAATATCTCGAGAACCGGAGGCTGCAGAAGCGTTGGGTTTTCAGGTGTGAATAGGTATTGAACAGACCTTTCGTTTCATGTATATATCGATGGGTTTGAGAAACATTTTTGAAAATACAATTTTTTCCGCAAGGGGTTGTTAGCCTTGAATTTTTTTCAAAAATCTTCAAAAAAATTAAATCGTCAAATTTTATACCACTGCAAAGGTCTGTTCAATCCCTTTCAAGTACTGAAAACCGCAGCTTTTTCTGAGGCGTGGTTGCCAAGATATCAGCTGAAAACCGCAGCTTTTTCTGAGGCGTGGTTGCCGAGATATCTGCTTCCAAAGAAAATCAAATGCAGTTGGGTTGACAATCACGGGAACTACTTTGGATTGCAATATCTCGAGAACCGGAGGCTGCAGAAGCGTTTGGTTTTCAGGTGTGAATAGGTATTGAACAGACCTTTCTTTACATGTATATATCGATGGGTTTGGGAAACATTTTTGAAAATAAAATTTTTTTCCGCAAGGGGTTAGCCTTGAATTTTTTTCAAAAATCTTCAAAAAAATTAAATCGTCAAATTTTATACCACTGGAAAGGTCTGTTCAATCCCTTTCAAGTACTGAAAACCGCAGCTTTTTCTGAGGCGTGGTTGCCAAGATATCAGCTTCCAAAGCAAATCAAATGCAGTTGGGTTGACAATCACGGGAACTACTTTGGATTGCAATATCTCGAGAACCGGAGGCTGCAGAAGCGTTTGGTTTTCAGGTGTGAATAGGTATTGAACAGACCTTTCGTTTCATGTATATATCGATGGGTTTGGGAAACATTTTTGAAAATACAATTTTTTTCCGCGAGGGGTTAGCCTTGAATTTTTTTCAAAAATCTTCAAAAAAATTAAATCGTCAAATTGTATACCACTACAATGGTCTGTTCAATCCCTTTCAAGTGCTGAAAACCGCAGCTTTTTCTGAGGCGTGGTTGCCGAGATATCAGCTTCCAAAGAAAATCAAATGCAGTTGGGTTGACAATCACGGGAACTACTTTGGATTGCAATATCTCGAGAACCGGAGGCTGCAGAAGCGTTTGGTTTTCAGGGGTGAATAGGTATTGAACAGACCTTTCGTTTCATGTATATATCGATGGGTTTGGGAAACATTTTTGAAAATACAATTTTTTTCCGCAAGGGGTTAGCCTTGAATTTTTTTCAAAAATCTTCAAAAAAATTAAATCGTCAAATTTTATACCACTGCAAATGTCTGTTCAATCCCTTTCAAGTGCTGAAAACCGCAGCTTTTTCTGAGGCGTGGTTGCCGAGATATCAGCTTCCAAAGCAAATGAAATGCAGTTGGGTTGACAATCACGGGAACTAGTTTGGATTGTAATATCTCGAGAACCGGAGGCTGCAGAAGCGTTTGGTTTTCAGGTGTGAATAGGTATTGAACAGACCTTTCTTTACATGTATATATCGATGGGTTTGGGAAACATTTTTGAAAATACAATTTTTTTCCGCAAGGGGTTAGCCTTGAATTTTTTTCAAAAATCTTCAAAAAAATTAAATCGTCAAATTGTATACCACTACAATGGTCTGTTCAATCCCTTTCAAGTGCTGAAAACCGCAGCTTTTTCTGAGGCGTGGTTGCCGAGATATCAGCTTCCAAAGAAAATCAAATGCAGTTGGGTTGACAATCACGGGAACTAGTTTGGATTGTAATATCTCGAGAACCGGAGGCTGCAGAAGCGTTTGGTTTTCAGGTGTGAATATGTATTGAACAGACCTTTCGTTTCATGTATATATCGATGGGTTTGGGAAACATTTTTGAAAATACAATTTTTTTCCGCAAGGGGTTAGCCTTGAATTTTTTTCAAAAATCTTCAAAAAAATTAAATCGTCAAATTTTATACCACTCCAAAGGTCTGTTCAATCCCTTTCAAGTGCTGAAAACCGCAGCTTTTTCTGAGGCGTGGTTGCCGAGATATCAGCTTCCAAAGCAAATGAAATGCAGTTGGGTTGACAATCACGGGAACTAGTTTGGATTGTAATATCTCGAGAATCGGAGGCTGCAGAAGCGTTTGGTTTTCAGGTGTGAATAGGTATTGAACAGACCTTTCTTTACATGTATATATGGATGGGTTTTGGAAACATTTTTGAAAATACAATTTTTTTCCGCAAGGGGTTAGCCTTGAATTTTTTTCAAAAATCTTTAAAAATTAAATCGTCAAATTTTATACCACTGGAAAGGTCTGTTCAATCCCTTTCAAGTACTGAAAACCGCAGCTTTTTCTGAGGCGTGGCTGCCGAGATATCAGCTTCCAAAGCAAATCAAATGCAGTTGGGTTGACAATCACGGGAACTACTTTGGATTGCAATATCTCGAGAACCGGAGGCTGCAGAAGCGTTTGGTTTTCAGGTGTAAATAGGTATTGAACAGACCTTTCGTTTCATGTATATATCGATGGGTTTGGGAAACATTTTTGAAAATACAATTTTTTTCCGCGAGGGGTTAGCCTTGAATTTTTTTCAAAAATGTTCAAAAAAATTAAATCGTCAAATTTTAAACCACTACAATGGTCTGTTCAATCCCTTTCAAGTGCTGAAAACCGCAGCTTTTTCTGAGGCGTGGTTGCCGAGATATCAGCTTCCAAAGAAAATCAAATGCAGTTGGGTTGACAATCACGGGAACTACTTTGGATTGCAATATCTCGAGAACTGGATGCTGCAGGAGCGTTTCGTTTTCAGGTGTGAATAGGTATTGAACAGACCTTTCGTTTCATGTATATATTGATGGGTTTGGGAAACATTTTTGAAAATACAATTTTTTTCCGCAAGGGGTTAGCCTTGAATTTTTTTCAAAAATCTTCAAAAAATTAAATCGTCAAATTTTATACCCTTGCAAAGGTCTGTTCAATCCCTTTCAAGTGCTGAAAACCGCAGCTTTTTCTGAGGCGTGGTTGCTGAGATATCAGCTTCCAAAGCAAATTAAATGCAGTTGGGTTGACAATCACGGGAAGTACTTTGAACCGGAGGCTGCAGAAGCGTTTGGTTTTCAGGTGTGAATAGGTATTGAACAGACCTTTCGTTTCATGTATATATCGATGGGTTTGGGAAACATTTTTGAAAATACAATTTTTTTCCGCAAGGGGTTAGCCTTGAATTTTTTTCAAAAATCGTCAAAAAAATTAAATCGTCAAATTTTATACCACTGCAAAGGTCTGTTCAATCCCTTTCAAGTGCTGAAAACCGCAGCTTTTTCTGAGGCGTGGTTGCCGAGATATCAGCTTCCAAAGCAAATGAAATGCAGTTGGGTTGACAATCACGGGAACTACTTTGGATTGCAATATCTGGAGAACCGGAGGCTGTAGAAGCGTTTGGTTTTCAGGTGTGAATAGGTATTGAACAGACCTTTCGTTTTATGTATATATCGATGGGTTTGGGAAACATTTTTGAAAATACAATTTTTTTCCGCGAGGGGTTAGCCTTGAATTTTTTTCAAAAATCTTCAAAAAAATTAAATCGTCAAATTTTATACCACTACAATGGTCTGTTCAATCCCTTTCAAGTGCTGAAAACCGCAGCTTTTTCTGAGGCGTGGTTGCCGAGATATCAACTTCCAAAGAAAATCAAATGCAGTTGGGTTGACAATCACGGGAACTACTTTGGATTGCAATATCTCGAGAGCCGGAGGATGCAGAAGCGTTTGGTTTTCAGGTGTGAATAGGTATAACAGACCTTTCGTTTTATGTATATATCGATGGGTTTGGGAAACATTTTTGAAAATACAATTTTTTTCCGCAAGGGGTTATAGCCTTGAATTTTTTTCAAAAATCTTCAAAAAATTAAATCGTCAAATTTTATACCACTGCAAAGGTCTGTTCAATCCCTTTCAAGTGCTGAAAACCGCAGCTTTTTCTGAGGCGTGGCTGCCGAGATATCAGCTTCCAAAGCAAATCAAATGCAGTTGGGTTGACAATCACGGGAACTACTTTGGATTGCAATATCTCGAGAACCGGAGGCTGCAGAAGCGTTTGGTTTTCAGGTGTGAATAGGTATTGAACAGACCTTTCGTTTCATGTATATCTCGATGGGTTTGGGAAATATGTTTGAAAATACAATTTTTTTCCGCAAGGGGTTAGCCTTGAATTTTTTTCAAAAATCTTCAAAAGAATTAAATCGTCAAATTGTATACCCTTGCAAAGGTCTGTTCAATCTCTTTCAAGTGCTGAAAACCGCAGCTTTTTCTGAGGCGTGGTTGCTGAGATATCAGCTTCCAAAGCAAATTAAATGCAGTTGGGTTGACAATCACGGGAAGTACTTTGAACCGGAGGCTGCAGAAGCGTTTGGTTTTCAGGTGTGAATAGGTATTGAACAGACCTTTCGTTTCATGTATATATCGATGGGTTTGGGAAACATTTTTGAAAATACAATTTTTTTCCACAAGGGGTTAGCCTTGAATTTTTTTCAAAAATCGTCAAAAAAATTAAATCGTCAAATTTTATACCACTGCAAAGGTCTGTTCAATCCCTTTCAAGTGCTGAAAACCGCAGCTTTTTCTGAGGCGTGGTTGCCGAGATATCAGCTTCCAAAGCAAATGAAATGCAGTTGGGTTGACAATCACGGGAACTAGTTTGGATTGTAATATCTCGAGAACCGGAGGCTGCAGAAGCGTTTGGTTTTCAGGTGTGAATAGGTATTGAACAGACCTTTCGTTTCATGTATATATCGATGGGTTTGGGAAACATTTTTGAAAATACAATTTTTTTCCGCGAGGGGTTAGCCTTGAATTTTTTTCAAAAATCTTCAAAAAAATTAAATCGTCAAATTTTATACCACTACAATGGTCTGTTCAATCCCTTTCAAGTGCTGAAAACCGCAGCTTTTTCTGAGGCGTGGTTGCCGAGATATCAACTTCCAAAGAAAATCAAATGCAGTTGGGTTGACAATCACGGGAACTACTTTGGATTGCAATATCTCGAGAACCGGAGGCTGCAGGAGCGTTTGGTTTTCAGGTGTGAATAGGTATTGAACAGACCTTTCGTTTTATGTATATATCGATGGGTTTGGGAAACATTTTTGAAAATACAATTTTTTTCCGCAAGGGGTTAGCCTTGAATTTTTTTCAAAAATCTTCAAAAAATTAAATCGTCAAATTTTATACCACTGCAAAGGTCTATTCAATCCCTTTCAAGTGCTGGAAACCGCAGCTTTTTCTGAGGCGTGGTTGCCAAGATATCAGCTGAAAACCGCAGCTTTTTCTGAGGCGTGGTTGCTGAGATATCAGCTTCCAAACAAATCAAATGCAGTTGGGTTGACAATCACGGGAACTACTTTGGATTGCAATATCTCGAGAACCGGAGGCTGCAGAAGCGTTTGGTTTTCAGGTGTGAATAGGTATTGAACAGACCTTTCGTTTCATGTATATATCGATGGGTTTGGGAAACAGTTTTGAAAATACAATTTTTTTCCGCGAGGGGTTAGCCTTGAATTTTTTTCAAAAATCTTCAAAAAAATTAAATCGTCAAATTTTATACCACTACAATGGTCTGTTCAATCCCTTTCAAGTGCTGAAAACCGCAGCTTTTTCTGAGGCGTGGTTGCCGAGATATCTGCTTCCAAAGAAAATCAAATGCAGTTGGGTTGACAATCACGGGAACTACTTTGGATTGCAATATCTCGAGAACCGGAGGCTGCAGAAGCGTTGGGTTTTCAGGTGTGAATAGGTATTGAACAGACCTTTCGTTTCATGTATATATCGATGGGTTTGAGAAACATTTTTGAAAATACAATTTTTTCCGCAAGGGGTTGTTAGCCTTGAATTTTTTTCAAAAATCTTCAAAAAAATTAAATCGTCAAATTTTATACCACTGCAAAGGTCTGTTCAATCCCTTTCAAGTACTGAAAACCGTAGCTTTTTCTGAGGCGTGGTTGCCAAGATATCAGCTGAAAACCGCAGCTTTTTCTGAGGCGTGGTTGCCGAGATATCAGCTTCCAAAGAAAATCAAATGCAGTTGGGTTGACAATCACGGGAACTACTTTGGATTGCAATATCTCGAGAACCGGAGGCTGCAGAAGCGTTTGGTTTTCAGGTGTGAATAGGTATTGAACAGACCTTTCGTTTCATGTATGTATCGATGGGTTTGGGAAACATTTTTGAAAATACAATTTTTTTCCGCAAGGGGTATCGTCAAATTTTATACCACTACAATGGTCTGTTCAATCCCTTTCAAGTGCTGAAAACCGCAGCTTTTTCTGAGGCGTGGTTGCCGAGATATCAGCTTCCAAAGAAAATCAAATGCAGTTGGGTTGACAATCACGGGAACTACTTTGGATTGCAATATCTCGAGAACCGGAGGCTGCAGAAGCGTTTGGTTTTCAGGTGTGAATAGGTATTGAACAGACCTTTCGTTTTATGTATATATCGATGGGTTTGGGAAACATTTTTGAAAATACAATTTTTTCCGCAAGGGGTTGTTAGCCTTGAATTTTTTTCAAAAATCTTCAAAAAAATTAAATCGTCAAATTTTATACCACTGCAAAGGTCTGTTCAATCCCTTTCAAGTACTGAAAACCGCAGCTTTTTCTGAGGCGTGTTTGCCAAGATATCAGCTGAAAACCGCAGCTTTTTCTGAGGCGTGGTTGCCGAGATATCAGCTTCCAAAGAAAATCAAATGCAGTTGGGTTGACAATCACGGGAACTACTTTGGATTGCAATATCTCGAGAACCGGAGGCTGCAGAAGCGTTTGGTTTTCAGGTGTGAATAGGTATTGAACAGACCTTTCGTTTCATGTATGTATGGATGGGTTTGGGAAACATTTTTGAAAATACAATTTTTTTCCGCAAGGGGTATCGTCAAATTTTATACCACTGCAAAGGTCTGTTCAATCCCTTTGAAGTGCTGAAAACCGCAGCTTTTTCTGAGGCGTGGTTGCCGAGATATCAGCTTCCAAAGCAAATCAAATGGAGTTGGGTTGACAATCGCGGGAACTAATTTGGATTGCAATATCTCGAGAACCGGAGGCTGCAGAAGCGTTTGGTTTTCAGGCGTGAATAGGTATTGAACATACCTTTCTTTACATGTATATACCGATGGGTTTGGGAAACATTTTTGAAAATACAATTTTTTTCCGCCTTGAATTTTTTTTCAAAAATCTTCAAAAAAATTAAATCGTCAAATTTTATACCACTGCAAAGGTCTGTTCAATCCCTTTGAAGCGCTGAAAACCGCAGCTTTTTCTGAGGCGTGGTTGCCGAGATATCAGCTTCCAAAGCAAATCAAATGCAGTTGGGTTGACAATCACGGGAACTATTTTGGATTGCAATATCTCGAGAACCGGAGGCTGCAGAAGCGTTTGGTTTTCAGATGTGAATAGGTATTGAAAAGACCTTTCGTTTCATGTATATATCGATGGGTTTGGGAAACATTTTTGAAAATACAATTTTTTTCCGCAAGGGGTTAGCCTTGAATTTTTTTCAAAAATCTTCAAAAAAATTAAATCGTCAAATTTTATACTACTGCAAAGGTCTGTTCAATCCCTTTCAAGTACTGAAAACCGCAGCTTTTTCTGAGGCGTGGTTGCCAAGATATCAGCTGAAAACCGTAGGCTGCAGAAGCGTTTGGTTTTCAGGCGTGAATAGGTATTGAACATACCTTTCTTTACATGTATATACCGATGGGTTTGGGAAACATTTTTGAAAATACAATTTTTTTCCGCCTTGAATTTTTTTCAAAAATCTTCAAAAAAATTAAATCGTCAAATTTTATACCACTGCAAAGGTCTGTTCAATCCCTTTGAAGTGCTGAAAACCGCAGCTTTTTCTGAGGCGTGGTTGCCGAGATATCAGCTTCCAAAGCAAATCAAATGCAGTTGGGTTGACAATCACGGGAACTATTTTGGATTGCAATATCTCGAGAACCGGAGGCTGCAGAAGCGTTTGGTTTTCAGGTGTGAATAGGTATTGAACAGACCTTTCGTTTCATGTATATATCGATGGGTTTGGGAAACATTTTTGAAAATACAATTTTTTTCCGCAAGGGGTTAGCCTTGAATTTTTTTCAAAAATCTTCAAAAAATTAAATCGTCAAATTTTATACCACTGCAAAGGTCTATTCAATCCCTTTCAAGTGCTGAAAACCGCAGCTTTTTCTGAGGCGTGGTTGCCAAGATATCAGCTGAAAACCGCAGCTTTTTCTGAGGCGTGGTTGCTGAGATATCAGCTTCCAAACAAATCAAATGCAGTTGGGTTGACAATCACGGGAACTACTTTGGATTGCAATATCTCGAGAACCGGAGGCTGCAGAAGCGTTTGGTTTTCAGGTGTGAATAGGTATTGAACAGACCTTTCGTTTCATGTATATATCGATGGGTTTGGGAAACAGTTTTGAAAATACAATTTTTTTCCGCGAGGGGTTAGCCTTGAATTTTTTTCAAAAATCTTCAAAAAAATTAAATCGTCAAATTTTATACCACTACAATGGTCTGTTCAATCCCTTTCAAGTGCTGAAAACCGCAGCTTTTTCTGAGGCGTGGTTGCCGAGATATCTGCTTCCAAAGAAAATCAAATGCAGTTGGGTTGACAATCACGGGAACTACTTTGGATTGCAATATCTCGAGAACCGGAGGCTGCAGAAGCGTTGGGTTTTCAGGTGTGAATAGGTATTGAACAGACCTTTCGTTTCATGTATATATCGATGGGTTTGAGAAACATTTTTGAAAATACAATTTTTTCCGCAAGGGGTTGTTAGCCTTGAATTTTTTTCAAAAATCTTCAAAAAAATTAAATCGTCAAATTTTATACCACTGCAAAGGTCTGTTCAATCCCTTTCAAGTACTGAAAACCGCAGCTTTTTCTGAGGCGTGGTTGCCAAGATATCAGCTGAAAACCGCAGCTTTTTCTGAGGCGTGGTTGCCGAGATATCAGCTTCCAAAGAAAATCAAATGCAGTTGGGTTGACAATCACGGGAACTATTTTGGATTGCAATATCTCGAGAACCGGAGGCTGCAGAAGCGTTTGGTTTTCAGGTGTGAATAGGTATTGAACAGACCTTTCGTTTCATGTATGTATCGATGGGTTTGGGAAACATTTTTGAAAATACAATTTTTTTCCGCAAGGGGTATCGTCAAATTTTATACCACTACAATGGTCTGTTCAATCCCTTTCAAGTGCTGAAAACCGCAGCTTTTTCTGAGGCGTGGTTGCCGAGATATCAGCTTCCAAAGAAAATCAAATGCAGTTGGGTTGACAATCACGGGAACTACTTTGGATTGCAATATCTCGAGAACCGAAGGCTGCAGAAGCGTTTGGTTTTCAGGTTTGAATAGGTATTGAACAGGCCTTTCGTTTTATGTATATATCGATGGGTTTGGGAAACATTTTTGAAAATACAATTTTTTCCGCAAGGGGTTGTTAGCCTTGAATTTTTTTCAAAAATCTTCAAAAAAATTAAATCGTCAAATTTTATACCACTGCAAAGGTCTGTTCAATCCCTTTCAAGTACTGAAAACCGCAGCTTTTTCTGAGGCGTGTTTGCCAAGATATCAGCTGAAAACCGCAGCTTTTTCTGAGGCGTGGTTGCCGAGATATCAGCTTCCAAAGAAAATCAAATGCAGTTGGGTTGACAATCACGGGAACTACTTTGGATTGCAATATCTCGAGAACCGGAGGCTGCAGAAGCGTTTGGTTTTCAGGTGTGAATAGGTATTGAACAGACCTTTCGTTTCATGTATGTATGGATGGGTTTGGGAAACATTTTTGAAAATACAATTTTTTTCCGCAAGGGGTATCGTCAAATTTTATACCACTGCAAAGGTCTGTTCAATCCCTTTGAAGTGCTGAAAACCGCAGCTTTTTCTGAGGCGTGGTTGCCGAGATATCAGCTTCCAAAGCAAATCAAATGGAGTTGGGTTGACAATCGCGGGAACTACTTTGGATTGCAATATCTCGAGAACCGGAGGCTGCAGAAGCGTTTGGTTTTCAGGCGTGAATAGGTATTGAACATACCTTTCTTTACATGTATATACCGATGGGTTTGGGAAACATTTTTGAAAATACAATTTTTTTCCGCCTTGAATTTTTTTTCAAAAATCTTCAAAAAAATTAAATCGTCAAATTTTATACCACTGCAAAGGTCTGTTCAATCCCTTTGAAGCGCTGAAAACCGCAGCTTTTTCTGAGGCGTAGTTGCCGAGATATCAGCTTCCAAAGCAAATCAAATGCAGTTGGGTTGACAATCACGGGAACTATTTTGGATTGCAATATCTCGAGAACCGGAGGCTGCAGAAGCGTTTGGTTTTCAGATGTGAATAGGTATTGAAAAGACCTTTCGTTTCATGTATATATCGATGGGTTTGGGAAACATTTTTGAAAATACAATTTTTTTCCGCAAGGGGTTAGCCTTGAATTTTTTTCAAAAATCTTCAAAAAAATTAAATCGTCAAATTTTATACTACTGCAAAGGTCTGTTCAATCCCTTTCAAGTACTGAAAACCGCAGCTTTTTCTGAGGCGTGGTTGCCAAGATATCAGCTGAAAACCGCAGGCTGCAGAAGCGTTTGGTTTTCAGGCGTGAATAGGTATTGAAGATACCTTTCTTTACATGTATATACCGATGGGTTTGGGAAACATTTTTGAAAATACAATTTTTTTCCGCCTTGAATTTTTTTCAAAAATCTTCAAAAAAATTAAATCGTCAAATTTTATACCACTGCAAAGGTCTGTTCAATCCCTTTGAAGTGCTGAAAACCGCAGCTTTTTCTGAGGCGTGGTTGCCGAGATATCAGCTTCCAAAGCAAATCAAATGCAGTTGGGTTGACAATCACGGGAACTATTTTGGATTGCAATATCTCGAGAACCGGAGGCTGCAGAAGCGTTTGGTTTTCAGGTGTGAATAGGTATTGAACAGACCTTTCGTTTCATGTATATATCGATGGGTTTGGGAAACATTTTTGAAAATACAATTTTTTCCGCAAGGCGTTAGCCTTGAATTTTTTTCAAAAATCTTCAAAAAAATTAAATCGTCAAATTTTATACCACTGCAAAGGTCTCTTCAATCCCTTGGAAGTGCTGAAAACCGCAGCTTTTTCTGAGGCGTGGTTGCCGAGATATCAGCTTCCAAAGCAAATCAAATGGAGTTGGGTTGACAATCGCGGGAACTACTTTGGATTGCAATATCTCGAGAACCGGAGGCTGCAGAAGCGTTTGGTTTTCAGGCGTGAATAGGTATTGAACATACCTTTCTTTACATGTATATATCGATGGGTTTGGGAAACATTTTTGAAAATACAATTTTTTTCCGCCTTGAATTTTTTTCAAAAATCTTCAAAAAAATTAAATCGTCAAATTTTATACCACTGCAAAGGTCTGTTCAATCCCTTTGAAGTGCTGAAAACCGCAGCTTTTTCTGATGCGTGGTTGCCGAGATATCAGCTTCCAAAGCAAATCAAATGCAGTTGGGTTGACAATCACGGGAACTATTTTGGATTGCAATATCTCGAGAACCGGAGGCTGCAGAAGCGTTTGGTTTTCAGGTGTGAATAGGTATTGAACAGACCTTTCGTTTCATGTATATATCGATGGGTTTGGGAAACATTTTTGAAAATACAATTTTTTTCCGCGAGGGATTAGCCTTGAATTTTTTTCAAAAATCTTCAAAAAAATTAAATCGTCAAATTTTATACCACTACAATGGTCTGTTCAATCCCTTTCAAGTGCTGAAAACCGCAGCTTTTTCTGAGGCGTGGTTGCCGAGATATCAGCTTCCAAAGAAAATCAAATGCAGTTGGGTTGACAATCACGGGAACTACTTTGGATTGCAATATCTCGAGAACCGGAGGCTGCAGAAGCGTTTGGTTTTCAGGTGTGAATAGGTATTGAACAGACCTTTCGTTTCATGTATATATCGATGGGTTTGAGAAACATTTTTGAAAATACAATTTTTTCCGCAAGGGGTTAGCCTTGAATTTTTTTCAAAAATCTTCAAAAAAATTAAATCGTCAAATTTTATACCACTGCAAAGGTCTGTTCAATCCCTTTCAAGTACTGAAAACCGCAGCTTTTTCTGAGGCGTGGTTGCCAAGATATCAGCTGAAAACCGCAGCTTTTTCTGAGGCGTGGTTGCTGAGATATCAGCTTCCAAACAAATCAAATGCAGTTGGGTTGACAATCATTTTGGATTGCAATATCTCGAGAACTGGAGGCTGCAGAAGCGTTTGGTTTTCAGGTGTGAATAGGTATTGAACAGACCTTTCGTTTCATGTATGTATCGATGGGTTTGGGAAACATTTTTGAAAATACAATTTTTTTCCGCAAGGGGTATCATCAAATTTTATACCACTGCAAAGGTCTGTTCAATCCCTTTGAAGTGCTGAAAACCGCAGCTTTTTCTGAGGCGTGGTTGCCGAGATATCAGCTTCCAAAGCAAATCAAATGGAGTTGGGTTGACAATCGCGGGAACTACTTTGGATTGCAATATCTCGAGAACCCGAGGCTGCAGAAGCGTTTGGTTTTCAGGCGTGAATAGGTATTGAACATACCTTTCTTTACATGTATATATCGATGGGTTTGGGAAACATTTTTGAAAATACAATTTTTTTCCGCCTTGAATTTTTTTCAAAAATCTTCAAAAAAATTAAATCGTCAAATTTTATACCACTGCAAAGGTCCGTTCAATCCCTTTGAAGTGCTGAAACCCGCAGCTTTTTCTGAGGCGTGGTTGCCGAGATATCAGCTTCCAAAGAAAATCAAATGCAGTTGGGTTGACAATCACGGGAACTACTTTGGATTGCAATATCTCGAGAACCGGAGGCTTCAGATTCAGAAGCGTTTGGTTTTCAGGTGTGAATAGGTATTGAACAGACCTTTCGTTTCATGTATATATCGATGGGTTTGGGAAACATTTTTGAAAATACAATTTTTTTCCGCGAGGGGTTAGCCTTGAATTTTTTCAAAAATCTTCAAAAAAATTAAATCGTCAAATTTTATACCACTGCAAAGGTCTGTTCAATCTCTTTCAAGTACTGAAAACCGCAGCTTTTTCTGAGGCGTGGTTGCCAAGATATCAGCTGAAAACCGCAGCTTTTTCTGAGGCGTGGTTGCCGAGATATCAGCTTCCAAAGCAAATCAAATGGAGTTGGGTTGACAATCGCGGGAACTACTTTGGATTGCAATATCTCGAGAACCGGAGGCTGCAGAAGCGTTTGGTTTTCAGGCGTGAATAGGTACTGAACATACCTTTCTTTACATGTATATACCGATGGGTTTGGGAATCATTTTTGAAAATACAATTTTTTTCCGCCTTGAATTTTTTTCAAAAATCTTCAAAAAAATTAAATCGTCAAATTTTATACCACTGCAAAGGTCTGTTCAATCCCTTTGAAGCGCTGAAAACCGCAGCTTTTTCTGAGGCGTGGTTGCCGAGATATCAGCTTCCAAAGCAAATCAAATGCAGTTGGGTTGACAATCACGGGAACTATTTTGGATTGCAATATCTCGAGAACCGGAGGCTGCAGAAGCGTTTGGTTTTCAGGTGTGAATAGGTATTGAACAGACCTTTCGTTTCATGTATATATCGATGGGTTTGGGAAACATTTTTGAAAATACAATTTTTTTCCGCCTTGAATTTTTTTCAAAAATCTTCAAAAAAATTAAATCGTCAAATTTTATACTACTGCAAAGGTCTGTTCAATCCCTTTCAAGTACTGAAAACCGCAGCTTTTTCTGAGGCGTGGTTGCCAAGATATCAGCTGAAAACCGCAGGCTGCAGAAGCGTTTGGTTTTCAGGCGTGAATAGGTATTGAACAGACCTTTCGTTTCATGTATATATCGATGGGTTTGGGAAACATTTTTGAAAATACAATTTTTTCCGCAAGGCGTTAGCCTTGAATTTTTTTCAAAAACCTTCAAAAAAATTAAATCGTCAAATTTTATACCACTGCAAAGGTCTCTTCAATCCCTTGGAAGTGCTGAAAACCGCAGCTTTTTCTGAGGCGTGGTTGCCGAGATATCAGCTTCCAAAGCAAATCAAATGGAGTTGGGTTGACAATCGCGGGAACTACTTTGGATTGCAATATCTCGAGAACCGGAGGCTGCAGAAGCGTTTGGTTTTCAGGCGTGAATAGGTATTGAACATACCTTTCTTTACATGTATATATCGATGGGTTTGGGAAACATTTTTGAAAATACAATTTTTTTCCGCCTTGAATTTTTTTCAAAAATCTTCAAAAAAATTAAATCGTCAAATTTTATACCACTGCAAAGGTCTGTTCAATCCCTTTGAAGTGCTGAAAACCGCAGCTTTTTCTGATGCGTGGTTGCCGAGATATCAGCTTCCAAAGCAAATCAAATGCAGTTGGGTTGACAATCACGGGAACTATTTTGGATTGCAATATCTCGAGAACCGGGGGCTGCAGAAGCGTTTGGTTTTCAGGTGTGAATAGGTATTGAACAGACCTTTCGTTTCATGTATATATCGATGGGTTTGGGAAACATTTTTGAAAATACAATTTTTTTCCGCGAGGGTTAGCCTTGAATTTTTTTCAAAAATCTTCAAAAAAATTAAATCGTCAAATTTTATACCACTACAATGGTCTGTTCAATCCCTTTCAAGTGCTGAAAACCGCAGCTTTTTCTGAGGCGTGGTTGCCGAGATATCAGCTTCCAAAGAAAATCAAATGCAGTTGGGTTGACAATCACGGGAACTACTTTGGATTGCAATATCTCGAGAACCGGAGGCTGCAGAAGCGTTTGGTTTTCAGGTGTGAATAGGTATTGAACAGACCTTTCGTTTCATGTATATATCGATGGGTTTGAGAAACATTTTTGAAAATACAATTTTTTCCGCAAGGGGTTAGCCTTGAATTTTTTTCAAAAATCTTCAAAAAAATTAAATCGTCAAATTGTATACCACTGCAAAGGTCTGTTCAATCCCTTTCAAGTACTGAAAACCGCAGCTTTTTCTGAGGCGTGGTTGCCAAGATATCAGCTGAAAACCGCAGCTTTTTCTGAGGCGTGGTTGCTGAGATATCAGCTTCCAAACAAATCAAATGCAGTTGGGTTGACAATCACGGGAACTACTTTGGATTGCAATATCTCGAGAACCGGAGGCTGCAGAAGCGTTTGGTTTTCAGGTGTGAATAGGTATTGAACAGACCTTTCGTTTCATGTATGTATCGATGGGTTTGGGAAACATTTTTGAAAATACAATTTTTTTCCGCAAGGGGTATCGTCAAATTTTATACCACTGCAAAGGTCTGTTCAATCCCTTTGAAGTGCTGAAAACCGCAGCTTTTTCTGAGGCGTGGTTGCCGAGATATCAGCTTCCAAAGCAAATCAAATGGAGTTGGGTTGACAATCGCGGGAACTACTTTGGATTGCAATATCTCGAGAACCGGAGGCTGCAGAAGCGTTTGGTTTTCAGGCGTGAATAGGTATTGAACATACCTTTCTTTAAATGTATATGTCGATGGGTTTGGGAAACATTTTTGAAAATACAATTTTTTTTCTGCGAGGGGTTAGCCTTGAATTTTTTTCAAAAATCTTCAAAAAAATTAAATCGTCAAATTTTATACCACTGCAAAGGTCTGTTCAATCCCTTTCAAGTACTGAAAACCGCAGCTTTTTCTGAGGCGTGGTTGCCAAGATATCAGCTGAAAACCGCAGCTTTTTCTGAGGCGTGGTTGCTGAGATATCAGCTTCCAAACAAATCAAATGTAGTTGGGTTGACAATCACGGGAACTACTTTGGATTGCAATATCTCGAGAACCGGAGGCTGCAGAAGCGTTTGGTTTTCAGGTGTGAATAGGTATTGAACAGACCTTTCGTTTCATGTATGTATCGATGGGTTTGGGAAACATTTTTGAAAATACAATTTTTTTCCGCAAGGGGTTAGCCTTGATTTTTTTTCAAAAATCGTCAAAAAAATTAAATCGTCAAATTTTATACCACTGCAAAGGTCTGTTCAATCTCTTTCAAGTACTGAAAACCGCAGCTTTTTCTGAGGCGTGGTTGCCAAGATATCAGCTGAAAACCGCAGCTTTTTCTGAGGCGTGGTTGCCGAGATATCAGCTTCCAAAGCAAATCAAATGGAGTTGGGTTGACAATCGCGGGAACTACTTTGGATTGCAATATCTCGAGAACCGGAGGCTGCAGAAGCGTTTGGTTTTCAGGCGTGAATAGGTATTGAACATACCTTTCTTTACATGTATATACCGATGGGTTTGGGAAACATTTTTGAAAATACAATTTTTTTCCGCCTTGAATTTTTTTCAAAAATCTTCAAAAAAATTAAATCGTCAAATTTTATACCACTGCAAAGGTCTGTTCAATCCCTTTCAAGTACTGAAAACCGCAGCTTTTTCTGATGCGTGGTTGCCGAGATATCAGCTTCCAAAGCAAATCAAATGCAGTTGGGTTGACAATCACGGGAACTATTTTGGATTGCAATATCTCGAGAACCGGAGGCTGCAGAAGAGTTTGGTTTTCAGGTGTGAATAGGTATTGAACAGACCTTTCGTTTCATGTATATATCGATGGGTTTTGCCTTGAATTTTTTTCAAAAATCTTCAAAAAAATTAAATCGTCAAATTTTATACAACTGCAAAGGTCTGTTCAATCCCTTTCAAGTGCTGAAAACCGCAGCTTTTTCTGAGGCGTGGTTGCCGAGATATCAGCTTCCAAAGCAAATCAAATGCAGTTGGGTTGACAATCACGGGAACTACTTTGGATTGCATATCGCGAGAACCGGAGGCTAGAGAAGCGTTTGGTTTTCAGGAGTGAATAGGTATTGAACATACCTTTCTTTACATGTATATATCGATGGGTTTGGGAAACATTTTTGAAAATACAATTTTTTTCCGCAAGGGGTTAGCCTTGAATTTTTTTCAAAAATCGTCAAAAAAATTAAATCGTCAAATTTTATACCACTGCAAAGGTCTGTTTAATCCCTTTCAAGTACTGAAAACCGCAGCTTTTTCTGAGGCGTGGTTGCCAAGATATCAGCTGAAAACCGCAGCTTTTTCTGAGGCGTGGTTGCCGAGATATCAGCTTCCAAAGCAAATCAAATGGAGTTGGGTTGACAATCGCGGGAACTATTTTGGATTGCAATATCTCGAGAACCGGAGGCTGCAGAAGCGTTTGGTTTTCAGGCGTGAATAGGTATTGAACATACCTTTGTTTACATGTATATACCGATGGGTTTGGGAAACATTTTTGAAAATACAATTTTTTTTCGCCTTGAATTTTTTTCAAAAATCTTCAAAAAAATTAAATCGTCAAATTTTATACCACTGCAAAGGTCTGTTCAATCCCTTTGAAGTGCTGAAAACCGCAGCTTTTTCTGAGGCGTGGTTGCCGAGATATCAGCTTCCAAAGCAAATCAAATGCAGTTGGGTTGACAATCACGGGAACTATTTTGGATTGCAATATCTCGAGAACCGGAGGCTGCAGAAGCGTTTGGTTTTCAGGTGTGAATAGGTATTGAACAGACCTTTTGTTTCATGTATATATCGATGGGTTTGGGAAACATTTTTGAAAATACAATTTTTTTCCGCAAGGGGTTAGCCTTGAATTTTTTTCAAAAATCTTCAAAAAAATTAAATCGTCAAATTTTATACCACTGCAAAGGTCTGTTCAATCCCTTTCAAGTGCTGAAAACCGCAGCTTTTTCTGAGGCGTGGTTGCCGAGATATCAGCTTCCAAAGCAAATCAAATGCAGTTGGGTTGACAATCACGGGAACTACTTTGGATTGCATATCGCGAGAACCGGAGGCTAGAGAAGCGTTTGGTTTTCAGGAGTGAATAGGTATTGAACATACCTTTCTTTACATGTATATATCGATGGGTTTGGGAAACATTTTTGAAAATACAATTTTTTTCCGCAAGGGGTTAGCCTTGAATTTTTTTCAAAAATCGTCAAAAAAATTAAATCGTCAAATTTTATACCACTGCAAAGGCCTGTTCAATCTCTTTCAAGTACTGAAAACCGCAGCTTTTTCTGAGGCGTGGTTGCCAAGATATCAGCTGAAAACCGCAGCTTTTTCTGAGGCGTGGTTGCCGAGATATCAGCTTCCAAAGCAAATCAAATGGAGTTGGGTTGACAATCGCGGGAACTACTTTGGATTGCAATATCTCGAGAACCGGAGGCTCCAGAAGCGTTTGGTTTTCAGGCGTGAATAGGTATTGAACATACCTTTCTTTACATGTATATATCGATGGGTTTGGGAAACATTTTTGAAAATACAATTTTTTTCCGCCTTGAATTTTTTTCAAAAATCTTCAAAAAAATTAAATCGTCAAATTTTATACCACTGCAAAGGTCTGTTCAGTCCCTTTGAAGCGCTGAAAACCGCAGCTTTTTCTGAGGCGTGGGTGCCGAGATATCAGCTTCCAAAGCAAATCAAATGCAGTTGGGTTGACAATCACGGGAACTATTTTGGATTGCAATATCTCTAGAACCGGATGCTGCAGAAGCGTTTGGTTTTCAGGTGTGAATAGGTATTGAACAGACCTTTCGTTTCATGTATATATCGATGGGTTTGGGAAACATTTTTGAAAATACAATTTTTTTCCGCAAGGGGTTAGCCTTGAATTTTTTTCAAAAATCTTCAAAAAAATTAAATCGTCAAATTTTATACAACTGCAAAGGTCTGTTCAATCCCTTTCAAGTGCTGAAAACCGCAGCTTTTTCTGAGGCGTGGTTGCCGAGATATCAGCTTCCAAAGCAAATCAAATGCAGTTGGGTTGACAATCACGGGAACTACTTTGGATTGCATATCGCGAGAACCGGAGGCTAGAGAAGCGTTTGGTTTTCAGGAGTGAATAGGTATTGAACATACCTTTCTTTACATGTATATATCGATGGGTTTGGGAAACATTTTTGAAAATACAATTTTTTTCCGCAAGGGGTTAGCCTTGAATTTTTTTCAAAAATCGTCAAAAAAATTAATTCGTCAAATTTTATACCACTGCAAAGGTCTGTTCAATCCCTTTCAAGTACTGAAAACCGCAGCTTTTTCTGAGGCGTGGTTGCCAAGATATCAGCTGAAAACCGCAGCTTTTTCTGAGGCGTGGTTGCCGAGATATCAGCTTCTAAAGCAAATCAAATGGAGTTGGGTTGACAATCGCGGGAACTACTTTGGATTGCAATATCTCGAGAACCCGAGGCTGCAGAAGCGTTTGGCTTTCAGGCGTGAATAGGTATTGAACATACCTTTCTTTACATGTATATACCGATGGGTTTGGGAAACATTTTTGAAAATACAATTTTTTTCCGCCTTGAATTTTTTTCAAAAATCTTCAAAAAAATTAAATCGTCAAATTTTATACCACTGCAAAGGTCTGTTCAATCCCTTTGAAGTGCTGAAAACCGCAGCTTTTTCTGAGGCGTGGTTGCCGAGATATCAGCTTCCAAAGCAAATCAAATGCAGTTGGGTTGACAATCACGGGAACTATTTTGGATTGCAATATCTCGAGAACCGGAGGCTGCAGAAGCGTTTGGTTTTCAGGTGTGAATAGGTATTGAACAGACCTTTCGTTTCATGTATATATCGATGGGTTTGGGAAACATTTTTGAAAATACAATTTTTTTCCGCAAGGGGTTAGCCTTGAATTTTTTTCAAAAATCTTCAAAAAAATTAAATCGTCAAATTTTATACCACTGCAAAGGTCTGTTCAATCCCTTTCAAGTGCTGAAAACCGCAGCTTTTTCTGAGGCGTGGCTGCCGAGATATCAGCTTCCAAAGCAAATCAAATGCAGTTGGGTTGACAATCACGGGAACTACTTTGGATTGCATATCGCGAGAACCGGAGGCTAGAGAAGCGTTTGGTTTTCAGGAGTGAATAGGTATTGAACATACCTTTCTTTACATGTATATATCGATGGGTTTGGGAAACATTTTTGAAAATACAATTTTTTTCCGCAAGGGGTTAGCCTTGAATTTTTTTCAAAAATCGTCAAAAAAATTAATTCGTCAAATTTTATACCACTGCAAAGGTCTGTTCAATCCCTTTCAAGTACTGAAAACCGCAGCTTTTTCTGAGGCGTGGTTGCCAAGATATCAGCTGAAAACCGCAGCTTTTTCTGAGGCGTGGTTGCCGAGATATCAGCTTCTAAAGCAAATCAAATGGAGTTGGGTTGACAATCGCGGGAACTACTTTGGATTGCAATATCTCGAGAACCCGAGGCTGCAGAAGCGTTTGGCTTTCAGGCGTGAATAGGTATTGAACATACCTTTCTTTACATGTATATACCGATGGGTTTGGGAAACATTTTTGAAAATACAATTTTTTTCCGCCTTGAATTTTTTTCAAAAATCTTCAAAAAAATTAAATCGTCAAATTTTATACCACTGCAAAGGTCTGTTCAATCCCTTTGAAGTGCTGAAAACCGCAGCTTTTTCTGAGGCGTGGTTGCCGAGATATCAGCTTCTAAAGCAAATCAAATGGAGTTGGGTTGACAATCGCGGGAACTACTTTGGATTGCAATATCTCGAGAACCGGAGGCTGCAGAAGCGTTTGGTTTTCAGGTGTGAATAGGTATTGAACAGACCTTTCGTTTCATGTATATATCGATGGGTTTGGGAAACATTTTTGAAAATACAATTTTTTTCCGCAAGGGGTTAGCCTTGAATTTTTTTCAAAAATCTTCAAAAAAATTAAATCGTCAAATTTTATACCACTGCAAAGGTCTGTTCAATCCCTTTCAAGTGCTGAAAACCGCAGCTTTTTCTGAGGCGTGGCTGCCGAGATATCAGCTTCCAAAGCAAATCAAATGGAGTTGGGTTGACAATCGCGGGAACTACTTTGGATTGCAATATCTCGAGAACCGGAGGCTGCAGAAGCGTTTGGTTTTCAGGCGTGAATAGGTATTGAACATACCTTTCTTTACATGTATATACCGATGGGTTTGGGAAACATTTTTGAAAATACAATTTTTTTCCGCCTTGAATTTTTTTCAAAAATCTTCAAGTATATATCGATGGGTTTGGGAAACATTTTTGAAAATACAATTTTTTTCCGCAAGGGGTTAGCCTTGAATTTTTTTCAAAAATCTTCAAAAAAATTAAATCGTCAAATTTTATACAACTGCAAAGGTCTGTTCAATCCCTTTCAAGTGCTGAAAACCGCAGCTTTTTCTGAGGCGTGGTTGCCGAGATATCAGCTTCCAAAGCAAATCAAATGCAGTTGGGTTGACAATCACGGGAACTACTTTGGATTGCATATCGCGAGAACCGGAGGCTAGAGAAGCGTTTGGTTTTCAGGAGTGAATAGGTATTGAACATACCTTTCTTTACATGTATATATCGATGGGTTTGGGAAACATTTTTGAAAATACAATTTTTTTCCGCAAGGGGTTAGCCTTGAATTTTTTTCAAAAATCGTCAAAAAAATTAATTCGTCAAATTTTATACCACTGCAAAGGTCTGTTCAATCCCTTTCAAGTACTGAAAACCGCAGCTTTTTCTGAGGCGTGGTTGCCGAGATATCAGCTTCTAAAGCAAATCAAATGGAGTTGGGTTGACAATCGCGGGAACTACTTTGGATTGCAATATCTCGAGAACCCGAGGCTGCAGAAGCGTTTGGCTTTCAGGCGTGAATAGGTATTGAACATACCTTTCTTTACATGTATATACCGATGGGTTTGGGAAACATTTTTGAAAATACAATTTTTTTCCGCCTTGAATTTTTTTCAAAAATCTTCAAAAAAATTAAATCGTCAAATTTTATACCACTGCAAAGGTCTGTTCAATCCCTTTGAAGTGCTGAAAACCGCAGCTTTTTCTGAGGCGTGGTTGCCGAGATATCAGCTTCCAAAGCAAATCAAATGCAGTTGGGTTGACAATCACGGGAACTATTTTGGATTGCAATATCTCGAGAACCGGAGGCTGCAGAAGCGTTTGGTTTTCAGGTGTGAATAGGTATTGAACAGACCTTTCGTTTCATGTATATATCGATGGGTTTGGGAAACATTTTTGAAAATACAATTTTTTTCCGCAAGGGGTTAGCCTTGAATTTTTTTCAAAAATCTTCAAAAAAATTAAATCGTCAAATTTTATACCACTGCAAAGGTCTGTTCAATCCCTTTCAAGTGCTGAAAACCGCAGCTTTTTCTGAGGCGTGGCTGCCGAGATATCAGCTTCCAAAGCAAATCAAATGCAGTTGGGTTGACAATCACGGGAACTACTTTGGATTGCATATCGCGAGAACCGGAGGCTAGAGAAGCGTTTGGTTTTCAGGAGTGAATAGGTATTGAACATACCTTTCTTTACATGTATATATCGATGGGTTTGGGAAACATTTTTGAAAATACAATTTTTTTCCGCAAGGGGTTAGCCTTGAATTTTTTTCAAAAATCGTCAAAAAAATTAATTCGTCAAATTTTATACCACTGCAAAGGTCTGTTCAATCCCTTTCAAGTACTGAAAACCGCAGCTTTTTCTGAGGCGTGGTTGCCAAGATATCAGCTGAAAACCGCAGCTTTTTCTGAGGCGTGGTTGCCGAGATATCAGCTTCTAAAGCAAATCAAATGGAGTTGGGTTGACAATCGCGGGAACTACTTTGGATTGCAATATCTCGAGAACCGGAGGCTGCAGAAGCGTTTGGTTTTCAGGCGTGAATAGGTATTGAACATACCTTTCTTTACATGTATATACCGATGGGTTTGGGAAACATTTTTGAAAATACAATTTTTTTCCGCCTTGAATTTTTTTCAAAAATCTTCAAGTATATATCGATGGGTTTGGGAAACATTTTTGAAAATACAATTTTTTTCCGCAAGGGGTTAGCCTTGAATTTTTTTCAAAAATCTTCAAAAAAATGAAATCGTCAAATTTTATACAACTGCAAAGGTCTGTTCAATCCCTTTCAAGTGCTGAAAACCGCAGCTTTTTCTGAGGCGTGGTTGCCGAGATATCAGCTTCCAAAGCAAATCAAATGCAGTTGGGTTGACAATCACGGGAACTACTTTGGATTGCATATCGCGAGAACCGGAGGCTAGAGAAGCGTTTGGTTTTCAGGAGTGAATAGGTATTGAACATACCTTTCTTTACATGTATATATCGATGGGTTTGGGAAACATTTTTGAAAATACAATTTTTTTCCGCCTTGAATTTTTTTCAAAAATCTTCAAAAAAATTAATTCGTCAAATTTTATACCACTGCAAAGGTCTGTTCAATCCCTTTCAAGTACTGAAAACCGCAGCTTTTTCTGAGGCGTGGTTGCCAAGATATCAGCTGAAAACCGCAGCTTTTTCTGAGGCGTGGTTGCCGAGATATCAGCTTCTAAAGCAAATCAAATGGAGTTGGGTTGACAATCGCGGGAACTACTTTGGATTGCAATATCTCGAGAACCCGAGGCTGCAGAAGCGTTTGGCTTTCAGGCGTGAATAGGTATTGAACATACCTTTCTTTACATGTATATACCGATGGGTTTGGGAAACATTTTTGAAAATACAATTTTTTTCCGCCTTGAATTTTTTTCAAAAATCTTCAAAAAAATTAAATCGTCAAATTTTATACCACTGCAAAGGTCTGTTCAATCCCTTTGAAGTGCTGAAAACCGCAGCTTTTTCTGAGGCGTGGTTGCCGAGATATCAGCTTCCAAAGCAAATCAAATGCAGTTGGGTTGACAATCACGGGAACTATTTTGGATTGCAATATCTCGAGAACCGGAGGCTGCAGAAGCGTTTGGTTTTCAGGTGTGAATAGGTATTGAACAGACCTTTCGTTTCATGTATACATCGATGGGTTTGGGAAACATTTTTGAAAATACAATTTTTTTCCGCAAGGGGTTGTTAGCCTTGAATTTTTTTCAAAAATCTTCAAAAAAATTAAATCGTCAAATTTTATACCACTGCAAAGGTCTGTTCAATCCCTTTCAAGTGCTGAAAACCGCAGCTTTTTCTGAGGCGTGGCTGCCGAGATATCAGCTTCCAAAGCAAATCAAATGCAGTTGGGTTGACAATCACGGGAACTACTTTGGATTGCATATCGCGAGAACCGGAGGCTAGAGAAGCGTTTGGTTTTCAGGAGTGAATAGGTATTGAACATACCTTTCTTTACATGTATATATCGATGGGTTTGGGAAACATTTTTGAAAATACAATTTTTTTCCGCAAGGGGTTAGCCTTGAATTTTTTTCAAAAATCGTCAAAAAAATTAATTCGTCAAATTTTATACCACTGCAAAGGTCTGTTCAATCCATTTCAAGTACTGAAAACCGCAGCTTTTTCTGAGGCGTGGTTGCCAAGATATCAGCTGAAAACCGCAGCTTTTTCTGAGGCGTGGTTGCCGAGATATCAGCTTCTAAAGCAAATCAAATGGAGTTGGGTTGACAATCGCGGGAACTACTTTGGATTGCAATATCTCGAGAACCCGAGGCTGCAGAAGCGTTTGGCTTTCAGGCGTGAATAGGTATTGAACATACCTTTCTTTACATGTATATACCGATGGGTTTGGGAAACATTTTTGAAAATACAATTTTTTTCCGCCTTGAATTTTTTTCAAAAATCTTCAAAAAAATTAAATCGTCAAATTTTATACCACTGCAAAGGTCTGTTCAATCCCTTTGAAGTGCTGAAAACCGCAGCTTTTTCTGAGGCGTGGTTGCCAAGATATCAGCTTCCAAAGCAAATCAAATGCAGTTGGGTTGACAATCACGGGAACTATTTTGGATTGCAATATCTCGAGAACCGGAGGCTGCAGAAGCGTTTGGTTTTCAGGTGTGAATAGGTATTGAACAGACCTTTCGTTTCATGTATATATCGATGGGTTTGGGAAACATTTTTGAAAATACAATTTTTTTCCGCAAGGGGTTAGCCTTGAATTTTTTTCAAAAATCTTCAAAAAAATTAAATCGTCAAATTTTATACCACTGCAAAGGTCTGTTCAATCCCTTTCAAGTGCTGAAAACCGCAGCTTTTTCTGAGGCGTGGCTGCCGAGATATCAGCTTCCAAAGCAAATCAAATGGAGTTGGGTTGACAATCGCGGGAACTACTTTGGATTGCAATATCTCGAGAACCGGAGGCTGCAGAAGCGTTTGGTTTTCAGGCGTGAATAGGTATTGAACATACCTTTCTTTACATGTATATACCGATGGGTTTGGGAAACATTTTTGAAAATACAATTTTTTTCCGCCTTGAATTTTTTTCAAAAATCTTCAAAAAAATTAAATCGTCAAATTTTATACCACTGCAAAGGTCTGGTCAATCCCTTTGAAGTGCTGAAAACCGCAGCTTTTTCTGAGGCGTGGTTGCCGATATATCAGCTTCCAAAGCAAATCAAATGCAGTTGGGTTGACAATCACGGGAACTATTTTGGATTGCAATATCTCGAGAACCGGAGGCTGCAGAAGCGTTTGGTTTTCAGGTGTGAATAGGTATTGAACAGACCTTTCGTTTCATGTATATATCGATGGGTTTGGGAAACATTTTTGAAAATACAATTTTTTTCCGCAAGGGTTAGCCTTTAATTTTTTTCAAAAATCTTCAAAAAAATTAAATCGTCAAATTTTATACCACCATTTTATACTTTCAAGTGCTGAAAACCGCAGCTTTTTCTGAGGCGTGGTTGCCGAGATATCAGCTTCCAAAGCAAATCAAATGCAGTTGGGTTAACAATCACGGGAACTACTTTGGATTGCATATCGCGAGAACCGGAGGCTAGAGAAGCGTTTGGTTTTCAGGAGTGAATAGGTATTGAACATACCTTTCTTTACATGTATATATCGATGGGTTTGGGAAACATTTTTGAAAATACAATTTTTTTCCGCAAGGGGTTAGCCTTGAATTTTTTTCAAAAATCTTCAAAAAAATTAAATCGTCAAATTTTATACCACTGCAAAGGTCTGTTCAATCCCTTTCAAGTACTGAAAACCGCAGCTTTTTCTGAGGCGTGGTTGCCAAGATATCAGCTGAAAACCGCAGCTTTTTCTGAGGCGTGGTTGCCGAGATATCAGCTTCCAAAGCAAATCAAATGGAGTTGGGTTGACAATCGCGGGAACTACTTTGGATTGCAATATCTCGAGAACCGGAGGCTGCAGAAGCGTTTGGTTTTCAGGCGTGAATAGGTATTGAACATACCTTTCTTTACATGTAGATATCGATGGGTTTGGGAAACATTTTTGAAAATACAATTTTTTTCCGCCTTGAATTTTTTTCAAAAATCTTCAAAAAAATTAAATCGTCAAATTTTATACCACTGCAAAGGTCTGTTCAATCCCTTTCAATTGCTGAAAACCGCAGCTTTTTCTGAGGCGTGGTTGCCGAGATATCAGCTTCCAAAGCAAATCAAATGCAGTTGGGTTGACAATCACGGGAACTACTTTGGATTGCATATCGCGAGAACCGGAGGCTAGAGAAGCGTTTGGTTTTCAGGAGTGAATAGGTATTGAACATACCTTTCTTTACATGTATATATCGATGGGTTTGGGAAACATTTTTGAAAATACAATTTTTTTCCGCAAGGCGTTAGCCTTGAATTTTTTTCAAAAATCTTCAAAAAAATGAAATCGTCAAATTTTATACCACTGCAAAGGTCTGTTCAATCCCTTTCAAGTACTGAAAACCGTAGCTTTTTCTGAGGCGTGGTTGCCAAGATATCAGCTGAAAACCGCAGCTTTTTCTGAGGCGTGGTTGCCGAGATATCAGCTTCCAAAGCAAATCAAATGGAGTTGGGTTGACAATCGCGGGAACTACTTTGGATTGCAATATCTCGAGAACCGGAGGCTGCAGAAGCGTTTGGTTTTCAGGCGTGAATAGGTATTGAACATACCTTTCGTTTCATGTATATATCGATGGGTTTGGGAAACATTTTTGAAAATACAATTTTTTTCCGCCTTGAATTTTTTTCAAAAATCTTCAAAAAAATTAAATCGTCAAATTTTATACCACTGCAAAGGTCTGTTCAATCCCTTTCAAGTACTGAAAACCGCAGCTTTTTCTGAGGCGTGGTTGCCAAGATATCAGCTGAAAACCGCAGCTTTTTCTGAGGCGTGGTTGGTGAGATATCAGCTTCCAAACAAATCAAATGCAGTTGGAAATCCACCAAACGAACCACAAATTTCAACATTGATGAGTGATTTCTGTGGAGTTCTGGAGTTCGAGTTGTGAAGCTAGAAGTGTTCGAGGTTGTATGCAGGTGATGACGATTATTGATACCGGAAGTCCAATAAGCTTCATACAACTGAAATATGTGCCCCCTTTTATGATGACCTCTTTAGAGCCGCCTACTTATGATTTCGTTGGTATCAATAACTCAAAATTGGCTATATTAGGTAAATTTTTATGTTATGTTAAATTTTATGGTAATTATGTTAATTTATGTCTTTAAGTTGTGAGTGACAAAACCATGAAAGATCCAATCATATTAGGTAGAGATTTTTTACATAAAATGAACATTAAGTTAATGATTGAAAAAACAAATTTAAGAAATGTTGAAAACGAAACTTATGTTAAAAATGTTGGAAACGAATCTTATTTTAAAAATGTTGAGAACGAAACTTATGTTAAAAATTTTGATGATTTAAATTTTGAAGAAGAAATTTTAAAAATTGATACATGCGATATCCACGATGAAAATATTTTGTTAAAAATAAATGAAAATTTGAATTACGAAGATCAAGATAAATTGAAAAGATTAGTTTTCGGGAGTATAACAATAAATTCAGAATATTCGGATAATGGTTTTGAAATGCAAATAGTTTTGACTAACGCGAATAGTTTTTTCAGTTGCGCACCAAGGCGTCTACCGTACGCTCATAAAATGGAATTGCAAAAGATTTTAGATGATTTGCTCCAAAATAACATCATTCGCGAAAGTAGTTCACCTTATGCGTCGCCAATAGTGTTAACTCGGAAAAAGACAGGTGAAGTACGTCTCTGTGTAGATTACCGCCATTTAAATAAAATAACGGTTAAGGATAATTTTCCTTTACCGCTAATCGAAGATCACCTTGATAGACTACGAAATAAAAAATATTTTTCATTGCTCGATCTTAAAAACGGTTTTCATCATGTGAAATTGGCTGAAGATTCTGAATATCTGCGCATGCCATTTGGGCTGAAAAATGCCCCGCAGTTTTTCAACGGTATATAAACAAAATCTTTAAAGACCTTATTAGTTCCGGAAAATTATTAATTTACATTGACGACTTGTTGGTTGCTACCGAAACTAAAGATGAACATTTTATGATTTTGAAGGAGGTTTTAGAGATAGTTTCTGAAAATAGTTTGCAGTTGCGTCTTGATAAATGTGTGTTTATGTATGAGAAAATTAAGTATCTGGGGTATGAAGTATCTGCGAATGGAATAGGTCCAAATTATGAAGGTTTGAAAGCCGTGGCAGACTTTCCCATACCCACTAATCATAAGAGATTACATTCTTTTTTGGGATTGTGCTCATACTTCCGCAAATTTATTAAAGATTTTTCTTTGTTGGCGAAACCACTTTACGATCTTTTAAGAAAAGATGCCGAATTTGTATTTGGCGAGAAGCAGTTGGAGACATTTAACAACCTGAAAGAAAAACTTCTTGATGCTCCGCTTTTAAGCATTTTCAGTCCGAACGCCGACACAGAGCTTCACTGTGACGCCAGTAGTATGGGCTTCGGTGCTGTATTGCTACAGCGTCAAGACGATAAAAAGCTTCATCCAATCTTTTTCTTTTCCAAGCGCTCCACTGATCAAGAATCTAGATACCATTCATATGAATTGGAAACTCTAGCCATTATTTATGCCCTAAAAAGATTTCGTGTTTATCTGACAGGCATCCGCTTCAAAATAGTCACTGACTGTAGGTCACTGACTCAAACTCTAAACAAAAAGATTTTAAATCCTAGAATCTCGCGTTGGGCTTTGGAGCTCCAGGATTTTGACTATGTCATCGAACATAGAGATGGCAAGAGAATGGGTCATGTTGACGCTCTCAGTCGGTGTCATAACATTCTAATCGTTGAATCTGAGTCGTTTGAATACGCGCTTGCTGCTGCCCAACAAAAAGATCCGACTATAAAAAAGTTAGTCGAGATGTTAGAAAAAAGGGAAAGTTCCACTTACGAACTTATAAATGGGCTTGTGTATCGTAAGATAAATAAAAAGGTATTCTTTTATATACCGTCCATGATGGAGAGAAATGCCATTCAAACGCACCACGAAGGTTTATGTCATTTTGGTGTTGAAAAATGTTTAAATTTTTTAAGGAAAACATACTGGTTTCCTAGTATGAAAAACAAAATCAAACAATATATAAGTAATTGTTTAAAGTGTTTACATTTTTCATCCCCAAGTGGAAAAAAAGAAGCGTTATTGCACAATATCCCTAAGGGTGACAAACCTTTTGAAACAATCCACATCGACCATTACGGTCCGTTGCCAACATCTCCTAGCAACAACAAAAAGCATATATTTGTTATAGTTGACGGATTTTCAAAATTTACTAAGCTTTATGCCGTTAAAAGTACGACGACCAAAGAAGTAATTCAATGCCTTGAATCTTATTTTTCTTTCTATAGCAAACCATCACGTATTATTTCAGATAGGGGAAGTTGTTTTACCTCCGAAGATTTTTCCAACTTTTGTGAAAAATATAGCATCAAACACATTAAAGTCGCAACAAGTTCGCCTCAATCCAACGGGCAAGTTGAATGGATAAACAGGTGTCTTACCCCTATGCTTTCAAAAGAAAGTGAAATGGAATCAGGTAGTTGGTTGAAATATTTGCAGAAAGTTGAGTTTGCTCTCAATAACACCGAGAATAAGAGCACAGGTATAAGTCCCAGCATGCTACTTTTTGGAGTTGCCCAAAAGGGTATAATTCACGATAATATGAAAGAGTATTTAGATCAAAATGTAATAGAACACGAACCTCGAAATTTAGAATCACTTAGGAAAAAAGCAAATGAGAAAACTATCGAGAGTCAAAACCAAAACAAACTTAATTTTGATAAACGCCACAAGAAACCGCTTTAATATAAAATCGGTTAACATGTATTGATAAAAAATGTTGTTAATACTAGTGGCCTAAACAAAAAATGTTTGCCTAAGTATAAAGGGCCATTTGAGGTTGTTAAAATTTTACAAAATGATCGATATGTTATTTAAGATTTAGATAATTTACAGATATCTCGCGTGCCATATGAAGGAGTATGTTGTCCTGAAAATATGAAGCCTTATTTACAAACATAAGTCAAATTTGCATGTATCAATATTTAATATCGCTTAGTTTGCTATATTTTTGTTGTAAATTTTTTTTTATTATTACTGTTTTAAGTTGTTATTAAATTTATTTCAATTTTAATTTTCAAGACTAAATAACAAGAATTATGTTATTTTGTTATAAAAATTTATTTTTAAGGAATCTAAATTCAAATCAAAACATGATATTAACAATCCTTATGTTAGTATGCTATACGAACGAATTTTATAATTCAAATCAAAAGAAATGTTCTATTACTATGTAAGTTCAGTTAGAGAAAAATGTATTTTAAAATGGTGCATCTTCATGCAATCGTAAATCGAGGACGATTTATTGTCAGGATGATCGAGTTGTAAGAGACTTCATCTCTTACGATTATTTCTCAAATTAAGATTATCTGTATATATATCAAACAATTGGCAACCCACTTACGATATCATGCACTTGCATAAATTTAAAGAGGAAAGCTTTTATAATATACTTACATGTTTATTTACATTATATTATGTATTTTTATAATGATCTCTTAAGATAACAGAATAATCGAATGATATTTTTATGTACTAAGTTCTTCTTATGTTATCTATTGGTTTTACTGTTTTTTGCTTCTTCTAAGCATCGCTCACTCCATACAATGTAAAATAGTTTGGTAGTCTGAATAAAGCCTTTGAACGAATAACATGTTTTTTTTTGTAAACTTCGCATGCTAGTTTGAGATTTGCTTGTATTTTAATATAATATACGCCTTGCATGATTGCTTGCTTAAATAAAGTATAAATTTAAAATTAAGAAAAACGCTTAAAAGTTTTATGTAAGAGTGCCTGTAACTTAAAAAGTAAGATTGAAAAACGTCCGAAGGATGGTGTTCGAGCTCAGACCAAGATAAGACGACAGCGCAAGAGATTTCAGAATGTTCTGAGTCTATGTTACTGAGTTGTTAGCAATTTTATATTATAAGCGCGACGATGTCCTGAATAAAAACACTCAGTTTCATTTAAGAGTGCCGGTAACTTAAAAAGTAAGATTCAGAAAAGTCTGAATATTAGTGCTCGAGCTCAGACCTACTTAAGACGACAGCACGAGAGATTTCAAAATGTTCTGAGTTTTAGTTACTGAGTTATTAGCAATTATATATTATAAGCGCGACGATATCCCGAATAAAAACAGGCAGTTTCATGTAAGAGTGCCGGTAACTTAAAAAGTAAGATTCAGAAACGTCCGAAGATTAGTGTTCGAGCTCAGACCTAGCTAAGACGACAGCACAACGAAATTTCAGAATGTTCTAATCTAAGTTACAGACTTAATGTCAATTATATATTATTAGCGCGACCATATCCCGAATAAAAACATGCAGTTCCATGTAAGAGTGCCGGTAACTTAAAAAGTAAGATTCAAAAAAGTCTGAAAGTTGGTGCTCTAGCTCACGCCTAGCTATAACGGTAGCACAAGAAATTTCAGAATGTTCTGAGTCTTAGTTACTGAGTTATTAGCAATTATATATCATAAGCGCGACGATGTCCTGAATAAAAACACTCAGTTTCATTTAAGAGTGCCGGTAACTTAAAAAGTAAGATTCAGAAAAGTCTGAATATTAGTGCTCGAGCTCAGACCTACTTAAGACGACAGCGCGAGAGATTTCAAAATGTTCTGAGTTTTAGTTACTGAGTTATTAGCAATTATATATTATAAGCGCGACGATATCCCGAATAAAAACAGGCAGTTTCATGTAAGAGTGCCGGTAACTTAAAAAGTAAGATTCAGAAACGTCCGAAGATTAGTGTTCGAGCTCAGACCTAGCTAAGACGACAGCACAACGAAATTTCAGAATGTTCTAATCTAAGTTACAGACTTAATGTCAAGTATATATTATTAGCGCGACCATATCCCGAATAAAAACATGCAGTTCCATGTAAGAGTGCCGGTAACTTAAAAAGTAAGATTCAAAAAAGTCTGAAAGTTGGTGCTCTAGCTCACGCCTAGCTATAACGGTAGCACAAGAAATTTCAGAATGTTCTGAGTCTTAGTTACTGAGGTATTAGCAATTATATATCATAAGCGCGACGATGTCCTGAATAAAAACACTCAGTTTCATTTAAGAGTGCCGGTAACTTAAAAAGTAAGATTCAGAAAAGTCTGAATATTAGTGCTCGAGCTCAGACCTACTTAAGACGACAGCACGAGAGATTTCAAAATGTTCTGAGTTTTAGTTACTGAGTTATTAGCAATTATATATTATAAGCGCGACGATATCCCGAATAAAAACAGGCAGTTTCATGTAAGAGTGCCGGTAACTTAAAAAGTAAGATTCAGAAACGTCCGAAGATTAGTGTTCGAGCTCAGACCTAGCTAATGCGACAGCACAACGAAATTTCAGAATGTTCTAATCTAAGTTACAGACTTAATGTCAATTATATATTATAAGCGCGACCATATCCCGAATAAAAACATGCAGTTCCATGTAAGAGTGCCGGTAACTTAAAAAGTAAGATTCAAAAAAGTCTGAAAGTTGGTGCCCTAGCTCACGCCTAGCTATAACGGTAGCACAAGAAATTTCAGAATGTTCTGAGTCTTAGTTACTGAGTTATTAGCAATTATATATCATAAGCGCGACAATATCCCGAATAAAAACACTCAGTTTCATTTAAGAGTGCCGGTAACTTAAAAAGTAAGATTCAGAAAAGTCTGAATATTAGTGCACGAGCTCAGACCTACTTAAGACGACAGCACGGGAGATTTCAAAATGTTCTGAGTTTTAGTTACTGAGTTATTAGCAATTATATATTATAAGCGCGACGATATCCCGAATAAAAACAGGCGGTTTCATGTAAGAGTGCCTGTTACTTAAAACGGAAGATTCGAAAACATCCGAAAGTTGGTGTTCGAGCTCAGACCTAGCTAAGATGAGAGCACAAGAGATTTCAGAATGTTCTGTCTTAGTTACTGCGTTATTAGCAATTTTGTATTAGAAGCGCGACGATATCCCGAATAAAAACATTCAGTTTCATTTAAGAGTGCCGGTAACTTAAAAAGTAAGATTCAGAAAAGTCTGGACATTGGTGCTCGAGCTCACGCCTAGCTATAACGGTAGCACAAGAAATTTCAGAATGTTCTGAGTCTTAGTTACTGAGTTATTAGCAATTATATATCATAAGCGCGACGATATCCCGAATAAAAACACTCAGTTTCATTTAAGAGTGCCGGTAACTTAAAAAGTAAGATTGAGAAAAGTCTGAACATTTGTGCTCGAGCTCAGACCTATTTAAGACGACAGCACGAGAGATTTCACATTGTTCTGAGTTTTAGTTACGGAGTTATTAGCAATTATATATTATAAGCGCGACGATATCCCGAATAAAAACAGGCGGTTTCATGTAAGAGTGCCTGTTACTTAAAAAGGAAGATTCGAAAACATCCGAAAGTTGGTGTTCGAGCTTAGACCTAGCTAAGATGAGAGCACAAGAGATTTCAGAATGTTCTGTCTTAGTTACTGCGTTATTAGCAATTTTGTATTATAAGCGCGACGATATCCTGAATAAAAACACTCAGTTTCATTTAAGAGTGCCGGTAACTTAAAAAGTAAGATTCAGAATGGTCTGGATATTGGTGCTCGAGCTCAGACCTAGCTAAGATGACATCACAAGAGATTTCAGAATATTTTGAATCTTAGTTACTGAATTATAAGCAATTATATGTTATAAGCGCGACTATATCCCGAATAAAAAACATGCAGTTCCATGTAAGAGTGCCGGTAACTTAAAAAGTAAAATTCAAAAACATCCGAAGATTGGTGTTCGAGTGCAGACCTAGCTAAGGCGAGAGCACAAGAGATGTCAGAGTGTTCTGAGTCTTTGTTACTGAGTTATTAACAATTATATACCATAAGCGCGACGATATCCCGAATAAAGACAGGCAGTTTCGTGTAAGAGTGCCTGTAACTTGTAAAGTAAGATTAAAAAACATCCGAAGGTTGGTATTCGAGCTCAGACCTAGCTAAGACGACACCGCAAGAGATTTCAGAATGTTCTGAGTCTCTGTTACTGAGTTATTTATTAGCAATTATATATTATAAGCGCGACGATATCCCGAATAAAAACACTCAGTTTCATGTAAGAGTGCCGGTAACTTAAAAAGTAAGATTCAAAAAAGTCTGAACATTGGTGTTCGAGCTAAGACCAAGCTAAGACGACAGCACAAGAGATTTCAGAATGTTCTGAGTCTCTGTTACTGAGTTATTAGCAATTATATATTATAAGCGCGACGATATCCCAAATAAAAACACTCAGGTTCATGTAAGAGTGCCGGTAACTTAAAAAGTAAGATTCAAAAAAGTCTGAACATTGGTGTTCGAGCTAAGACCTAGCTAAGACGACAGCGCAAGAGATTTCAGAATATTCTGAGCCTCAGTTACTGAGTTATTAGCAATTATATATTATAAGCGCGACGATATCCCGAATAAAAACAGACAGTTTCATGTAAGAGTGCCTGTAACTTAAAAAGTAAGATTGAAAAACGTCCGAAGGATGGTGTTAGAGCTCAGACCTAGATAAGACGACAGCGCAAGAGATTTCAGAATGTTCTGAGTCTCTGTTACTGAGTTGTTAGCAATTATATATTATAAGCGCGACGATATCCCGAATAAAAACACTCAGTTTCATATAAGAGTGCCTGTAACTTAAAAAGTAAGATTCAGAAACGGCCGAAGGTTAGTGTTCGAGCTCAGACCTAGCTAAGACGACAGCACAACGAAATTTCAGAATGTTCTAATCTAAGTTACAGACTTAATGTCAATTATATATTATTAGCGCGACCATATCCCGAATAAAAACATGCAGTTCCATGTAAGAGTGCCGGTAACTTAAAAAGTAAGATTCAAAAAAGTCTGAAAGTTGGTGCTCTAGCTCACGCCTAGCTATAACGGTAGCACAAGAAATTTCAGAATGTTCTGAGTCTTAGTTACTGAGTTATTAGCAATTATATATCATAAGCGCGACGATATCCCGAATAAAAACACTCAGTTTCATTTAAGAGTGCCGGTAACTTAAAAAGTAAGATTCAGAAAAGTCTGAATATTAGTGCTCGAGCTCAGACCTACTTAAGACGACAGCACGGGAGATTTCAAAATGTTCTGAGTTTTAGTTACTGAGTTATTAGCAATTATATATTATAAGCGCGACGATATCCCGAATAAAAACAGGCAGTTTCATGTAAGAGTGCCTGTAACTTAAAAAGTAAGATTCAGAAACGTCCGAAGATTAGTGTTCGAGCTCAGACCTAGCTAAGGCGACAGCACAACGAAATTTCAGAATGTTCTAATCTAAGTTACAGACTTAATGTCAATTATATATTATAAGCGCGACCATATCCCGAATAAAAACATGCAGTTCCATGTAAGAGTGCCGGTAACTTAAAAAGTAAGATTCAAAAAAGTCTGAAAGTTGGTGCTCTAGCTCACGCCTTGCTATAACGACAGCACAAGAAATTTAAGAATGTTCTGAGTCTTAGTTACTGAGTTATTAGCAATTATATATCATAAGCGCGACGATATCCCGAATAAAAACACTCAGTTTCATTTAAGAGTGCCGGTAACTTAAAAAGTAAGATTCAGAAAAGTCTGAATATTAGTGCTCGAGCTCAGACCTACTTAAGACGACAGCACGGGAGATTTCAAAATGTTCTGAGTTTTAGTTACTGAGTTATTAGCAATTATATATTATAAGCGCGACGATATCCCGAATAAAAACACTCAGTTTCATTTAAGAGTGCCGGTAACTTAAAAAGTAAGATTCAGAAAAGTCTGGATATTAGTGCTCGAGATCAGACCTACTTAAGACGACAGCACGAGAGATTTCAAAATGTTCTGGGTTTTAGTTACTGAGTTATTAGCAATTATATATTATAAGCGCGACGATATCCCGAATAAAAACACTCAGTTTCATTTAAGAGTGCCGGTAACTTAAAAAGTAAGATTCAGAAAAGTCTGGATATTAGTGCTCGAGATCAGACCTACTTAAGACGACAGCACGAGAGATTTCAAAATGTTCTGGGTTTTAGTTACTGAGTTATTAGCAATTATATATTATAAGCGCGACGATATCCCGAATAAAAACAGGCAGTTTCGTGTAAGAGTGCCTGTAACTTGTAAAGTAAGATTAAAAAACATCCGAAGGTTGGTATTCGAGCTCAGACCTAGCTAAGACGACACCGCAAGAGATTTCAGAATGTTCTGAGTCTCTGTTACTGAGTTATTTATTAGCAATTATATATTATAAGCGCGACGATATCCCGAATAAAAACACTCAGTTTCATGTAAGAGTGCCGGTAACTTAAAAAGTAAGATTCAAAAAAGTCTGAACATTGGTGTTCGAGCTAAGACCAAGCTAAGACGACAGCACAAGAAATTTCAGAATGTTCTGAGTCTTAGTTACTGAGTTATTAGCAATTATATATCATAAGCGCGACGATATCCCGAATAAAAACACTCAGTTTCATTTAAGAGTGCCGGTAACTTAAAAAGTAAGATTCAGAAAAGTCTGAATATTAGTGCTCGAGCTCAGACCTACTTAAGACGACAGCACGGGAGATTTCAAAATGTTCTGAGTTTTAGTTACTGAGTTATTAGCAATTATATATTATAAGCGCGACGATATCCCGAATAAAAACACTCAGTTTCATTTAAGAGTGCCGGTAACTTAAAAAGTAAGATTCAGAAAAGTCTGGATATTAGTGCTCGAGATCAGACCTACTTAAGACGACAGCACGAGAGATTTCAAAATGTTCTGGGTTTTAGTTACTGAGTTATTAGCAATTATATATTATAAGCGCGACGATATCCCGAATAAAAACAGGCAGTTTCATGTAAGAGTGCCTGTAACTTAAAAAGTAAGATTCGGAAAAGTATGAAAGCATGTGGTCGGGCTCAGACCTACCTAAAACGACAGCATAAGAGATTTCAGAACGTTCTGAGTTTAAGTTACTGGGTTATTAGCAATTATATATTATAAGCGCGACGATATCCCGAATAAAAACAGGCAGTTTCATGTAGGAGTGCCTGTAACTTAAAAATTAAGATTCGGAAAAGTATGAAAGCATGTGCTCGGGCTCAGACCTACCTAAAACGACAGCATAAGAGATTTCAGAACGTTCTGAGTTTAAGTTACTGGGTTATTAGCAATTATATATTATAAGCGCGACCATATCCCGAATAAAAACATGCAGTTCCATGTAAGAGTGCCGGTAACTTAAAAAGTAAGATTCAAAAAAGTCTGAAAGTTGGTGCTCTAGCTCACGCCTAGCTATAACGGTAGCACAAGAAATTTCAGAATGTTCTGAGGCTTAGTTACTGAGTTATTAGCAATTATATATCATAAGCGCGACGATATCCCGAATAAAGACAGGCAGTTTCATGTAAGAGTGCCGGTAACTTAAAAAGTAAGATTCAGAAAAGTCTGGACATTGGTGCTCGAGCTCAGACCTAGCTAAGACGACATCCAAAGAGATTTCAGAATATTTTGAATTTTAGTTACTGAATTATAAGCAATTATATATCATAAGCGCGGCTATATCCCGAATAAAAAACATGCAGTTCCATGTAAGAGTGCCGGTAACTTAAAAAGTAAGATTCAGAAAAGTCTGGACATTGGTGCTCGAGCTCAGACCTAGCTAAGACGACATCCAAAGAGATTTCAGAATATTTTGAATTTTAGTTACTGAATTATAAGCAATTATATATCATAAGCGCGGCTATATCCCGAATAAAAAACATGCAGTTCCATGTAAGAGTGCCGGTAACTTAAAAAGTAAGATTCAGAAAAGTCTGGACATTGGTGCTCGAGCTCAGACCTAGCTAAGACGACATCCAAAGAGATTTCAGAATATTTTGAATTTTAGTTACTGAATTATAAGCAATTATATATCATAAGCGCGGCTATATCCCGAATAAAAAACATGCAGTTCCATTTAAGAGTGCCGGTAACTTAAAAAGTAAGATTCAGAAAAGTCTGGACATTGGTGCTCGAGCTCACGCCTAGCTATAACGGTAGCACAAGAAATTTCAGAATGTTCTGAGTCTTAGTTACTGAGTTATTAGCAATTATATATCATAAGCGCGACGATATCCCGAAAAAAAACACTCAGTTTCATTTAAGAGTGCCGGTAACTTAAAAAGTAAGATTGAGAAAAGTCTGAACATTTGTGCTCGAGCTCAGACCTATTTAAGACGACAGCACGAGAGATTTCACATTGTTCTGAGTTTTAGTTACGGAGTTATTAGCAATTATATATTATAAGCGCGACGATATCCCGAATAAAAACAGGCGGTTTCATGTAAGAGTGCCTGTTACTTAAAAAGGAAGATTCGAAAACATCCGAAAGTTGGTGTTCGAGCTCAGACCTAGCTAAGATGAGAGCACAAGAGATTTCAGAATGTTCTGTCTTAGTTACTGCGTTATTAGCAATTTTGTATTATAAGCGCGACGATATCCCGAATAAAAACACTCAGTTTCATTTAAGAGTGCCGGTAACTTAAAAAGTTAGATTCAGAAAAGTCTGGATATTGGTGCTCGAGCTCAGACATAGCTAAGATGACATCACAAGAGATTTCAGAATATTTTGAATCTTAGTTACTGAATTATAAGCAATTATATATTATAAGCGCGACTATATCCCGAATAAAAAACATGCAGTTCCATGTAAGAGTGCCGGTAACTTAAAAAGTAAAATTCAAAAACATCCGAAGATTGGTGTTCGAGTGCAGACCTAGCTAAGGCGAGAGCACAAGAGATGTCAGAGTGTTCTGAGTCTTTGTTATTGAGTTATTAACAATTATATACCATAAGCGCGACGATATCCCGAATAAAGACAGGCAGTTTCGTGTAAGAGTGCCTGTAACTTGTAAAGTAAGATTCAAAAACATCCGAAGGTTGGTATTCGAGCTCAGACCTAGCTAAGACGACACCGCAAGAGATTTCAGAATGTTCTGAGTCTCTGTTACTGAGTTATTTATTAGCAATTATATATTATAAGCGCGACGATATCCCGAATAAAAACACTCAGTTTCATGTAAGAGTGCCGGTAACTTAAAAAGTAAGATTCAAAAAAGTCTGAACATTGGTGTTCGAGCTAAGACCAAGCTAAGACGACAGCACAAGAGATTTCAGAATGTTCTGAGTCTCTGTTACTGAGTTATTAGCAATTATATATTATAAGCGCGACGATATCCCAAATAAAAACACTCAGGTTCATGTAAGAGTGCCGGTAACTTAAAAAGTAAGATTCAAAAAAGTCTGAACATTGGTGTTCGAGCTAAGACCTAGCTAAGACGACAGCGCAAGAGATTTCAGAATATTCTGAGCCTCAGTTACTGAGTTATTAGCAATTATATATTATAAGCGCGACGATATCCCGAATAAAAACAGACAGTTTCATGTAAGAGTGCTTATAACTTAAAAAGTAAGATTGAAAAACGTCCGAAGGATGGTGTTCGAGCTCAGACCTAGATAAGACGACAGCGCAAGAGATTTCAGAATGTTCTGAGTCTCTGTTACTGAGTTGTTAGCAATTATATATTATAAGCGCGACGATATCCCGAATAAAAACACTCAGTTTCATGTAAGAGTGCCTGTAACTTAAAAAGTAAGATTCAGAAACGGCCGAAGGTTAGTGTTCGAGCTCAGACCTAGCTAAGACGACAGCACAACGAAATTTCAGAATGTTCTAATCTAAGTTACAGACTTAATGTCAATTATATATTATTAGCGCGACCATATCCCGAATAAAAACATGCAGTTCCATGTAAGAGTGCCGGTAACTTAAAAAGTAAGATTCAAAAAAGTCTGAAAGTTGGTGCTCTAGCTCACGCCTAGCTATAACGGTAGCACAAGAAATTTCAGAATGTTCTGAGTCTTAGTTACTGAGTTATTAGCAATTATATATCATAAGCGCGACGATATCCCGAATAAAAACACTCAGTTTCATTTAAGAGTGCCGGTAACTTAAAAAGTAAGATTCAGAAAAGTCTGAATATTAGTGCTCGAGCTCAGACCTACTTAAGACGACAGCACGAGAGATTTCAAAATGTTCTGAGTTTTAGTTACTGAGTTATTAGCAATTATATATTATAAGCGCGACGATATCCCGAATAAAAACAGGCAGTTTCATGTAAGAGTGCCTGTAACTTAAAAAGTAAGATTCAGAAACGTCCGAAGATTAGTGTTCGAGCTCAGACCTAGCTAATGCGACAGCACATCGAAATTTCAGAATGTTCTAATCTAAGTTACAGACTTAATGTCAATTATATATTATAAGCGCGACGATATCCCGAATAAAAACATGCAGTTCCATGTAAGAGTGCCGGTAACTTAAAAAGTAAGATTCAAAAAAGTCTGAAAGTTGGTGCCCTAGCTCACGCCTAGCTATAACGGTAGCACAAGAAATTTCAGAATGTTCTGAGTCTTAGTTACTGAGTTATTAGCAATTATATATCATAAGCGCGACGATATCCCGAATAAAAACACTCAGTTTCATTTAAGAGTGCCGGTAACTTAAAAAGTAAGATTCAGAAAAGTCTGAATATTAGTGCTCGAGCTCAGACCTACTTAAGACGACAGCACGGGAGATTTCAAAATGTTCTGAGTTTTAGTTACTGAGTTATTAGCAATTATATATTATAAGCGCGACGATATCCCGAATAAAAACAGGCAGTTTCATGTAAGAGTGCCTGTAACTTAAAAAGTAAGATTCAGAAACGTCCGAAGATTAGTGTTCGAGCTCAGACCTAGCTAAGGCGACAGCACAACGAAATTTCAGAATGTTCTAATCTAAGTTACAGACTTAATGTCAATTATATATTATAAGCGCGACCATATCCCGAATAAAAACATGCAGTTCCATGTAAGAGTGCCGGTAACTTAAAAAGTAAGATTCAAAAAAGTCTGAAAGTTGGTGCTCTAGCTCACGCCTTGCTATAACGACAGCACAAGAAATTTAAGAATGTTCTGAGTCTTAGTTACTGAGTTATTAGCAATTATATATTATAAGCGCGACGATATCCCGAATAAAAACACTCAGTTTCATTTAAGAGTGCCGGTAACTTAAAAAGTAAGATTCAGAAAAGTCTGGATATTAGTGCTCGAGATCAGACCTACTTAAGACGACAGCACGAGAGATTTCAAAATGTTCTGGGTTTTAGTTACTGAGTTATTAGCAATTATATATTATAAGCGCGACGATATCCCGAATAAAAACAGGCAGTTTCATGTAAGAGTGCCTGTAACTTAAAAAGTAAGATTCGGAAAAGTATGAAAGCATGTGGTCGGGCTCAGACCTACCTAAAACGACAGCATAAGAGATTTCAGAACGTTCTGAGTTTAAGTTACTGGGTTATTAGCAATTATATATTATAAGCGTGACGATATCCCGAATAAAAACAGGCAGTTTCATGTAAGAGTGCCTGTAACTTAAAAATTAAGATTCGGAAAAGTATGAAAGCATGTGCTCGGGCTCAGACCTACCTAAAACGACAGCATAAGAGATTTCAGAACGTTCTGAGTTTAAGTTACTGGGTTATTAGCAATTATATATTATAAGCGCGACCATATCCCGAATAAAAACATGCAGTTCCATGTAAGAGTGCCGGTAACTTAAAAAGTAAGATTCAAAAAAGTCTGAAAGTTGGTGCTCTAGCTCACGCCTAGCTATAACGGTAGCACAAGAAATTTCAGAATGTTCTGAGGCTTAGTTACTGAGTTATTAGCAATTATATATCATAAGCGCGACGATATCCCGAATAAAAACACTCAGTTTCATTTAAGAGTGCCGGTAACTTAAAAAGTAAGATTCAGAAAAGTCTGGACATTGGTGCTCGAGCTCAGACCTAGCTAAGACGACATCCAAAGAGATTTCAGAATATTTTGAATTTTAGTTACTGAATTATAAGCAATTATATATCATAAGAGCGACTATATCCCAAATAAAAAACATGCAGTTCCATGTAAGAGTGCCGGTAACTTAAAAAGTAAGACTCAAAAACATCCGAAGATTGGTGTTCGAGCGCAGACCTAGCTAAGGCGACAGCACAAGAGATGTCAGAATGTTCTGAGTGTTTGTTACTGAGTTATTAACAATTATATACCATAAGCGCGATGATATCCCGAATAAAGACAGGCAGTTTCATGTAAGAGTGCCGGTAACTTAAAAAGTAAGATTCAAAAAAGTCTGAACACTGGTATTCGAGCTAAGACCTAGCTAAGACGACACCACAAGAGATTTCAGAATGTTCTGAGTCTCTGTTACTGAGTTATTTATTAGCAATTATATATTATAAGCGCGACTATATCCCGAATAAAAAACATGCAGTTCCATGTAAGAGTGCCGGTAACTTAAAAAGTAAGATTCAGAAAAGTCTGGACATTGGTGCTCGAGCTCAGACCTAGCTAAGACGACATCCAAAGAGATTTCAGAATATTTTGAATTTTAGTTACTTAATTATAAGCAATTATATATCATAAGCGCGGCTATATCCCGAATAAAAAACATGCAGTTCCATGTAAGAGTGCCGGTAACTTAAAAAGTAAGATTCAGAAAAGTCTGGACATTGGTCCTCGAGCTCAGACCTAGCTAAGACGACATCCAAAGAGATTTCAGAATATTTTGAATTTTAGTTACTGAATTATAAGCAATTATATATCATAAGCGCGACTATATCCCGAATAAAAAACATGCAGTTCCATGTAAGAGTGCCGGTAACTTAAAAAGTAAGATTCAAAAACATCCGAAGGTTGGTATTCGAGCTCAGACCTAGCTAAGACGACACCACAAGAGATTTCAGAATGTTCTGAGTCTCTGTTACTGAGTTATTTATTAGCAATTATATATTATAAGCGCGACAATATCCCGAATAAAAACACTCAGTTTCATGTAAGAGTGCCGGTAACTTAAAAAGTAAGATTAAAAAAAGTCTGAACATTGGTGTTCGAGCTAAGACCAAGCTAAGACGATAGCACAAGAGATTTCAGAATGTTCTGAGTCTCTGCTTCTGAGTTATTAGCAATTATATATTATAAGCGCGAAGTTATCCCAAATAAAAACACTCAGTTTCATGTAAGAGTGCCGGTAACTTAAAAAGTAAGATTAAAAAAAGTCTGAACACTGGTATTCGAGCTAAGACCTAGCTAAGACGACACCACAAGAGATTTCAGAATGTTCTGAGTCTCTGTTACTGAGTTATTTATTAGCAATTATATATTATAAGCGCGACAATATCCCGAATAAAAACACTCAGTTTCATGTAAGAGTGCCGGTAACTTAAAAAGTAAGATTAAAAAAAGTCTGAACATTGGTGTTCGAGCTAAGACCAAGCTAAGACGATAGCACAAGAGATTTCAGAATGTTCTGAGTCTCTGCTTCTGAGTTATTAGCAATTATATATTATAAGCGCGAAGTTATCCCAAATAAAAACACTCAGTTTCATGTAAGAGTGCCGGTAACTTAAAAAGTAAGATTCAAAAAAGTCTGAACACTGGTGTTCGAGGTAAGACCTAGATAAGACGACAGCGCAAGAGATTTCAGAATGTTCTGAGCCTCAGTTACTGAGTTATTAGCAATTATATATTATAAGCGCGACGATATCCCGAATAAAAACAGACAGTTTCATGTAAGAGTGCATGTAACTTAAAAAGTAAGATTGAAAAACGTCCGAAGAATGGTGTTCGAGCTCAGATCTAGATAAGACGACAGCGCAAGAGATTTCAGAATATTCTGAGTCTCTGTTACTGAGTTGTTAGCAATTATATATTATAAGCGCGACGATATCCCGAACAAAAACACTCAGTTTCATGTAAGAGTGCCGGTAACTTAAAAAGTAAGATTCAGAAAAGTCTGGACATTGGTGCTCGAGCTCAGACCTAGCTAAGACGACATCCAAAGAGATTTCAGAATATTTTGAATTTTAGTTACTGAATTATAAGCAATTATATATTATAAGCGTGACGATATCCCGAATAAAAACAGACAGTTTCATGTAAGAGTGCCTGTAACTTAAAAAGTAAGATTGAAAAACGTCCGAAGGATGGTGTTCGAGTTCAGACCTAGATAAGACGACAGCGCAAGAGATTTCAGAATGTTCTGAGTCTCTGTTACTGAGTTGTTAGCAATTATATATTATAAGTGCGACGATATCCCGAATAAAAATACTCAGTTTCATTTAAGAGTGCCGGTAACTTAAAAAGTAAGATTCAGAAAAGTCTGAACATTAGTGCTCGAGCTCAGACCTACTTAAGACGACAGCACGAGAGATTTCACATTGTTCTGAGTTTTAGTTACGGAGTTATTAGCAATTATATATTATAAGCGCGACGATATCCCGAATAAAAACAGGCAGTTTCATGTAAGAGTGCCTGTTACATAAAAAGGAAGATTCGAAAATATCCGAAAGTTGGTGTTCGAGCTCAGACCTAGTTAAGATGAGAGCACAAGTGATTTCAGAATGTTCTGTCTTAGTTACTGCGTTATTAGCAATTTTATATTATAAGCGCGACGATATCCCGAATAAAAACACTCAGTTTCATTTAAGAGTGCCGGTAACTTAAAAAGTAAGATTCAAAAAAGTCTGAACACTTGTGTTCGAGCTAAGACCTAGCTAAGACGACACCACAAGAGATTTCAGAATGTTCTGAGTCTCTGTTACTGAGTTATTTATTAGCAATTATATATTATAAGCGCGACTATATCCCGAACAAAAAACATGCAGTTCCATGTAAGAGTGCCGGTAACTTAAAAAGTAAGATTCAGAAAAGTCTGGACATTGGTGCTCGAGCTCAGACCTAGCTAAGACGACATCCAAAGAGATTTCAGAATATTTTGAATTTTAGTTACTGAATTATAAGCAATTATATATCATAAGCGCGACTATATCCCGAATAAAAAACATGCAGTTCCATGTAAGAGTGCCGGTAAATTAAAAAGTAAGATTCAGAAAAGTCTGGACATTGGTGCTCGAGCTCAGACCTAGCTAAGACGACATCCAAAGAGATTTCAGAATATTTTGAATTTTAGTTACTGAATTATAAGCAATTATATATCATAAGCGCGACTATATCCCGAATAAAAAACATGCAGTTATATGTAGGAGTGCCGGTAACTTAAAAAGTAAGACTCAAAAACATCCGAAGATTGGTTTTCGAGCGCAGACCTAGCTAAGGCGACAGCACAAGAGATGTCAGAATGTTCTGAGTGTTTGTTACTGAGTTATTAACAATTATATACCATAAGCGCGACGATATCCCGAATAAAGACAGGCAGTTTCATGTAAGAGTGCCGGTAACTTAAAAAGTAAGATTCAAAAAAGTCTGAACACTGGTGTTCGAGCTAAGACCTAGCTAAGACGACACCACAAGAGATTTCAGAATGTTCTGAGTCTCTGTTACTGAGTTATTTATTAGCATTTATATATTATAAGCGCGACTATATCCCGAATAAAAAACATGCAGTTCCATGTAAGAGTGCCGGTAACTTAAAAAGTAAGATTCAAAAACATCCGAAGGTTGGTATTCGAGCTCAGACCTAGCTAAGACGACACCACAAGAGATTTCAGAATGTTCTGAGGCTCTGTTACTGAGTTATTTATTAGCAATTATATATTATAAGCGCGACGATATCCCGAATAAAAACACTCAGTTTCATGTAAGAGTGCCGGTAACTTAAAAAGTAAGATTGAAAAACGTCCGAAGAATGGTGTTCGAGCTCAGACCTAGATAAGACAACAGCGCAAGAGATTTCAGAATATTCTGAGTCTCTGTTACTGAGTTGTTAGCAATTATATATTATAAGCGCGACGATATCCCGAACAAAAACACTCAGTTTCATGTAAGAGTGCCGGTAACTTAAAAGGTAAGATTCAAAAAAGTCTGAACATTAGTGCTCGAGCTCAGACCAAGCTCAGACGACATCACAAGAGATTTCAGAATATTTTGAATCTTAGTTACTGAATTATAAGCAATTATATATTATAAGCGCGACGATATCCCGAATAAAAACAGACAGTTTCATGTAAGAGTGCCTGTAACTTAAAAAGTAAGATTGAAAAACGTCCGAAGGATGGTGTTCGAGTTCAGACCTAGATAAGACGACAGCGCAAGAGATTTCAGAATGTTCTGAGTCTCTGTTACTGAGTTGTTAGCAATTATATATTATAAGTGCGACGATATCCCGAATAAAAATACTCAGTTTCATTTAAGAGTGCCGGTAACTTAAAAAGTAAGATTCAGAAAAGTCTGAACATTAGTGGTCGAGCTCAGACCTACATAAGACGACAGCACGAGAGATTTCACATTGTTCTGAGTTTTAGTTACGGAGTTATTAGCAATTATATATTATAAGCGCGATGATATCCCGAATAAAAACAGGCAGTTTCATGTAAGAGTGCCTGTTACTTAAAAAGGAAGATTCGAAAACATCCGAAAGTTGGTGTTCGAGCTCAGACCTAGTTAAGGTGAGAGCACAAGTGATTTCAGAATGTTCTGTCTTAGTTACTGCGTTATTAGCAATTTTATATTATAAGCGCGACGATATCCCGAATAAAAACACTCAGTTTCATTTAAGAGTGCCGGTAACTTAAAAAGTAAGATTCAGAAAAGTCTGGACATTGGTGCTCGAGCTCAGACCTAGCTAAGACGACATCACAAGAGATGTCAGAATGTTCTGAGTCTTTGTTACTGAGTTATTAACAATTATATACCATAAGCGCGACGATATCCCGAATAAAGACAGGCAGTTTCGTGTAAGAGTGCCGGTAACTTGTAAAGTAAGATTCAAAAACATCCGAAGGTTGGTATTCGAGCTCAGACCTAGCTAAGACGACACCACAATAGATTTCAGAATGTTCTGAGTCTCTGTTTCTGAGTTATTTATTAGCAATTATATATTATAAGCGCGACGATATCCCGAATAAAAACACTCAGTTTCATGTAAGAGTGCCGGTAACTTAAAAAGTAAGATTCAAAAAAGTCTGAACATTGGTGTTCGAGCTAAGACCAAGCTAAGACGACAGCGCAAGAGATTTCAGAATGTTCTGAGTCTCTGTTGCTGAGTTATTAGCATTTATATATTATAAGCGCGACGATATCCTAAATAAAAACACTCAGTTTCATGTAAGAGTGCCGGTAACTTAAACAGTAAGATTCAAAAAAGTCTGAACATTGGTGTTCGAGCTAAGACCTAGCTAAGACGACAGCGCAAGAGATTTCAGAATGTTCTGAGCCTCAGTTACTGAGTTATTAGCAATTATATATTATAAGCGCGACGATATCCCGAATAAAAACAGAAAGTTTCATGTAAGAGTGCCGGTAACTTAAAAAGTAAGTCTAAGAGTTGGTGATCGAGCTCAGGCCTAGCTAATACGACAGCACAAGAGATTTCAGAATGTTCTGGGTTTAAGTTACCGAGTTACTAGCAATTATATATTATAAGCGCGACGATATCCCGAATAAAAACAGGCAGTTTCATGTAAGAGTGCCTGTAACTTAAAAAGTAAGATTCGGAAAAGTCTGACAGCATGTGCTCGGGCTCAGACCTACCTAAAACGACAGCACAAGAGATTTCAGAATGTTCTGGGTATAAGTTACCGAGTTATTAGCAATTATATATTAAAAGCGCGACGATATCCCGAATAAAAACAGGCAGTTTCATGTAAGAGTGCCTTTAACTTAAAAAGTAAGATTCGAAAACATCCGAAAGTTGGTGTTCGAGCTCAGACCTAGCTAAGACGAGGGCGCAAGAGATTTCAGAATGTTCTCAGTCTTAGTTACTGTGTTATTAGCAATTATATATTATAAGCGCGACGATATCCCGAATAAAAACACTCAGTTTCATTTAAGAGTGCCCGTAACTTAAAAAGTAAGATTCAGAAAAGTCTGAACATTGGTGCTCGGGCTCAGACCTACTTAAGACGACAGCACGAGAGATTTCACATTGTTCTGAGTTTTAGTTACGGAGTTATTAGCAATTATATATTATAAGCGCGACGATATCCCGAATAAAAACAGGCAGTTTCATGTAAGAGTGCCTGTTACTTAAAAAGGAAGATTCGAAAACATCTGAAAGTTGGTGTTCGAGCTCAGACCTAGCTAAGATGAGACCACAAGAGATTTCAGAATGTTCTGTCTTAGTTACTGCATTATTAGCAATTTTATATTATAAGCGCGACGATATCCCGAATAAAAACGCTCAGTTTCATTTAAGAGTGCCGGTAACTTAAAAAGTAAGATTCAGAAAAGTCTGGACATTGGTGCTCGAGCTCAGACCTAGCTAAGACGACAGCACAAGAGATTTCAAAATGTTCTGAGTCTCTGTTACTGAGTTATTAGCAATTATATATTATAAGCGCGACGATATCCCAAATAAAAACACTCAGTTTCATGTAAGAGTGCCATTAACTTAAAAAGTAAGATTCGAAAACATCCTAAAGTTGGTGTTCGAGCTCAGACCTAGCTAAGATGAGGGCGCAAGAGATTTCAGAATGTTCTCAGTCTTAGTTACCGTGTTAATATCAATTATATATTATAAGCGCGACCATATTCCGAATAAAAACATGCAGTTCCATGTAAGAGTGATTGTAACTTAAAAAGTAATATTCAAAAAAGTCTGAAAGTTGGTGCTCGAGCTCAGGCCTAGCTAAGACGACAGCACAAGAGATTTCAAAATGTTCTGAGTCTCTGTTACTGAGTTATTAGCAATTATATATTATAAGCGCGACGATATCCCAAATAAAAACACTCAGTTTCATGTAAGAGTGCCGGTAACTTAAAAAGTAAGATTCAAAAAAGTCTGAACATTGGTGTTCGAGCTAAGACCTAGCTAAGACGACAGCACAAAAAATTTCAAAATGTTCTGAATCTAAGTTACCGTGTTAATATCAATTATATATTATAAGCGCGACCATATTCCGAATAAAAACATGCAGTTCCATGTAAGAGTGATTGTAACTTAAAAAGTAATATTCAAAAAAGTCTGAAAGTTGGTGCTCGAGCTCAGGCTTAGCTAAGACGACAGCACAAGATATTTCAAAATGTTCTGAGTCTCTGTTACTGAGTTATTAGCAATTATATATTATAAGCGCGACGATATCCCGAATAAAAACACTCAGTTTCATGTAAGAGTGCCGGTAACTTAAAAAGTAAGATTCAGAAAAGTCTGAACATTGGTGCTCGAGCTCAGACCTACTTAAGACGACAGCACGAGAGACTTCACATTGTTCTGAGTTTAAGTTACGGAGTTATTAGCAATTATATATTATAAGCGCGACGATATCCCGAATAAAAACAGGCAGTTTCATGTAAGAGTGCCTGTTACTTAAATAGGAAGATTCGAAAACATCCGAAAGTTGGTGTTCGAGCTCAGACCTAGCTAAGATGAGACCACAAGAGATTTCAGAATGTTCTGTCTTAGTTACTGCGTTATTAGCAATTTTATATTATAAGCGCGACGATATCCCGAATAAAAACGCTCAGTTTCATTTAAGAGTGCCGGTAACTTAAAAAGTAAGATTCAGAAAAGTCTGGACATTGGTGCTCGAGCTCAGACCTGGCTAAGACGACATCACAAGAGATTTCAGAATATTTTGAATCTTAGTTACTGAATTATAAGCAATTATATATTATAAGCGCGACGATATCCCGAATAAAAACATGCAGTTCCATGTAAGAGTGCCGGTAACTTAAAAAGTAAGATTCAAAAAAGTCTAAGAGTTGGTGATCGAGCTCAGGCCTAGCTAATACGACAGCACAACAGATTTCAGAATGTTCTGGGCCTTAGTTACTGAGTTATTAGCAATTACATATTATAAGCGCGACGATATCCCGATAAAAACAGGCAGTTTCATGTAAGAGTGATTGTAACTTAAAAAGTAAGATTCAGAAAAGCCTGAAAGCTTGTGCTCGAGTTCAGACCTACCTAAGACGATAGCACAAGAGATTTTAGAATGTTAAATAACTTAAAAAGTAAGATTCAAAAATGTCTGAACATTGGTGTTCGAGCTCATACCTAGCTAAGACGACAGCACAAGAAATTTCAGAATGTTCTAATCTAAGTTACAGACTTAATATCAATTATATATTATAAGCGCGACCATATCCCGAATAATAACATGCAGTTCCATGTAAGAGTGCCGGTAACTTAAAAAGTAAGATTAAAAAAGTCTAAGAGTTGGTGATCGAGCTCAGGCCTAGCTAATACGACAGCACAACAGATTTCAGAATGTTCTGGGCCTTAGTTACTGAGTTATTAGCAATTACATATTATAAGCGCGACGATATCCCGATAAAAACAGGCAGTTTCATGTAAGAGTGATTGTAACTTAAAAAGTAATATTCAAAAAAGTCTGAAAGTTGGTGGTCGAGCTCAGGCCTAGCTAAGACGACAGCACAAGAGATTTCAAAATATCCTGAGTCTTGGTTACTGAGTTATTAGCAATTATATATTATAAGCGCGACGATATCCCGAATAAAAACAGGCAGTTCCATGTAAGAGTGATTGTAACATAAAAAGAAAGATTCAGAAAAGTCTGAACATTGGTGCTCGAGCTCAGACCTACCTAAGACGACAGCACAAAAGATTTCAGAATGTTGAGAGTTTTAGTTACTGCGTTATGAGCAATTATATATTATAAGCGCGACGATATCCCGAATAAAAACAGGCAGTTTCATGTAAGAGTGCCTGTAACTTAAAAAGTAAGATTCAAAATGTCTGAGCATTGGTGTTCGAGCTTAGACCTAGCTAAGACGACAGCACAAGAAATTTCAGAATGTTCTGAATCTAAGTTACCGAGCTAGTATCAAGTATATATTATAAGCGCGACCATATCCCGAATAAAAACATGCAGTTCCATGTAAGAGTGCCGGTAACATAAAAAGTAAGATTCAAAAAAGTCTGAAAGTTGGTGCTTGAGCTCAGGCCTAGCTAACACGACAGCACAAGAGATTTCAAAATGTTCTGAGTCTCTGTTACTGAGTTATTAGCAATTATATATTATAAGCGCGACGATATCCCGAATAAAAACACTCAGTTTCATGTAAGAGTGCCGGTAACTTAAAAAGTAAGATTCAAAAAAGTCTGAACATTGGTGTTCGAGCTAAGACCTAGCTAAGACGACAGCACAAAAAATTTCAAAATGTTCTGAATCTAAGTTACCGTGTTAATATCAATTATATATTATAAGCGCGACCATATTCCGAATAAAAACATGCAGTTCCATGTAAGAGTGATTGTAACTTAAAAAGTAATATTCAAAAAAGTCTGAAAGTTGGTGCTCTAGCTCAGGCCTAGCTAAGACGACAGCACAAGAGATTTCAAAATGTTCTGAGTCTCTGTTACTGAGTTATTAGCAATTATATATTATAAGCGCGACGATATCCCGAATAAAAACACTCAGTTTCATGTAAGAGTGCCGGTAACTTAAAAAGTAAGATTCAAAAAAGTCTGAACATTGGTGTTCGAGCTAAGACCTAGCTAAGACGACAGCACAAAAAATTTCAAAATGTTCTGAATCTAAGTTACCGTGTTAATATCAATTATATATTATAAGCGCGACCATATTCCGAATAAAAACATGCAGTTCCATGTAAGAGTGATTGTAACTTAAAAAGTATTATTCAAAAAAGTCTGAAAGTTGGTGCTCGAGCTTAGGCTTAGCTAAGACGACAGCACAAGAGATTTCAAAATGTTCTGAGTCTCTGTTACTGAGTTATTAGCAATTATATATTATAAGCGCGACGATATCCCGAATAAAAACACTCAGTTTCATGTAAGAGTGCCGGTAACTTAAAAAGTAAGATTCAAAAAAGTCTGAACATTGGTGTTCGAGCTCAGACCTAGCTAAGATGAGACCACAAGAGATTTCAGAATGTTCTGTCTTAGTTACTGCGTTATTAGCAATTTTATATTATAAGCGCGACGATATCCCGAATAAAAACGCTCAGTTTCATTTAAGAGTGCCGGTAACTTAAAAAGTAAGATTCAGAAAAGTCTGGACATTGGTGCTCGAGCTCAGACCTGGCTAAGACGACATCACAAGAGATTTCAGAATATTTTGAATCTTAGTTACTGAATTATAAGCAATTATATATTATAAGCGCGACGATATCCCGAATAAAAACATGCAGTTCCATGTAAGAGTGCCGGTTACTTAAAAAGTAAGATTCAAAAAAGTCTAAGAGTTGGTGATCGAGCTCAGGCCTAGCTAATACGACAGCACAACAGATTTCAGAATGTTCTGGGCCTTAGTTACTGAGTTATTAGCAATTACATATTATAAGCGCGACGATATCCCGATAAAAACAGGCAGTTTCATGTAAGAGTGATTGTAACTTAAAAAGTAAGATTCAGAAAAGCCTGAAAGCTTGTGCTCGAGTTCAGACCTACCTAAGACGATAGCACAAGAGATTTTAGAATGTTAAATAACTTAAAAAGTAAGATTCAAAAAAGTCTGAACATTGGTGCTCGAGCTCATACCTAGCTAAGACGACAGCACAAGAAATTTCAGAATGTTCTAATCTAAGTTACAGACTTAATATCAATTATATATTATAAGCGCGACCATATCCCGAATAAAAACATGCAGTTCCATGTAAGAGTGCCGGTAACTTAAAAAGTAAGATTAAAAAAGTCTAAGAGTTGGTGATCGAGCTCAGGCCTAGCTAATACGACAGCACAACAGATTTCAGAATGTTCTGGGCCTTAGTTACTGAGTTATTAGCAATTACATATTATAAGCGCGACGATATCCCGATAAAAACAGGCAGTTTCATGTAAGAGTGATTGTAACTTAAAAAGTAATATTCAAAAAAGTCTGAAAGTTGGTGCTCGAGCTCAGGCCTAGCTAAGACGACAGCACAAGAGATTTCAAAATATCCTGAGTCTTGGTTACTGAGTTATTAGCAATTATATATTATAAGCGCGACGATATCCCGAATAAAAACAGGCAGTTCCATGTAAGAGTGATTGTAACATAAAAAGAAAGATTCAGAAAAGTCTGAACATTGGTGCTCGAGCTCAGACCTACCTAAGACGACAGCACAAAAGATTTCAGAATGTTGAGAGTTTTAGTTACTGCGTTATGAGCAATTATATATTATAAGCGCGACGATATCCCGAATAAAAACAGGCAGTTTCATGTAAGAGTGCCTGTAACTTAAAAAGTAAGATTCAAAATGTCTGAGCATTGGTGTTCGAGCTTAGACCTAGCTAAGACGACAGCACAAGAAATTTCAGAATGTTCTGAATCTAAGTTACCGAGCTAGTATCAAGTATATATTATAAGCGCGACCATATCCCGAATAAAAACATGCAGTTCCATGTAAGAGTGCCGGTAACATAAAAAGTAAGATTCAAAAAAGTCTGAAAGTTGGTGCTTGAGCTCAGGCCTAGCTAACACGACAGCACAAGAGATTTCAAAATGTTCTGAGTCTCTGTTACTGAGTTATTAGCAATTATATATTATAAGCGCGACGATATCCCGAATAAAAACACTCAGTTTCATGTAAGAGTGCCAGTAACTTAAAAAGTAAGATTCAAAAAAGTCTGAACATTGGTGTTCGAGCTAAGACCTAGCTAAGACGACAGCACAAAAAATTTCAAAATGTTCTGAATCTAAGTTACCGTGTTAATATCAATTATATATTATAAGCGCGACCATATTCCGAATAAAAACATGCAGTTCCATGTAAGAGTGATTGTAACTTAAAAAGTAATATTCAAAAAAGTCTGAAAGTTGGTGCTCGAGCTCAGGCCTAGCTAAGACGACAGCACAAGAGATTTCAAAATGTTCTGAGTCTCTGTTACTGAGTTATGAGCAATTATATATTATAAGCGCGACGATATCCCGAATAAAAACACTCAGTTTCATGTAAGAGTGCCGGTAACTTAAAAAGTAAGATTCAAAAAAGTCTGAACATTGGTGTTCGAGCTAAGACCTAGCTAAGACGACAGCACAAAAAATTTCAAAATGTTCTGAATCTAAGTTACCGTGTTAATATCAATAATATATTATAAGCGCGACCATATTCCGAATAAAAACATGCAGTTCCATGTAAGAGTGATTGTAACTTAAAAAGTATTATTCAAAAAAGTCTGAAAGTTGGTGCTCGAGCTCAGGCTTAGCTAAGACGACAGCACAAGAGATTTCAAAATGTTCTGAGTCTCTGTTACTGAGTTATTAGCAATTATATATTATAAGCGCGACGATATCCCGAATAAAAACACTCAGTTTCATGTAAGAGTGCCGGTAACTTAAAAAGTAAGATTCAAAAAAGTCTGAACATTGGTGTTCGAGCTAAGACCTAGCTAAGACGACAGCACAAAAAATTTCAAAATGTTCTGAATCTAAGTTACCGTGTTAATATCAATTATATATTATAAGCGCGACCATATTCCGAATAAAAACATGCAGTTCCATGTAAGAGTGATTGTAACTTAAAAAGTAAGATTCAAAAACGTCCGAAGGTTGGTATTCGAGCTCAGACCTAGCTAAGACGACACCACAAGAGATTTCAGAATGTTCTGGGTCTCTGTTACTGAGTTATTAGCAATTATATATTATAAGCTCGACGATATCCCGAATAAAAACAGGCAGTTTCATGTAAGAGTGCCTGTAACTTAAAAAGTAAGATTAAAAAAGTCTAAAGGTTGGTGATCGAGCTCAGGCCTAGCTAATACGACAGCACAACAGATTTCAGAATGTCCTGGGCCTTAGTTACTGAGTTATTAGCAATTACATATTATAAGCGCGACGATATCCCGATAAAAACAGGCAGTTTCATGTAAGAGTGATTGTAACTTAAAAAGTAATATTCAAAAAAGTCTGAAAGTTGGTGCTCGAGCTCAGGCTTAGCTAAGACGACAGCACAAGAGATTTCAAAATGTTCTGAGTCTCTGTTACTGAGTTATTAGCAATTATATATTATAAGCGCGACGATATCCCGAATAAAAACACTCAGTTTCATGTAAGAGTGCCGGTAACTTAAAAAGTAAGATTCAAAAAAGTCTGAACATTGGTGTTCGAGCTCAGACCTAGCTAAGATGAGACCACAAGAGATTTCAGAATGTTCTGTCTTAGTTACTGCGTTATTAGCAATTTTATATTATAAGCGCGACGATATCCCAAATAAAAACGCTCAGTTTCATTTAAGAGTGCCGGTAACTTAAAAAGTAAGATTCAGAAAAGTCTGGACATTGGTGCTCGAGCTCAGACCTGGCTAAGACGACATCACAAGAGATTTCAGAATATTTTGAATCTTAGTTACTGAATTATAAGCAATTATATATTATAAGCACGACGATATCCCGAATAAAAACATGCAGTTCCATGTAAGAGTGCCGGTAACTTAAAAAGTAAGATTCAAAAAAGTCTAAGAGTTGGTGATCGAGCTCAGGCCTAGCTAATACGACAGCACAACAGATTTCAGAATGTTCTGGGCCTTAGTTACTGAGTTATTAGCAATTACATATTATAAGCGCGACGATATCCCGATAAAAACAGGCAGTTTCATGTAAGAGTGATTGTAACTTAAAAAGTAAGATTCAGAAAAGCCTGAAAGCTTGTGCTCGAGTTCAGACCTACCTAAGACGATAGCACAAGAGATTTTAGAATGTTAAATAACTTAAAAAGTAAGATTCAAAAAAGTCTGAACATTGGTGTTCGAGCTCATACCTAGCTAATACGACAGCACAAGAGATTTCAGAATGTTCTGGGTTAAAGTTACCGAGTTACTAGCAATTATATATTACAAGCGCGACGATATCCCGAATAAAAACAGGCAGTTTCATGTAAGAGTGCCTGTAACTTAAAAAGTAAGATTAAAAAAGTCTAAGAGTTGGTGATCGAGCTCAGGCCTAGCTAATACGACAGCACAACAGATTTCAGAATGTTCTGGGCCTTAGTTACTGAGTTATTAGTAATTACATATTATAAGCGCGACGATATCCCGATAAAAACAGGCAGTTTCATGTAAGAGTGATTGTAACTTAAAAAGTAATATTCAAAAAAGTCTGAAAGTTGGTGCTCGAGCTCAGGCCTAGCTAAGACGACAGCACAAGAGATTTCAAAATATCCTGAGTCTTGGTTACTGAGTTATTAGCAATTATATATTATAAGCGCGACGATATCCCGAATAAAAACAGGCAGTTCCATGTAAGAGTGATTGTAACATAAAAAGAAAGATTCAGAAAAGTCTGAAAGTTGGTGCTCGAGCTCAGGCCTAGCTAAGACGACAGCACAAGAGATTTCAAAATATCCTGAGTCTTGGTTACTGAGTTATTAGCAATTATATATTATAAGCGCGACGATATCCCGAATAAAAACAGGCAGTTCCATGTAAGAGTGATTGTAACATAAAAAGAAAGATTCAGAAAAGTCTGAACATTGGTGCTCGAGCTCAGACCTACCTAAGACGACAGCACAAAAGATTTCAGAATGTTGAGAGTTTTAGTTACTGCGTTATGAGCAATTATATATTATAAGCGCGACGATATCCCGAATAAAAACAGGCAGTTTCATGTAAGAGTGCCTGTAACTTAAAAAGTAAGATTCAAAATGTCTGAGCATTGGTGTTCGAGCTTAGACCTAGCTAAGACGACAGCACAAGAAATTTCAGAATGTTCTGAATCTAAGTTACCGAGCTAGTATCAAGTATATATTATAAGCGCGACCATATCCCGAATAAAAACATGCAGTTCCATGTAAGAGTGATTGTAACTTAAAAAGTAATATTCAAAAAAGTCTGAAAGTTGGTGCTCGAGCTCAGGCCTAGCTAAGACGACAGCACAAGAGATTTCAAAATGTTCTGAGTCTCTGTTACTGAGTTATTAGCAATTATATATTATAAGCGCGACGATATCCCGAATAAAAACACTCAGTTTCATGTAAGAGTGCCGGTAACTTAAAAAGTAAGATTCAAAAAAGTCTGAACATTGGTGTACGAGCTAAGACCTAGCTAAGACGACAGCACAAAAAATTTCAAAATGTTCTGAATCTAAGTTACCGTGTTAATATCAATTATATATTATAAGCGCGACCATATGCCGAATAAAAACATGCAGTTCCATGTAAGAGTGATTGTAACTTAAAAAGTATTATTCAAAAAAGTCTGAAAGTTGGTGCTCGAGCTCAAGCTTAGCTAAGACGACAGCACAAGAGATTTCAAAATGTTCTGAGTCTCTGTTACTGAGTTATTAGCAATTATATATTATAAGCGCGACGATATCCCGAATAAAAACACTCAGTTTCATGTTAGAGTGCCGGTAACTTAAAAAGTAAGATTCAAAAAAGTCTGAACATTGGTGTTCGAGCTAAGACCTAGCTAAGACGACAGCACAAAAAATTTCAAAATGTTCTGAATCTAAGTTACCGTGTTAATATCAATTATATATTATAAGCGCGACCATATTCCGAATAAAAACATGCAGTTCCATGTAAGAGTGATTGTAACTTAAAAAGTAAGATTCAAAAACGTCCGAAGGTTGGTATTCGAGCTCAGACCTAGCTAAGACGACACCACAAGAGATTTCAGAATGTTCTGGGTCTCTGTTACTGAGTTATTAGCAATTATATATTATAAGCGCGACGATATCCCGAATAAAAACAGGCAGTTTCATGTAAGAGTGCCTGTAACTTAAAAAGTAAGATTAAAAAAGTCTAAGAGTTGGTGATCGAGCTCAGGCCTAGCTAATACGACAGCACAACAGATTTCAGAATGTTCTGGGCCTTAGTTACTGAGTTATTAGCAATTACATATTATAAGCGCGACGATATCCCGATAAAAACAGGCAGTTTCATGTAAGAGTGATTGTAACTTAAAAAGTAATATTCAAAAAAGTCTGAAAGTTGGTGCTCGAGCTCAGGCCTAGCTAAGACGACAGCACAAGAGATTTCAAAATATCCTGAGTCTTGGTTACTGAGTTATTAGCAATTATATATTATAAGCGCGACGATATCCCGAATAAAAACAGGCAGTTCCATGTAAGAGTGATTGTAACATAAAAAGTAAGATTCAGAAAAGTCTGAACATTGGTGCTCGAGATCAGACCTACTTAAGACGACAGCACGAGAGATTTCACATTGTTCTGAGTTTAAGTTACGGAGTTATTAGCAATTATATATTATAAGCGCGACGATATCCCGAATAAAAACAGGCAGTTTCATGTAAGAGTGCCTGTTACTTAAAAAGGAAGATTCGAAAACATCCGAAAGTTGGTGTTCGAGCTCAGACCTAGCTAAGATGAGACCACAAGAGATTTCAGAATGTTCTGTCTTAGTTACAGCGTTATTAGCAATTTTATATTATAAGCGCGATGATATCCCGAATAAAAACGCTCAGTTTCATTTAAGAGTGCCGGTAACTTAAAAAGTAAGATTCAGAAAAGTCTGGACATTGGTGCTCGAGCTCAGACCTGGCTAAGACGACATCACAAGAGATTTCAGAATATTTTGAATCTTAGTTACTGAATTATAAGCAATTATATATTATAAGCGCGACGATATCCCGAATAAAAACATGCAGTTCCATGTAAGAGTGCCGGTAACTTAAAAAGTAAGATTCAAAAAAGTCTAAGAGTTGGTGATCGAGCTCAGGCCTAGCTAATACGACAGCACAAGAAATTTCAGAATGTTCTAATCTAAGTTACAGACTTAATATCAATTATATATTATAAGCGCGACCATATCCCGAATAAAAACATGCAGTTCCATGTAAGAGTGCCGGTAACTTAAAAAGTAAGATTAAAAAAGTCTAAGAGTTGGTGATCGAGCTCAGGCCTAGCTAATACGACAGCACAAGAGATTTCAGAATGTTCTGGGTTTAAGTTACCGAGTTACTAGCAATTATATATTACAAGCGCGACGATATCCCGAATAAAAACAGGCAGTTTCATGTAAGAGTGCCTGTAACTTAAAAAGTAAGATTCGGAAAAGTCTGACAGCATGTGCTCGGGCTCAGACCTACGTAAAACGATAGCACAAGAGATTTCAGAATGTTCTGGGTATAAGTTACCGAGTTATTAGCAATTATATATTATAAGCGCGACGATATCCCGAATAAAAACAGGCAGTTTCATGTAAGAGTGCCTTTAACTTAAAAAGTAAGATTCGAAAACATCCGAAAGTTAGTGTTCGAGCTCAGACCTAGCTAAGACGAGGGCGCAAGAGATTTCAGAATGTTCTCAGTCTTAGTTACTGTGTTATTAGCAATTATATATTATAAGCGCGACGATATCCCGAATAAAAACACTCAGTTTCATTTAAGAGTGCCGGTAACTTAAAAAGTAAGATTCAGAAAAGTCTGAACATTGGTGCTCGAGCTCAGACGTACTTAAGACGACAGCACGAGAGATTTCACATTGTTCTGAGTTTTAGTTACGGAGTTATTAGCAATTATATATTATAAGCGCGACGATATCCCGAATAAAAACAGGCAGTTTCATGTAAGAGTGCCTGTTACTTAAAAAGGAAGATTCGAAAATATCCGAAAGTTGGTGTTCGAGCTCAGACCTAGCTAAGATGAGACCACAAGAGATTTCAGAATGTTCTGTCTTAGTTACTGCGTTATTAGCAATTTTATATTATAAGCGCGACGATATCCCGAATAAAAACGCTCAGTTTCATTTAAGAGTGCCGGTAACTTAAAAAGTAAGATTCAGAAAAGTCTGGACATTGGTGCTCGAGCTCAGACCTGGCTAAGACGACATCACAAGAGATTTCAGAATATTTTGAATCTTAGTTACTGAATTATAAGCAACTATATATTATAAGCGCGCCGATATCCCGAATAAAAAACATGCAGTTCCATGTAAGAGTGCCGGTAACTTAAAAAGTAAGATTCACAAAAGTCTAAAAGTTGGTGATCGAGCTTAGGCCTAGCTAAAACGACAGTACAAGAGATTTCAGAATGTTCTGAGACTTAGTGACTGAGTTATTAGCAATTATTTATTATAAGCGCGACGATATCCCGAATAAAACAGGCAGTTTCATGTAAGAGTGATTGTAACTTAAAAAGTAATATTCAAAAAAGTCTGAAAGTTGGTGCTCGAGCTCAGACCTAGCTAAGACGACAGCACAAGAGATTTCAAAATGTCCTGAGTCTTAGTTACTGAGTTATTAGCAATTATATATTATAAGCGCGAAGATATCCCGAATAAAAATAGGCAGTTTCATGTAAGAGTGATTGTAACATAAAAAGAAAGATTCAGAAAAGTCTGAACATTGGTGCTCGAGCTCAGACCTACCTAAGACGACAGCACAAAACATTTCAGAATGTTGAGAGTTTTAGTTACTGCGTTATGAGCAATTATATATTATAAGCGCGACGATATCCCGAATAAAAACATGCAGTTCCATGTAAGAGTGATTGTAACTTAAAAAGTAATATTCAAAAAAGTCTGAAAGTTTGTGCTCGAGCTCAAATTTTAAAAAAATTTGGACATTTTTATCTTTAAACGCGATTTCTGACTAAACTAAGCGTCCTAGACCCATCAAACTTTACACTTTGTCTGTCCCTTAAAATTCGATTTGCGGCTAAACTACCTAGCTAAGACGACAGCACAAGAGATTTCAAAATGTTCTGAGTCTCTGTTACTGAGTTATTAGCAATTATATATTATAAGCGCGACGATATCCCGAATAAAAACACTCAGTTTCATGTAAGAGTGCCGGTAACTTAAACAGTAAGATTCAGAAAAATCTGAACATTGGTGCTCGAGCTCAGACGTACTTAAGACGACAGCATGAGAGATTTCACATTGTTCTGAGTTTTAGTTACGGAGTTATTAGCAATTATATATTATAAGCGCGACGATATCCCGAATAAAAACAGGCAGTTTCATGTAAGAGTGCCTGTTACTTAAAAAGGAAGATTCGAAAATATCCGAAAGTTGGTGTTCGAGCTTAGACCTAGCTAAGATGAGACCACAAGAGATTTCAGAATGTTCTGTCTTAGTTACTGCGTTATTAGCAATTTTATATTATAATCGCGACGATATCCCGAATAAAAAACATGCAGTTCCATGTAAGAGTGCCGGTAACTTAAAAAGTAAGATTCAAAATGTCTGAGCATTGGTGTTCGAGCTTAGACCTAGCTAAGACGACAGCACAAGAGATTTCAGAATATTTTGAATCTTAGTTACTGAATTATAAGCAACTATATATTATAAGCGCGACGATATCCCGAATAAAAAACATGCAGTTCCATGTAAGAGTGCCGGTAACTTAAAAAGTAAGATTCACAAAAGTCTAAAAGTTGGTGATCGAGCTTAGGCCTAGCTAAAACGACCGTACAAGAGATTTCAGAATGTTCTGAGACTTAGTTACTGAGTTATTAGCAATTATATATTATAAGCGCGACGATATCCCGAATAAAAAGAGGCAGTTTCATGTAAGAGTGATTGTAACTTAAAAAGTAATATTCAAAAAAGTCTGAAAGTTGGTGCTCGAGCTTAGGCCTAGCTAAGACGACAGCACAAGAGATTTCAAAATATCGTGAGTCTTGGTTACTGAGTTATTAGCAATTATATATTATAAGCGCGACGATATCCCGAATAGAAACAGGCAGTTCCATGTAAGAGTGATTGTAACATAAAAAGAAAGATTCAGAAAAGTCTGAACATTGGTGCTCGAGCTCAGACCTACCTAAGACGACAGCACAAAAGATTTCAGAATGTTGAGAGTTTTAGTTACTGCGTTATGAGCAATTATATATTATAAGCGCGACGATATCCCGAATAAAAACAGGCAGTTTCATGTAAGAGTGCCTGTAACTTAAAAAGTAAGATTCAAAATGTCTGAGCATTGGTGTTCGAGCTTAGACCTAGCTAAGACGACAGCACAAGAAATTTCAGAATGTTCTGAATCTAAGTTACCGAGCTAGTATCAATTATATATTATAAGCGCGACCATATCCCGAATAAAAACATGCAGTTCCATGTAAGAGTGCCGGTAACATAAAAAGTAAGATTCAAAAAAGTCTGAAAGTTGGTGCTTGAGCTCAGGCCTAGCTAACACGACAGCACAAGAGATTTCAAAATGTTCTGAGTCTCTGTTACTGAGTTATTAGCAATTATATATTATAAGCGCGACGATATCCCGAATAAAAACACTCAGTTTCATGTAAGAGTGCCGGTAACTTAAAAAGTAAGATTCAAAAAAGTCTGAACATTGGTGTTCGAGCTAAGACCTAGCTAAGACGACAGCACAAAAAATTTCAAAATGTTCTGAATCTAAGTTACCGTGTTAATATCAATTATATATTATAAGCGCGACCATATTCCGAATAAAAACATGCAGTTCCATGTAAGAGTGATTGTAACTTAAAAAGTAATATTCAAAAAAGTCTGAAAGTTGGTGCTCGAGCTCAGGCCTAGCTAACACGACAGCACAAGAGATTTCAAAATGTTCTGAGTCTCTGTTACTGAGTTATTAGCAATTATATATTATAAGCGCGACGATATCCCGAATAAAAACACTCAGTTTCATGTAAGAGTGCCGGTAACTTAAAAAGTAAGATTCAAAAAAGTCTGAACATTGGTGTTCGAGCTAAGACCTAGCTAAGACGACAGCACAAAAAATTTCAAAATGTTCTGAATCTAAGTTACCGTGTTAATATCAATTATATATTATAAGCGGGACCATATTCCGAATAAAAACATGCAGTTCCATGTAAGAGTGCCTGTAACTTAAAAAGTAAGATTCGGAAAAGTCTGAAAGCATGTGCTCGAGCTCAGACCTAACTAAGACGACAGCACAAGAGATTTCAGAATGTTCTGAGTGTAAGTTACTGAGTTATTAGCAATTATATATTATAAGCGCGACGATATCCCGAATAAAAACAGGCAGTTTCATGTACTAGTACCTGTAACTTAAAAAGGAAGATTTGAAAACGTCCGAAAGTTGGTGATCGAGCTCAGACCTAGCTAAGACGAGGGCCAAAGAGATTTCAGAATGTTCTCTGTCTTAGCTACTGCGTTATTAACAATTATATATTATAAGCGCGACGATATCCCGAATAAAAACACTCAGCTTCATGTAAGAGTGCCGGTAACTTAAAAAGTAAGATTCAAAAAAGTCTGAACATTGGAGCTCGAGCTCAGCCCTAGCTGAGACGACAGCACAAGAGATTTTCGAGTATTCTGAATCTTAGTTACTGAGTTATAAGCAATTTTATATTATAATCGCGACGATATCCCGAATAAAAACATGCACTTCCATGTAAGAGTGCCGGTAACTTAAAAAGTAAGATTCAAAAAAGTCTGAAAGTGGGTGGTCGAGCTCAGGCCTAGCTAAGACGACAGCCCAAGACATTTCAGAGTGTTCTGAGTCTTAGTTACTAAGTTATTAGCAATTATAGATTATAAGCGCGACGATATCCCGAACAAAAACATTCAGTTTCATGTAAGAGTGCCGGTAGCTTAAGGAGTAAGACTCAAAAAAGTCTGAACATTGGTGTTCGAGCTCAGACCTAGCTCAGACGACAGCGCAAGAGATTTCAGAATGTTCTGAGCCTTAGTTACTGAGTTAATAGCAATAATATATTATAAGCGCGACGATATCCCGATAAAAAACAGGCAGTTTCATGTAAGAGTGATTGTAACATAAAAAGAAAGATTCAGAAAAGTCTTAACATTGGTGCTCGAGCTCAGACCTACCTAAGACGACAGCACAAAACATTTCAGAATGTTGAGAGTTTTAGTTACTGCGTTATGAGCAATTATATATTATAAGCGCGACGATATCCCGAATTAAAACAGGCAGTTTCATGTAAGAGTGCCTGTAACTTAAAAAGTAAGATTCAAAATGTCTGAGCATTGGTGTTCGAGCTTAGACCTAGCTAAGACGACAGCACAAGACATTTCAGAATGTTCTGAATCTAAGTTACCGAGCTAGTATCAATTATATATTATAAGCGCGACCATATTCCGAATAAAAACATGCAGTTCCATGTAAGAGTGATTGTAACATAAAAAGAAAGATTCAGAAAAGTCTGAACATTGGTGCTCGAGCTCAGACCTACTTAAGACGACAGCACGAGAGATTTCACATTGTTCTGAGCTTAAGTTACGGAGTTATTAGCAATTATATATTATAAGCGCGACGATATCCCGAATAAAAACAGGCAGTTTCATGTAAGAGTGCCTGTTACTTAAAAAGGAAGATTCGAAAACATCCGAAAGTTGGTGTTCGAGCTCAGACCTAGCTAAGATGAGACCACAAGAGATTTCAGAATGCTCTGTCTTAGTTACTGCGTTATTAGCAATTTTATATTATAAGCGCGACGATATCCCGAATAAAAACGCTCAGTTTCATTTAAGAGTGCCGGTAACTTAAAAAGTAAGATTCAGAAAAGTCTGGACATTGGTGCTCGAGCTCAGACCTAGCTAAGACGACATCACAAGAGATTTCAGAATATTTTGAATCTTAGTTACTGAATTATAAGCAACTATATATTATAAGCGCGACGATATCCCGAATAAAAAACATGCAGTTCCATGTAAGAGTGCCGGTAACTTAAAAAATAAGATTCACAAAAGTCTAAAAGTTGGTGATCGAGCTTAGGCCTAGCTAAAACGACAGTACAAGAGATTTCAGAATGTTCTGAGACTTAGTTACTGAGTTATTAGCAAATATATATTATAAGCGCGACGATATCCCGAATAAAAACAGGCAGTTCCATGTAAGAGTGATTGTAACATAAAAAGAAAGATTCAGAAAAGCCTGAACATTGGTGCTCGAGCTCAGACCTACCTAAGACGACAGCACAAAAGATTTCAGAATATTGAGAGTTTTAGTTACTGCGTTATGAGCAATTATATATTATAAGCGCGACGATATCCCGAATAAAAACAGGCAGTTTCATGTAAGAGTGCCTGTAACTTAAAAAGTAAGATTCAAAATGTCTGAGCATTGGTGTTCGAGCTTAGACCTAGCTAAGACGACAGCACAAGACATTTCAGAATGTTCTGAATCTAAGTTACCGAGCTAGTATCAATTATATATTATAAGCGCGACCATATTCCGAATAAAAACATGCAGTTCCATGTAAGAGTGATTGTAACATAAAAAGAAAGATTCAGAAAAGTCTGAACATTGGTGCTCGAGCTCAGACCTACTTAAGACGACAGCACGAGAGATTTCACATTGTTCTGAGCTTAAGTTACGGAGCTATTAGCAATTATATATTATAAGCGCGACGATATCCCGAATAAAAACAGGCAGTTTCATGTAAGAGTGCCTGTTACTTAAAAAGGAAGATTCGAAAACATCCGAAAGTTGGTGTTCGAGCTCAGACCTAGCTAAGATGAGACCACAAGAGATTTCAGAATGTTCTGTCTTAGTTACTGCGTTATTAGCAATTTTATATTATAAGCGCGACGATATCCCGAATAAAAACGCTCAGTTTCATTTAAGAGTGCCGGTAACTTAAAAAGTAAGATTCAGAAAAGTCTGGACATTGGTGCTCGAGCTCAGACCTAGCTAAGACGACATCACAAGAGATTTCAGAATATTTTGAATCTTAGTTACTGAATTATAAGCAACTATATATTATAAGCGCGACGATATCCCGAATAAAAAACATGCAGTTCCATGTAAGAGTGCCGGTAACTTAAAAAACAAGATTCACAAAAGTCTAAAAGTTGGTGATCGAGCTTAGGCCTAGCTAAAACGACAGTACAAGAGATTTCAGAATGTTCTGAGACTTAGTTACTGAGTTATTAGCAAATATATATTATAAGCGCGACGATATCCCGAATAAAAACAGGCAGTTCCATGTAAGAGTGATTGTAACATAAAAAGAAAGATTCAGAAAAGCCTGAACATTGGTGCTCGAGCTCAGACCTACCTAAGACGATAGCACAAAAGATTTCAGAATATTGAGAGTTTTAGTTACTGCGTTATGAGCAATTATATATTATAAGCGCGACGATATCCCGAATAAAAACAGGCAGTTTCATGTAAGAGTGCCTGTAACTTAAAAAGTAAGATTCAAAATGTCTGAGCATTGGTGTTCGAGCTTAGACCTAGCTAAGACGACAGCACAAGAATTTCAGAATGTTCTGAATCTAAGTTACCGAGCTAGTATCAATTATATATTATAAGCGCGACCATATCCCGAATAAAAACATGCAGTTCCATGTAAGAGTGCCGGTAACCTAAAAAGTAAGATTCAAAAAAGTCTGAAAGTTGGTACTTGAGCTCAGGCCTAGCTAACACGACAGCACAAGAGATTTCAAAATGTTCTGAGTCTCTGTTACTGAGTTATTAGCAATAATATATTATAAGCGCGACGATATCCCGATAAAAAACAGGCAGTTTCATGTAAGAGTGATTGTAACATAAAAAGAAAGATTCAGAAAAGTCTTAACATTGGTGCTCGAGCTCAGACCTACCTAAGACGACAGCACAAAACATTTCAGAATGTTGAGAGTTTTAGTTACTGCGTTATGAGCAATTATATATTATAAGCGCGACGATATCCCGAATTAAAACAGGCAGTTTCATGTAAGAGTGCCTGTAACTTAAAAAGTAAGATTCAAAATGTCTGAGCATTGGTGTTCGAGCTTAGACCTAGCTAAGACGACAGCACAAGACATTTCAGAATGTTCTGAATCTAAGTTACCGAGCTAGTATCAATTATATATTATAAGCGCGACCATATTCCGAATAAAAACATGCAGTTCCATGTAAGAGTGATTGTAACATAAAAAGAAAGATTCAGAAAAGTCTGAACATTGGTGCTCGAGCTCAGACCTACTTAAGACGACAGCACGAGAGATTTCACATTGTTCTGAGCTTAAGTTACGGAGTTATTAGCAATTATATATTATAAGCGCGACGATATCCCGAATAAAAACAGGCAGTTTCATGTAAGAGTGCCTGTTACTTAAAAAGGAAGATTCGAAAACATCCGAAAGTTGGTGTTCGAGCTCAGACCTAGCTAAGATGAGACCACAAGAGATTTCAGAATGTTCTGTCTTAGTTACTGCGTTATTAGCAATTTTATATTATAAGCGCGACGATATCCCGAATAAAAACGCTCAGTTTCATTTAAGAGTGCCGGTAACTTAAAAAGTAAGATTCAGAAAAGTCTGGACATTGGTGCTCGAGCTCAGACCTAGCTAAGACGACATCACAAGAGATTTCAGAATATTTTGAATCTTAGTTACTGAATTATAAGCAACTATATATTATAAGCGCGACGATATCCCGAATAAAAAACATGCAGTTCCATGTAAGAGTGCCGGTAACTTAAAAAATAAGATTCACAAAAGTCTAAAAGTTGGTGATCGAGCTTAGGCCTAGCTAAAACGACAGTACAAGAGATTTCAGAATGTTCTGAGACTTAGTTACTGAGTTATTAGCAAATATATATTATAAGCGCGACGATATCCCGAATAAAAACAGGCAGTTCCATGTAAGAGTGATTGTAACATAAAAAGAAAGATTCAGAAAAGCCTGAACATTGGTGCTCGAGCTCAGACCTACCTAAGACGACAGCACAAAAGATTTCAGAATATTGAGAGTTTTAGTTACTGCGTTATGAGCAATTATATATTATAAGCGCGACGATATCCCGAATAAAAACAGGCAGTTTCATGTAAGAGTGCCTGTAACTTAAAAAGTAAGATTCAAAATGTCTGAGCATTGGTGTTCGAGCTTAGACCTAGCTAAGACGACAGCACAAGAATTTCAGAATGTTCTGAATCTAAGTTACCGAGCTAGTATCAATTATATATTATAAGCGCGACCATATCCCGAATAAAAACATGCAGTTCCATGTAAGAGTGCCGGTAACCTAAAAAGTAAGATTCAAAAAAGTCTGAAAGTTGGTGCTTGAGCTCAAGCCTAGCTAACACGACAGCACAAGAGATTTCAAAATGTTCTGAGTCTCTGTTACTGAGTTATTAGCAATTATATATTATAAGCGCGACGATATCCCGAATAAAAACACTCAGTTTCATGTAAGAGTGCCGGTAACTTAAAAAGTAAGATTCAAAAAAGTCTGAACATTGGTGTTCGAGCTAAGACCTAGCTAAGACGACAGCACAAAAAATTTCAAAATGTTCTGAATCTAAGTTACCGTGTTAATATCAATTATATATTATAAGCGCGACCATATTCCGAATAAAAACATGCAGTTCCATGTAAGAGTGCCTGTAACTTAAAAAGTAAGATTCGGAAAAGTCTGAAAGCATGTGCTCGAGCTCAGACCTAACTAAGACGACAGCACAAGAGATTTCAGAATGTTCTGAGTGTAAGTTACTGAGTTATTAGCAATTATATATTATAAGCGCGACGATATCCCGAATAAAATCAGGCAGTGTCATGTACTAGTGCCTGTAACTTAAAAAGGAAGATCTGAAAACGTCCGAAAGTTGGTGATCGAGCTCAGACCTAGCTAAGACGAGGGCCAAAGAGATTTCAGAATGTTCTCTGTCTTAGTTACTGCGTTATTAGCAATTATATATTATAAGCGCGACGATATCCCGAATAAAAACACTCAGTTTCATGTAAGAGTGCCGATAACTTAAAAAGTAAGATTCAAAAAAGTCTGAACATTGGAGCTCGAGCTCAGCCCTAGCTGAGACGACAGCACAAGAGATTTTCGAATATTCTGAATCTTAGTTACTGAGTTATAAGCAATTTTATATTATAATCGCGACGATATCCCGAATAAAAACATGCACTTCCATGTAAGAGTGCCGGTAACTTAAAAAGTAAGATTCAAAAAAGTCTGAAAGTGGGTGGTCGAGCTCAGGCCTAGCTAAGACGACAGCCCAAGACATTTCAGAGTGTTCTGAGTCTTAGTTACTAAGTTATTAGCAATTATAGATTATAAGCGCGACGATATCCCGATAAAAAACAGGCAGTTTCATGTAAGAGTGATTATAACTTAAAAAGTAAAATTCAGAAAAGCCTGAAAGCTTGTGCTCGAGCTCAGGCCTACCTAAAACAATAGCACAAGAGATTTTAGAATGTTCTGAGTTTAAGTTACTAAGTTATTAGCAATTATATATTATAACCGCGACGATATCCCGAATAAAAACAAGCAATTTCATGTGAGAGTGCCTGTAACTTAAAAAGTAAGATTCAGAAAAGCCTTAAAGATTGTGCTCGAGCTCAGACCTTCCTTAAACGACAGCACGAGAGATTTCAGAATGTTCTGAGCCTTTGTTACGGAGTTATTACCAATTATATATTATAAGCAGACGATATCCCGAATAAAACTAGGCAGTTTCATGTAAGATTGCCTGTAACTTAAAAAGTAAGACGGAGAAAAGCCTGAAAGCATGTGCTCGAGCTCAGACCTACCTCAGACGACAGCAAAAGAGAATTCAGAATGTTGAGAGTTTTAGTTACTGAGTTATTAACAATTATATATTATGAGCGCGACGATATCCCGAATAAAACAGGCAGTTTCATGTAAGAGTGCCTGTAACTTAAGAAGTAAGATTCAAAAACGTCCGAAGGTTTGTGTTTGAGGTCAGACCTAGCTAAGACGACAGCACAAGAGACTTCAGAATGTTCTGAGTTTAAGTTACTCAGGTATTAGCAATTATATATTATAAGCACGACGATATCCCGAATAAAAACAGGCAGTTTCATGTAAGAGTCGCTGTAACTTAGAAAGTAAGATTCAAAAACATCCGAAGATTGGTGTTCGAGCTCAGACCTAGCTAAGACGACAGCACAAGAGATTTCAGAATGTTCTAATCTAAGTTACAGACCTAATATCAATTATATATTATAAGCGCGACCATATCCCGAATAAAAACATGCAGCTCCATGTAAGAGTGCCGGTAACTTAAAAAGTAAGATCCAAAAAAGTCTGAAAGTTGCTGCTCGAGCTCAGGCCTAGCTATAACGACAGCATAAGAGATCTCAGAATGTTCTGGGTTTAAGTTACCGAGTTATTAGCAATTATATATTATAAGCGCGACGATATCCCGAATAAAAACAGGCAGTTTCATGTAAGAGTGCCTGTAACTTATAAAGTAAGACTCGGAAAAGTCTGAAAGCATGTCCTCGGGCTCAGACCTACCTAAAACGACAGCACAAGAGATTTCAGAATGTTCTGGGTTTAAGTTACCGAGTTATTAGCAATTATATATTATAAGCGCGACGATATCCCGACTAAAAACAGGCAGTTTCATGTAAGAGTGCCTTTAACTTAAAAAGTAAGATTCGAAAAGATCCGAAAGTTGGTGTTCGAGCTCAGACCTAGCTAAGACGAGGGCGCAAGAGATTTCAGAATGTTCTCGGTCTTAGTTACTGTGTTATTAGCAATTATATATTATAAGCGCGACGATATCCCGAATAAAAACACTCAGTTTCATTTAAGAGTGCCGGTAACTTAAAAAGTAAGATTCAGAAAAGTCTGAACATTGGCGCTCGAGCTCAGACCTACTTAAGACGACAGCACGAGAGATTTCACATTGTTCTGAGTTTTAGTTACGGAGTTATTAGCAATTATATATTATAAGCGCGACGATATCCCGAATAAAAACAGGCAGTTTCATGTAAGAGTGCCTGTTACTTAAAAAGGAAGATTCGAAAACATCCGAAAGTTGGTGTTCGAGCTCAGACCTAGCTAAGATGAGAGCACAAGAGATTTCAGAATGTTCTGTCTTAGTTACTGCGTTATTAGAAATTTTATATTATAAGCGCGACGATATCCCGAATAAAAACACTCAGTTTCATTTAAGAGTGCCGGTAACTTAAAAAGTAAGATTCAGAAAAGTCTGGACATTGGTGCTCGAGCTCAGACCTAGCTAAGACGACATCACAAGAGATTTCAGAATATTTTGAATCTTAGTTACTGAATTATAAGCAATTATATATTATAAGCGCAACTATATCCCGAATAAAAAACATGCAGTTCCATGTAAGAGTGCCGGTAACTTAAAAAGTAAGATTCAAAAAAGTCTGAAAGTTGGTGCTCTAGCTCACGCCTAGCTATAACGACAGCACAAGAAATTTCAGATTGTTGTTGGTCTTAGTTACTGAGTTATTAGCAATTATATATTATAAGCGCGACGATATCCCGAATAAAAACACTCAGTTTCATTTAAGAGTGCCGGTAACTTAAAAAGTAAGATTCAGAAAAGTCTGAATATTAGTGCTCGAGCTCAGACCCACTTAAGACGACAGCACGAGAGATTTCAAAATGTTCTGGGTTTTAGTTACTGAGTTATTAGCAATTATATATTATAAGCGCGACGATATCCCGAATAAAAACAGGCAGTTTCATGTAAGAGTGCCTGTAACTTAAAAAGTAAGATTCGGAAAAGTATGAAAGCATATGCTCGGGCTCAGACCTACCTAAAACGACAGCATAAGAGATTTCAGAACGTTCTGAGTTAAATTACTGGGTTATTAGCAATTATATATTATAAGCGCGACGATATCACGAATAATAACAGGCAGTTTCATGTAAGACTGCCTTTAACCTAAAGAATAAGATTCGAAAACATCCGAAAATTGGTGTTCGAGCTCAGGCCTAGCTAAGACCAGGGCGCAAGAGATTTCAGAATGTTCTCTGTCTTAATTACTGCGATATTAGCAATTATATATTATAAGCGCGACGATATAACGAATAAAAGCACTCAGTTTCATTTAAGAGTGCCGGTAACTTAAAAAGTAAGATTCAGAAAAGTCTGAACATTTGTGATCGAGCTCAGACCTAGCTAAGACGACATCACAAGAGATTTCAGAATATTTTGAGTCTTAGTTACTGAATTATAAGCAATTATATATTATAAGCGCGACGATATCCCGAATAAGAACATGCAGTTCCATGTAAGAGTGCCGGTAGCTTAAAAAGTAAGATTCAAAAAAGTCTAAGAGTTGGTGATCGAGCTCAGGCCTAGCTAATATGACAGCACAACAGATTTCAGAATGTTCTGAGCCTTAGTTACTGAGTGATTAGCAATTATATATTATAAGCGCGACGATATCCCGATAAAAACAGGCAGTTTCATGTAAGAGTGATTGTAACTTAAAAAGTAAGATTCAGAAAAGCCTCAAAGCTTGTGCCCGAGTTCAGACCTACCTAAGACGATAGCACAAGAGATTTTAGAATGTTAAATAACTTAAAAAGTAAGATTCAAAAAAGTCTGAACATTTGTGTTCGAGCTCATACCTAGCTAAGACGACAGCACAAGAAATTTCAGAATGTTATAATCTAAGTTACAGACTTAATATCAATTATATATGATAAGCGCGACCATATCCCGAATAAAAACATGCAGTTCCATGTAAGAGTGCCGGTAACTTAAAAAGTAAGATTCAAAAAAGTCTAAGAGTTGGTGATCGAGCTCAGGCCTAGCTAATACGACAGCACAAGAGATTTCAGAATGTTCTGGGTTTAAGTTATCGAGTTATTAGCAATTATATATTATAAGCGCGACGATATACCGAATAAAAACAGGCAGTTTCATGTAAGAGTGCCTGTAACTTAAAAAGTAAGATTCGGAAAAGTCTGAAAGCATGTGCTCGGGCTCAGACCTACCTAGAACAACAGCACAAGAGATCTCAGAATGTTCTGGGTTTAAGTTACCGAGTTATTAGCAATTATATATTATAAGCGCGACGATATCCCGAATAAAAACAGGCAGTTTCATGTAAGAGTCGCTGTAACTTAGAAAGTAAGATTCAAAAACATCCGAAGATTGGTGTTCGAGCTCAGACCTAGCTAAGACGACAGCACAAGAGATTTCAGAATGTTCTAATCTAAGTTACAGACCTAATATCAATTATATATTATAAGCGCGACCATATCCCGAATAAAAACATGCAGCTCCATGTAAGAGTGCCGGTAACTTAAAAAGTAAGATCCAAAAAAGTCTGAAAGTTGGTGCTTGAGCTCAGGCCTAGCTATAACGACAGCATAAGAGATCTCAGAATGTTCTGGGTTTAAGTTACCGAGTTATTAGCAATTATATATTATAAGCGCGACGATATCCCGAATAAAAACAGGCAGTTTCATGTAAGAGTGCCTGTAACTTATAAAGTAAGACTCGGAAAAGTCTGAAAGCATGTCCTCGGGCTCAGACCTACCTAAAACGACAGCACAAGAGATTTCAGAATGTTCTGGGTTTAAGTTACCGAGTTATTAGCAATTATATATTATAAGCGCGACGATATCCCGACTAAAAACAGGCAGTTTCATGTAAGAGTGCCTTTAACTTAAAATGTAAGATTCGAAAAGATCCGAAAGTTGGTGTTCGAGCTCAGACCTAGCTAAGACGAGGGCGCAAGAGATTTCAGAATGTTCTCGGTCTTAGTTACTGTGTTATTAGCAATTATATATTATAAGCGCGACGATATCCCGAATAAAAACACTCAGTTTCATTTAAGAGTGCCGGTAACTTAAAAAGTAAGATTCTGAAAAGTCTGGACATTGGTGCTCGAGCTCAGACCTAGCTAAGACGACATCACAAGAGATTTCAGAATATTTTGAATCTTAGTTACTGAATTATAAGCAATTATATATTATAAGCGCAACTATATCCCGAATAAAAAACATGCAGTTCCATGTAAGAGTGCCGGTAACTTAAAAAGTAATATTCAAAAACATCCGAAGATTGGTGTTCGAGCGCAGACCTAGCTAAGGCGACAGCACAAGGGATGCCAAAATGTTCTGAGTCTTTGTTACTGAGTTATTAACAATTATATACCATAAGCGCGACGATATCCCGAATAAAGACAAGCAGTTTCGTGTAAGGGTGCCTGTAACTTGTAAAGTAAGATTCAAAAACATCCGAAGGTTGGTATTCGAACTCAGACCTAGCTAAGACGACACCACAAGAGATTTCAGAATGTCCTGAGTCTCTGTTACTGAGTTATTTATTAGCAATTATATATTATAAGCGCGACGATATCCCGAATACAAACACTCAGTTTCATGTAAGAGTGCCGGTAACTTAAAAAGTAAGATTCAAAAAAGTCTGAACATTGGTTGAGGGTTTTAGTTACTGAGTTATTAGCAATTATATATTATAAACGCGACGATATCCCTAATAAAAACAGGCAGTTTCATGTAAGAGTGCCTGTAACTTAAAAAGTAAGATTCAGAAACATCCGAAGGTTAGTGTTCGAGCTCAGACCTAGCTAAGACGACAGCACAACGAAATTTCAGAATATTCTAATCTAAGTTACAGACTTAATGTCAATTATATATTATAAGCGCGACCATATCCCGAATAAAAACATGCAGTTCCATGTAAGAGTGCCGGTAACTTAAAAAGTAAGATTCAAAAAAGTCTGAAAGTTGGTGCTCTAGCTCACGCCTAGCTATAACGACAGCACAAGAAATTTCAGATTGTTGTTGGTCTTAGTTACTGAGTTATTAGCAATTATATATTATAAGCGCGACGATATCCCGAATAAAAACACTCAGTTTCATTTAAGAGTGCCGGTAACTTAAAAAGTAAGATTCAGAAAAGTCTGAATATTAGTGCTCGAGCTCAGACCCACTTAAGACGACAGCACGAGAGATTTCAAAATGTTCTGAGTTTTAGTTACTGAGTTATTAGCAATTATATATTATAAGCGTGACGATATCCCGAATAAAAACAGGCAGTTTCATGTAAGAGTGCCTGTAACTTAAAAAGTAAGATTCGGAGAAGTATGAAAGCATGTGCTCGGGCTCAGACCTACCTAAAACGACAGCATAAGAGATTTCAGAACGTTTTGAGTTTAAGTTACTGGGTTATTAGCAATTATATATTATAAGCGCGACGATATCCCGAATAATAACAGGCAGTTTCATGTAAGACTGCCTTTAACCTAAAGAGTAAGATTCGAAAACATCCGAAAATTGGTGTTCGAGCTCAGGCCTAGCTAAGGCGACATCACAAGAGATTTCAGAATATTTTGAATCTTAGTTACTGAATTATAAGCAATTATATATTATAAGCGCGACGATATCCCGAATAAGAACATGCAGTTCCATGTAAGAGTGCCGGTAGCTTAAAAAGTAAGATTCAAAAAAGTCTAAGAGTTGGTGATCGAGCTCAGGCCTAGCTAATACGACAGCACAAGGGATGCCAGAATGTTCTGAGTCTTTGTTACTGAGTTATTAACAATTATATACCATAAGCGCGACGATATCCCGAATAAAGACAGGCAGTTTCGTGTAAGAGTGCCTGTAACTTGTAAAGTAAGATTCAAAAACATCCGAAGGTTGGTATTCGAACTCAGACCTAGCTAAGACGACACCATAAGAGATTTCAGAATGTCCTGAGTCTCTGTTACTGAGTTATTTATTAGCAATTATATATTATAAGCGCGAAGATATCCCGAATAAGAACATGCAGTTCCATGTAAGAGTGCCGGTAGCTTAAAAAGTAAGATTCAAAAAAGTCTAAGAGTTGGTGATCGAGCTCAGACCTAGCTAATACGACAGCACAACAGATTTCAGAATGTGCTGAGCCTTAGTTACTGAGTGATTAGCAATTATATATTATAAGCGCGACGATATCCCGATAAAAACAGGCAGTTTCATGTAAGAGTGATTGTAACTTAAAAAGTAAGATTCAGAAAAGCCTCACAGCTTGTGCTCGAGTTCAGACTTACCTAAGACGATAGCACAAGAGATTTTAGAATGTTAAATAACTTAAAAAGTAAGATTCAAAAAAGTCTGAACATTGGTGTTCGAGCTCATACCTAGCTAAGACGACAGCACAAGAAATTTCAGAATGTTCTAATCTAAGTTACAGACTTAATATCAATTATATATTATAAGCGCGACCATATCCCGAATGAAAATATGCAGCTCCATGTAAGAGTGCCGGTAACTTAAAAAGTAAGATTCAAACAAGTCTAAGAGTTAGTGATCGAGCCCAGGCCTAGCTAATACGACAGCACAAGAGATTTCAGAATGTTCTGGGTTTAAGTTACCGAGTTATTAGCAATTATATATTATAAGCGCGACGATATCCCGAATAAAAACAGGCAGTTTCATGTAAGAGTGCCTGTAACTTAAAAAGTAAGATCCGGAAAAGTCTGAAAGCATGTGCTCGGGCTCAGACCTACCTAGAACAACAGCACAAGAGATCTCAGAATGTTCTGGGCTTAAGTTACCGAGTTATTAGCAATTATATATTATAAGCGCGACCATATCCCGAATGAAAATATGCAGCTCCATGTAAGAGTGCCGGTAACTTAAAAAGTAAGATTCAAACAAGTCTAAGAGTTAGTGATCGAGCCCAGGCCTAGCTAATACGACAGCACAAGAGATTTCAGAATGTTCTGGGTTTAAGTTACCGAGTTATTAGCAATTATATATAATAAGCGCGACGATATCCCGAATAAAAACACTCAGTTTCATTTAAGAGTGCCGGTAACTTAAAAAGTAAGATTCAGAAAAGTATGAACATTGGTGCTCGAGCTCAGACCTACTTAAGACGACAGCACGAGAGATTTCGCATTGTTCTGAGTTTTAGATGGGGAGTTATTAGCAATTATATATTATAAGCGCGACGATATCCCGAATAAAAACAGGCAGTTTCATGTAAGAGTGCCTGTTACTTAAAAAGGAAGATTCGAAAACATCCGAAAGTTGGTGTTCAAGGTCAGACCTAGCTAAGATGAGAGCACAAGAGATTTCAGAATGTTCTGTCTTAGTTACTGCGTTATTAGCAATTTTATATTATAAGCGCGACGATATCCCGAATAAAAACGCTCAGTTTCATTTAAGAGTGCCGGTAACTTAAAAAGTAAGATTCAGAAAAGTCTGGACATTGGTTCTCGAACTCAGACCTAGCTAAGACGACATCACGAGAGATTTCAGAATATTTTGAATCTTAGTTACTGAATTATAAGCAACTATATATTATAAGCGCGACGATATCCCGAATAAAAAACCTGCAGTTCCATGTAAGAGTGCCGGTAGCTTAAAAAGTAAGATTCAAAAAAGTCTAAGAGTTGGTGATCGAGCTCAGGCCTAGCTAATACGACAGCACAAGGGATGCCAGAATGTTCTGAGTCTTTGTTACTGAGTTATTAACAATTATATACCATAAGCGCGACGATATCCCGAATAAAGACAGGCAGTTTCGTGTAAGAGTGCCTGTAACTTGTAAAGTAAGATTCAAAAACATCCGAAGATTGGTATTCGAACTCAGACCTAGCTAAGACGACACCACAAGAGATTTCAGAATGTCCTGAGTCTCTGTTACTGAATTATTTATTAGCAATTATATATTATAAGCGCGACGATATCCCGAATAAGAACATGCAGTTCCATGTAAGAGTGCCGGTAGCTTAAAAAGTAAGATTCAAAAAAGTCTAACAGTTGGTGATCGAGCTCAGGCCTAGCTAATACGACAGCACAACAGATTTCAGAATGTTCTGAGCCTTAGTTACTGAGTGATTAGCAATTATATATTATAAGCGCGACGATATCCCGATAAAAACAGGCAGTTTCATGTAAGAGTGATTGTAACTTAAAAAGTAAGATTCAGAAAAGCCTCAAAGCTTGTGCTCGAGTTCAGACCTTCCTAAGACGATAGCACAAGAGATTTTAGAACGTTAAATAACTTAAAAAGTAAGATTCAAAAAAGTCTGAACATTGGTGTTCGAGCTCATACCTAGCTAAGACGACAGCACAAGAAATTTCAGAATGTTCTAATCTAAGTTACAGACTTAATATCAATTATATATTATAAGCGCGACCATATCCCGAATGAAAACATGCAGCTCCATGTAAGAGTGCCGGTAACTTAAAAAGTAAGATTCAAACAAGTCTAAGAGTTGGTGATCGAGCCCAGGCCTAGCTAATACGACAGCACAAGAGATTTCAGAATGTTCTGGGTTTAAGTTACCGAGTTATTAGCAATTATATATTATAAGCGCGACGATATCCCGAATAAAAACAGGCAGTTTCATGTAAGAGTGCCTTTAACTTAAAAAGTAAGATTCGAAAACATGCGAAAGTTGGTGTTCGAGCTCAGACCTAGCTAAGACGAGGGCGCAAGAGATTTCAGAATGTTCTCAGTCTTAGTTACTGTGTTATTAGCAATTATATATAATAAGCGCGACGATATCCCGAATAAAAACACTCAGTTTCATGTAAGAGTGCCGGTAACTTAAAAAGTAAGATTCAAAAAAGTCTGAACATTGGTTGAGGGTTTTAGTTACTGAGTTATTAGCAATTATATATTATAAGCGCGACGATATCCCGAATAAAAACAGGCAGTTTCATGTAAGAGTGCCTGTAACTTAAAAAGTAAGATTCAGAAACGTCCGAAGGTTAGTGTTCGAGCTCAGACCTAGCTAAGACGACAGCACAACGAAATTTCAGAATATTCTAATCTAAGTTACAGACTTAATGTCAATTATATATTATAAGCGCGACCATATCCCGAATAAAAACATGCAGTTCCATGTAAGAGTGCCGGTAACTTAAAAAGTAAGATTCAAAAAAGTCTGAAAGTTGGTGCTCTAGCTCACGCCTAGCTATAACGACAGCACAAGAAATTTCAGATTGTTGTTGGTCTTAGTTACAGAGTTATTAGCAATTATATATTATAAGCGCGACGATATCCCGAATAGAAACACTCAGTTTCATTTAAGAGTGCCGGTAACTTAAAAAGTAAGATTCAGAAAAGTCTGAATATTAGTGCTCGAGCTCAGACCCACTTAAGACGACAGCACGAGAGATTTCAAAATGTTCTGAGTTTTAGTTACTGAGTTATTAGCAATTATATATTATAAGCGCGACGATATCCCGAATAAAAACAGGCAGTTTCATGTAAGAGTGCCTGTAACTTAAAAAGTAAGATTCGGAAAAGTATGAAAGCATGTGCTCGGGCACAGACCTACCTAAAACGACAGCATAAGAGATTTCAGAACGTTCTGAGTTTAAGTTACTGGGTTATTAGCAATTATATATTACAAGCGCGACGATATCCCGAATAATAACAGGCAGTTTCATGTAAGACTGCCTTTAACCTAAAGAGTAAGATTCGAAAACATCCGAAAATTGGTGTTCGAGCTCAGGCCTAGCTAAGACCAGGGCGCAAGAGATTTCAGAATGTTCTCTGTCTTAATTACTGCGATATTAGCAATTATATATTATAAGCGCGACGATATAACGAATAAAAGCACTCAGTTTCATTTAAGAGTGCCGGTAACTTAAAAAGTAAGATTCAGAAAAGTCTGAACATTGGTGCTCGAGCTCAGACCTAGCTAAGACGACATCACAAGAGATTTCAGAATATTTTGAATCTTAGTTACTGAATTATAAGCAATTATATATTATAAGCGCGACGATATCCCGAATAAGAACATGCAGTTCCATGTAAGAGTGCCGGTAGCTTAAAAAGTAAGATTCAAAAAAGTGTAAGAGTTGGTGATCGAGCTCAGGCCTAGCTAATACGACAGCACAACAGATTTCAGAATGTTCTGAGCCTTAGTTACTGAGTGATTAGCAATTATATATTATAAGCGCGACGATATCCCGATAAAAACAGGCAGTTTCATGTAAGAGTGATTGTAACTTAAAAAGTAAGATTCAGAAAAGCCTCAAAGCTTGTGCTCGAGTTCAGACCTACCTAAGACGATAGCACAAGAGATTTTAGAATGTTAAATAACTTAAAAAGTAAGATTCAAAAAAGTCTGAACATTGGTGTTCGAGCTCATACCTAGCTAAGACGACAGCACAAGAAATTTCAGAATGTTCTAATCTAAGTTACAGACTTAATATCAATTATATATTATAAGCGCGACCATATCACGAATGAAAACATGCAGTTCCATGTAAGAGTGCCGGTAACTTAAAAAGTAAGATTCAAAAAAGTCTAAGAGTTGGTGATCGAGCCCAGGCCTAGCTAATACGACAGCACAAGAGATTTCAGAATGTTCTGGGTTTAAGTTATCGAGTTATTAGCAATTATATATTATAAGCGCGACGATATACCGAATAAAAACAGGCAGTTTCATGTAAGAGTGCCTGTAACTTAAAAAGTAAGATTCGGAAAAGTCTGAAAGCATGTGCTCGGGCTCAGACCTACCTAGAACAACAGCACAAGAGATCTCAGAATGTTCTGGGCTTAAGTTACCGAGTTATTAGCAATTATATATTATAAGCGCTACGATATCCCGAATAAAAACAGGCAGTTTCATGTAAGAGTGCCTTTAACTTAAAAAGTAAGATTCGAAAACATGCGAAAGTTGGTGTTCGAGCTCAGACCTAGCTAAGACGAGGGCGCAAGAGATTTCAGAATGTTCTCAGTCTTAGTTACTGTGTTATTAACAATTATATATAATAAGCGCGACGATATCCCGAATAAAAACACTCTGTTTCATTTAAGAGTGCCGGTAACTTATAAAGTAAGATTCAGAAAAGTATGAACATTGGTGCTCGAGCTCAGACCTACTTAAGACGACAGGACGAGAGATTTCGCATTGTTCTGAGTTTTAGATACGGAGTTATTAGCAATTATATATTATAAGCGCGACGATATCCCGAATAAAAACAGGCAGTTTCATGTAAGAGTGCCTGTTACTTAAAAAGGAAGATTCGAAAACATCCGAAAGTTGGTGTTCGAGGTCAGACCTAGCTAAGATGAGAGCACAAGAGATTTCAGAATGTTCTGTCTTAGTTACTGCGTTATTAGCAATTTTATATTATAAGCGCGACGATATCCCGAATAAAAACGCTCAGTTTCATTTAAGAGTGCCGGTAACTTAAAAAGTAAGATTCAGAAAAGTCTGGACATTGGTTCTCGAACTCAGACCTAGCTAAGACGACATCACGAGAGATTTCAGAATATTTTGAATCTTAGTTACTGAATTATAAGCAACTATATATTATAAGCGCGACGATATCCCGAATAAAAAACATGCAGTTCCATGTAAGAGTGCCGGTAACTTAAAAAGTAAGATTCACAAAAGTCTAAAAGTTGGTGATCGAGCTTAGGCCTAGCTAAAACGACAGTACAAGAGATTTCAGAATGTTCTGAGACTTAGTTACTGAGTTATTAGCAATTATATATTATAAGCGCGACGATATCCCGAATAAAAACAGGCAGTTTCATGTAAGAGTGATTTTAACTTAAAAAGTAATATTCAAAAAAGTCTGAAAGTTGGTGCTCGAGCTCAGGCCTAGCTAAGACGACAGCACAAGAGATTTCAAAATGTCCCGAGTGTTAGTTACTGAGTTATTAGCAATTATATATTACAAGCGCGACGATATCCCGAATAAAAACAGGCAGTTTCATGTAAGAGTGATTGTAACATAAAAAGAAAGATTCAGAAAAGTCTGAACATTGGTGTTCGAGCTTATACCTACCTAAGACGACAGCACAAAAGATTTCAGAATGTTGAGAGTTTTAGTTACTGCGTTATGAGCGATTATATATTATAAGCGCGACGATATCCCGAATAAAAACAGGCAGCTTCATGTAAGAGTGCCTGTAACTTAAAAAAGTAAGATTCAAAATGTCTGAGCATTGGTGTTCGAGCTAAGACCTAGCTAAGACGACAGCACAAGAAATTTCAGAATGTTCTGAATCTAAGTTACCGAGCTAGTATCAATTATATATTATAAGCGCGACCATATCCCGAATAAAAACATGCAGTTCCAGGTAAGAGTGGAGGTAACCTAAAAAGTAAGATGCAAAAAAGTCTGAAAGTTGGTGCTTGAGCTCAGGCCTAGCTATAATGAGAGCACAAGAGATTTCAGAATATTCTGAATCTTAGTTACTGATTTATTAACAATTATATATTATAAGCGCGACGATATCCCGAATAAAAACAGGCAGTTTCATGTAAGAGTGCCTGTTACTTAAAAAGGAAGATTCGAAAACATACGAAAGTTGGTGTTCGAGGTCAGACCTAGCTAAGATGAGAGCACAAGAGATTTCAGAATGTTCTGTCTTAGTTACTGCGTTATTAGCAATTTTATATTATAAGCGCGACGATATCCCGAATAAAAACGCTTAGTTTCATTTAAGAGTGCCGGTAACTTAAAAAGTAAGATTCAGAAAAGTCTGGACATTGGCTCTCGAACTCAAACCTAGCTAAGACGACACCACAAGAGATTTCAGAATGTTCTGAGTCTCCGTTACTGAGTTATTAGCAATTATATATTATAAGCGCGCCGATATCCTGAATAAAAACACTCAGTTTCATGTAAGAGTGCCGGTAACTTAAAAAGTAAGATTCAAAAAAGTCTGAACATTGGTGTTCGAGCTAAGACCTAGCTAAGACGACAGCACAAAAAATTTCAAAATGTTTTGAATCTAAGTTATCGAGTTAATATCAATTATATATTATAAGCGCGACCATATTTCGAATAAAAACATGCAGTTCCATGTAAGAGTGCCTGTAACTTAAAAAGTAAGATTCGGAAAAGTCTGAAAGCATGTGCTCGGGCTCAGACCCAACTCAGACGACAGCACAAGAGATTTCAGAATATTCTGAGTGTAAGTTACTGAGTTATTAGCAATTATATATTATAAGCGCGACGATATCCCGAATAAAAACAGGCAGTTTCATGTACTAGTGCCTGTAACTTAAAAAATAAGATTTGAAAACGTCCGAAAGTTGGTGATCGAGCTCAGACCTTGCTAAGACGAGGGCCAAAGAGATTTCAGAATGTTCTCTGTTTTAGTTACTGCGTTATTAGCAATTATATATTATAAGCGCGACGATATCCCGAATAAAAACACTCAGTTTCATGTAAGAGTGCCGGTAACTTAAAAAGTAAGATTCAAAAAAGTCTGAACATTGGTGCTCGCGCTCAGCCCTAGCTAAGACGACAGCACAAGAGATTTTCGAATATTCTGAATCATAGTTACTGAGTTATAAGCAATTTTATATTATAATCGCGACGATATCCCGAATAAAAACATGCAGTTCCATGTAAGAGTGCCGGTAACTTAAAAAGTAAGATTAAAAAAAGTCTGAAAGTGGGTGGTCGAGCTCAGGCCTAGCTAAGACGACAGCACAAGAGATTTCAGAGTGTTATGAGTCTTGGTTACTGAGTTATTAGCAATTATATATTATAAGCGCGACGATATCCCGAATAAAAACATTCAGTTTCATGTAAGAGTGCCGGTAACTTAAGGAGTAAGACTCAAAAAAGTCTGAACATTGGTGTTCGAGCTCAGACCTAGCTCAGACGACAGCGCAAGAGATTTCAGAATGTTCTGAGCCTTAGTTACTGAGTTAATAGCAATTATATATTATAAGCGCGACGATATCCCGATAAAAAACAGGCAGTTTCATGTAAGAGTGATTGTAACTTAAAAAGTAAGATTCAGAAAAGCCTGAAAGCTTGTGCTCGAGCTCAGGCCTACCTAAAACGATAGCACAAGAGATTTTAGAACGTTCTGAGCTTAAGTTACTAAGTTATTAGCAATTATATATTATAACCGCGACGATATCCCGAATAAAAACAAGCAATTTCATGTGAGAGTGCCTGTAACTTAAAAAGTAAGATTCAGAAAAACCTGAAAGGTTGTGCTCGAGCTCAGGCCTTCCTTAAACGACAGCACGAGAGATTTCAGAATGTTCTGAGCCTTTGTTACGGAGTTATTACCAATTATATATTATAAGCAGACGATATCCCGAATAAAACTAGGCAGTTTCATGTAAGAGTGCCTGTAACTTAAAAGTAAGACGGAGAAAAGCCTGAAGGCGTGTGCTCGAGCTCAGACCTACCTGAGACGACAGCAAAAGAGATTTCAGAATGTTGAGAGTTTTAGTTACTGAGTTATTAGCAATTATATATTATGAGCGCGACGATATCCCGAATAAAACAAGCAGTTTCATGTAAGAATGCCTGTAACTTAAAAAGTTAGATTCAAAAACGTCCGAAGGTTTGTGTTTGAGGTCAGACCTAGCTAAGACGACAGCACAAGAGATTTCAGAATGTTCTGAGTTTAAGTTACTCAGGTATTAGCAATTATATATTATAAGCGCGACGATATCCCGAATAAAAACAGGCAGTTTCATTTAAGAGTGGCTGTAACTTAGAAACTAAGATTCAAAAACATCCGAAGATTAGTGTTCGAGCTCAGACCTAGCTAAGACGACAGCACAAGAGATTTCAGAATGTTCTGGGTCTTTGTTACTGAGTTATTAACAATTATGTATTATAAGCGCGACGATATCCCGAAAAAAACACTCACTTTCATGTAAGAGTGCCGGTAACTTAAAAAGTAAGATTCGGAAAAGTCTGAAAGCATGTGCTCGGGCTCAGACCTAACTAAGACGATAGCACAAGATATTTCAGAATGTTCTGAGTTTAAGTTACTGAGTTATTAGCACTTATATATTATAAGCGCGACGATATCCCGAATAAAAACAGGCAGTTTCATGTGAGAGTGCCTGTAACTTAAAAAAGTCAGATTCAGAAAAGTCTGAAAGCATGTGCTCGGGCTCAGACCTACCTAAGACGACAGCACAAGAGATTTCAGAATGTTCTGAGTTTAAGTTACTCAGGTATTAGCAATTATATATTATAAGCGCGACGATATCCCGAATAAAAACAGGCAGTTTCATTTAAGAGTCGCTGTAACTTAGAAAGTAAGATTAAAAAACATCCGAAGATTGGTGTTCGAGCTCAGACCTAGCTAAGACGACAGCACAAGAGATTTCAGAATGTTCTGGGTCTTTGTTACTGAGTTATTAACAATTATATATTATAAGCGCGACGATATCCCGAATAAAAACAATCAGTTTCATGTAAGAGTGCCGGTAACTTAAAAAGTAAGATTCAAAAAAGTCTGAACATTGGTGTTCGAGCTAAGACCTAGCTAAGACGACAGCACAAGAGATTTCAGAATGTTCTGGGTCTTTGTTACTGAGCTATTAACAATTATATATTATAAGCGCGACGATATCCCGAATAAAAACACTCAGTTTCATGTAAGAGTGCCTGTAACTTACAAAGTAAGATTCGGAAAAGTCTGAAAGCATGTGCTCGGGCTCAGACCTAACTAAGGCGACAGCACAAGAGATTTCAGAATGTTCTGAGTTTAAGTTACTGAGTTATTTGCAATTATATATTATAAGCGCGACAATATCCCCAATAAAAACAGGCAGTTTCATGTACTAGTGCCTGTAACTTAAAAAGTAAGATTCGAAAACTTCCGAAAGTTGGTGTTCGAGCTCAGACCTAGCTTAGATGATTGCACAAGAGATTTCAGAATGTTCTCAGTCTTAGTTACTGCCTTATAAGGAGTAGCAATTATATATTATAAGCGCGACGCTATCAAGAATAAAAACACTCAGTTTCATTTAAGAGTGCCCGTAACTTAAAAAGTAAGATCCAGAAATGTCTGAACATTGGTGCTCGAGCTCAGCCCTAGCTAAGACGACAGCACAATAGATTTCAGAGTGTTCTGAGTCTTAGTTACTGAGTTATTACCAATTATATATTATAAGCGCGACGATATCCCGAATAAAAACATGCAGTTCCATGTAAGAGTGCCGGTAACTTAAAAAGTAAGATTCAAAAAAGTTTGAAAGTTGGTGATCGAGCTCAGGTCTAGCTAAGACGACAGCACAAGAGATTTCAGAGTGTTCTGAGTCTTAGTTACTGAGTTATTACCAATTATATATTATAAGCGCGACGATATCCCGAATAAAAACATTCAGTTTCATGTAAGAGTGCCGGTAACTTAAAAAGTAAGATTCAAAAAAGTCTGAACATTGGTGTTCGAGCTCAGACCTGGCTAAGACGACAGCGCAAGAGATTTCAGAATGTTCTGAGTATTTGTAACTGAGTTATTAGCAATTATATATTATAAGCGCGACGATATCCCGAATAAAAACAAGCAATTTCATGTGAGAGTGCCTGTAACTTAAAAAGTAAGATTCAGAAAAGCCTGAAAGGTTGTGCTCGAGTTCAGACCTTCCTTAAACGACAGCACGGGAGATTTTAGAATATTCTGAGCCTTTGTTACGGAGTTATTACCAATTATATATTATAAGCAGACGATATCCCGAAGAAAACTAGGCAGTTTCATGTAAGAGTGCCTGTAACTTAAAAAGTAAGACTGAGAAAAGCCTGAAAGCATGTGCTCGAGCTCGGACCTACCTCAGACGACAGCAAAACAGATTTCAGAATGTTGAGAGTTTTAGTTACTGAGTTATTAGCAATTATATATTATGAGCGCGACGATATCCCGAATAAAAACAGGCAGTTTCATGTAAGAGTGCCGGTAACTTAAGGACTAAGACTCAAAAAAGTCTGAACATTGGTGCTCGCGCTCAGCCCTAGCTAAGACGACAGCACAAGAGATTTTCGAATATTCTGAATCATAGTTACTGAGTTATAAGCAATTTTATATTATAATCGCGACGATATCCCGAATAAAAACATGCAGTTCCATGTAAGAGTGCCGGTAACTTAAAAAGTAAGATTCAAAAAAGTCTGAAAGTTGGTGATCGAGCTCAGGCCTACTTAAGACGACAGCGCAAGAGATTTCAGAATGTTCTGAGCCTTAGCTACTGAGTTATTAGCAATTATATATTATAAGCGCGACGCTATCAAGAATAAAAACACTCAGTTTCATTTAAGAGTGCCCGTAACTTAAAAAGTAAGATCCAGAAATGTCTGAACATTGGTGCTCGAGCTCAGCCCTAGCTAAGACGACAGCACAATAGATTTCAGAGTGTTCTGAGTCTTAGTTACTGAGTTATTACCAATTATATATTATAAGCGCGACGATATCCCGAATAAAAACATGCAGTTCCATGTAAGAGTGCCGGTAACTTAAAAAGTAAGATTCAAAAAAGTTTGAAAGTTGGTGATCGAGCTCAGGTCTAGCTAAGACGACAGCACAAGAGATTTCAGAGTGTTCTGAGTCTTAGTTACTGAGTTATTACCAATTATATATTATAAGCGCGACGATATCCCGAATAAAAACACTCAGTTTCATGTAAGAGTGCCGGTAACTTAAAAAGTAAGATTCAAAAAAGTCTGAACATCGGTGCTCGCGCTCAGCCCTAGCTAAGACGACAGCACAAGAGATTTTCGAATATTCTGAATCATAGTTACTGAGTTATAAGCAATTTTATATTATAATCGCGACCATATCTCGAATAAAAACATGCAGTTCCATGTAAGAGTGCCGGTAACTTAAAAAGTAAGATTAAAAAAAGTCTGAAAGTGGGTGGTCGAGCTCAGGCCTAGCTAAGACGACAGCACAAGAGATTTCAGAGTGTTATGAGTCTTGGTTACTGAGTTATTAGCAATTATATATTATAAGCGCGACGATATCCCGAATAAAAACATTCAGTTTCATGTAAGAGTGCCGGTAACTTAAGGAGTAAGACTCAAAAAAGTCTGAACATTGGTGTTCGAGCTCAGACCTAGCTCAGACGACAGCGCAAGAGATTTCAGAATGTTCTGAGCCTTAGTTACTGAGTTAATAGCAATTATATATTATAAGCGCGACGATATCCCGATAAAAAACAGGCAGTTTCATGTAAGAGTGATTGTAACTTAAAAAGTAAGATTCAGAAAAGCCTGAAAGCTTGTGCTCGAGCTCAGGCCTACCTAAAACGATAGCACAAGAGATTTTAGAACGTTCTGAGCTTAAGTTACTAAGTTATTAGCAATTATATATTATAACCGCGACGATATCCCGAATAAAAACAAGCAATTTCATGTGAGAGTGCCTGTAACTTAAAAAGTAAGATTCAGAAAAACCTGAAAGGTTGTGCTCGAGCTCAGGCCTTCCTTAAACGACAGCACGAGAGATTTCAGAATGTTCTGAGCCTTTGTTACGGAGTTATTACCAATTATATATTATAAGCAGACGATATCCCGAATAAAACTAGGCAGTTTCATGTAAGAGTGCCTGTAACTTAAAAGTAAGACGGAGAAAAGCCTGAAGGCGTGTGCTCGAGCTCAGACCTACCTGAGACGACAGCAAAAGAGATTTCAGAATGTTGAGAGTTTTAGTTACTGAGTTATTAGCAATTATATATTATGAGCGCGACGATATCCCGAATAAAACAAGCAGTTTCATGTAAGAGTGCCTGTAACTTAAAAAGTTAGATTCAAAAACGTCCGAAGGTTTGTGTTTGAGGTCAGACCTAGCTAAGACGACAGCACAAGAGATTTCAGAATGTTCTGAGTTTAAGTTACTCAGGTATTAGCAATTATATATTATAAGCGCGACGATATCCCGAATAAAAACAGGCAGTTTCATTTAAGAGTGGCTGTAACTTAGAAACTAAGATTCAAAAACATCCGAAGATTAGTGTTCGAGCTCAGACCTAGCTAAGACGACAGCACAAGAGATTTCAGAATGTTCTGAGTTTAAGTTACTGAGTTATTAGCACTTATATATTATAAGCGCGACGATATCCCGAATAAAAACAGGCAGTTTCATGTGAGAGTGCCTGTAACTTAAAAAAGTCAGATTCAGAAAAGTCTGAAAGCATGTGCTCGGGCTCAGACCTAACTAAGACGATAGCACAAGATATTTCAGAATGTTCTGAGTTTAAGTTACTGAGTTATTAGCACTTATATATTATAAGCGCGACGATATCCCGAATAAAAACAGGCAGTTTCATGTGAGAGTGCCTGTAACTTAAAAAAGTCAGATTCAGAAAAGTCTGAAAGCATGTGCTCGGGCTCAGACCTACCTAAGACGACAGCACAAGAGATTTCAGAATGTTCTGAGTTTAAGTTACTCAGGTATTAGCAATTATATATTATAAGCGCGACGATATCCCGAATAAAAACAGGCAGTTTCATTTAAGAGTCGCTGTAACTTAGAAAGTAAGATTAAAAAACATCCGAAGATTGGTGTTCGAGCTCAGACCTAGCTAAGACGACAGCACAAGAGATTTCAGAATGTTCTGGGTCTTTGTTACTGAGTTATTAACAATTATATATTATAAGCGCGACGATATCCCGAATAAAAACAATCAGTTTCATGTAAGAGTGCCGGTAACTTAAAAAGTAAGATTCAAAAAAGTCTGAACATTGGTGTTCGAGCTAAGACCTAGCTAAGACGACAGCACAAGAGATTTCAGAATGTTCTGGGTCTTTGTTACTGAGCTATTAACAATTATATATTATAAGCGCGACGATATCCCGAATAAAAACACTCAGTTTCATGTAAGAGTGCCTGTAACTTACAAAGTAAGATTCGGAAAAGTCTGAAAGCATGTGCTCGGGCTCAGACCTAACTAAGGCGACAGCACAAGAGATTTCAGAATGTTCTGAGTTTAAGTTACTGAGTTATTTGCAATTATATATTATAAGCGCGACAATATCCCCAATAAAAACAGGCAGTTTCATGTACTAGTGCCTGTAACTTAAAAAGTAAGATTCGAAAACTTCCGAAAGTTGGTGTTCGAGCTCAGACCTAGCTTAGATGATTGCACAAGAGATTTCAGAATGTTCTCAGTCTTAGTTACTGCCTTATAAGGAGTAGCAATTATATATTATAAGCGCGACGCTATCAAGAATAAAAACACTCAGTTTCATTTAAGAGTGCCCGTAACTTAAAAAGTAAGATCCAGAAATGTCTGAACATTGGTGCTCGAGCTCAGCCCTAGCTAAGACGACAGCACAATAGATTTCAGAGTGTTCTGAGTCTTAGTTACTGAGTTATTACCAATTATATATTATAAGCGCGACGATATCCCGAATAAAAACATGCAGTTCCATGTAAGAGTGCCGGTAACTTAAAAAGTAAGATTCAAAAAAGTTTGAAAGTTGGTGATCGAGCTCAGGTCTAGCTAAGACGACAGCACAAGAGATTTCAGAGTGTTCTGAGTCTTAGTTACTGAGTTATTACCAATTATATATTATAAGCGCGACGATATCCCGAATAAAAACATTCAGTTTCATGTAAGAGTGCCGGTAACTTAAAAAGTAAGATTCAAAAAAGTCTGAACATTGGTGTTCGAGCTCAGACCTGGCTAAGACGACAGCGCAAGAGATTTCAGAATGTTCTGAGTATTTGTAACTGAGTTATTAGCAATTATATATTATAAGCGCGACGATATCCCGAATAAAAACAAGCAATTTCATGTGAGAGTGCCTGTAACTTAAAAAGTAAGATTCAGAAAAGCCTGAAAGGTTGTGCTCGAGTTCAGACCTTCCTTAAACGACAGCACGGGAGATTTTAGAATATTCTGAGCCTTTGTTACGGAGTTATTACCAATTATATATTATAAGCAGACGATATCCCGAAGAAAACTAGGCAGTTTCATGTAAGAGTGCCTGTAACTTAAAAAGTAAGACTGAGAAAAGCCTGAAAGCATGTGCTCGAGCTCGGACCTACCTCAGACGACAGCAAAACAGATTTCAGAATGTTGAGAGTTTTAGTTACTGAGTTATTAGCAATTATATATTATGAGGGCGACGATATCCCGAATAAAAACAGGCAGTTTCATGTAAGAGTGCCTGTAACTTAAAAAGTAAGTTTCAAAAACGTCCGAAGGTTTGTGTTTGAGCTCAGACCTAGCTAAGACGACAGCTCAAGTGATTTCAGAATGTTCTGAGTCTTTGTTAATGAGTTATTAGCAATTATTTATTATAAGCGCGACGATATCCAGAATAAAAACACTAAGTTTCACGTAAGAGTGCCGGTAATTTAAAAAGTAATATTCAAAAAAGTCTGAAAGTTAGTGCTCGAGCTCAGGTCCAGCTAAGACGACAGCATAAGAGATTTCAAAATGTTCTGAGTCTTAGTTACTGAGTTATTAGCAATTATATATTATAAGCGCGACGATATCCCGAATAAAAACACTCAGTTTCATATAAGAGTGCCGGTAACTTAAAAAGTAAGATTCACAAAAGTCTAACCATTGGTGTTCGAGCTAAGACCTAGCTAAGACGACAGCACAAGAAATTTCAGAATGTTCTGAATCTAAGTTACCGAGTTAATATCAATTATATATCATAAGCGCGACCATATCCCGAATACAAACATGCAGTTCCATGTAAGAGTGCCTGTAACTTAAAAAGTAAGATTCGGAAAAGTCTGAAAGCATGTGCTCGGGCTCAGACCTAACTAAGACGATAGCACAAGAGATTTCAGAATGTTCTGAGTTTAAGTTACTAAGTTATTAGCAATTATATATTATAAGCGCGACGATATCCCGAATAAAAACAGGCAGTTTCATGTGAGAGTGCCTGTAACTTAAAAAAGTAAGATTCAGAAAAGTCTGAAAGCATGTGGTCGGGCTCAGACCTACCTAAGACGACAGCACAAGAGATTTCAGAATGTTCTGAGTTTAAGTTACTCAGGTATTAGCAATTATATATTATAAGCGCGACGATATCCCGAATAAAAGCAGGCAGTTTCATGTAAGAGTGGCTGTAACTTAGAAAGTAAGATTCAAAAACATCCGAAGATTGGTGTTCGAGCTCAGACCTAGCTAAGACGACAGTAGAAGAGATTTCAAAGTGTTCTGAGTCTTAGTTACTGAGTTATTAACAATTATATATTATAAGCGCGACGGTATCCCGAATAAAAACACTCAGTTTCATGTAAGAGTGCCGGTAACTTAAAAAGTAAGATTCAAAAAAGTTTGAAAGTTGGTGATCGAGCTCAGGTCTAGCTAAGACGACAGTAGAAGAGATTTCAGAGTGTTCTGAGTCTTAGTTACTGAGTTATTAGCAATTATATATTATAAGCGCGACGATATCCCGAATAAAAACATTCAGTTTCATGTAAGAGTGCCGGTAACTTAAAAAGTAAGATTAAAAAAAGTCTGAACATTAGTGTTCGAGCTCAGACCTGGCTAAGACGACAGCGCAAGAGATTTCAGAATGTTCTGAGTCTTTGTAACTGAGTTATTAGCAATTATATATTATAAGCGCGACGATATCCCGAATAAAAACAAGCAATTTCATGTGAGAGTGCCTGTAACTTAAAAAGTAAGATTCAGAAAAGCCTGAAAGGTTGTGCTCGAGCTCAGACCTTCCTTAAACGACAGCACGAGAGATTTCAGAATATTCTGAACCTTTGTTACGGAGTTATTACCAATTATATATCATAAGCAGACGATATCCCGAAGAAAACTAGCAGTTTCATGTAAGAGTGCCTGTAACTTAAAAAGTAAGATTCAAAAACGTCCGAAGGTTTGTGTTTGAGCTCAGACCTAGCTAAGACGACAGCTCAAGTGATTTCAGAATGTTCTGAGTCTTTGCTATTGAGTTATTTGCAATTATTTATTATAAGCGCGACGATATCCAGAATAAAAACACTAAGTTTCACGTAAGAGTGCCGGTAATTTAAAAAGTAATATTCAAAAAAGTCTGAAAGTTAGTGCTCGAGCTCAGGCCCAGTTAAGACGCCAGCAGAAGAGATTTCAAAATGTTCTGAGTCTTAGTTACTGAGTTATTAGCAATTATATATTATAAGCGCGACGATATCCCGAATAAAAACACTCAGTTTCATATAAGAGTGCCGGTAACTTAAAAAGTAAGATTCAAAAAAGTCTAAACATTGGTGTTCGAGCTAAGACCTAGCTAAGACGACAGCACAAGAAATTTCAAAATGTTCTGAATCTAAGTTACCGAGTTAATATCAATTATATATCATAAGCGCGACCATATCCCGAATAAAAACATGCAGTTCCATGTAAGAGTGCCTGTAACTTAAAAAGTAAGATTCGGAAAAGTCTGAAAGCATGTGCTCGGGCTCAGACCTAACTAAGACGATAGCACAAGAGATTTCAGAATGTTCTGAGCTTAAGTTACTGAGTTATTAGCAATTATATATTATAAGCGCGACGATATCCCGAATAAAAACAGGCAGTTTCATGTGAGAGTGCCTGTAACTTAAAAAAAGTAAGATTCAAAAAAGTCTGAAAGCATGTGCTTGGGCTCAGACCTACCTAAGACAACAGCACAAGAGATTTCAGAATGTTCTGAGTTTAAGTTACTCAGGTATTAGCAATTATATATTATAAGCGCGACGATATCCCGAATAAAAACAGGCAGTTTCATGTAAGAGTGGCTGTAACTTAGAAAGTAAGATTCAAAAACATCCGAAGATTGGTGTTCGAGCTCAGACCTAGCTAAGACGACAGCACAAGAGATTTCAGAATGTTCTGTGTCTTTGTTACTGAGTTATTAACAATTATATATTATAAGCGCGACGGTATCCCGAATAAAAACATGCCGTTCCATGTAAGAGTGCCTGTAACTTAAAAAGTAAGATTCAAAAAAGTTTGAAAGTTGGTGATCGAGCTCAGGTCTAGCTGAGACGACAACACAAGAGATTTCAGAGTGTTCTGAGTCTTAGTTACTGAGTTATTAGCAATTATATATTATAAGCGCGACGATATCCCGAATAAAAACATTCAGTTTCATGTAAGAGTGCCGGTAACTTAAAAAGTAAGATTAAAAAAAGTCTGAACATTAGTGTTCGAGCTCAGACCTGGCTAAGACGACAGCGCAAGAGATTTCAGAATGTTCTGAGTCTTTGTAACTGAGTTATTAGCAATTATATATTATAAGCGCGACGATATCCCGAATAAAAACAAGCAATTTCATGTGAGAGTGCCTGTAACTTAAAAAGTAAGATTCAGAAAAGCCTGAAAGGTTGTGCTCGAGCTCAGACCTTCCTTAAACGACAGCACGAGAGATTTCAGAATATTCTGAACCTTTGTTACGGAGTTATTACCAATTATATATCATAAGCAGACGATATCCCGAAGAAAACTAGCAGTTTCATGTAAGAGTGCCTGTAACTTAAAAAGTAAGATTCAAAAACGTCCGAAGGTTTGTGTTTGAGCTCAGACCTAGCTAAGACGACAGCTCAAGTGATTTCAGAATGTTCTGAGTCTTTGATACTGAGTTATTTGCAATTATTTATTATAAGCGCGACGATATCCAGAATAAAAACACTAAGTTTCACGTAAGAGTGCCGGTAATTTAAAAAGTAATATTCAAAAAAGTCTGAAAGTTAGTGCTCGAGCTCAGGCCCAGCTAAGACGCCAGCAGAAGAGATTTCAAAATGTTCTGAGTCTTAGTTACTGAGTTATTAGCAATTATATATTATAAGCGCGACGATATCCCGAATAAAAGCACTCAGTTTCATATAAGAGTGCCGGTAACTTAAAAAGTAAGATTCAAAAAAGTCTAAACATTGGTGTTCGAGCAAGGTTTGTGTTTGAGCTCAGACCTAGCTAAGACGACAGCTCAAGTGATTTCAGAATGTTCTGAGTCTTTGCTACTGAGTTATTTGCAATTATTTATTATAAGCGCGACGATATCCAGAATAAAAACACTAAGTTTCACGTAAGAGTGCCGGTAATTTAAAAAGTAATATTCAAAAAAGTCTGAAAGTTAGTGCTCGAGCTCAGGCCCAGCTAAGACGACAGCACAAGAAATTTCAGAATGTTCTGAATCTAAGTTAGCGAGTTTATATCAATTATATATTATAAGCGCGACCATATCCCGAATAAAAACATGCCGTTCCATGTAATAGTGCCTGTAACTTAAAAAGTAAGATTCGAAAAAGTCTGAAAGCATGTGCTCTGGCTCAGACCTAACTAAGACGACAGCACAAGAGATTTCAGAATGTTCTGAGTTTAAGTTACTGAGTTATTTGCAATTATATATTATAAGCGCGACGATATCCCGAATAAAAACAGGCAGTTTCATGTACTAGTGCCTCTAACTTAAAAAGTAAGATTCGAAAACTTCCGAAAGTTGGTGTTCGAGCTCAGACCTAGCTTAGACGAGGGCACAAGAGATTTCAGAATGCTCTCTGTCTTAGTTACTGCGCTATTAGCAATTATATATTGTAAGCGCGAAGATATCCCGAATAAAAACACTCAGTTTCATTTAAGAGTGCCGGTAACTTAAAAAGTAAGATTCAGAAAAGTCTGAACATTGGTGATCGAGCTCAGCCCTAGCTAAGACGACAGCACAAAAGATTTCAGAATATTCTGAATCTTAGTTACTGAGTTATAAGCAATTATATATTATAAGCGCGACAATATCCCGAATAAGAACATGCAGTTCCATGTAAGAGTGCCGGTAACTTGAAGAGTAAGATTCAAAAAAGTTTGAAAGTTGGTGATCGAGCTCAAACCTAGCTAAGACGACAGCACAAGAGATTTCAGAATGTTGAGAGTTTTAGTTAGTGAGTTATTAGCAATTATATATTATAAGCGCGACGATATCCCGAAAAAAAAACAGGCAGTTTCATGTAAGAGTGCCTGTAACTTAAAAAGTAAGATTGAAAAACGTCCGAGGGATAGTGCTCGAGCTCAGACCTAGATAAGACGACAGGGCAAGAGATTTCAGAATGTTCTGAGTCTCTGTTACTGAGTAGTCAGCAATTATATATTATAAGCGCGACGATATCCCGAATAAAAACACTCAGTTTCATGCAGAAGTGCCGGTAACTTAAAAAGTAAGATTCAAAAAAGTCTGAACATTGGTGTTAGAGCTCATAGCTAGCTAAGACGACAGCACAAGAAATTTCAGAATGTCCTAATCTAAGTTACAGAGTTAATATCAATTATATATTATAAGCGCGACCATATCCCGAATAAAAACATGCAGTTCCATGTTAGAGTGCCGGTAACTTAAAAAGTAAGATTCAAAAAAGTCTGAAAGTTGGTGCTTGAGCTCAGGCCTAGCTATAACGACAGCACAAGAGATCTCAGAATATTCTGAATTTAAGTTACTGATTTATTAACAATTATATATTATAAGCGCGACGATATCCCGAATAAAAACAGGCAGTTTCATGTAAGAGTGGCTGTAACTTAGAAAGTAAGCTTCAAAAACATCCGAAGATTGTTGTTCGAGCGCAGACCTAGCTAAGACGACAGCACAAGAGATTTCAGAATGTTCTGAGTCTCTGTTACTGAGTTATTAGCAATTATATATTATAAGCGCGACGATATCCCGAAAAAAAACACTCAGTTTCATGTAAGAGTGCCTGTAACTTAAAAAGTAAGATTCAAAAAAGTCTGAACATTGCTGTTCGAGCTGCGACCTAGCTAAGACGACAGCACAAGAAATTTCAGAATGTTATGAATCTAAGTTACCGAGTTAATATCAATTATATATTATAAGCGCGAAGATATCCCGAATAAAAACAGGCAGTTTCATGTGAGAGTGCCTGTAACTTAAAAAAGTAAGATTCAGAAAAGTCTGAAAGCATGTGCTCGAGCTCAGACCTACCTATGACGACAGCACAAGAGATTTCAGAATGTTCTGAGTTTAAGTTACTCAGGTAGTAGCAATTATATATTATAAGCGCGACGATATCCCGAATAAAAACAGGCAGTTTCATTTAAGAGTGGCTGTAACTTAGAAAACAAGTTTCAAAAATATCCGAAGATTGGTGTTCGAGCTCAGACCTAGCTAAGACGACACCACAAGAGATTTCAGAATGTTCTGAGTCTCTGTTACTGAGTTGTTAGCAATTATATATTATAAGCGCGACGATATCCCGATAAAAAACAGGCAGTTTCATGTAAGAGTGATTGTAACTTAAAAAGTAAGATTCACAAAAGCCTGAAAGCTTGTGCTCGAGTTCAGACCTACCTAGGACGACAGCAAAAGATATTTTAGAATGTTCTGAGTTTAAGTTACTGAGTTATTAGTAATTATATATTATAAGCGCGACGATATCCCGATAAAAAACAGGCAGTTTCATGTAAGAGTGATTGTAACTTAAAAAGTAAGATTCACAAAAGCCTGAAAGCTTGTGCTCGAGTTCTGACCTACCTAAGACGACAGCACAAGAGATTTTAGAATGTTCTGAGTTTTAGTTACTGAGTTATTAGTAATTATATATTATATGCGCGACGATATCCCGAATAAAAACAGGCAATTTCATGTGAGAGTGCCTGTAACTTAAAAAGTAAGATTCAGAAAAGCCTGAAAGGTTGTGCTCGAGCTCAAACTTTCCTCAAACGACAGAACGAGAGATTTCAGAATGTTCTGAGCGTTTGTTACGGAGTTATTACCAATTATATATTATAAGCAGACGATATCCCGAATAAAACTAGGCAGTTTCATGTAAGAATGCCTGTAACTTAAAAAGTAAGACTCAGAAAAGCCTGAAATCATGTTCTCGAGCTCAGACTTACCTAAGACAACAGCAAAAGAGATTTCAGAATGTTGAGAGTTTTAGTTACTGAGTTATTAGCAATTATATATTATGAGCGCGACGATATCCCGAACAAAAACAGGCAGTTTCATGTAAGAGTGCCTGTAACTTAAAAAGTAAGATTCAAAAACGTCCGAAGGTTTGTGTTTGAGCTCAGACCTAGCTAAGACGATAGCACAAGAGATGTCAGAATGTTCTGAGTCTTTGTTACTGAGTTATAAACAATTATATATCATAAGCGCGACGATATTCCGAATAAAGACAGGCAGTTTCGTGTAAGAGTGCCTGTAACTTGTAAAGAAAGATTCAAAAACGTCCGAAGGTTGGTATTCGAGCTCAGGCCAAGCTAAGACGACACCACAAGATATTTCAGAATGTTCTCAGTCTCTGTTACTGAGTTATTAGCAATTATATATTATAAGCGCGACGATATCCCGAAAAAAACACTCAGTTTCATGTAAGAGTGCCGGTAACTTAAAAAGTAAGATTCAAAAAAGTCTGAACATTGGTGTTCGAGCTAAGACCTAGCTAAGACGACAGCACAAGAAATTTCAGAATGTTCTGAAGTTACCGAGTTAATATCAATTATATAATATAAGCGCGTCCATATCCCGAATAAAAACATGCAGTTCCATGTAAGAGTGCCTGTAACTTAAAAAGGAAGATTCGGAAAAGTCTGAAAGCATGTGCTCGGGCTCAGACCTAACTAAGACGACAGCACAAGAGATTTCAGAATGTTCTGAGTTTAAGTTACTGAGTTATTAGCAATTATATATTATAAGCGCGAAGATATCCCGAATAAAAACAGGCAGTTTCATGTGAGAGTGCCTGTAACTTAAAAAAGTAAGATTCAGAAAAGTCTGAAAGCATGTGCTCGGGCTCAGACCTACCTAAGGCGACAGCACAAGAGATTTCAGAATGTTCTGAGTTTAAGTTACTCAGGTATTAGCAATTATATATTATAAGCGCGACGATATCCCGAATAAAAACAGGCAGTTTCATTTAAGAGTGACTGTAACTTAGAAAGCAAGATTCAAAAATATCCGAAGATTGGTGTTCGAGCTCAGACCTAGCTAAGACGACACCACAAGAGATTTCAGAATGTTCTGAGTCTCTGTTACTGAGTTGTTAGCAATTATATGTTATAAGCGCGACGATATCCCGATAAAAACAGGCAGTTTCATGTGAGAGTGCTTGTAACTTAAAAAAGTAAGATTCAGAAAAGTCTGAAAGCATGTGCTCGGGCTCAGACTTACATAAGGCGATAGCACAAGAGATTTCAGAATGTTCTGAGTTTAAGTTACTGAGTTATTAGTAATTATATATTATAAGCGCGACGATATCCCGATAAAAAACAGGCAGTTTCATGTAAGAGTGATTGTAGCTTAAAAAGTAAGATTCACAAAAGCCTGAAAGCTTGTGCTCGAGTTTAGACCTACCTAAGACGACAGCACAAGAGATTTTAGTATGTTCTGAGTTTAAGTTACTGAGTTATTAGTAATTATATATTATATGCGCGACGATATCCCAAATAAAAACAGGCAATTTCATGTGAGAGTGCCTGTAACTTAAAAAGTAAGATTCAGAAAAGCTTGACAGCTTGTGCTCGAGCTCAGACCTACTTAAAACGACAGCACAAGAGATTTCAGAATGTTGAGAGTTTTAGTTAGTGAGTTATTAGCAATTATATATTATAAGCGCGACGATATCCCGAAAAAAAACAGGCAGTTTCATGTAAGAGTGCCTGTAACTTAAAAAGTAAGATTGAAAAACGTCCGAGGGATAGTGCTCGAGCTCAGACCTAGATAAGACGACAGGGCAAGAGATTTCAGAATGTTCTGAGTCTCTGTTACTGAGTAGTCAGCAATTATATATTATAAGCGCGACGATATCCCGAATAAAAACACTCAGTTTCATGCAAGAGTGCCGGTAACTTAAAAAGTAAGATTCAAAAAAGTCTGAACATTGGTGTTAGAGCTCATACCTAGCTAAGACGACAGCACAAGAAATTTCAGAATGTCCTAATCTAAGTTACAGAGTTAATATCAATTATATATTATAAGCGCGACCATATCCCGAATAAAAACATGCAGTTCCATGTTAGAGTGCCGGTAACTTAAAAAGTAAGATTCAAAAAAGTCTGAAAGTTGGTGCTTGAGCTCAGGCCAAGCTATAACGACAGCACAAGAGATCTCAGAATATTCTGAATTTAAGTTACTGATTTATTAACAATTATATATTATAAGCGCGACGATATCCCGAATAAAAACAGGCAGTTTCCTGTAACAGTGGCTGTAACTTAGAAAGTAAGCTTCAAAAACATCCGAAGATTGTTGTTCGAGCGCAGACCTAGCTAAGACGACAGCACAAGAGATGTCAGAATGTTCTGAGTCTTTGTTACTGAGTTATTAACAATTATATATCATAAGCGCGACGATATTCCGAAAAAAAACACTCAGTTTCATGTAAGAGTGCCTGTAACTTAAAAAGTAAGATTCAAAAAAGTCTGAACATTGCTGTTCGAGCTGCGACCTAGCTAAGACGACAGCACAAGAAATTTCAGAATGTTCTGAATCTAAGTTACCGAGTTAATATCAATTATATATTATAAGCGCGAAGATATCTCGAATAAAAACAGGCAGTTTCATGTGAGAGTGCCTGTAACTTAAAAAAGTAAGATTCAGAAAAGTCTGAAAGCATGTGCTCGGGCTCAGACCTACATAAGGCGACAGCACAAGAGATTTCAGAATGTTCTGAGTTTAAGTTACTGAGTTATTAGTAATTATATATTATAAGCGCGACGATATCCCGATAAAAAACAGGCAGTTTCATGTAAGAGTGCCTGTAACTTGTAAAGTAAGATTCAAAAACGTCCGAAGGTTGGTATTCGAGCTCAGACCTACCTATGACGACAGCACAAGAGATTTCAGAATGTTCTGAGTTTAAGTTACTCAGGTAGTAGCAATTATATATTATAAGCGCGACGATATCCCGAATAAAAACAGGCAGTTTCATTTAAGAGTGGCTGTAATTTAGAAAACAAGTTTCAAAAATATCCGAAGATTGGTGTTCGAGCTCAGACCTAGCTAAGACGACACCACAAGAGATTTCAGAATGTTCTGAGTCTCTGTTACTGAGTTGTTAGCAATTATATATTATAAGCGCGACGATATCCCGATAAAAAACAGGCAGTTTCATGTAAGAGTGATTGTAACTTAAAAAGTAAGATTCACAAAAGCCTGAAAGCTTGTGCTCGAGTTCAGACCTACCTAGGACGACAGCAAAAGATATTTTAGAATGTTCTGAGTTTAAGTTACTGAGTTATTAGTAATTATATATTATAAGCGCGACGATATCCCGATAAAAAACAGGCAGTTTCATGTAAGAGTGATTGTAACTTAAAAAGTAAGATTCACAAAAGCCTGAAAGCTTGTGCTCGAGTTCTGACCTACCTAAGACGACAGCACAAGAGATTTTAGAATGTTCTGAGTTTTAGTTACTGAGTTATTAGTAATTATATATTATATGCGCGACGATATCCCGAATAAAAACAGGCAATTTCATGTGAGAGTGCCTGTAACTTAAAAAGTAAGATTCAGAAAAGCCTGAAAGGTTGTGCTCGAGCTCAAACTTTCCTCAAACGACAGCACGAGAGATTTCAGAATGTTCTGAGCGTTTGTTACGGAGTTATTACCAATTATATATTAAAAGCAGACGATATCCCGAATAAAACTAGGCAGTTTCATGTAAGAATGCCTGTAACTTAAAAAGTAAGACTCAGAAAAGCCTGAAATCATGTTCTCGAGCTCAGACTTACCTAAGACAACAGCAAAAGAGATTTCAGAATGTTGAGAGTTTTAGTTACTGAGTTATTAGCAATTATATATTATGAGCGCGACGATATCCCGAACAAAAACAGGCAGTTTCATGTAAGAGTGCCTGTAACTTAAAAAGTAAGATTCAAAAACGTCCGAAGGTTTGTGTTTGAGCTCAGACCTAGCTAAGACGATAGCACAAGAGATGTCAGAATGTTCTGAGTCTTTGTTACTGAGTTATTAACAATTATATATCATAAGCGCGACGATATTCCGAATAAAGACAGGCAGTTTCGTGTAAGAGTGCCTGTAACTTGTAAAGAAAGATTCAAAAACGTCCGAAGGTTGGTATTCGAGCTCAGGCCAAGCTAAGACGACACCACAAGATATTTCAGAATGTTCTGAGTCTCTGTTACTGAGTTATTAGCAATTATATATTATAAGCGCGACGATATCCCGAAAAAAACACTCAGTTTCATGTAAGAGTGCCGGTAACTTAAAAAGTAAGATTCAAAAAAGTCTGAACATTGGTGTTCGAGCTAAGACCTAGCTAAGACGACAGCACAAGAAATTTCAGAATGTTCTGAAGTTACCGAGTTAATATCAATTATATATTATAAGCGCGTCCATATCCCGAATAAAAACATGCAGTTCCATGTAAGAGTGCCTGTAACTTAAAAAGGAAGATTCGGAAAAGTCTGAAAGCATGTGCTCGGGCTCAGACCTAACTAAGACGACAGCACAAGAGATTTCAGAATGTTCTGAGTTTAAGTTACTGAGTTATTAGTAATTATATATTATAAGCGCGAAGATATCCCGAATAAAAACAGGCAGTTTCATGTGAGAGTGCCTGTAACTTAAATAAGTAAGATTCAGAAAAGTCTGAAAGCATGTGCTCGGGCTCAGACCTACCTAAGGCGACAGCACAAGAGATTTCAGAATGTTCTGAGTTTAAGTTACTCAGGTATTAGCAATTATATATTATAAGCGCGACGATATCCCGAATAAAAACAGGCAGTTTCATTTAAGAGTGACTGTAACTTAGAAAGCAAGATTCAAAAATATCCGAAGATTGGTGTTCGAGCTCAGACCTAGCTAAGACGACACCACAAGAGATTTCAGAATGTTCTGAGTCTCTGTTACTGAGTTGTTAGCAATTATATGTTATAAGCGCGACGATATCCCGATAAAAACAGGCAGTTTCATGTGAGAGTGCCTGTAACTTAAAAAATTAAGATTCAGAAAAGTCTGAAAGCATGTGCTCGGGCTCAGACCTACATAAGGCGACAGCACAAGAGATTTCAGAATATTCTGAGTTTAAGTTACTGAGTTATTAGTAATTATATATTATAAGCGCGACGATATCCCTATAAAAAACAGGCAGTTTCATGTAAGAGTGATTGTAGCTTAAAAAGTAAGATTCACAAAAGCCTGAAAGCTTGTGCTCGAGTTTAGACCTACCTAAGACGACAGCACAAGAGATTTTAGTATGTTCTGAGTTTAAGTTACTGAGTTATTAGTAATTATATATTATATGCGCGACGATATCCCAAATAAAAACAGGCAATTTCATGTGAGAGTGCCTGTAACTTAAAAAGTAAGATTCAGAAAAGCTTGACAGCTTGTGCTCGAGCTCAGACCTACTTAAAACGACAGCACAAGAGATTTCAGAATGTTGAGAGTTTTAGTTAGTGAGTTATTAGCAATTATATATTATAAGCGCGACGATATCCCGAAAAAAAACAGGCAGTTTCATGTAAGAGTGCCTGAAACTTAAAAAGTAAGATTGAAAAACGTCCGAGGGATAGTGCTCGAGCTCAGACCTAGATAAGACGACAGGGCAAGAGATTTCAGAATGTTCTGAGTCTCTGTTACTGAGTAGTCAGCAATTATATATTATAAGCGCGACGATATCCCGAATAAAAACACTCAGTTTCATGCAAGAGTGCCGGTAACTTAAAAAGTAAGATTCAAAAAGTCTGAACATTGGTGTTAGAGCTCATACCTAGCTAAGACGACAGCACAAGAAATTTCAGAATGTCCTAATCTAAGTTACAGAGTTAATATCAATTATATATTATAAGCGCGACCATATCCCGAATAAAAACATGCAGTTCCATGTTAGAGTGCCGGTAACTTAAAAAGTAAGATTCAAAAAAGTCTGAAAGTTGGTGCTTGAGCTCAGGCCAAGCTATAACGACAGCACAAGAGATCTCAGAATATTCTGAATTTAAGTTACTGATTTATTAACAATTATATATTATAAGCGCGACGATATCCCGAATAAAAACAGGCAGTTTCCTGTAACAGTGGCTGTAACTTAGAAAGTAAGCTTCAAAAACATCCGAAGATTGTTGTTCGAGCGCAGACCTAGCTAAGACGACAGCACAAGAGATGTCAGAATGTTCTGAGTCTTTGTTACTGAGTTATTAACAATTATATATCATAAGCGCGACGATATTCCGAATAAAGACAGGCAGTTTCGTGTAAGAGTGCCTGTAACTTGTAAAGTAAGATTCAAAAACGTCCGAAGGTTGGTATTCGAGCTCAGGCCAAGCTATGACGACACCACAAGAGATTTCAGAATGTTCTGAGTCTCTGTTACTGAGTTATTAGCAATTATATATTATAAGCGCGACGATATCCCGAAAAAAAACACTCAGTTTCATGTAAGAGTGCCTGTAACTTAAAAAGTAAGATTCAAAAAAGTCTGAACATTGCTGTTCGAGCTGCGACCTAGCTAAGACGACAGCACAAGAAATTTCAGAATGTTCTGAATCTAAGTTACCGAGTTAATATCAATTATATATTATAAGCGCGAAGATATCTCGAATAAAAACAGGCAGTTTCATGTGAGAGTGCCTGTAACTTAAAAAAGTAAGATTCAGAAAAGTCTGAAAGCATGTGCTCGGGCTCAGACCTACCTAAGGCGACAGCACAAGAGATTTCAGAATGTTCTGAGTTTAAGTTACTCAGGTATTAGCAATTATATATTATAAGCGCGACGATATCCCGAATAAAAACAGGCAGTTTCATTTAAGAGTGACTGTAACTTAGAAAGCAAGATTCAAAAATATCCGAAGATTGGTGTTCGAGCTCAGACCTAGCTAAGACGACACCACAAGAGATTTCAGAATGTTCTGAGTCTCTGTTACTGAGTTGTTAGCAATTATATGTTATAAGCGCGACGATATCCCGATAAAAACAGGCAGTTTCATGTGAGAGTGCCTGTAACTTAAAAAAGTAAGATTCAGAAAAGTCTGAAGGCATGTGCTCGGGCTCAGACCTACATAAGGCGACAGCACAAGAGATTTCAGAATGTTCTGAGTTTAAGTTACTGAGTTATTAGTAATTATATATTATAAGCGCGACGATATCCCGATAAAAAACAGGCAGTTTCATGTAAGAGTGATTGTAGCTTAAAAAGTAAGATTCACAAAAGCCTGAAAGCTTGTGCTCGAGTTTAGACCTACCTAAGACGACAGCACAAGAGATTTTAGTATGTTCTGAGTTTAAGTTACTGAGTTATTAGTAATTATATATTATATGCGCGACGATATCCCAAATAAAAACAGGCAATTTCATGTGAGAGTGCCTGTAACTTAAAAAGTAAGATTCAGAAAAGCTTGACAGCTTGTGCTCGAGCTCAGACCTACTTAAAACGACAGCACAAGAGATTTCAGAATGTTGAGAGTTTTAGTTAGTGAGTTATTAGCAATTATATATTATAAGCGCGACGATATCCCGAAAAAAAACAGGCAGTTTCATGTAAGAGTGCCTGTAACTTAAAAAGTAAGATTAAAAAACGTCCGAGGGATAGTGCTCGAGCTCAGACCTAGATAAGACGACAGGGCAAGAGATTTCAGAATGTTCTGAGTCTCTGTTACTGAGTAGTCAGCAATTATGTATTATAAGCGCGACGATATCCCGAATAAAAACACTCAGTTTCATGCAAGAGTGCCGGTAACTTAAAAAGTAAGATTCAAAAAAGTCTGAACATTGGTGTTAGAGCTCATACCTAGCTAAGACGACAGCACAAGAAATTTCAGAATGTCCTAATCTAAGTTACAGAGTTAATATCAATTATATATTATAAGCGCGACCATATCCCGAATAAGAACATGCAGTTCCATGTTAGAGTGCCGGTAACTTAAAAAGTAAGATTCAAAAAAGTCTGAAAGTTGGTGCTTGAGCTCAGGCCAAGCTATAACGACAGCACAAGAGATCTCAGAATATTCTGAATTTAAGTTACTGATTTATTAACAATTATATATTATAAGCGCGACGATATCCCGAATAAAAACAGGCAGTTTCCTGTAACAGTGGCTGTAACTTAGAAAGTAAGCTTCAAAAACATCCGAAGATTGTTGTTCGAGCGCAGACCTAGCTAAGACGACAGCACAAGAGATGTCAGAATGTTCTGAGTCTTTGTTACTGAGTTATTAACAATTATATATCATAAGCGCGACGATATTCCGAATAAAGACAGGCAGTTTCGTGTAAGAGTGCCTGTAACTTGTAAAGTAAGATTCAAAAACGTCCGAAGGTTGGTATTCGAGCTCAGGCCAAGCTATGACGACACCACAAGAGATTTCAGAATGTTCTGAGTCTCTGTTACTGAGTTATTAGCAATTATATATTATAAGCGCGACGATATCCCGAAAAAAATCACTCAGTTTCATGTAAGAGTGCCTGTAACTTAAAAAGTAAGATTCAAAAAAGTCTGAACATTGCTGTTCGAGCTGCGACCTAGCTAAGACGACAGCACAAGAAATTTCAGAATGTTCTGAATCTAAGTTACCGAGTTAATATCAATTATATATTATAAGCGCGAAGATATCTCGAATAAAAACAGGCAGTTTCATGTGAGAGTGCCTGTAACTTAAAAAAGTAAGATTCAGAAAAGTCTGAAAGCATGTGCTCGGGGTCAGACCTACATAAGGCGACAGCACAAGAGATTTCAGAATGTTCTGAGTTTAAGTTACTGAGTTATTAGTAATTATATATTATAAGCGCGACGATATCCCGACCTAGCTAAGACGACACCACAAGAGATTTCAGAATGTTCTGAGTCTCTGTTACTGAGTTGTTAGCAATTATATGTTATAAGCGCGACGATATCCCGATAAAAACAGGCAGTTTCATGTGAGAGTGCCTGTAACTTAAAAAAGTAAGATTCAGAAAAGTCTGAAAGCATGTGCTCGGGCTCAGACCTACATAAGGCGACAGCACAAGAGATTTCAGAATGTTCTGAGTTTAAGTTACTGAGTTATTAGTAATTATATATTATAAGCGCGACGATATCCCGATAAAAAACAGGCAGTTTCATGTAAGAGTGATTGTAGCTTAAAAAGTAAGATTCACAAAAGCCTGAAAGCTTGTGCTCGAGTTTAGACCTACCTAAGCTGACAGCACAAGAGATTTTAGTATGGTCTGAGTTTAAGTTACTGAGTTATTAGTAATTATATATTATATGCGCGACGATATCCCAAATAAAAACAGGCAATTTCATGTGAGAGTGCCTGTAACTTAAAAAGTAAGATTCAGAAAAGCTTGACAGCTTGTGCTCGAGCTCAGACCTACTTAAAACGACAGCACAAGAGATTTCAGAATGTTGAGAGTTTTAGTTAGTGAGTTATTAGCAATTATATATTATAAGCGCGACGATATCCCGAAAAAAAACAGGCAGTTTCATGTAAGAGTGCCTGTAACTTAAAAAGTAAGATTGAAAAACGTCCGAGGGATAGTGCTCGAGCTCAGACCTAGATAAGACGACAGGGCAAGAGATTTCAGAATGTTCTGAGTCTCTGTTACTGAGTAGTCAGAAATTATATATTATAAGCGCGACGATATCCCGAATAAAAACACTCAGTTTCATGCAAGAGTGCCGGTAACTTAAAAAGTAAGATTCAAAAAAGTCTGAACATTGGTGTTAGAGCTCATACCTAGCTAAGACGACAGCACAAGAAATTTCAGAATGTCCTAATCTAAGTTACAGAGTTAATATCAATTATATATTATAAGCGCGACCATATCCCGAATAAAAACATGCAGTTCCATGTTAGAGTGCCGGTAACTTAAAAAGTAAGATTCAAAAAAGTCTGAAAGTTGGTGCTTGAGCTCAGGCCTAGCTATAACGACAGCACAAGAGATCTCAGAATATTCTGAATTTAAGTTACTGATTTATTAACAATTATATATTATAAGCGCGACGATATCCCGAATAAAAACAGGCAGTTTCATGTAAGAGTGGCTGTAACTTAGAAAGTAAGCTTCAAAAACATCCGAAGATTGTTGTTCGAGCGCAGACCTAGCTAAGACGACAGCACAAGAGATGTCAGAATGTTCTGAGTCTTTGTTACTGAGTTATTAACAATTATATATCATAAGCGCGACGATATTCCGAATAAAGACAGGCAGTTTCGTGTAAGAGTGCCTGTAACTTGTAAAGTAAGATTCAAAAACTTCCGAAGGTTGGTATTCGAGCTCAGGCCAAGCTATGACGACACCACAAGAGATTTCAGAATGTTCTGAGTCTCTGTTACTGAGTTATTAGCAATTATATATTATAAGCGCGACGATATCCCGAAAAAAAACACTCAGTTTCATGTAAGAGTGCCTGTAACTTAAAAAGTAAGATTCAAAAAAGTCTGAACATTGCTGTTCGAGACGACACCACAAGATATTTCAGAATGTTCTGAGTCTCTGTTACTGAGTTATTAGCAATTATATATTATAAGCGCGACGATATCCCGAAAAAAACACTCAGTTTCATGTAAGAGTGCCGGTAACTTAAAAAGTAAGATTCAAAAAAGTCTGAACATTGGTGTTCGAGCTAAGACCTAGCTAAGACGACAGCACAAGAAATTTCAGAATGTTCTGAAGTTACCGAGTTAATATCAATTATATATTATAAGCGCGTCCATATCCCGAATAAAAACATGCAGTTCCATGTAAGAGTGCCTGTAACTTAAAAAGGAAGATTCGGAAAAGTCTGAAAGCATGTGCTCGGGCTCAGACCTAACTAAGACGACAGCACAAGAGATTTCAGAATGTTCTGAGTTTAAGTTACTGAGTTATTAGCAATTATATATTATAAGCGCGAAGATATCCCGAATAAAAACAGGCAGTTTCATTTAAGAGTGACTGTAACTTAGAAAGCAAGATTCAAAAATATCCGAAGATTGGTGTTCGAGCTCAGACCTAGCTAAGACGACACCACAAGAGATTTCAGAATGTTCTGAGTCTCTGTTACTAAGTTGTTAGCAATTATATGTTATAAGCGCGACGATATCCCGATAAAAACAGGCAGTTTCATGTGAGAGTGCCTGTAACTTAAAAAAGTAAGATTCAGAAAAGTCTGAAAGCATGTGCTCGGGCTCAGACCTACATAAGGCGACAGCACAAGAGATTTCAGAATGTTCTGAGTTTAAGTTACTGAGTTATTAGTAATTATATATTATAAGCGCGACGATATCCCGATAAAAAACAGGCAGTTTCATGTAAGAGTGATTGTGGCTCAAAAAGTAAGATTCACAAAAGCCTGAAAGCTTGTGCTCGAGTTTAGACCTACCTAAGCTGACAGCACAAGAGATTTTAGTATGGTCTGAGTTTAAGTTACTGAGTTATTAGTAATTATATATTATATGCGCGACGATATCCCAAATAAAAACAGGCAATTTCATGTGAGAGTGCCTGTAACTTAAAAAGTAAGATTCAGAAAAGCTTGACAGCTTGTGCTCGAGCTCAGACCTACTTAAAACGACAGCACAAGAGATTTCAGAATGTTGAGAGTTTTAGTTAGTGAGTTATTAGCAATTATATATTATAAGCGCGACGATATCCCGAAAAAAAACAGGCAGTTTCATGTAAGAGTGCCTGTAACTTAAAAAGTAAGATTGAAAAACGTCCGAGGGATAGTGCTCGAGCTCAGACCTAGATAAGACGACAGGGCAAGAGATTTCAGAATGTTCTGAGTCTCTGTTACTGAGTAGTCAGAAATTATATATTATAAGCGCGACGATATCCCGAATAAAAACACTCAGTTTCATGCAAGAGTGCCGGTAACTTAAAAAGTAAGATTCAAAAAAGTCTGAACATTGGTGTTAGAGCTCATACCTAGCTAAGACGACAGCACAAGAAATTTCAGAATGTCCTAATCTAAGTTACAGGGTTAATATCAATTATATATTATAAGCGCGACCATATCCCGAATAAAAACATGCAGTTCCATGTTAGAGTGCCGGTAACTTAAAAAGTAAGATTCAAAAAAGTCTGAACATTGGTGTTCGAGCTAAGACCTAGCTAAGACGACAGCACAAGAAATTTCAGAATGTTCTGAAGTTACCGAGTTAATATCAATTATATATTATAAGCGCGTCCATATCCCGAATAAAAACATGCAGTTCCATGTAAGAGTGCCGGTAACTTGAAGAGTAAGATTCAAAAAAGTTTGAAAGTTGGTGATCGAGCTCAGGTCTAGCTAAGACGACAGCACAAGAGATTTCATAGTGTTCTGAGTCTTAGTTACTGAGTTATTAGCAATTACATATTATTAGCGCGACGATATCCCGAATAAAAACATTCAGTTTCATGTAAGAGTGGCTGTAACTTAGAAAACAAGTTTCAAAAATATCCGAAGATTGTTGTTCGAGCGCAGACCTAGCTAAGACGACAGCACAAAAGATTTCAGAATATTCTGAATCTTAGTTACTGAGTTATAAGCAATTATATATTATAAGCGCGACAATATCCCGAATAAGAACATGCAGTTCCATGTAAGAGTGCCGGTAACTTGAAGAGTAAGATTCAAAAAAGTTTGAAAGTTGGTGATCGAGCTCAGGTCTAGCTAAGACGACAGCACAAGAGATTTCAGAGTGTTCTGAGTCTTAGTTACTGAGTTATTAGCAATTACATATTATCAGCGCGACGATATCCCGAATAAAAACATTCAGTTTCATGTAAGAGTGCCGGTAACTTAAAAAGTAAGATTCAAAAAACTCTGAACATTGGTGTGGTGTTCGAGCTCAAACCTAGCTAAGACGACAGCGCAAGAGATTTCAGAATGTTCTGAGTTTAAGTTACTGAGTTATTAGCAATTATATATTATAAGCGCGACGATATCCCGAATAAAAACAGGCAGTTTCATGTAAGAGTGATTGTAACTTAAAAAGTAAGATTCAGAAAAGCCTGACAGCTTGTGCTCGAGCTCAGACCTACTTAAAACGACAGCACAAGAGATTTCAGAATGTTGAGAGTTTTAGTTAGTGAGTTATTAGCAATTATATATTATAAGCGCGACGATATCCCGAAAAAAAACAGGCAGTTTCATGTAAGAGTGCCTGTAACTTAAAAAGTAAGATTGAAAAACGTCCGAGGGATAGTGCTCGAGCTCAGACCTAGATAAGACGACAGGGCAAGAGATTTCAGAATGTTCTGAGTCTCTGTTACTGAGTAGTCAGCAATTATATATTATAAGCGCGACGATATCCCGAATAAAAACACTCAGTTTCATGCAAGAGTGCCGGTAACTTAAAAAGTAAGATTCAAAAAAGTCTGAACATTGGTGTTAGAGCTCATACCTAGCTAAGACGACAGCACAAGAAATTTCAGAATGTCCTAATCTAAGTTACAGAGTTAATATCAATTATATATTATAAGCGCGACCATATCCCGAATAAAAACATGCAGTTCCATGTTAGAGTGCCGGTATCTTAAAAAGTAAGATTCAAAAAAGTCTGAAAGTTGGTGCTTGAGCTCAGGCCTAGCTATAACGACAGCACAAGAGATCTCAGGATATTCTGAATTTAAGTTACTGATTTATTAACAATTATATATTATAAGCGCGACGATATCCCGAATAAAAACAGGCAGTTTCATGTTAGAGTGGCTGTAACTTAGAAAGTAAGCTTCAAAAACATCCGAAGATTGTTGTTCGAGCGCAGACCTAGCTAAGACGACAGCACAAGAGATGTCAGAATGTTCTGAGTCTTTGTTACTGAGTTATTAACAATTATATATCATAAGCGCGACGATATTCCGAATAAAGACAGGCAGTTTCGTGTAAGAGTGCCTGTAACTTGTAAAGTAAGATTCAAAAACGTCCGAAGGTTGGTATTCGAGCTCAGGCCAGGCTATGACGACACCACAAGAGATTTCAGAATGTTCTGAGTCTCTGTTACTGAGTTATTAGCAATTATATATTATAAGCGCGACGATATCCCGAAAAAAAACACTCAGTTTCATGTAAGAGTGCCTGTAACTTAAAAAGTAAGATTCAAAAAAGTCTGAACATTGCTGTTCGAGCTGCGACCTAGCTAAGACGACAGCACAAGAAATTTCAGAATGTTCTGAATCTAAGTTACCGAGTTAATATCAATTATATATTATAAGCGCGAAGATATCCCGAATAAAAACAGGCAGTTTCATGTGAGAGTGCCTGTAACTTAAAAAAGTAAGATTCAGAAAAGTCTGAAAGCATGTGCTCGGACTCAGACCTACCTATGACGACAGCACAAGAGATTTCAGAATGTTCTGAGTTTAAGTTACTCAGGTAGTAGCAATTATATATTATAAGCGCGACGATATCCCGAATAAAAACAGGCAGTTTCATTTAAGAGTGGCTGTAACTTAGAAAACAAGTTTCAAAAATATCCGAAGATTGGTGTTCGAGCTCAGACCTAGCTAAGGCGACACCACAAGAGATTTCAGAATGTTCTGAGTCTCTGTTACTGAGTTGTTAGCAATTATATATTATAAGCGCGACGATATCCCGATAAAAAACAGGCAGTTTCATGTAAGAGTGATTGTAACTTAAAAAGTAAGATTCACAAAAGCCTGAAAGCTTGTGCTCGAGTTCAGACCTACCTAAGACGACAGAAAAAGATATTTTAGAATGTTCTGAGTTTAAGTTACTGAGTTATTAGTAATTATATATTATAAGCGCGACGATATCCCGATAAAAAAACAGGCAGTTTCATGTAAGAGTGATTGTAACTTAAAAGGTAAGATTCACAAAAGCCTGAAAGCTTGTGCTCGAGTTCAGACCTACCTAAGACGACAGCAAAAGATATGTTAGAATGTTCTGAGCTTAAGTTACTGAGTTATTAGTTATTATATATTATAAGCGCGACGATATTACGATAAAAAACAGGCAGTTTCATGTAAGAGTGATTGTAACTTAAAAAGTAAGATTCACAAAAGCCTGAAAGCTTGTGCTCGAGTTCTGACCTACCTAAGACGACAGCACAAGAGATTTTAGAATGTTCTGAGTTTTAGTTACTGAGTTATTAGTAATTATATATTATATGCGCGCCGATATCCCGAATAAAAACAGGCAATTTCATGTGAGAGTGCCTGTAACTTAAAAAGTAAGATTCAGAAAAGCCTGAAAGGTTGTGCTCGAGCTCAAACTTTCCTTAAACGACAGCACGAGAGATTTCAGAATGTTCTGAGCGTTTGTTACGGAGTTATTACCAATTATATATTATAAGCAGACGATATCCCGAATAAAACTAGGCAGTTTCATGTAAGAATGCCTGTAACTTAAAAAGTAAGACTCAGAAAAGCCTGAAATCATGTTCTCGAGCTCAGACTTACCTAAGACAACAGCAAAAGAGATTTCAGAATGTTGAGAGTTTTAGTTACTGAGTTATTAGCAATTATATATTATGAGCGCGACGATATCCCGAACAAAAACAGGCAGTTTCATGTAAGAGTGCCTGTAACTTAAAAAGTAAGATTCAAAAACGTCCGAAGGTTTGTGTTTGAGCTCAGACCTAGCTAAGACGACAGCACAAGAGATGTCAGAATGTTCTGAGTCTTTGTTACTGAGTTATTAACAATTATATATCATAAGCGCGACGATATTCCGAATAAAGACAGGCAGTTTCGTGTAAGAGTGCCTGTAACTTGTAAAGAAAGATTCAAAAACGTCCGAAGGTTGGTATTCGAGCTCAGGCCAAGCTAAGACACACACAAGACACCACAAGATATTTCAGAATGTTCTGAGTCTCTGTTACTGAGCTATTAGCAATTATATATTATAAGCGCGACGATATCCCGAAAAAAACACTCAGTTTCATGTAAGAGTGCCGGTAACTTAAAAAGTAAGATTCAAAAAAGTCTGAACATTGGTGTTCGAGCTAAGACCTAGCTAAGACGACAGCACAAGAAATTTCAGAATGTTCTGAAGTTACCGAGTTAATATCAATTATATATTATAAGCGCGTCCATATCCCGAATAAAAACATGCAGTTCCATGTAAGAGTGCCTGTAACTTAAAAAGGAAGATTCGGAAAAGTCTGAAAGCATGTGCTCGGGCTCAGACCTAACTAAGACGACAGCACAAGAGATTTCAGAATGTTCTGAGTTTAAGTTACTGAGTTATCAGCAATTATATATTATAAGCGCGAAGATATCCCGAATAAAAACAGGCAGTTTCATGTGAGAGTGCCTGTAACTTAAAAAAGTAAGATTCAGAAAAGTCTGAAAGCATGTGCTCGGGCTCAGACCTACCTAAGGCGACAGCACAAGAGATTTCAGAATGTTCTGAGTTTAAGTTACTCAGGTATTAGCAATTATATATTATAAGCGCGACGATATCCCGAATAAAAACAGGCAGTTTCATTTAAGAGTGACTGTAACTTAGAAAGCAAGATTCAAAAATATCCGAAGATTGGTGTTCGAGCTCAGACCTAGCTAAGATGACACCACAAGAGATTTCAGAATGTTCTGAGTCTCTGTTACTGAGTTGTTAGCAATTATATGTTATAAGCGCGACGATATCCCGATAAAAACAGGCAGTTTCATGTGAGAGTGCCTGTAACTTAAAAAAGTAAGATTCAGAAAAGTCTGAAAGCATGTGCTCGGGCTCAGACCTACATAAGGCGATAGCACAAGAGATTTCAGAATGTTCTGAGTTTAAGTTACTGAGTTATTAGTAATTATATATTATAAGCGCGACGATATCCCGATAAAAAACAGGCAGTTTCATGTAAGAGTGATTGTAGCTTAAAAAGTAAGATTCACAAAAGCCTGAAAGCTTGTGCTCGAGTTTAGACCTACCTAAGACGACAGCACAAGAGATTTTAGTATGTTCTGAGTTTAAGTTACTGAGTTATTAGTAATTATATATTATATGCGCGACGATATCCCAAATAAAAACAGGCAATTTCATGTGAGAGTGCCTGTAACTTAAAAAGTAAGATTCAGAAAAGCTTGACAGCTTGTGCTCGAGCTCAGACCTACTTAAAACGACAGCACAAGAGATTTCAGAATGTTGAGAGTTTTAGTTAGTGAGTTATTAGCAATTATATATTATAAGCGCGACGATATCCCGAAAAAAAACAGGCAGTTTCATGTAAGAGTCCCTGTAACTTAAAAAGTAAGATTGAAAAACGTCCGAGGGATAGTGCTCGAGCTCAGACCTAGATAAGACGACAGGGAAAGCGATTTCAGAATGTTCTGAGTCTTTGTTACTGAGTAGTCAGCAATTATATATTATAAGCGCGACGATATCCCGAATAAAAACACTCAGTTTCATGCAAGAGTGCCGGTAACTTAAAAAGTAAGATTCAAAAAAGTCTGAACATTGGTGTTAGAGCTCATACCTAGCTAAGACGACAGCACAAGAAATTTCAGAATGTCCTCATCTAAGCTACAGAGTTAATATCAATTATATATTATAAGCGCGACCATATCCCGAATAAAAACATACAGTTCCATGTTAGAGTGCCGGTAACTTAAAAAGTAAGATTCAAAAAAGTCTGAAAGTTGGTGCTTGAGCTCAGGTCTAGCTATAACGACACCACAAGAGATCTCAGAATATTCTGAATTTAAGTGACTGATTTATTAACAATTATATATTATAAGCGCGACGATATCCCGAATAAAAACAGGCAGTTTCATGTAAGAGTGGCTGTAACTTAGAAAGTAGGCTTCAAAAACATCCGAAGATTGTTGTTCGAGCGCAGGCCTAGCTAAGACGACAGCACAAGAGATGTCAGAATGTTCTGAGTCTTTGTTACTGAGTTATTAACAATTATATATCATAAGCGCGACGATATTCCGAATAAAGACAGGCAGTTTCGTGTAAGAGTGCCTGTAACTTGTAAAGTAAGATTCAAAAACGTCCGAAGGTTGGTATTCGAGCTCAGGCCAAGCTATGACGACACCACAAGAGATTTCAGAATGTTCTGAGTCTCTGTTACTGAGTTATTAGCAATTATATATTATAAGCGCGACGATATCCCGAAAAAAAAACACTCAGTTTCATGTAAGAGTGCCTGTAACTTAAAAAGTAAGATTCAAAAAAGTTGCTGTTCGAGCTGCGACCTAGCTAAGACGACAGCACAAGAAATTTCAGAATGTTCTGAATCTAAGTTACCGAGTTAATATTGTAACGTAGTGTAACATGCTACCTACTTTTCCTCGGTTCAATAATTAATTCCTCTCGGCCGACACCCACTAAGATATGTTCAGCATAAATTGCCTTTAGTAACAATACAATTCGCACTCGGTAGAGCATGTGACGTCAGCAGAAAAAAACAATCAATTGTTATTTTCATTCGTCACCCTCACAGTTCACATTCAGTGTTGACTGAAAACATTACATGAGGACCTTTTATGAAAGACGAATGGCACCCCTTCGACCACACTTGAAGTCGTGCGTTATTGGTAAATTTGATTCATTCAGTCAGTTTAGCTTTGACCACCGACGAGGTAGGTCGATTAGGTCAATTGTAGCTTTGTTGCTCGGAACTTCCCCCCACCAGTGGTAAGGGGTCTCGTTGCAAGTTAGGTAATTGCCACCAGGGGCTTCGGTACATGCTGATCTACCAGAGCTTTTGCCTGCTGTGCGCCACCAGGGGCATTATACCTGCTGATCCGCCACCAGGGGCATTATACCTGCTGATCGCCACCAGGGGCCTTATACCTGCTGATCCGCCACCAGGGGCATTATACCTGCTGATCGCCACCAGGGTCCTTATACCTGCTGATCCACCACCAGGGGCATTATACCTGCTGATCGCCACCAGGGGCCTTATACCTGCAGATCCGCCACCAGGGGCATTATACCTGCTGATCGCCGCCAGGGGCCTTATACCTGCTGATCGCCACCAGGGGCATTATACCTGCTGATCCGCCACCAGGGGCATTATACCTGCTGATCGCCATCAGGGGCCTTATACCTGCTGATCCGCCACCAGGGGCATTATACCTGCTGATCGCCACCAGGGGCATTAATACCTGCTGATCCGCCACCAGGGGCATTATACCTGCTGATCGCCACCAGGGGCCTTATACCTGCTGATCCGCCACCAAGGGCATTATACCTGCTGATCGCCACCAGGGGCATTAATACCTGCTGATCCGCCACCAGGGGCTTTATACCTGCTGATTGCCACCAGGGGCGTTATACCTGCTGATTCGCCACCAGGGGCATTATACCTGCTGATCGCCACCAGGGGCCTTATACCTGCTGATCCGCCACCAGGGGCATTATACCTGCTGATCGCCACCAGGGGCATTAATACCTGCTGATCCGCCACCAGGGGCATTATACCTGCTGATCGCCACCAGGGGCCTTATACCTGCTGATCCGCCACCAGGGGCATTATACCTGCTGATCGCCACCAGGGGCATTAATACCTGCTGATCCGCCACCAGGGGCATTATACCTGCTGATCCGCCACCAGGGGCATTATACCTGCTGATCGCCACCAGGGGCCTTATACCTGCTGATCCGCCACCAGGGGCATTATACCTGCTGACCGCCACCAGGGGCGTTATACCTGCTGATCGCCACCAGGGGCATTGTACCTGCGATCCGTCACCAGGGGTCTAGGTGCCCATGCCGATACCAGAAGCAATTGACCAGGAACTAACCAGAAACCAGAATACCCAGAGGTAGCACCAGATCCAGAAACAACCCCCAAGGACTACTTAACCAAGACTTATATACACTTTATTTGAAGGAGTATCAATACTGCCACTTTAAACCAGAATACTCGCATAACCAGAATTTACCTAAACCAAATATTGTAAGTTGTGAATTAATGAGTTGTTTTTAATAAAGATTTTGATATTAAGGTTTTAAGACCTTTCATTGAAGTTTCGTGTTTTCTTCATTTACGACCCTGGCTATCCGACGAGCAAAACCTCGGCTGAGAAACAAAAAGCACATCACAAATTGGCGCCCGAGCAGGGACTATAAGGTCCATGCCCGTAAAAACAAAATCTTAAACACTCACACAACAAAAGGAGAATATCAGAGTTCACCATGTCCGATACCGAAGAGGGATTCGACGTTTTCGCTAGCTTAGGAGCTATCTACCTCCTAAGGAAACAGGAGTTGGTAGATCGGATGGGCCAGCTAGGTATCGAAACTGAAGGTCCTATATCCGTTCTAAGAGCCCGTTTCAGCGCTTATATTAAGGAAGCGAGGCAGCGGAAATCCACCCAGAATTTATGCGAGGAAATTCAAAATTTCACTAATGCGAGAGAATACCCTGAGGATTTGGCCCCACCCAGTAATACCAGCAGTACCGAAGAAAAGAAAATTCCAAAGTCACCGAATTTTACGGAGATATTTTTCCAGGTTCCTCCTCGTCCAGCCACTGCCAGCACCAGTAGGTGTATTGGTCGACCTCCAGAAGCACGCCAGGGGCCCAGTGCCGAAGTTAGTACCGCCGCCGGCCGTCCGCAACCCGACTCTCGAATATTGGCCAGGTTCCCCATCCGTCATGACGCTGAGGTCATGAACACCGTGAGAAAATGGGGATTGAGATTCGATTCTAAAGGCAACGCGTTGGAATTTATGGAACGGGTGGAGGAATTAATTGAATGTTACGATATCCAGCCTGAAGATATGCTAAAAGCTCTTCCAGAGGTTCTCAGAGGTACAGCCTTAGAATGGTACCGGATAAATAAGACCGAACTTAGAACATGGCGGTCGTTTCAAGATGCCTTTTTAGGACACTTCCTGCCTGCCCGCTTCGTACATAAGTTAGAGGATGAAATAATGCGACGCAAGCAAGGGCCAAGAGAGAAGGCTAAGGAGTTCATTCAGGCCACGTAGTATCTCATACATCGGGATCCCCATTTAACCCTTTCAGAATGTGTCGACCGAATTTACGATAGCCTCCGTCCGGAATATCACTTATATATTAAGAGACGAGACTTCGAGACCTTGGACGAGCTAATGAAGTTAGCCGAGGAATATGAATACATACAGGCGGAAGATCGCAACTCGCGCTCGTTGTCATCCCGACCTCCAGTTGGAGTAAACAGAAACTCGACATCGAATCGACCAACATTCAACCGTTGGTCGCCACCGCCCAGAGCAACCCTTGACCGAAGTAACTTGAACCGCACCACAGGTCAGTACGACCGAGCAACTCACTGCTGGAATTGCAAGCAGCGGGGGCATACAAAGAGTAGTTGCCATCGGCCTTTCCGACTATTTTGTTCTTACTGTGGGGAGGATGGTCGTCGGACAGATGATTGTGACTGTCATCCACACAGGGCGTCCATATTAGATGCTCGACCTGATTTGCCGAGCCAGACGGCCCTGGAGCAGACCAACGAAAGTGTTCCTTACACTGATTGAATGGAACAACCCAATTCACCAGACCCAGCGCCGGTTTCAACCAGGCCATGCGATGACCAAGTCGCAGGGGTACAAGCGCCCGGCCCGGAGCATGTGGGTGAAGTACAAATTTTAGGACAGCATTCGCCACGAGAAGCTTGGCAAGATCCAAGGTGTTTCATCCCTGTCAGGATTTGTGGCCAAACAATAAAAGCCTTGCTAGATACCGGGGCCACTAAATCATTTATAAACGCTAAAACCCGCCGAATTCTGCGAAGGAATAAATTACCAATGCGGTACCGGAAACATTTCACGCACTTGGCCAACGGAAACCCTGTCGAGAGTCGAGAGCATTATTTCCTAACCATGTACATCGGTGGACAATTAGTTCATGGGGAAGTGACATATATGGAACAGCTTACCGAAGATATGGTGTTAGGCATCGACGTGCTGTTGAACGCTGACTTCAAAATGACTTTACGAGGCAAAGAAATACCAATGGTTAAAGGTGTGCCTAGCCCAGACCGCAATCGCGTTTGCGCACTGGGAGGAAAATCGTTGTCTTGGGAACAAGAAGAAGTCTTGCGTAACTTACTCGACACGGAACTCCCAAAATTCGAACATTTACCCAGCACCACTAACGCGGCCGTACATCGTATAAAACTGAAAACCGACCAACCTTTTAAACAAAGGTGTTACCCTAGGAACCCAGCGGTGCAAAGAATTATTGACGATGAGATCAACGACTTACTCCGGGATGATAAAATGGAGCCAACCAAGAAGACGAAACCAATTAGCCAGCCGTGGGAAAGACAAGCATCACTCCCTGCTAAGATGAAGCCCCAGGTGAAGTCTGTGGTGTACCTCGACACGTTGCCGGCCACACCTCACGCTGGAATACAGGAAACCCGAAAGGTGAGTTTTAAGAAAGAATCTAACCTAGAAGACACCACCATCGCTCAACCACACAAGAAGATGCACGAAGCTGGAAGCGAAGGAGACAAGTTAACCGCCAGGAAAGTCGATCAAAAGCGGAGACGAGGAACAACTCAGAGCCCCATGCCGATCGCTATCTCCCAGTCGCCACCAATTTCTAAGGAAATTCACAACATGCCGTCCACCTCGGCAGTCGCTCCCGCCTCGCTAGCAGTAAATAAGCCACCATTCAGGAGCACAACGCCCAGCGCCAGCAGCAATAGGAGACTACCTAAGGACAAACAGGCCCTGGTTAATCCACTACAAGGTAACTTCAATAAAGATCACGAGGTCCCTGCCGCCGCCGTGCCAACCAGATCAATGCCAACGAATCAAACAATGGATAACCCGCCGGTGACCATGGGATTAAACTTCCCGATGATGCTGCAGACCAGCGGGCCTCAGGCCAGGAAAACATCGTGCAACCAGCCACCGGACACTAGACTGTACGACCCTTTCCTGGGGGTAAAGATAACTCGCCATGCGGAGTATAACCCCAAGTACCGACGGCAAAGGTTCTCTATAAAACTACGGCATGGAAAGGTACATGTGCGAATAATAAAGTCCGGAGTCGCCATCCTCGAGCATCCAAGGAGTGGGATGAAGAAGAGGATAGAGTTTACGCCCTGAAATACCGCTGTCAATCCAGGCAGTCTTGAGGATGAGTGCATTTAATTTTGTGTTATTTTTTTTTTGAATTATGACTGGTTTAAGCTTTTTTTTGATTTCCAGTCCATTTTGTTTTTTTTAATTTCTTTTGTTCCAGCAAGAAGCTGTTTGTTTTTGCTTTAAAAGCCATATAGGGCACCAGTAGGTAGTTTAAGTTAGTTTTTTTACAGGAAACTGTTTTCGTTAATTTGATGAATTAATTTTTTTTCCTTTCTTTTTCTCTTTCGTTATGAACGGTACATTTCACTTTAATAATTAGTTGTGGGTTTTACACAGTAGTATATATATAACTCGTTGTTGTTTTACCTTTTTGAATCATGGCCGGAAACTTGTCGCAGTACTTTCGTTTCTTACCTTTTTAAAGACGAGAAGGTTCTCGTCTCCAAAGGGGGGATGGTATGTAACGTAGTGTTACATGCTACCTACTTTTCCTCGGTTCAATAATTAATTCCTCTCGGCCAACACCCACTAAGATATGTTCAGCATAAATTGCCTTTAGTAACAATACAACCCAAGCAACACATAAACTCTTTAAGACTTCTTTGAATAAATTTATCAGGTCCTTACAATCTCTTAAATCAATCTTCTTAATACCGTTGCACTTAATAACCTGTTTAGTTGCTCTTTGAAAGTGTTGTTTGATTCAACTATTAAAAAAAATTCTTTCTAACATCTTAAAAACCTCTTTGACAAATATATTTATTATGTCTCTTTATAGGTCCTCTTTTAAACCTCTTTACATCAAGGAATTTCAGAGTGTATTTAGAGTATTTCATTTGTCTCTTTCAAACATTATATTGAAGATGGTTTTATTAAAACATCTTTATAAATGCTTAACATCCCATCTTCTAGTAGTGTATATTTTATCTTTAAGGAAGGTTATTAAAAAAAACTTTTTGTTTTGTCTTTGCCTTGTATTGATAAATTTGGCTTTAAATCGATTAATAAATGTGAAGTCAAACAATAATTATATGTGGTGTAATGAAATTACACACAGACGCAAACCTATACAGCTGCCGAAATTTCCCATCTTTTTCTTGCTCATGTGTGGCTATGAAAAGAGATTATATCAATGATACCTTAATGACTTCTTAACGAACTCTTTAAGCAGTCGATATAAAAATGGAAAGTGTATTTATATGTCGAACACAAAAACATTTATATAAAGGGTGACACTGTTAAATTAAATTTCAGATATTATTTATAATTACCACAAATATTATTTTTTGTAATATTTTAATACCTTAATATCTTACAATAAAACATTGTGTAGGTAAAATGTTTATTTTATGTTTTTTATTAAATTTGAATAATATTGTTTATGTATGTACATATCTTAGATGTTCCTTCTTTTTAGAACTTTTAGCTTTTGTTCAACGAAATTTTACAAATTTATGGCTATACAAACTAAATTTTAACAATTTTTTGTATATTCTGCTCTGAATGTTATCCAAAAGCCCGAGAATCGCATTTTCAGAGCAGAAAATAAAACCAAAAAAAATGCGGAATTTTTAGCGTTTTTTTTAATCAATCGACGTCGTACTGACATAAGTACATTGATATATATTTACATACACATTTTGGTCCAAAAGTCCACTTCTCACTTATTACAACTTAAAATGATTCAAAACCCATAACACATTATGGAACAGTTCAATAATAAAAATGAGGCACCCTGTTGTAGTATTCGTGATGACGCCATATTACTTGCAATTAATTTCAGTACAAATTATTATTTATGTGATTCAAATTACGATTGCATATGAATTTATAGCAATAACACACTAACTTTCTACACAATGCTTCACTTTTAATTGTTAAAACCACTTTAGACTGTATTTTATACAGTTTCTGTCAACTCCGTGGGGAGTTTTTTTATTTTTTTATTAATAAATATATGCATTATGTTACTAAATTTGTGGCGCATTTATTTAACCGATGTAGAATGTGTGATTTCAAAATAAATCTTTTTTGGCACATCAAAACACAGATATACAACACCAGAAAAATGAGTTTAGTTTCTATTATAATGTGTAAAATAAATCAGGCATTGAATGTGATGAAAAAAAGTCATCTTGATCTGGCATTTTATTTAAGTTCATTCTTTTTCGTTTCAATTGTATTAAATTTGCTTTTGTGTAAAAGAGATAGAGATTTGTCAATATTATTTTTTTTTCTTCCATAAATTATTCACTCAAACGAAAAACATCTTTAAAAGATCTATAATAAGAACTCTTCCTCCTATGGAGTTGGCTCCACCCCTTTGGTCCCATTGGGGTCTTAATGACCTCTTGAAGATAGTGAAAAGAGTTAAAAGCTCTTGCGAAAGTAGACTTCAAGATATTTGAAAGAGTCCATTGTGTTGCTTGGGAATTCGCACTCGGTAGAGCATGTGACGTCAGCAGAAAAAAAACAATCAATTGTTATTTTCATTCGTCACCCTCACAGTTCACATTCAGTGTTGACTGAAAACATTACATGAGGACCTTTTATGAAAGACGAAAGGCACCCCTTCGACCACACTTGAAGTCGTGCGTTATTGGTAAATTTGATTCATTCAGTCAGTTTAGCTTTGACCACCGACGAGGTAGGTCGATTAGGTCAATTGTAGCTTTGTTGCTCGGAACTTCCCCCCACCAGTGGTAAGGGGTTTCGTTGCAAGTTAGGTAATTGCCACCAGGGGCTTCGGTACCTGCTGATCTACCAGAGCTTTTGCCTGCTGTGCGCCACCAGAGGCATTATACCTGCTGATCCGCCACCAGGGGCATTATACCTGCTGATCGCCACCAGGGGCCTTATACCTGCTGATCCGCCACCAGGGGCATTATACCTGCTGATCGCCACCAGGGGCCTTATACCTGCTGATCCGCCACCAGGGGCATTATACCTGCTGATCGCCACCAGGGGCCTTATACCTGCAGATCCGCCACCAGGGGCATTATACCTGCTGATCGCCGCCAGGGGCCTTATACCTGCTGATCGCCACCAGGGGCATTATACCTGCTGATCCGCCACCAGGGGCATTATACCTGCTGATCGCCACCAGGGGCCTTATACCTGCTGATCCGCCACCAGGGGCATTATACCTGCTGATCGCCACCAGGGGCATTAATACCTGCTGATCCGCCACCAGGGGCATTATACCTGCTGATCGCCACCAGGGGCCTTATACCTGCTGATCCGCCACCAAGGGCATCATACCTGCTGATCGCCACCAGGGGCATTAATACCTGCTGATCCGCCACCAGGGGCTTTATACCTGCTGATTGCCACCAGGGGCGTTATACCTGCTGATCCGCCACCAGGGGCATTATACCTGCTGATCGCCACCAGGGGCCTTATACCTGCTGATCCGCCACCAGGGGCATTATACCTGCTGATCGCCACCAGGGGCATTAATAGCTGCTGATCCGCCACCAGGGGCATTATACCTGCTGATCGCTACCAGGGGCCTTATACCTGCTGATCCGCCACCAGGGGCATTATACCTGCTGATCGCCACCAGGGGTATTAATACCTGCTGATCCGCCACCAGGGGCACTATACCTGCTGATCCGCCACCAGGGGCATTATACCTGCTGATCGCCACCAGGGGCCTTATACCTGCTGATCCGCCACCAGGGGCATTATACCTGCTGATCGCCACCAGGGGCGTTATACCTGCTGATCGCCACCAGGGGCATTGTACCTGCCGATCCGTCACCAGGGGTCTAGGAGCCCATGCCGATACCAGAAGCAATTGACCAGGAACTAACCAGAAACCAGAATACCCAGAGGTAGCACCAGATCCAGAAACAACCCCCAAGGACTACTTAACCAAGACTTATATACACTTTATTTGAAGGAGTATCAATACTGCCACTTTAAACCAGAATACCCGCATAACCAGAATTTACCTAAACCAAATATTGTAAGTTGTGAATTAATGAGTTGTTTTTAATAAAGATTTTGGTTTAAGGTTTTAAGACCTTTCATTGAAGTTTCGTGTTTTCTTCATTTACGACCCTGGCTATCCGACGAGCAAAACCTCGGCTGAGAAACAAAAAGCACATCACAATATCAATTATATATTATAAGCGTGAAGATATCCCGAATAAAAACAGGCAGTTTAATGTGAGAGTGCCTGTAACTTAAAAAAGTAAGATTCAGAAAAGTCTGAAAGCATGTGCTCGGACTCAGACCTACCTAAGACGACAGCACAAGAGATTTCAGAATGTTCTGAGTTTAAGTTACTCAGGTAGTAGCAATTATATATTATAAGCGCGACGATATCCCGAATAAAAACAGGCAGTTTCATTTAAGAGTGACTGTAACTTAGAAAGCAAGTTTCAAAAATATCCGAAGATTGGTGTTCGAGCTCAGACCTAGCTAAGACGACACCACAAGAGATTTCAGAATGTTCTGAGTCTCTGTTACTGAGTTGTTAGCAATTATATATTATAAGCGCGACGATATCCCGATAAAAAACAGGCAGTTTCATGTAAGAGTGATTGTAACTTAAAAAGTAAGATTCACAAAAGCCTGAAAGCTTGTGCTCGAGTTCTGACCTACCTAAGACGATATCACAAGAGATTTTAGAATGTTCTGAGTTTTAGTTACTGAGTTATTAGTAATTATATATTATATGCGCGACGATATCCCGAATAAAAACAGGCAATTTCATGTGAGAGTGCCTGTAACTTAAAAAGTAAGATTCAGAAAAGCCTGAAAGGTTGTGCTCGAGCTCAAACTTTCCTTAAACGACAGCACGAGAGATTTCAGAATGTTCTGATCCTTTGTTACGGAGTTATTACCAATTATATATTATAAGCAGACGATATCCCGAATAAAACTAGGCAGTTTCATGTAAGAATGCCTGTAACTTAAAAAGTAAGACTCAGAAAAGCCTGAAATCATGTTCTCGAGCTCAGACTTACCTAAGACAACAGCAAAAGAGATTTCAGAATGTTGAGAGTTTTAGTTACTGAGTTATTAGCAATTATATATTATGAGCGCGACGATATCCCGAACAAAAACAGGCAGTTTCATGTAAGAGTGCCTGTAACTTAAAAAGTAAGATTCAAAAACGTCCGAAGGTTTGTGTTTGAGCTCAGACCTAGCTAAGACGACAGCACAAGAGATGTCAGAATGTTCTGAGTCTTTGTTACTGAGTTATTAACAATTATATATCATAAGCGCGACGATATTCCGAATAAAGACAAGCAGTTTCGTGTAAGAGTGCCTGTAACTTGTAAAGAAAGATTCAAAAACGTCCGAAGGTTGGTATTCGAGCTCAGGCCAAGCTAAGACGACACCACAAGATATTTCAGAATGTTCTGAGTCTCTGTTACTGAGTTATTAGCAATTATATATTATAAGCGCGACGATATCCCGAAAAAAACACTCAGTTTCATGTAAGAGTGCCGGTAACTTAAAAAGTAAGATTCAAAAAAGTCTGAACATTGGTGTTCGAGCTAAGACCTAGCTAAGACGACAGCACAAGAAATTTCAGAATGTTCTGAAGTTACCGAGTTAATATCAATTATATATTATAAGCGCGTCCATATCCCGAATAAAAACATGCAGTTCCATGTAAGAGTGCCTGTAACTTAAAAAGGAAGATTCGGAAAAGTCTGAAAGCATGTGCTCGGGCTCAGACCTAACTAAGACGACAGCACAAGAGATTTCAGAATGTTCTGAGTTTAAGTTACTGAGTTATTAGCAATTATATATTATAAGCGCGAAGATATACCGAATAAAAACATGCAGTTTCATGTGAGAGTGCCTGTAACTTAAAAAAGTAAGATTCAGAAAAGTCTGAAAGCATGTGCTCGGGCTCAGACCTACCTAAGGCGACAGCATAAGAGATTTCAGAATGTTCTGAGTTTAAGTTACTCAGGTATTAGCAATTATATATTATAAGCGCGACGATATCCCGAATAAAAACAGGCAGTTTCATTTAAGAGTGACTGTAACTTAGAAAGCAAGATTCAAAAATATCCGAAGATTGGTGTTCGAGCTCAGACCTAGCTAAGACGACACCACAAGAGATTTCAGAATGTTCTGAGTCTCTGTTACTGAGTTGTTAGCAATTATATGTTATAAGCGCGACGATATCCCGATAAAAACAGGCAGTTTCATGTGAGAGTGCCTGTAACTTAAAAAAGTAAGATTCAGAAAAGTCTGAAAGCATGTGCTCGGACTCAGACCTACATAAGGCGACAGCACAAGAGATTTCAGAATGTTCTGAGTTTAAGTTACTGAGTTATTAGTAATTATATATTATAAGCGCGACGATATCCCGATAAAAAACAGGCAGTTTCATGTAAGAGTGATTGTAGATTAAAAAGTAAGATTCACAAAAGCCTGAAAGCTTGTGCTCGAGTTTAGACCTACCTAAGACGACAGCACAAGAGATTTTAGTATGTTCTGAGTTTAAGTTACTGAGTTATTAGTAATTATATATTATATGCGCGACGATATCCCAAATAAAAACAGGCAATTTCATGTGAGAGTGCCTGTAACTTAAAAAGTAAGATTCAGAAAAGCCTGAAAGCTTGTGCTCGAGTTTAGACCTACCTAAGGCGACAGCACAAGAGATTTCAGAATGTTGAGAGTTTTAGTTAGTGAGTTATTAGCAATTATATATTATAAGCGCGACAATATCCCGAAAAAAAACAGGCAGTTTCATGTAAGAGTGCCTGTAACTTAAAAAGTAAGATTGAAAAACGTCCGAGGGATAGTCCTCGAGCTCAGACCTAGATAAGACGACAGGGCAAGAGATTTCAGAATGTTCTGAGTCTCTGTTACTGAGTTATTAGCAATTATATATTATAAGCGCGACGATATCCCGAAAAAAAACAGGCAGTTTCATGCAAGAGTGCAGGTAACTTAAAAAGTAAGATTCAAAAAAGTCTGAACATTGGTGTTAGAGCTCATACCTAGCTAAGACGACAGCACAAGAAATTTCAGAATGTCCTAATCTAAGTTACAGAGTTAATATCAATTATATATTATAAGCGCGACCATATCCCGAATAAAAACATGCAGTTCCATGTTAGAGTGCCGGTAACTTAAAAAGTAAGATTCAAAAAAGTCTGAAAGTTGGTGCTTGAGCTCAGGCCTAGCTATAACGACAGCACAAGAGATCTCAGAATATTCTGAATTTAAGTTACTGATTTATTGACAATTATATATTATAAGCGCGACGATATCCCGAATAAAAACAGGCAGTTTCATGTAAGAGTGGCTGTAACTTAGAAAGTAAGCTTCAAAAACATCCGAAGATTGTTGTTCGAGCGCAGACCCAGCTAAGACGACAGCACAAAAGATGTCAGAATGTTCTGAGTCTTTGTACTGAGTTATTAACAATTATATATCATAAGCGCGACGATATTCCGAATAAAGACAGGCAGTTTCGTGTAAGAGTGCCTGTAACTTGTAAAGTAAGATTCAAAAACGTCCGAAGGTTGGTATTCCAGCTCAGGCCAAGCTATGACGACACCACAAGAGACTTCAGAATGTTCTGAGTCTCTGTTACTGAGTTATTAGCAATTATATATTATAAGCGCGACGATATCCCGAAAAAAAACACTCAGTTTCATGTAAGAGTGCCTGTAACTTAAAAAGTAAGATTCAAAAAAGTCTGAACATTGCTGTTCGAGCTGCGACCTAGCTAAGACGACAGCACAAGAAATTTCAGAATGTTCTGAATCTAAGTTACCGAGTTAATATCAATTATATATTATAAGCGCGAAGATATCCCGAATAAAAACAGGCAGTTTCATGTGAGAGTGCCTGTAACTTAAAAAAGTAAGATTCAGAAAAGTCTGAAAGCATGTGCTCGGGCTCAGACCTACCTAAGACGACAGCACAAGAGATTTCAGAATGTTCTGAGTTTAAGTTACTCAGGTAGTAGCAATTATATATTATAAGCGCGACGATATCCCGAATAAAAACAGGCAGTTTCATTTAAGAGTGGCTGTAACTTAGAAAGCAAGTTTCAAAAATATCCGAAGATTGGTGTTCGAGCTCAGACCTAGCTAAGACGACACCACAAGAGATTTCAGAATGTTCTGAGTCTCTGTTACTGAGTTGTTAGCAATTATATATTATAAGCGCGACGATATCCCGATAAAAAACAGGCAGTTTCATGTAAGAGTGATTGTAACTTAAAAAGTAAGATTCACAAAAGCCTGAAAGCTTGTGCTCGAGTTCAGACCTACCTAAGACGACAGCAAAAGATATTTTAGAATGTTCTAAGTTTAAGTTACTGAGTTATTAGTAATTATATATTATAAGCGCGACGATATCCCGATAAAAAACAGGCAGTTTCATGTAAGAGTGATTGTAACTTAAAAAGTAAGATTCACAAAAGCCTGAAAGCTTGTGCTCGAGTTCTGACCTACCTAAGACGACAGCACAAGAGATTTTAGAATGTTCTGAGTTTTAGTTACTGAGTTATTAGTAATTATATATTATATGCGCGACGATATCCCGAATAAAAACAGGCAATTTCATGTGAGAGTGCCTGTAACTTAAAAAGTAAGATTCAGAAAAGCCTGAAAGGTTGTGCTCGAGCTCAAACTTTCCTTAAACGACAGCACGAGAGATTTCAGAATGTTCTGAGCCTTTGTTACGGAGTTATTACCAATTATATATTATAAGCAGACGATATCGCGAATAAAACTAGGCAGTTTCATGTAAGAATGCCTGTAACTTAAAAAGTAAGACTCAGAAAAGCCTGAAATCATGTTCTCGAGCTCAGACTTACCTAAGACAACAGCAAAAGAGATTTCAGAATGTTGAGAGTTTTAGTTACTGAGTTATTAGCAATTATATATTATGAGCGCGACGATATCCCGAACAAAAACATGCAGTTTCATGTAAGAGTGCCTGTAACTTAAAAAGTAAGATTCAAAAACGTCCGAAGGTTTGTGTTTGAGCTCAGACCTAGCTAAGACGACAGCACAAGAGATGTCAGAATGTTCTGAGTCTTTGTTACTGAGTTATTAACAATTATATATCATAAGCGCGACGATATTCCGAATAAAGACAGGCAGTTTCGTGTAAGAGTGCCTGTAACTTGTAAAGTAAGATTCAAAAACGTCCGAAGGTTGGTATTCGAGCTCAGGCCAAGCTAAGACGACACCACAAGATATTTCAGAATGTGCTGAGTCTCTGTTACTGAGTTATTAGCAATTATATATTATAAGCGCGACGATATCCCGAAAAAAACACTCAGTTTCATGTAAGAGTGCCGGTAACTTAAAAAGTAAGATTCAAAAAAGTCTGAACATTGGTGTTCGAGCTAAGACCTAGCTAAGACGACAGCACAAGAAATTTCAGAATGTTCTGAAGTTACCGAGTTAATATCAATTATATATTATAAGCGCGTCCATATCCCGAATAAAAACATGCAGTTCCATGTAAGAGTGCCTGTAACTTAAAAAGGAAGATTCGGAAAAGTCTGAAAGCATGTGCTCGGGCTCAGACCTAACTAAGACGACAGCACAAGAGATTTCAGAATGTTCTGAGTTTAAGCTACTGAGCTATTAGCAATTATATATTATAAGCGCGAAGATATCCCGAATAAAAACATGCAGTTCCATGTAAGAGTGCCTGTAACTTAAAAAGGAAGATTCGGAAAAGTCTGAAAGCATGTGCTCGGGCTCAGACCTAACTAAGACGACAGCACAAGAGATTTCAGAATGTTCTGAGTTTAAGTTACTGACTTATTAGCAATTATATATTATAAGCGCGAAGATATCCCGAATAAAAACAGGCAGTTTCATGTGAGAGTGCCTGTAACTTAAAAAAGTAAGATTCAGAAAAGTCTGAAAGCATGTGCTCGGGCTCAGACCTACATAAGGCGACAGCACAAGAGATTTCAGAATGTTCTGAGTTTAAGTTTTGAGTTATTAGTAATTATATATTATAAGCGCGACGATATCCCGATAAAAAACAGGCAGTTTCATGTAAGAGTGATTGCAGCTTAAAAAGTAAGATTCACAAAAGCCTGAAAGCTTGTGCTCGAGTTTAGACCTACCTAAGACGACAGCACAAGAGATTTTAGTATGTTCTGAGTTTAAGTTACTGAGTTATTAGTAATTATATATTATATGCGCGACGATATCCCAAATAAAAACAGGCAATTTCATGTGAGAGTGCCTGTAACTTAAAAAGTAAGATTCAGAAAAGCTTGACAGCTTGTGCTCGAGCTCAGACCTACTTAAAACGACAGCACAAGAGATTTCAGAATGTTGAGAGTTTTAGTTAGTGAGTTATTAGCAATTATATATTATAAGCGCGACGATATCCCGAAAAAAAACAGGCAGTTTCATGTAAGAGTGCCTGTAACTTAAAAAGTAAGATTCACAAAAGCCTGAAAGCTTGTGCTCGAGTTTAGACCTACCTAAGACGACAGCACAAGAGATTTTAGTATGTTCTGAGTTTAAGTGACTGAGTTATTAGCAATTATATATTATAAGCGCGACGATATCCCGAATAAAAACAGGCAGTTTCATTTAAGAGTGACTGTAACTTAGAAAGCAAGATTCAAAAATATCCGAAGATTGGTGTTCGAGCTCAGACCTAGCTAAGACGACACCACAAGAGATTTCAGAATGTTCTGAGTCTCTGTTACTGAGTTGTTAGCAATTATATGTTATAAGCGCGACGATATCCCGATAAAAACAGGCAGTTTCATGTGAGAGTGCCTGTAACTTAAAAAAGTAAGATTCAGAAAAGTCTGAAAGCATGTGCTCGGGCTCAGACCTACATAAGGCGACAGCACAAGAGATTTTAGAATGTTCTGAGTTTTAGTTACTGAGTTATTAGTAATTATATATTATATGCGCGACGATATCCCGAATAAAAACAGGCAATTTCATGTGAGAGTGCCTGTAACTTAAAAAGTAAGATTCAAAAACGTCCGAAGGTTGGTATTCGAGCTCAGGCCAAGCTAAGACGACACCACAAGATATTTCAGAATGTTCTGAGTCTCTGTTACTGAGTTATTAGCAATTATATATTATAAGCGCGACGATATCCCGAATAAAAACAGGCAGTTTCATTTAAGAGTGACTGTAACTTAGAAAGCAAGATTCAAAAATATCCGAAGATTGGTGTTCGAGCTCAGACCTAGCTAAGACGACACCACAAGAGATTTCAGAATGTTCTGAGTCTCTGTTACTGAGTTGTTAGCAATTATATGTTATAAGCGCGACGATATCCCGATAAAAACAGGCAGTTTCATGTGAGAGTGCCTGTAACTTAAAAAAGTAAGATTCAGAAAAGTCTGAAAGCATGTGCTCGGGCTCAGACCTACCTAAGACGACAGAACAAGAGATTTTAGTATGTTCTGAGTTTAAGTTACTGAGTTATTAGTAATTATATATTATATGCGCGACGATATCGCAAATAAAAACAGGCAATTTCATGTGAGAGTGCCTGTAACTTAAAAAGTAAGATTCAGAAAAGCCTGAAAGGTTGTGCTCGAGCTCAAACTTTCCTTAAACGACAGCACGAGAGATTTCAGAATGTTCTGAGCCTTTGTTACGGAGTTATTACTAATTATATATTATAAGCAGACGATATCCCGAATAAAACTAGGCAGTTTCATGCAAGAGTGCCTGTAACTTAGAAGGTAAGCTTCAAAAACATCCGAAGATTGTTGTTCGATCGCAGACCTAGCTAAGACGACAGCACAAGAGATGTCAGAATGTTCCGAGTCTTTGTTACTGAGTTATTAACAATTATATATCATAAGCGCGACGATATTCCGAATAAAGACAGGCAGTTTCGTGTAAGAGTGCCTGTAACTTGTAAAGTAAGATTCAAAAACGTCCGAAGGTTTGTGTTTGAGCTCAGACCTAGCTAAGACGACAGCAGAAGAGATTTCAGAATATTCTGAATCTTAGTTACTGAGTTATAATCAATTATATATTATAAGCGCGACGATATCCCGAATAAAAACATGCAGTTCCATGTAAGAGTGCCGGTAACTTAAAAAGTAAGATTCAAAAAAGTTTGAAAGTTGGTGATCGCGCTCAGGTCTAGCTAAGACGACAGTACAAGAGATTTCAGAGTGTTCTGAGTCTTAGTTACTGAGTTATTAGCAATTATATATTATAAGCGCGACGATATCCCGAATAAAAACATTCAGTTTCATGTAAGAGTGCCGGTAACTTAAAAAGTAAGATTCAAAAAAGTCTGAACATTGGTGTTCGAGCTCAGACCTGGCTAAGACGACAGCGCAAAAGATTTCTGAATATTCTGAATCTTAGTTACTGAGTTATAAGCAATTATATATTATAAGCGCGACAATATCCCGAATAAGAACATGCAGTTCCATGTAAGAGTGCCGGTAACTTAAAAAGTAAGATTCAAAAAACTCTGAACATTGGTGTTCGAGCTCAAACCTAGCTAAGACGACAGCGCAAGAGATTACAGAACGTTCTGAGTTTAAGTTACTGAGTTATTAGCAATTATATATTATAAGCGCGACGATATCCCGAATAAAAACAGGCAGTTTCATGTAAGAGTGATTGTAACTTAAAAAGTAAGATTCAGAAAAGCTTGACAGCTTGTGCTCGAGCTCAGACCTACTTAAAACGACAGCACAAGAGATTTCAGAATGTTGAGAGTTTTAGTTAGTGAGTTATTAGCAATTATATATTATAAGCGCGACGATATCCCGAAAAAAAACAGGCAGTTTCATGTAAGAGTGCCTGTAACTTAAAAAGTAAGATTGAAAAACGTCCGATGGATGGTGCTCGAGCTCAGACCTAGATAAGACGACAGGGCAAGAGATTTCAGAATGTTCTGAGTCTCTATTACTGAGTAGTCAGCAATTATATATTATAAGCGCGACGATATCCCGAAAAAAAACAGGCAGTTTCATGCAAGAGTGCCGGTAACTTAAAAAGTAAGATTCAAAAAAGTCTGAACATTGGTGTTAGAGCTCATACCTAGCTAAGACGACAGCACAAGAAATTTCAGAATGTCCTAATCTAAGTTACAGAGTTAATATCAATTATTTATTATAAGCGCGACCATATCCCGAATAAAAACATGTAGTTCCATGTTAGAGTGCCGGTAACTCAAAAAGTAAGATTCAAAAAAGTCTGAAAGTTGGTGCTTGAGCTCAGGCCTAGCTATAACGACAGCACAAGAGATCTCAGAATATTCTGAATTTAAGTTACTGATTTATTAACAATTATATATTATAAGCGCGACGATATCCCGAATAAAAACAGGCAGTTTCATGTAAGAGTGGCTGTAGCTTAGAAAGTAAGCTTCAAAAACATCCGAAGATTGTTGTTCGAGCGCAGACCTAGCTAAGACGACAGCACAAGAAATGTCAGAATGTTCTGAGTCTTTGTTACTGAGTTATTAACAATTATATATCATAAGCGCGACGATATTCCAAATAAAGACAGGCAGTTTCGTGTAAGAGTGCCTGTAACTTGTAAAGTAAGATTCAAAAACGTCCGAAGGTTGGTATTCGAGCTCAGGCCAAGCTATGACGACACCACAAGAGATTTCAGAATGTTCTGAGTCTCTGTTACTGAGTTATTAGCAATTATATATTATAAGCGCGACGATATCCCGAAAAAAAACACTCAGTTTCTTGTAAGAGTGCCTGTAACTTAAAAAGTAAGATTCAAAAAAGTCTGAACATTGCTGTTCGAGCTGCGACCTAGCTAAGACGACAGCACAAGAAATTTCAGAATGTTCTGAGTCTAAGTTACCGAGTTAATATCAATTATATATTATAAGCGCGAAGATATCCCGAATAAAAACAGGCAGTTTCATGTGAGAGTGCCTGTAACTTAAAAAAGTAAGATTCAGAAAAGTCTGAAAGCATGTGCTCGGGCTCAGACCTACCTAAGACGACAGCACAAGAGATTTCAGAATGTTCTGAGTTTAAGTTACTCAGGTATTAGCAATTATATATTATAAGCGCGACGATATCCCGAATAAAAACAGGCAGTTTCATTTAAGAGTGGCTGTAACTTAGAAAGCAAGTTTCAAAAATATCCGAAGATTGGTGTTCGAGCTCAGACCTAGCTAAGACGACACCACAAGAGATTTCAGAATGTTCTGAGTCTCTGTTACTGAGTTGTTAGCAATTATATATTATAAGCGCGACGATATCCCGATAAAAAACAGGCAGTTTCATGTAAGAGTGATTGTAACTTAAAAAGTAAGATTCACAAAAGCCTGAAAGCTTGTGCTCGAGTTCAGACCTACCTAAGACGACAGCACAAGATATTTTAGAATGTTCTGAGTTTAAGTTACTGAGCTATTAGTAATTATATATTATATGCGCGACGATATCCCGAACAAAAACAGGCAATTTCATGTGAGAGTGCCTGTAACTTAAAAAGTAAGATTCAGACAAGCCTGAAAGGTTGTGCTCGAGCTCAAACTTTCCTTAAACGACAGCACGAGAGATTTCAGAATGTTCTGAGCCTTTGTTACGGAGTTATTACCAATTATATATTATAAGCAGACGATATCCCGAATAAAACTAGGCAGTTTCATGTAAGAGTGCCTGTAACTTAAAAAGTAAGACTCAGAAAAGCCTGAAATCATGTTCTCGAGCTCAGACTTACCTAAGACAACAGCAAAAGAGATTTGAGAATGTTGAGAGTTTTAGTTACTGAGTTTTTAGCAATTATATATTATGAGCGCGACGATATCCCGAACAAAAACAGGCAGTTTCATGTAAGAGTGCCTGTAACTTAAAAAGTAAGATTCAAAAACGTCCGAAGGTTTGTGTTTGAGCTCAGACCTAGCTAAGACGACAGCACAAGAGATGTCAGAATGTTCTGAGTCTTTGTTACTGAGTTATTAACAATTATATATCATAAGCGCGACGATATTCCGAATAAAGACAGGCAGTTTCGTGTAAGAGTGCCTGTAACTTGTAAAGTAAGATTCAAAAACGTCCGAAGGTTGGTATTCGAGCTCAGGCCAAGCTAAGACGACACCACAAGATATTTCAGAATGTTCTGAGTCTCTGTTACTGAGTTATTAGCAATTATATATTATAAGCGCGACGATATCCCGAAAAAAACACTCAGTTTCATGTAAGAGTGCCGGTAACTTAAAAAGTAAGATTCAAAAAAGTCTGAACATTGGTGTTCGAGCTAAGACCTAGCTAAGACGACAGCACAAGAAATTTCAGAATGTTCTGAATCTAAGTTACCGAGTTAATATCAATTATATATTATAAGCGCGTCCATATCCCGAATAAAAACATGCAGTTCCATGTAAGAGTGCCTGTAACTTAAAAAGGAAGATTCGGAAAAGTCTGAAAGCATGCGCTCGGGCTCAGACCTAACTAAGATGACAGCACAAGAGATTTCAGAATGTTCTGAGTTTAAGTTACTGAGTTATTAGCAATTATATATTATAAGCGCGAAGATATCCCGAATAAAAACAGGCAGTTTCATGTGAGAGTGCCTGTAACTTAAAAAAGTAAGATTCAGAAAAGTCTGAAAGCATGTGCTCGGGCTCAGACCTACCTAAGGCGACAGCACAAGAGATTTCAGAATGTTCTGAGTTTAAGTTACTCAGGTATTAGCAATTATATATTATAAGCGCGACGATATCCCGAATAAAAACAGGCAGTTTCATTTAAGAGTGACTGTAACTTAGAAAGCAAGATTCAAAAATATCCGAAGATTGGTGTTCGAGCTCAGACCTAGCTAAGACGACACCACAAGAGATTTCAGAATGTTCTGAGTCTCTGTTACTGAGTTGTTAGCAATTATATGTTATAAGCGCGACGATATCCCGATAAAAACAGGCAGTTTCATGTGAGAGTGCCTGTAACTTAAAAAAGTAATATTCAGAAAAGTCTGAAAGCATGTGCTCGGGCTCAGACCTACCTAAGGCGACAGCACAAGAGATTTCAGAATGTTCTGAGTTTAAGTTACTGAGTTATTAGTAATTATATATTAAAAGCGCGACGATATCCCGATAAAAAACAGGCAGTTTCATGTAAGAGTGATTGAAGCTTAAAAAGTAAGATTCACAAAAGCCTGAAAGCTTGTGCTCGAGTTTAGACCTACCTAAGACGACAGCACAAGAGATTTTAGTATGTTCTGAGTTTAAGTTACTGAGTTATTAGTAATTATATATTATATGCGCGACGATATCCCAAATAAAAACAGGCAATTTCATGTGAGACTGCCTGCAACTTAAAAAGTAAGATTCAGAAAAGCCTGAAAGGTTGTGCTCGAGCTCAAACTTTCCTTAAACGACAGCACGAGAGATTTCAGAATGCTCTGAGCCTTTGTTATGGAGTTATTACCAATTATATATTATAAGCAGACGATATCCCGAATAAAACTAGGCAGTTTCATGTAATAGTGCCTGTAACTTAAAAAGTAGGACTCAGAAAAGGCTGAAATCATGTTCTCGAGCTCAGACTTACCTAAGACAACAGCAAAAGAGATTTGAGAATGTTGAGAGTTTTAGCTACTGAGTTTTTAGCAATTATATATTATGAGCGCGACGATATCCCGAACAAAAGCAGGCAGTTTCATGTAAGAGTGCCTGTAACTTAAAAAGTAAGATTCAAAAACGTCCGAAGGTTTGTGTTTGAGCTCAGACCTAGCTAAGACGACAGCACAAGAGATGTCAGAATGTTCTGAGTCTTTGTTACTGAGTTATTAACAATTATATATCATAAGCGCGACGATATTCCGAATAAAGACAGGCAGTTTCGTGTAAGAGTGCCTGTAACTTGTAAAGTAAGATTCAAAAACGTCCGAAGGTTGGTATTCGAGCTCAGGCCAAGCTAAGACGACACCACAAGATATTTCAGAATGTTCTGAGTCTCTGTTACTGAGTTATTAGCAATTATATATTATAAGCGCGACGATATCCCGAAAAAACACTCAGTTTCATGTAAGAGTGCCGGTAACTTAAAAAGTAAGATTCAAAAAAGTCTGAACATTGGTGTTCGAGCTAAGACCTAGCTAAGACGACAGCACAAGAAATTTCAGAATGTTCTGAATCTAAGTTACCGAGTTAATATCAATTATATATTATAAGCGCGTCCATATCCCGAATAAAAACATGCAGTTCCATGTAAGAGTGCCTGTAACTTAAAAAGGAAGATTCGGAAAAGTCTGAAAGCATGCGCTCGGGCTCAGACCTAACTAAGATGACAGCACAAGAGATTTCAGAATGTTCTGAGTTTAAGTTACTGAGTTATTAGCAATTATATATTATAAGCGCGAAGATATCCCGAATAAAAACAGGCAGTTTCATGTGAGAGTGCCTGTAACTTAAAAAAGTAAGATTCAGAAAAGTCTGAAAGCATGTGCTCGGGCTCAGACCTACCTAAGGCGACAGCACAAGAGATTTCATAATGTTCTGAGTTTAAGTTACTCAGGTATTAGCAATTATATATTATAAGCGCGACGATATCCCGAATAAAAACAGGCAGTTTCATTTAAGAGTGACTGTAACTTAGAAAGCAAGATTCAAAAATATCCGAAGATTGGTGTTCGAGCTCAGACCTAGCTAAGACGACACCACAAGAGATTTCAGAATGTTCTGAGTCTCTGTTACTGAGTTGTTAGCAATTATATGTTATAAGCGCGACGATATCCCGATAAAAACAGGCAGTTTCATGTGAGAGTGCCTGTAACTTAAAAAAGTAATATTCAGAAAAGTCTGAAAGCATGTGCTCGGGCTCAGACCTACCTAAGGCGACAGCACAAGAGATTTCAGAATGTTCTGAGTTTAAGTTACTGAGTTATTAGTAATTATATATTAAAAGCGCGACGATATCCCGATAAAAAACAGGCAGTTTCATGTAAGAGTGATTGAAGCTTAAAAAGTAAGATTCACAAAAGCCTGAAAGCTTGTGCTCGAGTTTAGACCTACCTAAGACGACAGCACAAGAGATTTTAGTATGTTCTGAGTTTAAGTTACTGAGTTATTAGTAATTATATATTATATGCGCGACGATATCCCAAATAAAAACAGGCAATTTCATGTGAGACTGCCTGCAACTTAAAAAGTAAGATTCAGAAAAGCCTGAAAGGTTGTGCTCGAGCTCAAACTTTCCTTAAACGACAGCACGAGAGATTTCAGAATGCTCTGAGCCTTTGTTATGGAGTTATTACCAATTATATATTATAAGCAGACGATATCCCGAATAAAACTAGGCAGTTTCATGCAAGAGTGCCTGTAACTTAAAAAGGAAGACTCAGAAAAGCCTGAAATCATGTTCTCGAGCTCAGAACTACCTAAGACAACAGCAAAAGAGATTTCAGAATGTTGAGAGTTTTAGTTACTGAGTTATTAGCAATTATATATTATGAGCGCTACGATATCCCGAACAAAAACAGGCAGTTTCATGTAAGAGTGCCTGTAACTTAAAAAGTAAGATTCAAAAACGTCCGAAGGTTTGTGTTTGAGCTCAGACCTTGCTAAGACGACAGAACAAGAGATTTCAGAATGTTCTGAGTCTTTGTTACTGAGTTATTAGCAACTATATATTATAAGCGCAACGATATCCAGAATAAAAACACTCAGTTTCATGTGAGAGTGCCGGTAACTTAAAAAGTAATATTCAAAAAAGTCTGAAAGTTGGTGCTCGAGCTCAAGCCTAGCTAAGACGACAGCACAAGAGATTTCAAAATGTCCTGAGTCTTAGTTACTGAGTTATTAGCAATTATATATTATAAGCGCGACGATATCCCGAATAAAAACAGGCAGTTTCATATAAGAGTGATTGTAACATAAAAAGAAAGATTCAAAAACATCCGAAGGTTGGTATTCGAGCTCAGGCCAAGCTAAGACGACACCACAAGATATTTCAGAATGTTCTGAGTCTCTGTTACTGAGTTATTAGCAATTATATATTATAAGCGCGACGATATCCCGAAAAAAACACTCAGTTTCATGTAAGAGTGCCGGTAACTTAAAAAGTAAGATTCAAAAAAGTCTGAACATTGGTGTTCGAGCTAAGACCTAGCTAAGACGACAGCACAAGAAATTTCAGAATGTTCTGAATCTAAGTTACCGAGTTAATATCAATTATATATTATAAGCGCGTCCATATCCCGAATAAAAACATGCAGTTCCATGTAAGAGTGCCTGTAACTTAAAAAGGAAGATTCGGAAAAGTCTGAAAGCATGCGCTCGGGCTCAGACCTAACTAAGACGACAGCACAAGAGATTTCAGAATGTTCTGAGTTTAAGTTACTGAGTTATTAGCAATTATATATTATAAGCGCGAAGATATCCCGAATAAAAACAGGCAGTTTCATGTGAGAGTGCCTGTAACTTAAAAAAGTAAGATTCAGAAAAGTCTGAAAGCATGTGCTCGGGCTCAGACCTACCTAAGGCGACAGCACAAGAGATTTCAGAATGTTCTGAGCCTTTGTTACGGAGTTATTACCAATTATATATTATAAGCAGACGATATCCCGAATAAAACTAGGCAGTTTCATGTAAGAGTGCCTGTAACTTAAAAAGTAAGACTCAGAAAAGCCTGAAATCATGTTCTCGAGCTCAGACTTACCTAAGACAACTGCAAAAGAGATTTGAGAATGTTGAGAGTTTTAGTTACTGAGTTATTAGCAATTATATATTATGAGCGCGACGATATCCCGAACAAAAACAGGCAGTTTCATGTAAGAGTGCCTGTAACTTAAAAAGTAAGATTCAAAAACGTCCGAAGGTTTGTGTTTGAGCTCAGACCTAGCTAAGACGACAGCACAAGAGATGTCAGAATGTTCTGAGTCTTTGTTACTGAGTTATTAACAATTATATATCATAAGCGCGACGATATTCCGAATAAAGACAGGCAGTTTCGTGTAAGAGTGCCTGTAACTTGTAAAGTACGATTCAAAAACGTCCGAAGGTTTGTATTCGAGCTCAGGCCAAGCTAAGACGACACCACAAGATATTTCAGAATGTTCTGAGTCTCTGTTACTGAGTTATTAGCAATTATATATTATAAGCGCGACGATATCCCGAAAAAAACACTCAGTTTCATGTAAGAGTGCCGGTAACTTAAAAAGTAAGATTCAAAAAAGTCTGAACATTGGTTTTCGAGCTAAGACCTAGCTAAGACGACAGCACAAGAAATTTCAGAATGTTCTGAATCTAAGTTACCGAGTTAATATCAATTATATATTATAAGCGCGTCCATATCCCGAATAAAAACATGCAGTTCCATGTAAGAGTGCCTGTAACTTAAAAAGGAAGATTCGGAAAAGTCTGAAAGCATGCGCTCGGGCTCAGACCTAACTAAGACGACAGCACAAGATATTTCAGAATGTTCTGAGTTTAAGTTACTGAGTTATTAGCAATTATATATTATAAGCGCGAAGATATCCCGAATAAAAACAGGCAGTTTCATGTGAGAGTGCCTGTAACTTAAAAAAGTAAGATTCAGAAAAGTCTGAAAGCATGTGCTCGGGCTCAGACCTACCTAAGGCGACAGCACAAGAGATTTCAGAATGTTCTGAGTTTAAGTTACTCAGGTATTAGCAATTATATATTATAAGCGCGACGATATCCCGAATAAAAACAGGCAGTTTCATTTAAGAGTGACTGTAACTTAGAAAGCAAGATTCAAAAATATCCGAAGATTGGTGTTCGAGCTCAGACCTAGCTAAGACGACACCACAAGAGATTTCAGAATGTTCTGAGTCTCTGTTACTGAGTTGTTAGCAATTATATGTTATAAGCGCGATGATATCCCGATAAAAACAGGCAGTTTCATGTGAGAGTGCCTGTAACTTAAAAAAGTAAGATTCAGAAAAGTCTGAAAGCATGTGCTCGGGCTCAGACCTACCTAAGGCGACAGCACAAGAGATTTCAGAATGTTCTGAGTTTAAGTTACTGAGTTATTAGTAATTATATATTATAAGCGCGACGATATCCCGATAAAAAACAGGCAGTTTCATGTAAGAGTGATTGTAGCTTAAAAAGTAAGATTCACAAAAGCCTGAAAGCTTGTGCTCGAGTTTAGACCTACCTAAGACGACAGCACAAGAGATTTTAGTATGTTCTGAGTTTAAGTTACTGAATTATTAGTAATTATATATTATATGCGCGACGATATCCCAAATAAAAACAGCAATTTCATGTGAGAGTGCCTGTAACTTAAAAAGTAAGATTCAGAAAAGCCTGAAAGGTTGTGCTCGAGCTCAAACTTTCCTTAAACGACAGCACGAGAGATTTCAGAATGCTCTGAGCCTTTGTTATGGAGTTATTACCAATTATATATTATAAGCAGACGATATCCCTAATAAAACTAGGCAGTTTCATGCAAGAGTGCCTGTAACTTAAAAAGGAAGACTCAGAAAAGCCTGAAATCATGTTCTCGAGCTCAGAACTACCTAAGACAACAGCAAAAGAGATTTCAGAATGTTGAGAGTTTTAGTTACTGAGTTATTAGCAATTATATATTATGAGCGCTACGATATCCCGAACAAAAACAGGCAGTTTCATGTAAGAGTGCCTGTAACTTAAAAAGCAAGATTCAAAAACGTCCGAAGGTTTGTGTTTGAGCTCAGACCTTGCTAAGACGACAGAACAAGAGATTTCAGAATGTTCTGAGTCTTTGTTACTGAGTTATTAGCAACTATATATTATAAGCGCAACGATATCCCGAAAAAAAACACTCAGTTTCATGTAAGAGTGCCGGTAACTTAAAAAGTAAGATTCAAAAAAGTCTGAACATTGGTGTTCGAGCTAAGACCTAGCTAAGACGACAGCACAAGAAATTTCAGAATGTTCTGAATCTAAGTTACCGAGGTAATATCAATTATATATTATAAGCGCGTCCATATCCCGAATAAAAACATGCAGTTCCATGTAAGAGTGCCTGTAACTTAAAAAGGAAGATTCGGAAAAGTCTGAAAGCATGTGCTCGGGCTCAGACCTAACTAAGACGACAGCACAAGAGATTTCAGAATGTTCTGAGTTTAAGTTACTGAGTTATTAGCAATTATATATTATAAGCGCGAAGATATCCCGAATAAAAACAGGCAGTTTCATGTGAGAGTGCCTGTAACTTAAAAAAGTAAGATTCAGAAAAGTCTGAAAGCATGTGCTCGGGCTCAGACCTACCTAAGGCGACAGCACAAGAGATTTCAGAATGTTCTGAGTTTAAGTTACTCAGGTATTAGCAATTATATATTATAAGCGCGACGATATCCCGAATAAAAACAGGCAGTTTCATTTAAGAGTGACTGTAACTTAGAAAGCAAGATTCAAAAATATCCGAAGATTATTGTTCGAGCTCAGACCTAGCTAAGACGACACCACAAGAGATTTCAGAATGTTCTGAGTCTCTGTTACTGAGTTGTTAGCAATTATATGTTATAAGCGCGACGATATCCCGGTAAAAACAGGCAGTTTCATGTGAGAGTGCCTGTAACTTAAAAAAGTAAGATTCAGAAAAGTCTGAAAGCATGTGCTCGGGCTCAGACCTACCTAAGGCGACAGCACAAGAGATTTCAGAATGTTCTGAGTTTAAGTTACTGAGTTATTAGTAATTATATATTATAAGCGCGACGATATCCCGATAAAAAACAGGCAGTTTCATGTAAGAGTGATTGTAACTTATAAAGTAAGATTCATAAAAGCCTGAAAGCTTGTGCTCGAGTTTAAACCTACCTAAGACGACAGCACAAGAGATTTTAGTATGTTCTGAGTTTAAGTTACTGAGTTATTAGTAATTATATATTATATGCGCGACGATATCCCAAATAAAAACAGGCAATTTCATGTGAGAGTGCCTGTAACTTAAAAAGTAAGATTCAGAAAAGCCTGAAAGGTTGTGCTCGAGCTCAAACTTTCCTTAAACGACAGCACGAGAGATTTCAGAATGTTCTGAGCCTTTGTTACGGAGTTATTACCAATTATATATTATAAGCAGACGATATCCCGAATAAAACTAGGCAGTTTCATGCAAGAGTGCCTGTAACTTAAAAAGGAAGACTCAGAAAAGCCTGAAATCATGTTCTCGAGCTCAGAACTACCTAAGACAACAGCAAAAGAGATTTCAGAATGTTGAGAGTTTTAGTTACTGAGTTATTAGCAATTATATATTATGAGCGCTACGATATCCCGAACAAAAACAGGCAGTTTCATGTAAGAGTGTCTGTAACTTAAAAAGTAAGATTAAAAAACGTCCGAAGGTTTGGGTTTGAGCTCAGACCTTGCTAAGACGACAGAAAAAGAGATTTCAGAATGTTCTGAGTCTTTGTTACTGAGTTATTAGCAACTATATATTACAAGCGCAACGATATCCAGAATAAAAACACTCAGTTTCATGTGAGAGTGCCGGTAACTTAAAAAGTAATATTCAGAAAAGTCTGAAAGTTGGTGCTCGAGCTCAGGCCTAGCTAAGACGACAGCACAAGAGATTTCAAAATGTCCTGAGTCTTAGTTACTGAGTTATTAGCAATTATATATTATAAGCGCGACGATATCCCGAATAAAAACAGACAATTTCATGTAAGAGTGCCTGTAACTTAAAAAGTAAGATTCAGAAAAGCCTGAAAGGTTGTCCTCGAGCTCAAACTTTCCTTAAGCGACAGCACGAGAGATATCAGAATGTTGAGAGTTTTAGTTACTGAGTTAGTACCTATTTATATATTATAAGCGCGACGATATCCCGAATAAAAACAGGCAGTTTCATGTAAGAGTGCCTGTAACTTAAAAAGTAAGATTCAAAAACGTCCGAAGGTTTGTGTTTGAGCTCAGACCTAGCTAAGACGATAGCACAAGAGATGTCAGAATGTTCTGAGTCTTTGTTACTGAGTTATTAACAATTATATATCATAAGCGCGACGATATTCCGAATAAAGACAGGCAGTTTCGTGTAAGAGTGCCTGTAACTTGTAAAGTAAGATTCAAAAACGTCCGAAGGTTGGTATTCGAGCTCAGGCCAAGCTAAGACGACACCACAAGATATTTCAGAATGTTCTGAGTCTCTGTTACTGAGTTATTAGCAATTATATATTATAAGCGCGACGAAATCCCGAAAAAAAACACTCAGTTTCACGTAAGAGTGCCGGTAACTTAAAAAGTAAGATTCAAAAAAGTCTGAACATTGGTGTTCGAGCTAAGACCTAGCTAAGACGACAGCACAAGAAATTTCAGAATGTTCTGAATCTAAGTTACCGAGTTAATATCAATTATATATTATAAGCGCGTCCATATCCCGAATAAGAACATGCAGTTACATGTAAGAGTGCCTGTAACTTAAAAACGAAGATTCGGAAAAGTCTGAAAGCATGTGCTCGGGCTCAGACCTAACTAAGACGACAGCACAAGAGATTTCAGAATGTTCTGAGTTTAAGTTACTGAGTTATTAGCAATTATATATTATAAGCGCGAAGATATCCCGAATAAAAACAGGCAGTTTCATGTGAGAGTGCCTGTAACTTAAAAAAGTAAGATTCAGAAAAGTCTGAAAGCATGTGCTCGGGCTCAGACCTACCTAAGGCGACAGCACAAGAGATTTCAGAATGTTCTGAGTTTAAGTTACTCAGGTATTAGCAATTATATATTATAAGCGCGACGATATCCCGAATAAAAACAGGCAGTTTCATTTAAGAGTGACTGTAACTTAGAAAGCAAGATTCAAAAATATCCGAAGATTGGTGTTCGAGCTCAGACCTTGCTAAGACGATACCACAAGAGATTTCAGAATGTTCTGAGTCTCTGTTACTGAGTTGTTAGCAATTATATGTTATAAGCGCGACGATATCCCGATAAAAACAGGTAGTTTCATGTGAGAGTGCCTGTAACTTCAAGAAGTAAGATTCAGAAAAGTCTGAAAGCATGTGCTCGGGCTCAGACCTACCTAAGGCGACAGCACAAGAGATTTTAGTATGTTCTGAGTTTAAGTTACTGAGTTATTAGTAATTATATATTATATGCGCGACGATATCCCAAATAAAAACAGGCAATTTCATGTGAGAGTGCCTGTAACTTAAAAAGGTAGACTCAGAAAAGCATGAAATCATGTTCTCGAGCTCAGAACTACCTAAGACAACAGCAAAAGAGATTTCAGAATTTTGAGAGTTTTAGTTACTGAGTTATTAGCAATTATATATTATGAGCGCTACGATATCCCGAACAAAAACAGGCAGTTTCATGTAAGAGTGCCTGTAACTTAAAAAGTAAGATTCAAAAACGTCCGAAGGTTTGTGTTTGAGCTCAGACCTTGCTAAGACGGCAGAACTAGAGATTTCAGAATGTTCTGAGTCTTTGTTCCTGAGTTATTAGCAACTATATATTATAAGCGCAACGATATCCAGAATAAAAACACTCAGCTTCATGTGAGAGTGCCGGTAACTTAAAAAGTAATATTCAAAAAAGTCTGAAAGTTGGTGCTCGAGCTCAGGCCTAGCTAAGACGACAGCACAAGAGATTTCAAAATGTCCTGAGTCTTAGTTACTGAGTTATTAGCAATTATATATTATAAGCGCGACGATATCCCGAATAAAAACAGGCAGTTTCATATAAGAGTGATTGTAACATAAAAAGAAAGATTCAGAAAAGCGTGATAGCTTGTGCTCGAGCTCAGACCTACCTAAGACGACAGCACAAGAGATTTTAGAATGTTCTGACTTTAAGTTACTGAGTTATTAGTAATTATATATTATAAGCGCGACGATATCCCGATAAAAAACAGGCAGTTTCATGTAAGAGTGATTGTAACTTAAAAAGTAAGATTCACAAAAGCCTGAAAGCTTGTGCTTGAGTTCAGACCTACCTAAGACGACAGCACAAGAGATTTTAGAATGTTCTGAGTTTAAGTTACTGAGTTATTAGTAATTATATATTATATGCGCGACGATATCCCAAATAAAAACAGGCAATTTCATGTGAGAGTGCCTGTAACTTAAAAAGTAAGATTCAGAAAAGTCTGAACATTGGTGTTCGAGCTAAGACCTAGCTAAGACGACAGCACAAGAAATTTCAGAATGTTCTGAGTCTTTGTTACTGAGTTATTAACAATTATATATCATAAGCGCGACGATATTCCGAATAAAGACAGGCAGTTTCGTGTAAGAGTGCCTGTAACTTGTAAAGTAAGATTCAAAAACGTCCGAAGGTTGGTATTCGAGCTCAGGCCAAGCTAAGACGACACCACAAGATATTTCAGAATGTTCTGAGTCTCTGTTACTGAGTTATTAGCAATTATATATTATAAGCGCGACGAAATCCCGAAAAAAAACACTCAGTTTCACGTAAGAGTGCCGGTAACTTAAAAAGTAAGATTCAAAAAAGTCTGAACATTGGTGTTCGAGCTAAGACCTAGCTAAGACGACAGCACAAGAAATTTCAGAATGTTCTGAATCTAAGTTACCGAGTTAATATCAATTATATATTATAAGCGCGTCCATATCCCGAATAAAAACATGCAGTTCCATGTAAGAGTGCCTGTAACTTAAAAAGGAAGATTCGGAAAAGTCTGAAAGCATGTGCTCGGGCTCAGACCTAACTAAGACGACAGCACAAGAGATTTCAGAATGTTCTGAGTTTAAGTTACTGAGTTATTAGCAATTATATATTATAAGCGCGAAGATATCCCGAATAAAAACAGGCAGTTTCATGTGAGAGTGCCTGTAACTTAAAAAAGTAAGATTCAGAAAAGTCTGAAAGCATGTGCTCGGGCTCAGACCTACCTAAGGCGACAGCACAAGAGATTTCAGAATGTTCTGAGTTTAAGTTACTCAGGTATTAGCAATTATATATTATAAGCGCGACGATATCCCGAATAAAAACAGGCAGTTTCATTTAAGAGTGACTGTAACTTAGAAAGCAAGATTCAAAAATATCCGAAGATTGGTGTTCGAGCTCAGACCTTGCTAAGACGATACCACAAGAGATTTCAGAATGTTCTGAGTCTCTGTTACTGAGTTGTTAGCAATTATATGTTATAAGCGCGACGATATCCCGATAAAAACAGGTAGTTTCATGTGAGAGTGCCTGTAACTTCAAGAAGTAAGATTCAGAAAAGTCTGAAAGCATGTGCTGGGGCTCAGACCTACCTAAGGCGACAGCACAAGAGATTTTAGTATGTTCTGAGTTTAAGTTACTGAGTTATTAGTAATTATATATTATATGCGCGACGATATCCCAAATAAAAACAGGCAATTTCATGTGAGAGTGCCTGTAACTTAAAAAGGTAGACTCAGAAAAATATGAAATCATGTTCTCGAGCTCAGAACTACCTAAGACAACAGCAAAAGAGATTTCAGAATTTTGAGAGTTTTAGTTACTGAGTTATTAGCAATTATATATTATGAGCGCTACGATATCCCGAACAAAAACAGGCAGTTTCATGTAAGAGTGCCTGTAACTTAAAAAGTAAGATTCAAAAACGTCCGAAGGTTTGTGTTTGAGCTCAGACCTTGCTAAGACGGCAGAACAAGAGATTTCAGAATGTTCTGAGTCTTTGTTACTGAGTTATTAGCAACTATATATTATAAGCGCAACGATATCCAGAATAAAAACACTCAGCTTCATGTGAGAGTGCCGGTAACTTAAAAAGTAATATTCAAAAAAGTCTGAAAGTTGGTGCTCGAGCTCAGGCCTAGCTAAGACGACAGCACAAGAGATTTCAAAATGTCCTGAGTCTTAGTTACTGAGTTATTAGCAATTATATATTATAAGCGCGACGATATCCCGAATAAAAACAGGCAGTTTCATATAAGAGTGATTGTAACATAAAAAGAAAGATTCAGAAAAGCGTGATAGCTTGTGCTCGAGCTCAGACCTACCTAAGACGACAGCACAAGAGATTTTAGAATGTTCTGACTTTAAGTTACTGAGTTATTAGTAATTATATATTATAAGCGCGACGATATCCCGATAAAAAACAGGCAGTTTCATGTAAGAGTGATTGTAACTTAAAAAGTAAGATTCACAAAAGCCTGAAAGCTTGTGCTTGAGTTCAGACCTACCTAAGACGACAGCACAAGAGATTTTAGAATGTTCTGAGTTTAAGTTACTGAGTTATTAGTAATTATATATTATATGCGCGACGATATCCCAAATAAAAACAGGCAATTTCATGTGAGAGTGCCTGTAACTTAAAAAGTAAGATTCAGAAAAGCCTGAAAGGTTGTGCTCGAGCTCAAACTTTCCTTAAACGACAGCACGAGAGATTTCAGAATGTTCTGAGCCTTTGTTACGGAGTTATTACCAATTATATATTATAAGCAGACGATATCCCGAATAAAAACACTCAGTTTCATGTAAGAGTGCCGGTAACTTAAAAAGTAAGATTCAAAAAAGTCTGAACATTGGGGTTCGAGCTCATACCTAGCTAAGACGACAGCACAAGAAATTTCAGAATGTTCTAATCTAAGTTATAGACTTAATTTCAATTATATATTATAAGGGCAACCATATCCCGAATAAAAACATGCAGTTCCATATAAGAGTGCCGGTAACTTAAAAAGTAAGATTCAAAAAAGTCTGAAAGTTGGTTCTCGAGCTCAGACCTACCTAAGACGACAGCAAAAGAGATTTCAGAATGTTGAGAGTTTAAGTTACTCAGGTATTAGCAATTATATATTATAAGCGCGACGATATCCCGAATAAAAACAGGCAGTTTCATTTAAGAGTGGCTGTAACTTAGAAAGCAAGATTCAAAAATATCCGAAGATTGGTGTTCGAGCTCAGACCTAGCTAAGACGACACCACAAGAAATTTCAGAATGTTCTGAGTCTCTGTTACTGAGTTGTTAGCAATTATGTATTATAAGCGCGACGATATAGCGAACAAAAACAGGCAGTTTCATGTAAGAGTGATTGTATCTTAAAAAGTAAGATTCGCAAAAGCCTGAAAGCTTGTGCTCGAGTTCAGACCTACCTAAGACGACAGCACAAGAGATTTTAGAATGTTCTGAGTTTAAGTTACTGAGTTATTAGTAATTATGTATTATAAGCGCGACGATATCCCGATAAAAAACAGGCAGTTTCATGTAAGAGTGATTGTAACTTAAAAAGTAAGATTCACAAAAGCCTGAAAGCTTGTGCTCGAGTTCAGACCTACCTAAGACGACAGCACAGGAGATCTTAGAATGTTCTGAGTTTAAGTTACTGAGTTATTAGTAATTATATATTATATGCGCGACGATATCCCGAATAAAACCAGGCAATTTCATGTGAGAGTGCCTGTAACTTAAAAAGTAAGATTCAGAAAAGCCTGAAAGGTTGTGCTCGAGCTCAAACTTTCATTAAACGACAGCACGAGAGATTTCAGAATATTCTGAGCCTTTGTTACGGAGTTATTACCAATTATATATTATAAGCAGACGATATCCCGAATAAAACTAGGCAGTTTCATGTAAGAGTGCCTGTAACTTAAAAGGTACGACTCAGAAAAGCCTGAAATCATGGTCTCGAGCTCAGACTTACCTAAGACAACAGCAAAAGAGATTTCAGAATGTTGAGGGTTTTAGTTACTGAGTTATTAGCAATTATATATTATGAGCGCGACGATATCCCGAACAAAAACAGGCAGTTTCATGTAAGAGTGCCTGTAACTTAAAAAGTAAGATTCAAAAACGTCCGAAGGTTTGTGTTTGAGCACAGACCACAAGAGATGTCAGAATGTTCTGAGTCTTTGTTACTGAGTTATTAACAATTATATATCATAAGCGCGACGATAGTCCGAATAAAGGCAAGCAGTTTCTTGTAAGAGTGCCTGTAACTTGTAAAGTAAGATTCAAAAACGTCCGAAGGTTGATATTCGAGCTCAGGCCAAGCTAAGACGACACCACAAGAGACTTCAGAATGTTCTGAGTCTTTGTTACTGAGTTATTAGCAATTATATATTATAAGCGCGACGATATCCCGAAAAAAAACACTCAGTTTCATGTAAGAGTGCCGGTAACTTAAAAAGTAACATTCAAAAAAGTCTGAACATTGGTGTTCGAGCTCGTAGCTAGCTAAGACGACAGCACAAGAAATTTCAGAATGTTCTAATCTAAGTTATAGACTTAATTTCAATTATATATTATAAGGGCGACCATATCCCGAATAAAAACATGCAGTTCCATGTAAGAGTGCCGGTAACTTAAAAAGTAAGATTCAAAAAAGTCTGAAAGTTGGTGCTCAAGCTCAGGCCTAGCTATAACGACAGCACAAGAAATTTCAGAATGTTCTGAGTCTTAGTTACTGAGTTATTAGCAATTATATATTATAAGCGCGACGATATCCCGAATAAAAACAGGCAGTTTCATGTAAGAGTGATTGTAACATAAAAAGAAAGATTCAGAAAAGCTTGATAGCTTGTGCTCGCGATCAGACCTATCTATGACGATAGCACAAAAGATTTCAGAATGTTGAGAGTTTTAGTTACTGAGTTATTAGCAATTATATATTATAAGCGCGACGATATCCCGAATAAAAACAGGCAGTTTCATGTAAGAGTGCCTGTAACTTGTAAAGTAAGATTCAAAAACGTCCGAAGGTTGGTATTCGAGCTCAGACCTAGCTAAGACGACAGCACAAGAAATTTCAGAATGTTCTAATCTAAGTTATAGACTTAATTTCAATTATATATTATAAGGGCGACCATATCCCGAATAAAAACATGCAGTTCCATGTAAGAGTGCCGGTAACTTAAAAAGTAAGATTCAAAAAAGTCTGAAAGTTGGTGCTCAAGCTCAGGCCTAGCTATAACGACAGCACAAGAAATTTCAGAATGTTCTGGATCTAAGTTACCGAGTTAATACCAATTATATATTATAAGCGCGTCCATATCCCGAATAAAAACATGTAGTTCCATGTAAGAGTGCCTGTAACTTAAAAAGGAAAATTCGGAAAAATCTGAAAGCATGTGCTCGGGCTCAGACCTAACTAAGACGACAGCACAAGAGATTTCAGAATGTTCTGAGTTTAAGTTACTGAGTTATTAGCAATTATATATTATAAAAGCGAAGATATCCCAAACAAAAACAGGCAGCTTCATGTGAGAGTGCCTGCAACTTAAAAAAGTAAGATTCAGAAAAGTCTGAAAGCATGTGCTCGGGCTCAGACCTACCTTAGACGACAGCACAAGAGATTTCAGAATGTTCTGAGTTTAAGTTACTCAGGTATTAGCAATTATATATTATAAGCGCGACGATATCCCGAATAAAAACAGGCAGTTTCATTTAAGAGTGGCTGTAACTTAGAAAGCAAGATTCAAAAATATCCGAAGATTGGTATTCGAGCTCAGACCTAGCTAAGACGACACCACAAGAGATTTCAGAATGTTCTGAGTCTCTGTTACTGAATTGTTAGCAATTATATGTTATAAGCGCGACGATATCCCGATAAAAAACAGGCAGTTTCATGTAAGAGTGATTGTAACTTAAAAAGTAACATTCACAAAAGCCTGAAAGATTGTGCTCGAGTTCAGACCTACCTAAGACGACAGCATAAGAGATTTTAGAATGTTCTGAGTTTAAGTTACTGAGTTATTAGTAATTATATATTATAAGCGCGACGATATCCCGATAAAAAACAGGCAGTTTCATGTAAGAGTGATTGTAACTTAAAAAGTAAGATTCACAAAAGCCTGAAAGCTTGTGCTCGAGTTCAGACCTACCTAAGACGACAGCACAAGAGATTTTAGAATATTCTGAGTTTAAGTTACTGAGTTATTAGTAATTATATATTATATGCGCGACGATATCCCAAATAAAAACAGGCAATTTCATGTGAGAGTGCCTGTAACTTAAAAAGTAAGATTCAGAAAAGCCTGAAAGGTTGTGCTCGAGCTCAAACTTTCCTTAAACTACAGCACGAGAGATTTCAGAGTGTTCTGAGCCTTTGTAACGGAGTTATTACCAATTATATATTATAAGGGCGACCATATCCCGCATAAAAACATGCAGTTCCATGTAAGAGTGCCGGTAACTTAAAAAGTAAGATTCAAAAAAGTCTGAAAGTTGGTGCTCAAGCTCAGGCCTAGCTATAACGACAGCACAAGAAATTTCAGAATGTTCTGAGTCTTAGTTACTGAGTTATTAGCAATTATATATTATAAGCGCGACGATATCCCGAATAAAAACAGGCAGTTTCATGTAAGAGTGATTGTAACATAAAAAGAAAGATTCAGAAAAGCTTGATAGCTTGTGCTCGCGATCAGACCTATCTATGACGACAGCACAAAAGATTTCAGAATGTTGAGAGTTTTAGTTACTGAGTTATTAGCAATTATATATTATAAGCGCGACGATATCCCGAATAAAAACAGGCAGTTTCATGTAAGAGTGCCTGTAACTTGTAAAGTAAGATTCAAAAACGTCCGAAGGTTGGTATTCGAGCTCAGACCTAGCTAAGACGACAGCACAAGAAATTTCAGAATGTTCTAATCTAAGTTATAGACTTAATTTCAATTATATATTATAAGGGCGACCATATCCCGAATAAAAACATGCAGTTCCATGTAAGAGTGCCGGTAACTTAAAAAGTAAGATTCAAAAAAGTCTGAAAGTTGGTGCTCAAGCTCAGGCCTAGCTATAACGACAGCACAAGAAATTTCAGAATGTTCTGGATCTAAGTTACCGAGTTAATATCAATTATATATTATAAGCGCGTCCATATCCCGAATAAAAACATGTAGTTCCATGTAAGAGTGCCTGTAACTTAAAAAGGAAAATTCGGAAAAGTCTGAAAGCATGTGCTCGGGCTCAGACCTAACTAAGACGACAGCACAAGAGATTTCAGAATGTTCTGAGTTTAAGTTACTCAGGTATTAGCAATTATATATTATAAGCGCGACGATATCCCGAATAAAAACAGGCAGTTTCATTTAAGAGTGGCTGTAACTTAGAAAGCAAGATTCAAAAATATCCGAAGATTGGTATTCGAGCTCAGACCTAGCTAAGACGACACCACAAGAGATTTCAGAATGTTCTGAGTCTCTGTTACTGAGTTGTTAGCAATTATATGTTATAAGCGCGACGATATCCCGATAAAAAACAGGCAGTTTCATGTAAGAGTGATTGTAACTTAAAAAGTAAGATTCACAAAAGCCTGAAAGATTGTGCTCGAGTTCAGACCTACCTAAGACGACAGCATAAGAGATTTTAGAATGTTCTGAGTTTAAGTTACTGAGTTATTAGTAATTATATATTATAAGCGCGACGATATCCCGATAAAAAACAGGCAGTTTCATGTAAGAGTGATTGTAACTTAAAAAGTAAGATTCACAAAAGCCTGAAAGCTTGTGCTCGAGTTCAGACCTACCTAAGACGACAGCACAAGAGATTTTAGAATATTCTGAGTTTAAGTTACTGAGTTATTAGTAATTATATATTATATGCGCGACGATATCCCAAATAAAAACAGGCAATTTCATGTGAGAGTGCCTGTAACTTAAAAAGTAAGATTCAGAAAAGTCTGAAAGGTTGTGCTCGAGCTCAAACTTTCCTTAAACAACAGCACGAGAGATTTCAGAGTGTTCTGAGCCTTTGTAACGGAGTTATTACCAATTATATATTATAAGCAGACGATATCCCGAATAAAACTAGGCAGTTTCATGTAAGAGTGCCTGTAACTTAAAAAAGAAGACTCAGAAAAGCCTGAAATCATGTTCTCGAGCTCAGACCTACCTAAGACAACAGCAAACGAGATCTCAGAATGTTGAGGGTTTTAGTTACTGAGTTATTAGCAATTATATATTATGAGCGCGATGATACCCCGAACAAAAACAGGCAGTTTTATGTAAGAGTGCCTGTAACTTAAAAAGTAAGATTCAAAAACGTCCGAAGGTTTGTGTTTGAGCTCAGACCTTGCTAAGACGACAGAACAAGAGATTTCAGAATGTTCTGAGTCTTTGTTACTGAGTTATTAGCAATTATATATTATAAGCGCAACGATATCCAGAATAAAAACACTCAGTTTCATGCAAGAGTGCCGGTAACTTAAAAAGTAATATTCAAAAAAGTCTGAAAGTTGGTGCTCGAGCGCAGGCCTAGCTAAGACGACAGCACAAGAGATTTCAAAATGTCCTGAGTCTTAGTTACTGAGTTATTAGCAATTATATATTATAAGCGCGACGATATCCCGAATAAAAACAGGCAGTTTCATGTAAGAGTGATTGTAACATAAAAAGAAAGAGTTAGAAAAGCTTGATAGCTTGTGCTCGAGCTCAGACGAATAAAAACACTCAGTTTCATGTAAGAGTGCCGGTAACTTAAAAGGTAAGATTCAAAAAAGTCTGAACATTGGTGTTCGAGCTCATACCTAGCTAAGACGACAGCACAAGAAATTTCAGAATGTTCTAATCTAAGTTATAGACTTAATTTCAATTATATATTATAAGGGCGACCATATCCCGAATAAAAACATGCAGTTCCATGTAAGAGTGCCGGTAACTTAAAAAGTAAGATTCAACAAAGTCTGAAAGTTGGTGCTCAAGCTTAGGCCTAGCTATAACGACAGCACAAGAAATTTCAGAATGTTCTGAGTCTTAGTTACTGAGTTATTAGCAATTATATATTATAAGCGCGACGATATCCCGAATAAAAACAGGCAGTTTCATGTAAGAGTGCCTGTAACTTGTAAAGTAAGATTCAAAAACGTCCGAAGGTTGGTATTCGAGCTCAGACCTAGCTAAGACGACACCACAAGAGATTTCAGAATGTTCTGAGTCTCTGTTACTGAGTTGTTAGCAATTATATATTATAAGCGCGACGATATCCAGAATAAAAACACTCAGTTTCATGTAAGCGTGCCGGTAACTTAAAAAGTAATATTCAAAAAAGTCTGAAAGTTGGTGCTCGAGCGCAGGCCTAGCTAAGACGACAGCACAAGAGATTTCAAAATGTCCTGAGTCTTAGTTACTGAGTTATTAGCAATTATATATTATAAGCGCGACGATATCCCGAATAAAAACAGGCAGTTTCATGTAAGAGTGATTGTAACATAAAAAGAAAGATTCAGAAAAGCTTGATAGCTTGTGCTCGCGATCAGACCTACCTATGACGACAGCACAAAAGATTTCAGAATGTTGAGAGTTTTAGTTACTGAGTTATTAGCAATTATATATTATAAGCGCGACGATATCCCGAATAAAAACAGGCAGTTTCATGTAAGAGTGCCTGTAACTTGTAAAGTAAGATTCAAAAACGTCCGAAGGTTGGTATTCGAGCTCAGACCTAGCTAAGACGACACCACAAGAGATTTCAGAATGTTCTGAGTCTCTGTTACTGAGTTGTTAGCAATTATATATTATAAGCGCGACGATATCCCGAATAAAAACACTCAGTTTCATGTAAGAGTGCCGGTAACTTAAAAAGTAAGATTCAAAAAAGTCTGAACATTGGTGTTCGAGCTAAGACCTAGCTAAGACGACAGCACAAGAAATTTCAGAATGTTCTGAATCTAAGTTACCGAGCTAATATCAATTATATATTATAAGCGCGTCCATATCCCGAATAAAAACATGCAGTTCCATGTAAGAGTGCCGGTAACTTAAAAAGTAAAACTCAGAAAAGTCTGAACATTGGTGCTCGAGCTCAGCCTTAGCCAAGACGACAGCACAAGATATTTCAGAATATTCTGAATCTTGGTTACTGAGTTATAAGCAATTATATATTATAAGCGCGACGATATCCCGAATAAAAACATGCAGTTCCATGTAAGCGTGCCGGTAACTTAAAAAGTAAGATTCGGAAAAGTCTGAAAGCATGTGCTCGGGCTCAGACCTAACTAAGACGACAGCGCAAGAGATTTCAGAATGTTCTGAGTTTAAGTTACTGAGTTATTAGCAATTATATATTATAAGCGCGACGATATCCCGAATAAAAACATGCAGTTCCATGTAAGCGTGCCGGTAACTTAAAAAGTAAGATTCAAAAAAGTCTGAAAGTTGTTGATCGAGCTCAGGCCTAGCTTAGACGACAGTACAAGAGATTTCAGACTGTTCTGAGTCTTAGTTCTGAGTTATTAGCCATTATATATTATAAGCGCGACGATATCCCGAATAAAAACATTCAGTTTCATGTAAGAGTGCCGGTAAGTTAAAAAGTAAGACTCAGAAAATTCTGAACATTGGTGCTCGAGCTCAGCCTTAGCTAAGACGACAACACAAGATATTTCAGAATATTCTGAATCTTTGTTACTGAGTTAGAAGCAATTATATATTATAAGCGCGACGATATCCCGAATAAAACATGCAGTTCCATGTAAGAGTGCCGGTAACTTAAAAAGTAAGATTCAAAAACGTCCGAAGGTTGGTATTCGAGCTCAGACCTAGCTAAGACGACACCACAAGAGATTTCAGAAAGTTCTGGGTCTCTGTTACTGAGTTATTAGCAATTATATATTATAAGCGCGACGATATCCCGAACAAAAACACTCAGTTTCATGTAAGAGTGCCGGTAACTTAAAAAGTAAGATTCAAAAAAGTCTGAACATTGGTGTTCGAGCTAAGACGACAGCACAAGAAATTTCAGAATGTTCTGAATCTAAGTTACCGGAGTTAATATCAATTATATATTATAAGCGCGTCCATATCCTGAATAAAAACATGCAGTTCCATGTAGGAATGCCTGTAACTTAAAAAGTAAGATTCGGAAAAGTCTGAAAGCATGTGCTCGGACTCAGACCTAACTAAGACGACATCGCAAGAGATTTTAGAATGTTCTGAGTTTAAGTTACTGAGTTATTAGCAATTATATAGTATAAGCGCGACGATATCCAGAATAAAAATAGGCAGTTTCATGTACTAGTGCCTGTAACTTAAAAATAAAGATTCGAAAACGTCCGAAAGTTGGTCCTCGAGCTCAGACCTAGATAAGACGAGGGCACAAGGGATTTCAGAATGTTTTCTGTCTTAGTTACTGAGTTGTTAGCAATTATATATTATAAGCGCGACGATATCCCGAATAAATACATTCAGTTTCATGTAAGAGTGCCGGTAACTTAAAAAGTAAGACTCAGAAAAATCTGAACATTGGTGTTCGAGCTCAGCCCTAGCTAAGACGACAGCACAAGATATTTCAGAATATTCTGAATCTTTGTTACTGAGTTATAAGCAATTATATATTATAAGCGCGACGATATCCCGAATAAAAACATGCAGTTCCATGTAAGAGTGCCGGTAACTTAAAAAGTAAGATTCAAAAAAGTCTGAAAGCTGGTGATCGATCTCAGGCCTACTTAAGACGACAGCGCAAGAGATTTCAGAATGTTCTGAGCCTCAGTTACTGAGTTATTAGCAATTATATATTATAAGCGCGACGGTATCCCGATAACAAACAGGCAGTTTCATGTAAGAGTGATTGTAACTTAAAAAGTAAGATTCAGAAAAGCCTGAAAGCTTGTGCTCGAGTTCAGACCTACCTAAGACGACAGCACAAGAGATTTTAGAATGTTCTGAGTTTAAGTTACTGAGTTATTAGCAATTATATATTATAAGCGCGACGATCTCCCGAATAAAAACAGGCAATTTCATGTGAGAGTGCCTGTAACTTAAAAAGTAAGATTCAGAAAAGCCTGAAAGGTTGTGCTCGAGCTCAGACTTTCCTTAAACGACAGCACGAGAGATTTCAGAATGTTCTGAGCCTTTGTTACGGAGTTATTACCAATTATATATTATAAGTGCGACGATATCCCGAATAAAAACACTCAGTTTCATGTAAGAGTGCCGGTAATTTAAAAAAGTAAGATTCAGAAAAGTCTGAAAGCATGTGCTCGGGCTCAGACCTACCTAAGACGACAGCACAAGAGATTTCAGAATGTTCTGAGTTTAAGTTACTCAGGTATTAGCAATTATATATTATAAGCGCGACGATATCCCGAATAAAAACAGGCAGTTTCATTTAAGAGTGGTTGTAACTTAGAAAGCAAGATTCAAAAATATCCGAAGATTGGTGTTCGAGCTCAGACCTAGCTAAGACGACACCACAAGAAATTTCAGAATGTTCTGAGTCTCTGTTACTGAGTTGTTAGCAATTATATATTATAAGCGCGACGATATCCCGAACAAAAACAGGCAGTTTCATGTAAGAGTTATTGTAACTTAAAAAGTAAGATTCACAAAAGCCTGAAAGCTTGTGCTCGAGTTCAGACCTACCTAAGACGACAGCATAAGAGATTTTAGAATGTTCTGAGTTTAAGTTACTGAGTTATTAGTAATTATGTATTATAAGCGCGACGATATCCCGATAAAAAACAGGCAGTTTCATGTAAGAGTGATTGTAACTTAAAAAGTAAGATTCACAAAAGCCTGAAAGCTTGTGCTCGAGTTCAGACCTACCTAACACGACAGCACAAGAGATTTTAGAATGTTCTGAGTTTAAGTTACTGAGTTATTAGTAATTATATATTATATGCGCGACGATATCCCAAATAAAAACAGGCAATTTCATGTGAGAGTGCCTGTAACTTAAAAAGTAAGATTCAGAAAAGCCTGAAAGGTTGTGCTCGAGCTCAAACTTTCCTTAAACGACAGCACGAGAGATTTCAGAGTGTTCTGAGCCTTTGTAACGGAGTTAGTACCAATTATATATTATAAGCAGACGATATCCCGAATAAAACTAGGCAGTTTCATGTAAGAGTGCCTGTAACTTAAAAAGTAAGATTCAAAAACGTCCGAAGGTTTGTGTTTGAGCTCAGACCTTGCTAAGACGACAGCACAAGAGATTTCAAAATGTCCTGAGTCTTAGTTACTGAGTTATTAGCAATTATATATTATAAGCGCGACGATATCCCGAATAAAAACAGGCAGTTTCATGTAAGAGTGATTGTAACATAAAAAGAGAGATTTAGAAAAGCTTGATAGCTTGTGCTCGAGCTCAGACCTACCTAAGACGACAGCACAAAAGATTTCAGAATGTTGAGAGTTTTAGTTACTGAGTTATTAGCAATTATATATTATAAGCGCGACGATATCCCGAATAAAAACAGGCAGTTTCATGTAAGAGTGCCTGTAACTTAAAAAGTAAGATTCAGAAACGTCCGAAGGTTAGTGTTCGAGCTCAGACCTAGCTAAGACGACAGCACAAGAGATTTCAGAATGTTCTGAATCTCTGTTACTGAGTTATTAGCAATTATATATTATAAGTGCGACAATATCCCGAATAAAAGCACTCAGTTTCATGTAAGAGTGCCGGTAACTTAAAAGGTAAGATTCAAAAAAGTCTGAACATTGGTGTTCGAGCTCATACCTAGCTAAGACGACAGCACAAGAAATTTCAGAATGTTCTAATCTAAGTTATAGACTTAATTTCAATTATATATTATAAGGGCGACCATATCCCGAATAAAAACATGCAGTTCCATGTAAGAGTGCCGGTAACTTAAAAAGTAAGATTCAAAAAAATCTGAAAGTTGGTGCTCAAGCTCAGGCCTAGCTATAACGACAGCACAAGAAATTTCAGAATGTTCTGAGTCTTAGTTACTGAGTTATTAGCAATTATACATTATAAGCGCGACGATATCCCGAATAAAAACAGGCAGTTTCATGTAAGAGTGATTGTAACATAAAAAGAAAGATTCAGAAAAGCTTGATAGCTTGTGCTCGCGATCAGACCTACCTATGACGACAGCACAAAAGATTTCAGAATGTTGAGAGTTTTAGTTACTGAGTTATTAGCAATTATATATTATAAGCGCGACGATATCCCGAATAAAAACAGGCAGTTTCATGTAAGAGTGCCTGTAACTTGTAAAGTAAGATTCAAAAACGTCCGAAGGTTGGTATTCGAGCTCAGACCTAGCTAAGACGACACCACAAGAGATTTCAGAATGTTCTGAGTCTCTGTTACTGAGTTGTTAGCAATTATATATTATAAGCACGACGATATCCCGAATAAAAACACTCAGTTTCATGTAAGAGTGCCGGTAACTTAAAAAGTAAGATTCAAAAAAGTCTGAACATTGGTGTTCGAGCTAAGACCTAGCTAAGACGACAGCACAAGAAATTTCAGAATGTTCTGAATCTAAGTTACCGAGCTAATATCAATTATATATTATAAGCGCGTCCATATCGCGAATAAAAACATGCAGTTCCATGTAAGAGTGCCGGTAACTTAAAAAGCAAGACTCAGAAAAGTCTGAACATTGGTGCTCGAGCTCAACCTTAGCTAAGACGACAGCACAAGATATTTCAGAATATTCTGAATCTTTGTTACTGAGTTATAAGCAATTATATATTATACGCGCGACGATATCCCGAATAAAATCATGCAGTTCCATGTAAGCGTGCCGGTAACATAAAAAGTAAGATTCGGAAAAGTCTGAAAGCATGTGCTCGGGCTCAGACCTAACTAAGACGACAGCGCAAGAGATTTCAGAATGTTCTGAGTTTAAGTTACTGAGTTATTAGCAATTATATATTATAAGCGCGACGATATCCCGAATAAAAACATGCAGTTCCATGTAAGCGTGCCGGTAACTTAAGAAGTAAGATTCAAAAAAGTCTGAAAGTTGTTGATCGAGCTCAGGCCTAGCTAAGACGACAGTACAAGAGATTTCAGACTGTTCTGAGTCTTAGTTCTGAGTTATTAGCAATTATATATTATAAGCGCGAAGATATCCCGAACAAAAACACTCAGTTTCATGTAAGAGTGCCGGTAACTTAAAAAGTAAGATTCAAAAAAGTCTGAACATTGGTGTTCGAACTAAGACCTAGCTAAGACGACAGCACAAGAAATTTCAGAATGTTCTGAATCTAAGTTACCGGAGTTAATATCAATTATATATTATAAGCGCGTCCATATCCCGAATAAAAACATGCAGTTCCATGTAGGAGTGCCTGTAACTTAAAAAGTAAGATTCGGAAAAGTCTGAAAGCATGTGCTCGGACTCAGACCTAACTAAGACGACAGCACAAGAGATTTCAGAATGTTTTGAGTTTAAGTTACTGAGTTATTAGCAATTATATATTATAAGCGCGACGATGTCCAGAATAAAAGCAGGCAGTTTCATGTACTAGTGCCTGTAACTTAAAAATAAAGATTCGAAAACGTTCGAAAGTTGGTCCTCGAGCTCCGACCTAGATAAGACGAGGGCACAAGGGATTTCAGAATGTTCTCTGTCTTAGTTACTGAGTTGTTAGCAATTATATATTATAAGCGCGACGATATCCCGAATAAATACATTCAGTTTCATGTAAGAGTGCCGGTAACTTAAAAAGTAAGACTCAGAAAAATCTGAACATTGGTGTTCGAGCTCAGCCCTAGCTAAGACGACAGCACAAGATATTTCAGAATATTCTGAATCTTTGTTACTGAGTTATAAACAATTATATATTATAAGCGCGACGATAGTCCGAAAAAAGGCAGGCAGTTTCGTGTAAGAGTGCCTGTAACTTGTAAAGTAAGATTCAAAAACGTCCGAAGGTTGGTATTCGAGCTCAGGCCAAGCTAGGACGACACCGCAAGAGATTTCAGAATGTTCTGAGTCTCTGTTACTGAGTTATTAGCAATTATATATTATAAGCGCGACGATATCCCGAAAAAAAACACTCAGTTTCATGTAAGAGTGCCGGTAACTTAAAAAGTAAGATTCAAAAAAGTCTGAACATTGGTGTTCGAGCTAAGACCTAGCTAAGACGACAGCACAAGAAATTTCAGAATGTTCTGAATCTAAGTTACCGAGTTAATATCAATTATATATTATAAGCGCGTCCATATAGAATAAAAACATGCAGTTCCATGTAAGAGTGCCTGTAACTTAAAAAGGAAGATTCGGAAAAGTCTGAAAGCATGTGCTCGGGCTCAGACCTAACTAAGCCGACAGCACAAGAGATTTCAGAATGTTCTGAGTTTAAGTTACTGAGTTATTAGCAATTATATATTATAAGCGCGAAGATATCCCGAATAAAAACAGGCAGCTTCATGTGAGAGTGCCTGTAACTTAAAAAAGTAAGATTCAGAAAAATCTGAAAGCACGTGCTCGGGCTCAGACCTACCTAAGACGACAGCACAAGAGATTTCAGAATGTTGAGAGTTTTAGTTACTGAGTAATTAGCAATTATACATTATAAGCGCGACGATATCCCGAATAAAAACAGGCAGTTTCATGTAAGAGTGATTGTAACATAAAAAGAAAGATTCAGAAAAGCTTGATAGCTTGTGCTCGCGATCAGACCTACCTATGACGACAGCACAAAAGATTTCAGAATGTTGAGAGTTTTAGTTACTGAGTTATTAGCAATTATATATTATAAGCGCGACGATATCCCGAATAAAAACAGGCAGTTTCATGTAAGAGTGCCTGTAACTTGTAAAGTAAGATTCAAAAACGTCCGAAGGTTGGTATTCGAGCTCAGACCTAGCTAAGACGACACCACAAGAGATTTCAGAATGTTCTGAGTCTCTGTTACTGAGTTGTTAGCAATTATATATTATAAGCACGACGATATCCCGAATAAAAACACTCAGTTTCATGTAAGAGTGCCGGTAACTTAAAAAGTAAGATTCAAAAAAGTCTGAACATTGGTGTTCGAGCTAAGACCTAGCTAAGACGACAGCACAAGAAATTTCAGAATGTTCTGAATCTAAGTTACCGAGCTAATATCAATTATATATTATAAGCGCGTCCATATCGCGAATAAAAACATGCAGTTCCATGTAAGAGTGCCGGTTACTTAAAAGCAAGACTCAGAAAAGTCTGAACATTGGTGCTCGAGCTCAGCCTTAGCTAAGACGACAGCACAAGATATTTCAGAATATTCTGAATCTTTGTTACTGAGTTATAAGCAATTATATATTATACGCGCGACGATATCCCGAATAAAATCATGCAGTTCCATGTAAGCGTGCCGGTAACATAAAAAGTAAGATTCGGAAAAGTCTGAAAGCATGTGCTCGGGCTCAGACCTAACTAAGACGACAGCGCAAGAGATTTCAGAATGTTCTGAGTGTAAGTTACTGAGTTATTAGCAATTATATATTATAAGCGCGACGATATCCCGAATAAAAACATGCAGTTCCATGTAAGCGTGCCGGTAACTTAAGAAGTAAGATTCAGAAAAGTCTGAAAGCATGTGCTCGGGCTCAGACCTACCTAAGACGACAGCACAAGAGATTTCAGAATGTTCTGAGTTTAAGTTACTCAGGTATTAGCAATTATATATTATACGCGCGACGATATCCCGAATAAAAACATGCAGTTCCATGTAAGCGTGCCGGTAACATAAAAAGTAAGATTCAAAAAAGTCTGAAAGTTGGTGATCGAGCTCAGGCCTATCTAAGACGACAGTACAAGAGATTTCAGAGTGTTCTGAGTCTTAGTTACTGAGTTATTAGCAATTATATATTATAAGCGCGACGATCTCCCGAATAAAAACAGGCAATTTCATGTGAGAGTGCCTGTAACTTAAAAAGTAATATTCAGAAAAGCCTGAAAGGTTGTGCTCGAGCTCAGACTTTCCTTAAACGACAGCACGAGAGATTTCAGAATGTTCTGAGCCTTTGTTACGGAGTTATTACCAATTATATATTATAAGTGCGACGATATCCCGAATAAAAACACTCAGTTTCATGTAAGAGTGCCGGTAATTTAAAAAAGTAAGATTCAGAAAAGTCTGAAAGCATGTGCTCGGGCTCAGACCTACCTAAGACGACAGCACAAGAGATTTCAGAATGTTCTGAGTTTAAGTTACTCAGGTATTAGCAATTATATATTATAAGCGCGACGATATCCCGAATAAAAACAGGCAGTTTCATTTAAGAGTGGTTGTAACTTAGAAAGCAAGATTCAAAAATATCCGAAGATTGGTGTTCGAGCTCAGACCTAGCTAAGACGACACCACAAGAAATTTCAGAATGTTCTGAGTCTCTGTTACTGAGTTGTTAGCAATTATATATTATAAGCGCGACGATATCCCGAACAAAAACAGGCAGTTTCATGTAAGAGTTATTGTAACTTAAAAAGTAAGATTCACAAAAGCCTGAAAGCTTGTGCTCGAGTTCAGACCTACCTAAGACGACAGCATAAGAGATTTTAGAATGTTCTGAGTTTAAGTTACTGAGTTATTAGTAATTATGTATTATAAGCGCGACGATATCCCGATAAAAAACAGGCAGTTTCATGTAAGAGTGATTGTAACTTAAAAAGTAAGATTCACAAAAGCCTGAAAGCTTGTGCTCGAGTTCAGACCTACCTAACACGACAGCACAAGAGATTTTAGAATGTTCTGAGTTTAAGTTACTGAGTTATTAGTAATTATATATTATATGCGCGACGATATCCCAAATAAAAACAGGCAATTTCATGTGAGAGTGCCTGTAACTTAAAAAGTAAGATTCAGAAAAGCCTGAAAGGTTGTGCTCGAGCTCAAACTTTCCTTAAACGACAGCACGAGAGATTTCAGAGTGTTCTGAGCCTTTGTAACGGAGTTAGTACCAATTATATATTATAAGCAGACGATATCCCGAATAAAACTAGGCAGTTTCATGTAAGAGTGCCTGTAACTTAAAAAAGAAGACTCAGAAAAGCCTGAAATCATGTTCTCGAGCTCAGACCTACCTAAGACAACAGCAAACGAGATCTCAGAATGTTGAGGGTTTTAGTTACTGAGTTATTAGCAATTATATATTATGTGCGCGACGATATCCCGAACAAAAACAGGCAGTTTTATGTAAGAGTGCCTGTAACTTAAAAAGTAAGATTCAAAAACGTCCGAAGGTTTGTGTTTGAGCTCAGACCTTGCTAAGACGACAGCACAAGAGATTTCAAAATGTCCTGAGTCTTAGTTACTGAGTTATTAGCAATTATATATTATAAGCGCGACGATATCCCGAATAAAAACAGGCAGTTTCATGTAAGAGTGATTGTAACATAAAAAGAAAGATTTAGAAAAGCTTGATAGCTTGTGCTCGAGCTCAGACCTACCTAAGACGACAGCACAAAAGATTTCAGAATGTTGAGAGTTTTAGTTACTGAGTTATTAGCAATTATATATTATAAGCGCGACGATATCCCGAATAAAAACAGGCAGTTTCATGTAAGAGTGCCTGTAACTTAAAAAGTAAGATTCAGAAACGTCCGAAGGTTAGTGTTCGAGCTCAGACCTAGCTAAGACGACAGCACAAGAGATTTCAGAATGTTCTGAATCTCTGTTACTGAGTTATTAGCAATTATATATTATAAGTGCGACGATATCCCGAATAAAAGCACTCAGTTTCATGTAAGAGTGCCGGTAACTTAAAAGGTAAGATTCAAAAAAGTCTGAACATTGGTGTTCGAGCTCATACCTAGCTAAGACGACAGCACAAGAAATTTCAGAATGTTCTAATCTAAGTTATAGACTTAATTTCAATTATATATTATAAGGGCGACCATATCCCGAATAAAAACATGCAGTTCCATGTAAGAGTGCCGGTAACTTAAAAAGTAAGATTCAAAAAAATCTGAAAGTTGGTGCTCAAGCTCAGGCCTAGCTATAACGACAGCACAAGAAATTTCAGAATGTTCTGAGTCTTAGTTACTGAGTTATTAGCAATTATACATTATAAGCGCGACGATATCCCGAATAAAAACAGGCAGTTTCATGTAAGAGTGATTGTAACATAAAAAGAAAGATTCAGAAAAGCTTGATAGCTTGTGCTCGCGATCAGACCTACCTATGACGACAGCACAAAAGATTTCAGAATGTTGAGAGTTTTAGTTACTGAGTTATTAGCAATTATATATTATAAGCGCGACGATATCCCGAATAAAAACAGGCAGTTTCATGTAAGAGTGCCTGTAACTTGTAAAGTAAGATTCAAAAACGTCCGAAGGTTGGTATTCGAGCTCAGACCTAGCTAAGACGACACCACAAGAGATTTCAGAATGTTCTGAGTCTCTGTTACTGAGTTGTTAGCAATTATATATTATAAGCACGACGATATCCCGAATAAAAACACTCAGTTTCATGTAAGAGTGCCGGTAACTTAAAAAGTAAGATTCAAAAAAGTCTGAACATTGGTGTTCGAGCTAAGACCTAGCTAAGACGACAGCACAAGAAATTTCAGAATGTTCTGAATCTAAGTTACCGAGCTAATATCAATTATATATTATAAGCGCGTCCATATCGCGAATAAAAACATGCAGTTCCATGTAAGAGTGCCGGTAACTTAAAAAGCAAGACTCAGAAAAGTCTGAACATTGGTGCTCGAGCTCAGCCTTAGCTAAGACGACAGCACAAGATATTTCAGAATATTCTGAATCTTTGTTACTGAGTTATAAGCAATTATATATTATACGCGCGACGATATCCCGAATAAAATCATGCAGTTCCATGTAAGCGTGCCGGTAACATAAAAAGTAAGATTCGGAAAAGTCTGAAAGCATGTGCTCGGGCTCAGACCTAACTAAGACGACAGCGCAAGAGATTTCAGAATGTTCTGAGTTTAAGTTACTGAGTTATTAGCAATTATATATTATAAGCGCGACGATATCCCGAATAAAAACATGCAGTTCCATGTAAGCGTGCCGGTAACTTAAGAAGTAAGATTCAAAAAAGTCTGAAAGTTGTTGATCGAGCTCAGGCCTAGCTAAGACGACAGTACAAGAGATTTCAGACTGTTCTGAGTCTTAGTTCTGAGTTATTAGCAATTATATATTATAAGCGCGAAGATATCCCGAATAAAACATGCAGTTCCATGTAAGAGTGCCGGTAACTTAAAAAGTAAGATTCAAAAACGTCCGAAGGTTGGTATTCGAGCTCAGACCTAGCTAAGACGACACCACAAGAGATTTCAGAATGTTCTGGGTCTCTGTTACTGAGTTATTAGCAATGATATATTATAAGCGCGACGATATCCCGAACAAAAACACTCAGTTTCATGTAAGAGTGCCGGTAACTTAAAAAGTAAGATTCAAAAAAGTCTGAACATTGGTGTTCGAACTAAGACCTAGCTAAGACGACAGCACAAGAAATTTCAGAATGTTCTGAATCTAAGTTACCGGAGTTAATATCAATTATATATTATAAGCGCGTCCATATCCCGAATAAAAACATGCAGTTCCATGTAGGAGTGCCTGTAACTTAAAAAGTAAGATTCGGAAAAGTCTGAAAGCATGTGCTCGGACTCAGACCTAACTAAGACGACAGCACAAGAGATTTCAGAATGTTTTGAGTTTAAGTTACTGAGTTATTAGCAATTATATATTATAAGCGCGACGATGTCCAGAATAAAAGCAGGCAGTTTCATGTACTAGTGCCTGTAACTTAAAAATAAAGATTCGAAAACGTTCGAAAGTTGGTCCTCGAGCTCCGACCTAGATAAGACGAGGGCACAAGGGATTTCAGAATGTTCTCTGTCTTAGTTACTGAGTTGTTAGCAATTATATATTATAAGCGCGACGATATCCCGAATAAATACATTCAGTTTCATGTAAGAGTGCCGGTAACTTAAAAAGTAAGACTCAGAAAAATCTGAACATTGGTGTTCGAGCTCAGCCCTAGCTAAGACGACAGCACAAGATATTTCAGAATATTCTGAATCTTTGTTACTGAGTTATAAACAATTATATATTATAAGCGCGACGATAGTCCGAATAAAGGCAGGCAGTTTCGTGTAAGAGTGCCTGTAACTTGTAAAGTAAGATTCAAAAACGTCCGAAGGTTGGTATTCGAGCTCAGGCCAAGCTAAGACGACACCACAAGAGATTTCAGAATGTTCTGGGTCTCTGTTACTGAGTTATTAGCAATTATATATTATAAGCGCGACGATATCCCGAAAAAAAACACTCAGTTTCATGTAAGAGTGCCGGTAACTTAAAAAGTAAGATTCAAAAAAGTCTGAACATTGGTGTTCGAGCTAAGACCTAGCTAAGACGACAGCACAAGAAATTTCAGAATGTTCTGAATCTAAGTTACCGAGTTAATATCAATTATATATTATAAGCGCGTCCATATAGAATAAAAACATGCAGTTCCATGTAAGAGTGCCTGTAACTTAAAAAGGAAGATTCGGAAAAGTCTGAAAGCATGTGCTCGGGCTCAGACCTAACTAAGCCGACAGCACAAGAGATTTCAGAATGTTCTGAGTTTAAGTTACTGAGTTATTAGCAATTATATATTATAAGCGCGAAGATATCCCGAATAAAAACAGGCAGCTTCATGTGAGAGTGCCTGTAACTTAAAAAAGTAAGATTCAGAAAAATCTGAAAGCACGTGCTCGGGCTCAGACCTACCTAAGACGACAGCACAAGAGATTTCAGAATGTTGAGAGTTTTAGTTACTGAGTAATTAGCAATTATACATTATAAGCGCGACGATATCCCGAATAAAAACAGGCAGTTTCATGTAAGAGTGATTGTAACATAAAAAGAAAGATTCAGAAAAGCTTGATAGCTTGTGCTCGCGATCAGACCTACCTATGACGACAGCACAAAAGATTTCAGAATGTTGAGAGTTTTAGTTACTGAGTTATTAGCAATTATATATTATAAGCGCGACGATATCCCGAATAAAAACAGGCAGTTTCATGTAAGAGTGCCTGTAACTTGTAAAGTAAGATTCAAAAACGTCCGAAGGTTGGTATTCGAGCTCAGACCTAGCTAAGACGACACCACAAGAGATTTCAGAATGTTCTGAGTCTCTGTTACTGAGTTGTTAGCAATTATATATTATAAGCACGACGATATCCCGAATAAAAACACTCAGTTTCATGTAAGAGTGCCGGTAACTTAAAAAGTAAGATTCAAAAAAGTCTGAACATTGGTGTTCGAGCTAAGACCTAGCTAAGACGACAGCACAAGAAATTTCAGAATGTTCTGAATCTAAGTTACCGAGCTAATATCAATTATATATTATAAGCGCGTCCATATCGCGAATAAAAACATGCAGTTCCATGTAAGAGTGCCGGTTACTTAAAAGCAAGACTCAGAAAAGTCTGAACATTGGTGCTCGAGCTCAGCCTTAGCTAAGACGACAGCACAAGATATTTCAGAATATTCTGAATCTTTGTTACTGAGTTATAAGCAATTATATATTATACGCGCGACGATATCCCGAATAAAATCATGCAGTTCCATGTAAGCGTGCCGGTAACATAAAAAGTAAGATTCGGAAAAGTCTGAAAGCATGTGCTCGGGCTCAGACCTAACTAAGACGACAGCGCAAGAGATTTCAGAATGTTCTGAGTTTAAGTTACTGAGTTATTAGCAATTATATATTATAAGCGCGACGATATCCCGAATAAAAACATGCAGTTCCATGTAAGCGTGCCGGTAACTTAAGAAGTAAGATTCAAAAAAGTCTGAAAGTTGTTGATTGAGCTCAGGCCTAGCTAAGACGACAGTACAAGAGATTTCAGACTGTTCTGGGTCTTAGTTCTGAGTTATTAGCAATTATATATTATAAGCGCGAAGATATCCCGAATAAAACATACAGTTCCATGTAAGAGTGCCGGTAACTTAAAAAGTAAGATTCAAAAACGACCGAAGGTTGGTATTCGAGCTCAGACCTAGCTAAGACGACACCACAAGAGATTTCAGAATGTTCTGGGTCTCTGTTACTGAGTTATTAGCAATGATATATTAAAAGCGCGACGATATCCCGAACAAAAACACTCAGTTTCATGTAAGAGTGCCGGTAACTTAAAAAGTAAGATTCAAAAAAGTCTGAACATTGGTGTTCGAACTAAGACCTAGCTAAGACGACAGCACAAGAAATTTCAGAATGTTCTGAATCTAAGTTACCGGAGTTAATATCAATTATATATTGTAAGCGCGTCCATATCCCGAATAAAAACATGCAGTTCCATGTAGGAGTGCCTGTAACTTAAAAAGTAAGATTCGGAAAAGTCTGAAAGCATGTGCTCGGACTCAGACCTAACTAAGACGACAGCACAAGAGATTTCAGAATGTTTTGAGTTTAAGTTACTGAGTTATTAGCAATTATATATTATAAGCGCGACGATGTCCAGAATAAAAGCAGGCAGTTTCATGTACTAGTGCCTGTAACTTAAAAATAAAGATTCGAAAACGTTCGAAAGTTGGTCCTCGAGCTCCGACCTAGATAAGACGAGGGCACAAGGGATTTCAGAATGTTCTCTGTCTTAGTTACTGAGTTGTTAGCAATTATATATTATAAGCGCGACGATATCCCGAATAAATACATTCAGTTTCATGTAAGAGTGCCGGTAACTTAAAAAGTAAGACTCAGAAAAATCTGAACATTGGTGTTCAAGCTCAGCCCTAGCTAAGACGACAGCACAAGATATTTCAGAATATTCTGAATCTTTGTTACTGAGTTATAAACAATTATATATTATAAGCGCGACGATATCCCGAATAAAAACATGCAGTTCCATGTAAGAGTGCCGGTAACTTAAAAAGTAAAATTCAAAAAAGTCTGAAAGTTGGTGATCGATCTCAGGCCTACTTTAGACGACAGCGCAAGAGATTTCAGAATGTCCTGAGCCTCAGTTACTGAGTTATTAGCAATTATATATTATAAGCGCGACGATATCCCGATAACAAACAGGCAGTTTCATGTAAGAGTGATTGTAACTTAAAAAGTAAGATTCAGAAAAGCCTGAGAGCTTGTGCTCGAGTTCAGACCTACCTAAGACGACAGCACAAGAGATTTTAGAATGTTCTGAGTTTAAGTTACTGAGTTATTAGCAATTATATATTATAAGCGCGACGATATCCCGAATAAAAACAGGCAATTTCATGTGAGAGTGCCTGTAACTTAAAAAGTAAGATTCAGAAAAGCCTGAAAGGTTGTGCTCGAGCTCAGACTTTCCTTAAACGACAGCACGAGAGATTTCAGAATGTTCTGAGCCTTTGTTACGGGATTATTACCAATTATATATTATAAGTGCGACGATATCCCGAATAAAAACACTCAGTTTCATGTAAGAGTGCCGGTAACTTAAAAAAGTAAGATTCAGAAAAGTCTGAAAGCATGTGCTCGGGCTCAGACCTACCTAAGACGACAGCACAAGAGATTTCAGAATGTTCTGAGTTTAAGTTACTCAGGTATTAGCAATTATATATTATAAGCGCGACAATATCCCGAATAAAAACAGGCAGTTTCATTTAAGAGTGGCTGTAACTTAGCAAGCAAGATTCAAAAATATCCGAAGATTGGTGTTCGAGCTCAGACCTAGCTAAGACGACACCACAAGAAATTTCAGAATGTTCTGAGTCTCTGTTACTGAGTTGTTGAGTTGTTAGCAATTATATATTATAAGCGCGACGATATCCCGAACAAAAACAGGCAGTTTCAGGTTGAGTGATTGTAACTTAAAAAGTAAGATTCACAAAAGCCTGAAAGCTTGTGCTCGAGTTCAGACCTACCTAAGACGACAGCACAAGAGATTTTAGAATGTTCTGAGATCAAGTGATTGAGATATTAGTAATTATATATTATAAGCGCGACGATATCCCGATAAAAAACAGGCAGTTTCATGTAAGAGTGATTGTAACTTAAAAAGTAAGATTCACAAAAGCCTGAAAGCTTGTGCTCTAGTTCAGACCTACCTAAGACGACAGCACAAGATATTTTAGAATGTTCTGAGTTTAAGTTACTGAGTTATTAGTAATTATATATTATATGCGCGACGATATCCCGAATAAAATCAGGCAATTTCATGTGAGAGTGCCTGTAACTTAAAAAGTAAGATTCAGAAAAGCCTGAAAGGTTGTGCTCGAGCTCAAACTTTCCTTATACGACAGCACGAGAGATTTCAGAATGTTGAGAGTTTTAGTTACTGAGTTATTAGCAATTATATATTATGAGCGCGACGATATCCCGAACAAAAACAGGCAGTTTCATGTAAGAGTGCCTGTAACTTAAAAAGTAAGATTCAAAAATGTCCGAAGGTTTGTGTTTGAGCTCAGACCTAGCTAAGACGACAGCACAAGAGATGTCAGAATGTTCTGAGTCTTTGTTACTGAGTTATTAACGATTATATATCATAAGCGCGACGATAGTCCGAATAAAGGCAGGCAGTTTCGTGTAAGAGTGCCTGTAACTTTTAAAGTAAGATTCAAAAACGTCCGAAGGTTGGTATTCGAGCTCAAGCCAAGCTAAGACGACACCACAAGAGATTTCAGAATGTTCTGAGTCTCTGTTACTGAGTTATTAGCAATTATATATTATAAGCGCGACGATATCCCGAAAAAAAACACTCAGTTTCATGTAAGAGTGCCGGTAACTTAAAAAGTAAGATTCAAAAAAGTCTGAACATTGGTGTTCGAGCTAAGACCTAGCTAAGACGACAGCACAAGAAATTTCAGAATGTTCTGAATCTAAGTTACCGAGTTAATATCAATTATATATTATAAGCGCGTCCATATCCCGAATAAAAATATGCAGTTCCATGTAAGAGTGCCTGTAACTTAAAAAGGAAGATTCGGAAAAGTCTGAAAGCATGTGCTCGGGCTCAGACCTAACTAAGCCGACAGCACAAGAGATTTCAGAATGTTCTGAGTTTAAGTTACTGAGTTATTAGCAATTATATATTATAAGCGCGAAGATATCCCGAATAAAAACAGGCAGCTTCATGTGAGAGTGCCTGTAACTTAAAAAAGTAAGATTCAGAAAAATCTGAAAGCACGTGCTCGGGCTCAGACCTACCTAAGACGACAGCACAAGAGATTTCAGAATGTTCTGAGTTTAAGTTACTCAGGTATTAGCAATTATATATTATAAGTGCGACGATATCCCGAATAAAAACAGGCAGTTTCATTTAAGAGTGGCTGTAACTTAGAAAGCAAGATTCAAAAATATACGAAGATTGGTGTTCGAGCTCAGACCTAGCTAAGACGACACCACAAGAGATTTCAGAATGTTCTGAGTCTCTGTTACTGAGTTGTTAGCAATTATATGTTATAAGCGCGACGATATCCCGATAAAAAACAGGCAGTTTCATGTAAGAGTGATTGTAACTTAAAAAGTAAGATCCACAAAAGCCTGAAAGCTTGTGCTCGAGTTCAGACCTACCTAAGACGACAGCATAAGAGATTTTAGAATGTTCTGAGTTTAAGTTACTGAGTTATTAGTAATTATATATTATAAGCGCGACGATATCCCGATAAAAAACAGGCAGTTTCATGTAAGAGTGATTGTAACTTAAAAAGTAAGATTCACAAAAGCCTGAAAGCTTGTGCTCGAGTTCAGACCTAAATAGGACGACAGCACAAGAGATTGTAGAATGTTCTGAGTTTAAGTTACTGAGTTATTAGTAATTATATATTATATGCGCGACGATATCCCAAATAAAAACAGGCAAATTCATGTGAGAGTGCCTGTAACTTAAAAAGTAAGATTCAGAAAAGCCTGAAAGCTTGTGCTCGAGCTCAAACTTTCCTTAAACGACAGCACGAGAGATTTCAGAATGTTCTGAGCCTTTGTAACGGAGTTATTACCAATTATATATTATAAGCAGACGATATCCCGAATAAGACTAGGCAGTTTCATGTAAGAGTGCCTGTAACTTAAAAAAGAAGACTCAGAAAAGCCTGAAATCATGTTCTCGAGCTCAGACCTACCTAAGACAACAGCAAAAGAGATTTCAGAATGTTGAGAGTTTTAGTTACTGAGTTATTAGCAATTATATATTATGAGCGCGACGATATCCCGAACAAAAACAGGCAGTTTCATGTAAGAGTGCCTGTAACTTAAAAAGTAAGATTCAAAAACGTCCGAAGGTTTGTGTTTGAGCTCAGACCTTGCTTAGACGACAGAACAAGAGATTTCAGAATGTTCGGAGTCTTTGTTACTGACTTATTAGCAATTATATATTATAAGCGCAACGATATCCAGAATAAAAACACTCAGTTTCATGTAAGAGTGCCGGTAACTTAAAAAGTAATATTCAAAAAAGTCTGAAAATTGGTGCTCGAGCGCAGGCCTAGCTAAGACGACAGCACAAGAGATTTCAAAATGTCCTGAGTCTTAGTTACTGAGTTATTAGCAATTATATATTATAAGCGCGACGATATCCCGAATAAAAACAGGCAGTTTCATGTAAGAGGGATTGTAACATAAATAGAAAGATTCAGAAAAGCTTGATAGCTTGTGCTCGAGCTCAGACCTACCTAAGACGACAGCACAAAAGATTTCAGAATGTTGAGAGTTTTAGTTACTGAGTTATTAGCAATTATATATTATAAGCGCGACGATATCCCGAATAAAAACAGGCAGTTTCATGTAAGAGTGCCTGTAACTTAAAAAGTAAGATTCAGAAACGTCCGAAGGTTAGTGTTCGAGCTCAGACCTAGCTAAGACGACAGCACGAGAGATTTCAGAATGTTCTGAATCTCTGTTACTGAGTTATTAGCAATTATATATTATAAGTGCGACGATATCCCGAATAAAAACACTCAGTTTCATGTAAGAGTGCCGGTAACTTAAAAAGTAAAATTCAAAAAAGTCTGAACATTGGTGTTCGAGCTCATACCTAGCTAAGACGACAGCACAAGAAATTTCAGAATGTTCTAATCTAAGTTATAGACTTAATTTCAATTATATATTATAAGGGCGACCATATCCCGAATAAAAACATGCAGTTCCATGTATGAGTGCCGGTAACTTAAAAAGTAAGACTCAAAAAAGTCTGAAAGTTGGTGCTCAAGCTCAGGTCTAGCTATAACGACAGCACAAGAAATTTCAGAATAGTCTGAGTCTTAGTTACTGAGTTATTAGCAATTATATATTATAAGCGCGACGATATCCCGAATAAAAACAGGCAGTTTCATGTAAGAGTGATTGTAACATAAAAAGAAAGATTCAGAAAAGCTTGATAGCTTGTGCTCGAGATCAGACCTACCTAAGACGACAGCACAAAAGATTTCAGAATGTTGAGAGTTTTAGTTACTGAGTTATTAGCAATTATATATTATAAGCGCGACGATATCCCGAATAAAAACAGGCAGTTTCATGTAAGAGTGCCTGTAACTTGTAAAGTAAGATTCAAAAACGTCCGAAGGTTGGTATTCGAGCTCAGACCTAGCTAAGACGACACCACAAGAAATTTCAGAATGTTCTGAGTCTCTGTTACTGAGTTGTTAGCAATTATATATTATAAGCGGGACGATATCCCGAATAAAAACACTCAGTTTCATGTAAGAGTGCCGGTAACTTAAGAAGTAAGATTCAAAAAAGTCTGAACATTGGTGTTCGAGCTCATACCTAGCTAAGACGACAGCACAAGAAATTTGAGAATGTTCTAATCTAAGTTATAGACTTAATTTCAATTATATATTATAAGGGGGACCATATCCCGAATAAAAACATGCAGTTCCATGTAAGAGTGCCGGTAACTTAAAAAGTAACATTCAAAAAAGTCTGAAAGTTGGTGCTCAAGCTCAGGCCTAGCTATAACGACAGCACAAGAAATTTCAGAATGTTCTGCGTCTTAGTTACTGAGTTATTAGCAATTATATATTATAAGCGCGACGATATCCCGAATAAAAACAGGCAGTTTCATGTAAGAGTGCCTGTAACTTGTAAAGTAAGATTCAAAAACGTCCGAAGGTTGGTATTCGAGCTCAGACCTAGCTAAGACGACACCACAAGAGATTTCAGAATGTTCTGAGTCTCTGTTACTGAGTTGTTAGCAATTATATATTATAAGCGCGACGATATCCCGAATAAAAACACTCAGTTTCACGTAAGAGTGCCGGTAACTTAAAAAGTAAGATTCAAGAAAGTCTGAACATTGGTGTTCGAGCTAAGACCTAGCTAAGACGACAGCACAAGAAATTTCAGAATGTTCTGAATCTAAGTTACCGAGCTAATATCAATTATATATTATAAGCGCGTCCATATCCCGAATAAAAACATGCAGTTCCATGTAAGCGTGCCGGTAACTTAAAAAGTAAGATTCGGAAAAGTCTGAAAGCATGTGCTCGGGCTCAGACCTAACTAAGACGACAGCACAAGATATTTCAGAATATTCTGAATCTTTGTTACTGAGTTATAAGCAATTATATATTATAAGCGCGACGATATCCCGAATAAAAACATGCAGTTCCATGTAAGCGTGCCGGTAACTTAAAAAGTAAGATTCGGAAAAGTCTGAAAGCATGTGCTCGGGCTCAGACCTAACTAAGACGACAGCACAAGAGATTTCAGAATGTTCTGAGTTTAAGTTACTGAGTTATTAGCAATTATATATTATAAGCGCGACGATATCCCGAATAAAAATATGCAGTTCCATGTAAGCGTGCCGGTAACTTAAAAAGTAAGATTCAAAAAAGTCTGAAAGTTGTTGATCGAGCTCAGGCCTAGCTAAGACGACAGTACAAGAGATATCAGACTGTTCTGAGTCTTAGTTCTGAGTTATTAGCAATTATATATTATAAGCGCGACGATATCCCGAATAAAAACATTCAGTTTCATGTAAGAGTGCCGGTAAGTTAAAAAGTAAGACTCAGAAAAGTCTGAAAGTTGTTGATCGAGCTCAGGCCTAGCTAAGACGACAGTACAAAAGATATCAGACTGTTCTGAGTCTTAGTTTTGAGTTATTAGCAATTATATATTATAAGCGCGACGATATCCCGAATAAAACATGCAATTCCATGTAAGAGTGCCGGTAACTTAAAAAGTAAGATTCAAAAACGTCCGAAGGTTGCTATTCGAGCTCAGACCTAGCTAAGACGACACCACAAGAGATTTCAGAATGTTCTGGGTCTCTGTTACTGAGTTATTAGCAATTATATATTATAAGCGCGACGATATCCCGAATAAAAACACTCAGTTTCATGTAAGAGTGCCGGTAACTTAAAAAGTAAGATTCAAAAAAGTCTGAACATTGGTGTTCGATCTAAGACCTAGCTAAGACGACAGCACAAGAAATTTCAGAATGTTCTGAATCTAAGTTACCGAGTTAATATCAATTATATATTATAAGCGCGTCCATATCCCGAATAAAAACATGCAGTTCCATGTAGGAGTGCCTGTTACTTAAAAAGTAAGATTCGGAAAAGTCTGAAAGCATGTGCTCGGGCTCAGACCTAACTAAGACGACAGCACAAGAGATTTCAGAATGTTCTGAGTTTAAGTTACTGAGTTATTAGCAATTATATATTATAAGCGCGACTATATCCAGAATAAAAACAGGCAGTTTCATGTACTAGTGCCTGTAACTTAAAAAGTAAGATTCGAAAACGTCCGAAAGTTGGTCCTCGACCTCAGACCTAGATAAGACGAGGGCACAAGGGATTTCAGAATGTTCTCTGTCTTAGTTACTGAGTTGTTAGCAATTATATATTATAAGCGCGACGATATCCCGAATAAAAACATGCAGTTCCATGTAAGAGTGCCGGTAACTTAAAAAGTAAGATTCAAAAAAGTCTGAAAGTTGGTTATCGATCTCAGGCCTACTTAAGACGACAGCGCAAGAGATTTCAGAATGTTCTGAGCCTCAGTTATTGAGTTATTAGCAATTATATATTATAAGCGCGACGATATCCCGATAACAAACAGGCAGTTTCATGTAAGAGTGATTGTAACTTAAAAAGTAAGATTCAGAAAAGCCTGAAAGCTTGTGCTCGAGTTCAGACCTACCTAAGACGACAGCACAAGAGATTTTAGAATGTTCTAAGTTTAAGTTACTGAGTTATTAGCAATTATATATTATAAGCGCGACTATATCCAGAATAAAAACAGGCAGTTTCATGTACTAGTGCCTGTAACTTAAAAAGTAAGATTCGAAAACGTCCGAAAGTTGGTCCTCGAGCTCAGACCTAGATAAGACGAGGGCACAAGGGATTTCAGAATGTTCTCTGTCTTAGTTACTGAGTTGTTAGCAATTATATATTATAAGCGCGACGATATCCCGAATAAAAACATTCAGTTTCATGTAAGAGTGCCGGTAACTTAAAAAGTAAGACACAGAAAAATCTGAACATTGGTGTTCGAGCTCAACCCTAGCTAAGACGACAGCACAAGATATTTCAGAATATTCTGAATCTTTGTTACTGAGTTATAAGCAATTATATATTATAAGCGCGACGATATCCCGAATAAAAACATGCAGTTCCATGTAAGAGTGCCGGTAACTTAAAAAGTAAGATTCAAAAAAGTCTGAAAGTTGGTTATCGATCTCAGGCCTACTTAGGACGACAGCGCAAGAGATTTCAGAATGTTCTGAGCCTCAGTTACTGAGTTATTAGCAATTATATATTATAAGCGCGACGATATCCCGATAACAAACAGGCAGTTTCATGTAAGAGTGATTGTAACTTAAAAAGTAAGATTCAGAAAAGCCTGAAAGCTTGTGCTCGAGTTCAGACCTACCTAAGACGACAGCACAAGAGATTTTAGAATGTTCTAAGTTTAAGTTACTGAGTTATTAGCAATTATATATTATAAGCGCGACGATATCCCGAATAAAAACAGGCAATTTCATGTGAGAGTGGCTGCAACTTAAAAAGTAAGAATCAGAAAAGCCTGAAAGGTTGTGCTCGAGCTCAGACTTTCCTTAAAAAACAGCACGAGAGATTTCAGAACGTTGTGAGCCTTTGTTTCGGAGTTATTACCAATTATATATTATAAGCAGACGATATCCCGAATAAAACTAGGCAGTTTCATGTAAGAGTGCCTGTAACTTAAAAAGTAAGACTCAGAAAAGCCTGAAATCATGTGCTCGAGCTCAGACCTACCTAAGACGACAGCAAAAGGGATTTCAGAAAATTGAGAGTTTTAGTTACTGAGTTATTAGCAATTATATATTATAAGTGCGACGATATCCCGAATAAAAACACTCAGTTTCATGTAAGAGTGCCGGTAACTTAAAAAGTAAGATTCAAAAAAGTCTGAACATTGGTGTTCGAGCTCATACCTAGCTAAGACGACAGCACAAGAAATTTCAGAATGTTCTAATCTAAGTTATAGACTTAATTTCAATTATATATTATAAGCGCGGCGATATCCCGAATAAAAACATGCAGTTCCATGTAAGCGTGCCGGTAACTTAAAAAGTAAGATTCGGAAAAGTCTGAAAGCATGTGCTCGGGCTCAGACCTAACAAAGACGACAGCACAAGAGATTTCAGAATGTTCTGAGTTTAAGTTACTGAGTTATAAGCAATTATATATTATAAGCGCGACGATATCCCGAATAAAAACATGCAGTTCCATGTAAGCGTGCCGGTAACTTAAAAAGTAAGATTCGGAAAAGTCTGAAAGCATGTGCTCGGGCTCAGACCTAACTAAGACGACAGCACAAGAGATTTCAGAATGTTCTGAGTTTAAGTTACTGAGTTATTAGCAATTATATATTATAAGCGCGACGATATCCCGAATAAAAATATGCAGTTCCATGTAAGCGTGCCGGTAACTTAAAAAGTAAGATTCAAAAAAGTCTGAAAGTTGTTGATCGAGCTCAGGCCTAGCTAAGACGACAGTACAAGAGATATCAGACTGTTCTGAGTCTTAGTTCTGAGTTATTAGCAATTATATATTATAAGCGCGACGATATCCCGAATAAAAACATTCAGTTTCATGTAAGAGTGCCGGTAAGTTAAAAAGTAAGACTCAGAAAAGTCTGAAAGTTGTTGATCGAGCTCAGGCCTAGCTAAGACGACAGTACAAAAGATATCAGACTGTTCTGAGTCTTAGTTTTGAGTTATTAGCAATTATATATTATAAGCGCGACGATATCCCGAATAAAACATGCAATTCCATGTAAGAGTGCCGGTAACTTAAAAAGTAAGATTCAAAAACGTCCGAAGGTTGGTATTCGAGCTCAGACCTAGCTAAGACGACACCACAAGAGATTTCAGAATGTTCTGGGTCTCTGTTACTGAGTTATTAGCAATTATATATTATAAGCGCGACGATATGCCGAATAAAAACACTCAGTTTCATGTAGGAGTGCCGGTAACTTAAAAAGTAAGATTCAAAAAAGTCTGAACATTGGTGTTCGATCTAAGACCTAGCTAAGACGACAGCACAAGAAATTTCAGAATGTTCTGAATCTAAGTTACCGAGTTAATATCAATTATATATTATAAGCGCGTCCATATCCCGAATAAAAACATGCAGTTCCATGTAGGAGTGCCTGTTACTTAAAAAGTAAGATTCGGAAAAGTCTGAAAGCATGTGCTCGGGCTCAGACCTAACTAAGACGACAGCACAAGAGATTTCAGAATGTTCTGAGTTTAAGTTACTGAGTTATTAGCAATTATATATTATAAGCGCGACTATATCCAGAATAAAAACAGGCAGTTTCATGTACTAGTGCCTGTAACTTAAAAAGTAAGATTCGAAAACGTCCGAAAGTTGGTCCTCGACCTCAGACCTAGATAAGACGAGGGCACAAGGGATTTCAGAATGTTCTCTGTCTTAGTTACTGAGTTGTTAGCAATTATATATTATAAGCGCGACGATATCCCGAATAAAAACATGCAGTTCCATGTAAGAGTGCCGGTAACTTAAAAAGTAAGATTCAAAAAAGTCTGAAAGTTGGTTATCGATCTCAGGCCTACTTAAGACGACAGCGCAAGAGATTTCAGAATGTTCTGAGCCTCAGTTATTGAGTTATTAGCAATTATATATTATAAGCGCGACGATATCCCGATAACAAACAGGCAGTTTCATGTAAGAGTGATTGTAACTTAAAAAGTAAGATTCAGAAAAGCCTGAAAGCTTGTGCTCGAGTTCAGACCTACCTAAGACGACAGCACAAGAGATTTTAGAATGTTCTAAGTTTAAGTTACTGAGTTATTAGCAATTATATATTATAAGCGCGACTATATCCAGAATAAAAACAGGCAGTTTCATGTACTAGTGCCTGTAACTTAAAAAGTAAGATTCGAAAACGTCCGAAAGTTGGTCCTCGAGCTCAGACCTAGATAAGACGAGGGCACAAGGGATTTCAGAATGTTCTCTGTCTTAGTTACTGAGTTGTTAGCAATTATATATTATAAGCGCGACGATATCCCGAATAAAAACATTCAGTTTCATGTAAGAGTGCCGGTAACTTAAAAAGTAAGACACAGAAAAATCTGAACATTGGTGTTCGAGCTCAACCCTAGCTAAGACGACAGCACAAGATATTTCAGAATATTCTGAATCTTTGTTACTGAGTTATAAGCAATTATATATTATAAGCGCGACGATATCCCGAATAAAAACATGCAGTTCCATGTAAGAGTGCCGGTAACTTAAAAAGTAAGATTCAAAAAAGTCTGAAAGTTGGTTATCGATCTCAGGCCTACTTAAGACGACAGCGCAAGAGATTTCAGAATGTTCTGAGCCTCAGTTACTGAGTTATTAGCAATTATATATTATAAGCGCGACGATATCCCGATAACAAACAGGCAGTTTCATGTAAGAGTGATTGTAACTTAAAAAGTAAGATTCAGAAAAGCCTGAAAGCTTGTGCTCGAGTTCAGACCTACCTAAGACGACAGCACAAGAGATTTTAGAATGTTCTAAGTTTAAGTTACTGAGTTATTAGCAATTATATATTATAAGCGCGACGATATCCCGAATAAAAACAGGCAATTTCATGTGAGAGTGGCTGCAACTTAAAAAGTAAGAATCAGAAAAGCCTGAAAGGTTGTGCTCGAGCTCAGACTTTCCTTAAAAAACAGCACGAGAGATTTCAGAACGTTGTGAGCCTTTGTTTCGGAGTTATTACCAATTATATATTATAAGCAGACGATATCCCGAATAAAACTAGGCAGTTTCATGTAAGAGTGCCTGTAACTTAAAAAGTAAGACTCAGAAAAGCCTGAAATCATGTGCTCGAGCTCAGACCTACCTAAGACGACAGCAAAAGGGATTTCAGAAAATTGAGAGTTTTAGTTACTGAGTTATTAGCAATTATATATTATAAGTGCGACGATATCCCGAATAAAAACACTCAGTTTCATGTAAGAGTGCCGGTAACTTAAAAAGTAAGATTCAAAAAAGTCTGAACATTGGTGTTCGAGCTCATACCTAGCTAAGACGACACCACAAGAAATTTCAGAATGTTCTAATCTAAGTTATAGACTTAATTTCAATTATATATTATAAGCGCGGCGATATCCCGAATAAAAACATGCAGTTCCATGTAAGCGTGCCGGTAACTTAAAAAGTAAGATTCGGAAAAGTCTGAAAGCATGTGCTCGGGCTCAGACCTAACAAAGACGACAGCACAAGAGATTTCAGAATGTTCTGAGTTTAAGTTACTGAGTTATTAGCAATTATATATTATAAGCGCGACGATATCCCGAATAAAAACAGGCAATTTCATGTGAGAGTGCCTGTAACTTAAAAAGTAAGATTCAGAAAAGCCTGAAAGGTTGTGCTCGAGCTCAGACTTTCCTTAAACGACAGCACGAGAGATTTCAGAATGTTCTGAGCCTTTGTTACGGAGTTATTACCAATTATATATTATAAGCAGACGATATCCCGAATAAAACTAGGCAGTTTCATGTAAGAGTGCCTGTAACTTAAAAAGTAAGACTCAGAAAAGCCTGAAATCATGTGCTCGAGCTCAGACCTACCTATGACGACAGCAAAAGAGATTTCAGAATATTGAGAGTTTTAGTTACTGAGTTATTAGCAATTATATATTATGAGCGCGACGATATCCCGAACAAAAACAGGCAGTTTCATGTAAGAGTGCCTGTAACTTAAAAAGTAAGATTCAGAAACGTCCGAAGGTTAGTCTTCGAGCTCAAAACTAGCTAAGACGACAGCACAAGAGATTTCAGAATGTTATGAATCTCTGTTACTGAGTTATTAGCAATTATATATTATAAGTGCGACGATATCCCGAATAAAAACACTCAGTTTCATGTAAGTATGCCGGTAACTTAAAAAGTAAGATTCAAAAAAGTCTGAACATTGGTGTTCGAGCTCATACCTAGCTAAGACGACAGCACAAGAAATTTCAGAATGTTCTGAATCTAAGTTACCGAGCTAATATCAATTATATATTATGAGCGCGTCCATATCCCGAATAAAAACATGCAGTTCCATGTAAGAGTGCCGGTAACTTAAAAAGTAAGACTCAGAAAAGTCTGAACATTGGTGCTCGAGCTCAGCCTTAGCTAAGACGACAGCACAAGATATTTCAGAATATTCTGAATCTTTGTTACTGAGTTATAAGCAATTATATATTATAAGCGCGACGATATCCCGAATAAAAACATGCAGTTCCATGTAAGCGTGCCGGTAACTTAAAAAGTAAGATTCGGAAAAGCCTGAAAGCATGTGCCCGGGCTCACACCTAACTAAGACGACAGCACAAGAGATTTCAGAATGTTCTGAGTTTAAGTTACTGAGTTATTAGCAATTATATATTATAAGCGCGACGATATCCCGAATAAAAACATGCAGTTCCATGTAAGCGTGCCGGTAACTTAAAAAGTAAGATTCAAAAAATTCTGAAAGTTGTTGATCGAGCTCAGGCCTAGCTAAGACAACAGTACAAGAGATTTCAGACTGTTCTGGGTCTTAGTTCTGAGTTATTAGCAATTATATATTATAAGCGCGACGATATCCCGAATAAAACATGCAATTCCATGTAAGAGTGCCGGTAACTTAAAAAGTAAGATTCAAAAACGTCCGAAGGTTGGTATTCGAGCTCAGACCTAGCTAAGACGACACCACAAGAGATTTCAGAATGTTCTGGGTCTCTGTTACTGAGTTATTAGCAATTATATATTATAAGCGCGACGATATCGCGAATAAAAACACTCAGTTTCATGTAAGAGTGCCGGTAACTTAAAAAGTAAGATTCGGAAAAGTCTGAAAGCATGTGCTCGGGCTCAGACCTAACTAAGACGACAGCACAAGAGATTTCAGAATGTTCTGAGTTTAAGTTACTGAGTTATTAGCAATTATATATTATAAGCGCGACGATATCCAGAATAAAAACTGGCAGTTTCATGTACTAGTGCCTGTAGCTTAAAAAGTAAAATTCGAAAACGTCCGAAAGTTGGTCCTCGAGCTCAGACCTAGATAAGACGAGGGCACAATGGATTTCAGAATGTTCTCTGTCTTAGTTACTGAGTTGTTAGCAATTATATATTATAAGCGCGACGATATCCCGAATAAATACATTCAGTTTCATGTAAGAGTGCCGCTAACTTAAAAAGTAAGACTCAGAAAAATCTGAACATTGGTGTTCGAGCTCAGCCCTAGCTAAGACGACAGCACAAGATATTTCAGAATATTCTGAATCTTTGTTACTGAGTTATAAGCAATTATATATTATAAGCGCGACGATATCCCGAATAAAAACATGCAGTTCCATGTAAGAGTGCCGGTAACTTAAAAAGTAAGATTCAAAAAAGTCTGAAAGTCGGTTATCGATCTCAGGCCTACTTAAGACGACAGCGCAAGAGATTTCAGAATGTTCTGAGCCTCAGTTACTGAGTTATTAACAATTATATATTATAAGCGCGACGATGTCCCGATAACAAACAGGCAGTTTCATGTAAGAGTGATTGTAACTTAAAAAGTAAGATTCAGAAAAGCCTGAAAGCTTGTGCTCGAGTTCAGACCTACCTAAGACGACAGCACAAGAGATTTTAGAATGTTCTGAGTTTAAGTTACTGAGTTATTAGCAATCATATATTATAAGCGCGACAATATCCCGAATAAAAACAGGCAATTTCATGTGAGAGTGCCTGTAACTTAAAAAGTAAGATTCAGAAAAGCCTGAAAGGTTGTGCTCGAGCTCAGACTTTCTTTAAGCGACAGCACGAGAGATTTCAGAATGTTCTGAGCCTTTGTTACGGAGTTATTACCAATTATATATTATAAGCAGACGATATCCCGAATAAAACTAGGCAGTTTCATGTAAGAGTGCCTGTAACTTAAAAAGTAAGACTCAGAAAAGCCTGAAATCATGTGCTCGAGCTCAGACCTACCTAAGACGACAGCAAAAGAGATTTCAGAATGTTGAGAGTTTTAGTTACTGAGTTATTAGCAATTATATATTATGAGCGCGACGATATCCCGAACAAAAACAGGCAGTTTCATGTAAGAGTGCCTGTAACTTAAAAAGTAAGATTCAAAAACGTCCGAAGGTTTGTGTTTGAGCTCAGACCTAGCTAAGACGACAGCACAAGAGATTTCAGAATGTTCTGAGTCTTTGTTACTGAGTTATTAGCAATTATATATTATAAGCGCAACGATATCCAGAATAAAAACACTCAGTTTACATGTAAGAGTGCCGGTAACTTAAAAAGTAATATTCAAAAAAGTCTGAAAGTTGGTGCTCGAGCTCAGGCCTAGCTAAGACGAAAGCACAAGAGATTTCAGAATGTTCTGAGTTGCTGTTACTGAGTTATTAGCAATTATATATTATAAGTGCGACGATATCCCGAATAAAAACATGCAGTTCCATGTAAGAGTGCCGGTAACTTAAAAAGTAAGATTCAAAAAAGTCTGAAAGTCGGTTATCGATCTCAGGCCTACTTAAGACGACAGCGCAAGATATTTCAGAATGTTCTGAGCCTCAGTTACTGAGTTATTAACAATTATATATTATAAGCGCGACGATGTCCCGATAACAAACAGGCAGTTTCATGTAAGAGTGATTGTAACTTAAAAAGTAAGATTCAGAAAAGCCTGAAAGCTTGTGCTCGAGTTCAGACCTACCTAAGACGACAGCACAAGAGATTTTAGAATGTTCTGAGTTTAAGTTACTGAGTTATTAGCAATCATATATTATAAGCGCGACGATATCCCGAATAAAAACAGGCAGTTTCATGTAAGATTGCCTGTAACTTGTAAAGTAAGATTCAAAAACGTCCGAAGGTTGGTATTCGAGCTCAGACCTAGCTAAGACGACACCACAAGAGATTTCAGAATGTTCTGAGTCTCTGTTACTGAGTTATTAGCAATTATATATTATAAGCGCGACGATATCCCGAATAAAAACACTCAGTTTCATGTAAGAGTGCCGGTAACTTAAAAAGTAAGATTCAGAAAAGCCTGAAAGGTTGTGCTCGAGCTCAGACTTTCCTTAAGCGACAGCACGAGAGATTTCAGAATGTTCTGAGCCTTTGTTACGGAGTTATTACCAATTATATATTATACGCAGACGATATCCCGAATAAAACTAGGCAGTTTCATGTAAGAGTGCCTGTAACTTAAAAAGTAAAACTCAGAAAAGCCTGAAATCATGTGCTCGAGCTCAGACCTACCTAAGACGACAGCAAAAGAGATTTCAGAATGTTGAGAGTTTTAGTTACTGAGTTATTAGCAATTATATATTATGAGCGCGACGATATCCCGAACAAAAACAGGCAGTTTCATGTAAGAGTGCCTGTAACTTAAAAAGTAAGATTCAAAAACGTCCGAAGGTTTGTGTTTGAGCTCAGACCTAGCTAAGACGACAGCCCAAGAGATTTCAGAATGTTCTGAGTCTTTGTTACTGAGTTATTAGCAATTATATATTATAAGCGCAACGATATCCAGAATAAAAACACTCAGTTTACATGTAAGAGTGCCGGTAACTTAAAAAGTAATATTCAAAAAAGTCTGAAAGTTGGTGCTCGAGCTCAGGCCTAGCTAAGACGAAAGCACAAGAGATTTCAGAATGTTCTGAGTTGCTGTTACTGAGTTATTAGCAATTATATATTATAAGTGCGACGATATCCCGAATAAAAACACTCAGTTTCATGTAAGAGTGCCGGTAACTTAAAAAGTAAGATTCAAAAAAGTCTGAACATTGGTGTTCGATCTCAAACCTAGCTAAGACGACAGCACATAAAAATTTCAGAATGTTCTAAACTAAGTTACAGACTTAAAATCAATTATATATTATAAGCGCGACCATATCCCGAATAAAAACATGCAGTTCCTTGTACGAGTGCCGGTAGCTTAAAAAGTCAGATTCAAAAAAGTCTGAAAGTTGGTGCTCGTACTCAGGCCTAGCTAAGACGACAGCACAAGAGATTTCAAAATGTCCTGAGTCTCAGTTACTGAGTTATTAGCAATTATATATTATAAGCGCGACGATATCCCGAATAAAAACAGGCAGTTTCATGCAAGAGTGATTGTAACATAAAAAGAAAGATTCAGAAAAGCTTGATAGCTTGTGGTCGAGCTCAGACCTACCTAAGACGACAGCACAAGAAATTTCAGAATGTTCTGAGTCTTAGTTACTGAGTTATTAGTAATTATATATTATAAGCGCGACGATATCCCGAATAAAAACAGGCAGTTTCATGTAAGATTGCCTGTAACTTGTAAAGTAAGATTCAAAAACGTCCGAAGGTTGGTATTCGAGCTCAGACCTAGCTAAGACGACACCACAAGAGATTTCAGAATGTTCTGAGTCTCTGTTACTGAGTTATTAGCAATTATATATTATAAGCGCGACGATATCCCGAATAAAAACACTCAGTTTCATGTAAGAGTGCCGGTAACTTAAAAAGTAAGACTCATAAAAGCCTGAAAGCTTGTGCTCGAGTTCAGACCTACCTAAGACGACAGCACAAGAGATTTTAGAATGCTCTGAGTTTAAATTACTGAGTTATTAGCAATTATATATTATAAGCGCGACGATATCCCGAATAAAAACAGGCAATTTCATGTGAGAGTGCCTGTAACTTAAAAATTAAGATTCAGAAAAGCCTGAAAGGTTTTGCTCGAGCTCAGACTTTCTTTAAACGACAGCACGAGAGATTTCAGAATGTTCTGAGCCTTTGTTACGGAGTTATTACCAATTATATATTATAAGCAGACGATATCCCGAATAAAACTAGGCAGTTTCATGTAAGAGTGCCTGTAACTTAAAAAGTAAGACTCAGAAAAGCCTGAAAGCTTGTGCTCGAGTTCAGACCTACCTAAGACAACAGCAAAAGAGATTTCAGAATGTTGAGAGTTTTAGTTACTGAGTTATTAGCAATTATATATTATGAGCGCGACGATATCCCGAACAAAAACAGGCAGTTTCATGTAAGAGTGCTTGTAACTTAAAAAGTAAGATTCAAAAACGTCCGAAGGTTTGTGTTTGAGCTCAGACCTAGCTAAGACGACAGCACAAGAGATTTCAGAATGTTCTGAGTCTTTGTTACTGAGTTATTAGCAATTATATATTATAAGCGCAACGATATCCAGAATAAAAACACTCAGTTTACATGTAAGAGTGCCGGTAACTTAAAAAGTAATATTCAAAAAAGTCTGAAAGTTGGTGCTCGTACTCAGGCCTAGCTAAGACGACAGCACAAGAGATTTCAAAATGTCCTGAGTCTCAGTTACTGAGTTATTAGCTATTATATATTATAAGCGCGACGATATCCCGAATAAAAACAGGCAGTTTCATGCAAGAGTGATTGTAACATAAAAAGAAAGATTCAGAAAAGCTTGATAGCTTGTGGTCGAGCTCAGACCTACCTAAGACGACAGCACAAAAGATTTCAGTTGGTGCTCGAGCTCAGGCCTAGCTATAACGACAGCACAAGAAATTTCAGAATGTTCTGAGTCTTAGTTACTGAGTTATTAGCAATTATATATTATAAGGGCGACGATATCCCAAATAAAAACAGGCAGTTTCATGTAAGAGTGATTGTAACATAAAAAGAAAGATTCAGAAAAGCTTGATAGCTTGTGCTCTAGCTCAGACCTACCTAAGACGACAGCACAAAAGATTTCAGAATGTTGAGAGTTTTAGTTACTGAGTTATTAGCAATTATATGTTATAAGCGCGACGATATCCCGAATAAAAACAGGCAGTTTCATGTAAGAGTGCCTGTAACTTGTAAAGTAAGATTCAAAAACGTCCGAAGGTTGGTATTCGAGCTCAGACCTAGCTAAGACGACACCACAAGAGATTTCAGAATGTTCTGAGTCTCTGTTACTGAGGTATTAGCAATTATATATTATAAGCGCGATATAAACGATATCCCGAATAAAAACACTCAGTTTCATGTAAGAGTGCCGGTAACTTAAAAAGTAAGAGTCAAAAAAGTCTGAACATTGGTGTTCGAGCTAGGACCTAGCTAAGACGACAGCACAAAAAATTTCAGAATGTTCTGAATCTAAGTTACCGAGTTAATATCAATTATATATTATAGGCGCGTCCATATCCCGAATAAAAACATGCAGTTCCATGTAAGAGTGCCTGTAACTTAAAAAGTAAGATTCGGAAAAGTCTGAAAGCATGTGCTCGGGCTCAGACCTAACTAAGACGACAGCACAAGAGATTTCAGAATGTTCTGAGTTTAAGTTACTGAGTTATTAGCACTTATATATTATAAGCGCGACGATATCCCGAACAAAAACAGGCAGTTTCATGTAAGAGTGCCTGTAACTTAAAAAGTAAGATTCAAAAACGTCCGAAGGTTTGTGTTTGAGCTCAGACCTAGCTAAGACGACAGTACAAGAGATTTCAGAGTGTTCTGAGTCTTAGTTACTGAGTTATTAGCAATTATATATTATAAGCGCGACAATATCCCGAATAAAAACATTCAGTTTCATGTAAGAGTGCCGGTAACTTAAAAAGTAAGACTCAGAAAAGTCTGAACATTGATGTTCGAGCTCAGCCCTAGCTAAGACGACAGCACAAGATATTTCAGAATATTCTGAATCTTTGTTACTGAGTTATAAGCAATTATATATTATAAGCGCGACGATATCCCGAATAAAAACATGCAGTTCCATGCAAGAGTGCCGGTAACTTGAAAAGTAAGATTCAAAAAAGTCTGAAAGTTAGTGATCGCGCTCAGGCCTAGCTAAGACGACAGTACAAGAGATTTCAGGGTGTTCTGAGTCTTAGTTACTGAGTTATTAGCAATTATATATTATAAGCGCGACAATATCCCGAATAAAAACATGCAGTTCAATGTAAGAGTGCCTGTAACTTAAAAAGTAAGACTCAGAAAAGCCTGAAATAATGTGCTCGAGCTCAGACCTACCTAAGACAACAGCAAAAGAGATTTCAGAATGTTGAGAGTTTTAGTTACTGAGATATTAGCAATTATATATTATGAGCGCGACGATATCCCGAACAAAAACAGGCAGTTTCATGTAAGAGTGCTTGTAACTTAAAAAGTAAGATTCAAAAACGTCCGAAGGTTTGTGTTTGAGCTCAGACCTAGCTAAGACGACAGTACAAGAGATTTCAGAGTGTTCTGAGTCTTAGTTACTGAGTTATTAGCAATTATATATTATAAGCGCGACAATATCCCGAATAAAAACATTCAGTTTCATGTAAGAGTGCCGGTAACTTAAAAAGTAAGACTCAGAAAAGTCTGAACATTGGTGTTCGAGCTCAGCCCTAGCTAAGACGACAGCACAAGATATTTCAGAATATTCTGAATCTTTGTTACTGCGTTATAAGCAATTATATATTATAAGCGCGACGATATCCCGAATAAAAACATGCAGTTCCATGTAAGAGTGCCGGTAACTTAAAAAGTAAGATTCAAAAAAGTCTGAAAGTTGGTGATCGCGGTCAGGCCTAGCTAAGACGACAGTACAAGAGATTTCAGAGTGTTCTGAGTCTTAGGTACTGAGTTATTAGCAATTATATATTATAAGCGCGACAATATCCCGAATAAAAACATTCAGTTTCATGTAAGAGTGCCGGTAACTTAAAAAGTAAGACTCAGAAAAGTCTGAACATTGGTGTTCGAGCTCAGCCCTAGCTAAGACGACAGCAGAAGATATTTCAGAATATTCTGAATCTTTGTTACTGAGTTATAAGCAATTATATATTATAAGCGCGACAATATCCCGAATAAAAACATTCAGTTTCATGTAAGAGTGCCGGTAACTTAAAAAGTAAGACTCAGAAAAGTCTGAACATTGGTGTTGGAGCTCAGCCCTAGCTAAGACGACAGCACAAGATATTTCAGAATATTCTGAATCTTTGTTACTGAGTTATAAGCAATTATATATTATAAGCGCGAAGATATCCCGAATAAAAACATGCAGTTCCATGTAAGAGTGCCGGTAACTTAAAAAGTAAGATTCAAAAAAGTCTGAACATTGGTGTTCGAGCTCATACCTAGCTAAGACGACAGCACAAGAAATTTCAGAATGTTCTAATCTAAGTTATAGAATTAAAATCAATTATATATTATAAGCGCGACCATATCCCGAATAAAAACATGCAGTTCCTTGTAAGAGTGCCGGTAACTTAAAAAGTCAGATTCAAAAAAGTCTGAAAGTTGGTGCTCGAGCTCAGGCCTAGCTATAACGACAGCACAAGAAATTTCAGAATGTTCTGAGTCTTAGTTACTGAGTTATTAGCAATTATTTATTATAAGCGCGACGATATCCCAAATAAAAACAGGCAGTTTCATGTAAGAGTGATTGTAACATAAAAAGAAGATTCAGAAAAGCTTGATAGCTTGTGCTCAAACTCAGACCTACCTAAGACGACAGCACAAAAGATTTCAGAATGTTGAGAGTTTTAGTTACTGAGTTATTAGCAATTATATATTATAAGCGCGACGATATCCCGAATAAAAACAGGCAGTTTCATGTAAGAGTGCCTGTAACTTGTAAAGTAAGATTCAAAAACGTCCGAAGGTTGGTATTCGAGCTCAGACCTAGCTAAGACGACACCACAAGAGATTTCAGAATGTTCTGAGTCTCTGTTACTGAGTTATTAGCAATTATATATTATAAGCGCGACGATATCCCGAATAAAAACACTCAGTTTCATGTAAGAGTGCCGGTAACTTAAAAAGTAAGATTCAGAAAAGCCTGAAAGCTTGTGCTCGAGTTCAGACCTACCTAAGACGACAGCACAAGAGATTTTAGAATGTTCTGAGTTTAAGTTACTGAGTTATTAGCAATTATATATTATAAGCGCGACGATATCCCGAATAAAAAACAGGCAATTTCATGTGAGAGTGCCTATAGCTTAAAAAGTAAGATTCAGAAAAGCCTGAAAGGTTGTGCTCGAGCTCAGACTTTCCTTAAACGACAGCACGAGAGATTGCAGAATGGTCTGAGCCTTTGTTACGGAGTTATTACCAATTATATATTATAAGCATACGATATCCCGAATAAAACTAGGCAGTTTCATGTAAGAGTGCCTGTAACTTAAAAAGTAAGACTCAGAAAAGCCTGAAATCATGTGCTCGAGCTCAGACCTACCTAAGACAACAGCAAAAGAGATTTCAGAATGTTGAGAGTTTTAGTTACTGAGTTATTAGCAACTATATATTATGAGCGCGACGATATCCCGAACAAAAACAGGCAGTTTCATGTAAGAGTGCCTGTAACTTAAAAAGTAAGATTCAAAAACGTCCGAAAGTTTGTGTTTGAGCTCAGACCTAGCTAAGACGACAGTACTAGAGATTTCAGAGTGCTCTGAGTCTTAGTTACTGAGTTATTAGCAATTATATATTATAAGCGCGACAATATCCCGAATAAAAACATTCAGTTTCATGTAAGAGTGCCGGTAACTTAAAAAGTAAGACTCAGAAAAGTCTGAACATTGGTGTTCGAGCTCAGCCCTAGCTAAGACGACAGCATAAGATATTTCAGAATATTCTGAATCTTTGTTACTGAGTTATAAGCAATTATATATTATAAGCGCGACGATATCCTGAATAAAAACATGCAGTTACATGTAAGAGTGCCAGTAACTTAAAAAGTAAGATTCAAAAAAGTCTGAACATTGGTGTTCGAGCTCATACCTAGCTAAGACGACAGCACACGAAATTTCAGAATATTCTAATCTAAGTTAGAGACTTAAAATCAATTATATATTATAAGCGCGACCATATCCCGAATAAAAACACTCAGTTTCAAGTAAGAGTGCCGGTAACTTGTAAAGTAAGATTCAAAAACGTCCGAAGGTTGGTATTCGAGCTCAGACCTAGCTAAGACGACTCCACAAGAGATTTCAGAATGTTCTGAGTCTCTGTTACTGAGTTATTAGCAATTATATATTATAAGCGCGACGATATCCCGAATAAAAACACTCAGTTTCATGTAAGAGTGCCGGTAACTTAAAAAGTAAGATTCAGAAAAGCCTGAAAGCTTGTGCTCGAGTTCAGACCTACCTAAGATGACAGCACAAGAGATTTTAGAATGTTCTGAGTTTAAGTTACTGAGTTATTAGCAATTATATATTATAAGCGCGACGATATCCCGAATAAAAACAGGCAATTTCATGTGAGAGTGCCTGTAACTTAAAAAGTAAGATTCAGAAAAGCCTGAAAGGTTGTGCTCGAGCTCAAACTTTCCTTAAACGACAGCACGAGAGATTTCAGAATGTTCTGAGCCCTTGTTACGGAGTTATTACCAATTATATATTATAAGCAGACGATATCCAGAATAAAACTAGACAGTTTCATGTAAGAGTGCTTGCAACTTAAAAAGTAAGACTCCGAAAAGCCTGAAATCATGTGCTCGAGCTCAGACCTACCTAAGACACCAGCAAAAGAGATTTCAGAATGTTGAGAGTTTTAGTTACTGAGTTATTAGCAATTATATATTATGAGCGCGACGATATTCCGAACAAAAACAGGCAGTTTCATGTAAGAGTGCCTGTAATTTAAAAAGTAAGATTCAAAAACGTCCGAAGGTTTGTGTTTGAGTTCAGACCTAGCTAAGACGACAGCACAAGAGATTTCAGAATGTTCTGAGTCTTTGTTACTGAGTTATTAGCAATTATATATTATAAGCGCAACGATATCCAGAATAAAAACACTCAGTTTACATGTAAGAGTGCCGGTAACTTAAAAAGTAATATTCAAAAAAGTCTGAAAGTTGGTGCTCGAGCTCAGGCCTAACTATAACGACAGCACAAGAAATTTCAGAATGTTCTAAATCTCTGTTACTGAGTTATTAGCAATTATATATTATAAGCGCGACGATATCCCGAATAAAAACACTCAGTTTGATGTAAGAGTGCCGGTAACTTAAAAAGTAAGATTCAGAAAAGCCTGAAAGCTTGTGCTCGAGTTCAGACCTACCTAAGACGACAGCACAAGAGATTTCAGAATGTTCTGAATCTTTGTTACTGAGTTATAAGCAATTATATATTATAAGCGCGACGATATCCCGAATAAAAACATGCAGTTCCATGTAAGAGTGCCGGTAACTTAAAAAGTTAGATTCAAAAAAGTCTGAAAGTTGGTGATCGCGCTCAGGCCTAGCTAAGACGACAGTACAAGAGATTTCAGAGTGTTCTGAGTCTTAGTTACTGAGTTATTAGCAATTATATATTATAAGCGCGACGATATCCCGAATAAAAACATGCAGTTCCATGTAAGAGTGCCTGTAACTTAAAAAGTAAGATTCAAGAACGTCCGAAGGTTTGTGTTTGAGCTCAGACCTAGCTAAGACGACAGTACAAGAGATTTCAGAGTGTTCTGAGTCTTAGTTACTGAGTTATTAGCAATTATATATTATAAGCGCGACGATATCCCGAACAAAAACAGGCAGTTTCATGTAAGAGTGCCTGTAACTTAAAAAGTAAGATTCAAAAACGTCCGAAGGTTTGTGTTTGAGCTCAGACCTAGCTAAGACGACAGTACAAGAGATTTCAGAGTGTTCTGAGTCTTAGTTACTGAGTTATTAGCAATTATATATTATAAGCGCGACAATATCCCGAATAAAAACATTCAGTTTCATGTAAGAGTGCCGGTAACTTAAAAAGTAATACTCAGAAAAGTCTGAACATTGGTGTTCGAGCTCAGCCCTAGCTAAGACGACAACACAAGATATTTCAGAATATTCTGAATCTTTGTTACTGAGTTATAAGCAATTATATATTATAAGCGCGACGATATCCCGAATAAAAACATGCAGTTCCATGCAAGAGTGCCGGTAACTTGAAAAGTAAGATTCAAAAAAGTCTGAAAGTTAGTGATCGCGCTCAGGCCTAGCTAAGACGACAGTACAAGAGATTTCAGGGTGTTCTGAGTCTTAGTTACTGAGATATTAGCAATTATATATTATGAGCGCGACGATATCCCGAACAAAAACAGGCAGTTTCATGTAAGAGTGCCTGTAACTTAAAAAGTAAGATTCAAAAACGTCCGAAGGTTTGTGTTTGAGCTCAGACCTAGCTAAGACGACAGTACAAGAGATTTCAGAGTGTTCTGAGTCTTAGTTACTGAGTTATTAGCAATTATATATTATAAGCGCGACAATATCCCGAATAAAAACATTCAGTTTCATGTAAGAGTGCCGGTAACTTAAAAAGTAAGACTCAGAAAAGTCTGAACATTGGTGTTCGAGCTCAGCCCTAGCTAAGACGACAGCACAAGATATTTCAGAATATTCTGAATCTTTGTTACTGCGTTATAAGCAATTATATATTATAAGCGCGACGATATCCCGAATAAAAACATGCAGTTCCATGTAAGAGTGCCGGTAACTTAAAAAGTAAGATTCAAAAAAGTCTGAAAGTTGGTGATCGCGGTCAGGCCTAGCTAAGACGACAGTACAAGAGATTTCAGAGTGTTCTGAGTCTTAGGTACTGAGTTATTAGCAATTATATATTATAAGCGCGACAATATCCCGAATAAAAACATTCAGTTTCATGTAAGAGTGCCGGTAACTTAAAAAGTAAGACTCAGAAAAGTCTGAACATTGGTGTTCGAGCTCAGCCCTAGCTAAGACGACAGCAGAAGATATTTCAGAATATTCTGAATCTTTGTTACTGAGTTATAAGCAATTATATATTATAAGCGCGACAATATCCCGAATAAAAACATTCAGTTTCATGTAAGAGTGCCGGTAACTTAAAAAGTAAGACTCAGAAAAGTCTGAACATTGGTGTTGGAGCTCAGCCCTAGCTAAGACGACAGCACAAGATATTTCAGAATATTCTGAATCTTTGTTACTGAGTTATAAGCAATTATATATTATAAGCGCGAAGATATCCCGAATAAAAACATGCAGTTCCATGTAAGAGTGCCGGTAACTTAAAAAGTAAGATTCAAAAAAGTCTGAACATTGGTGTTCGAGCTCATACCTAGCTAAGACGACAGCACAAGAAATTTCAGAATGTTCTAATCTAAGTTATAGACTTAAAATCAATTATATATTATAAGCGCGACCATATCCCGAATAAAAACATGCAGTTCCTTGTAAGAGTGCCGGTAACTTAAAAAGTCAGATTCAAAAAAGTCTGAAAGTTGGTGCTCGAGCTCAGGCCTAGCTATAACGACAGCACAAGAAATTTCAGAATGTTCTGAGTCTTAGTTACTGAGTTATTAGCAATTATTTATTATAAGCGCGACGATATCCCAAATAAAAACAGGCAGTTTCATGTAAGAGTGATTGTAACATAAAAAGAAGATTCAGAAAAGCTTGATAGCTTGTGCTCAAACTCAGACCTACCTAAGACGACAGCACAAAAGATTTCAGAATGTTGAGAGTTTTAGTTACTGAGTTATTAGCAATTATATATTATAAGCGCGACGATATCCCGAATAAAAACAGGCAGTTTCATGTAAGAGTGCCTGTAACTTGTAAAGTAAGATTCAAAAACGTCCGAAGGTTGGTATTCGAGCTCAGACCTAGCTAAGACGACACCACAAGAGATTTCAGAATGTTCTGAGTCTCTGTTACTGAGTTATTAGCAATTATATATTATAAGCGCGACGATATCCCGAATAAAAACACTCAGTTTCATGTAAGAGTGCCGGTAACTTAAAAAGTAAGATTCAGAAAAGCCTGAAAGCTTGTGCTCGAGTTCAGACCTACCTAAGACGACAGCACAAGAGATTTTAGAATGTTCTGAGTTTAAGTTACTGAGTTATTAGCAATTATATATTATAAGCGCGACGATATCCCGAATAAAAACAGGCAATTTCATGTGAGAGTGCCTATAGCTTAAAAAGTAAGATTCAGAAAAGCCTGAAAGGTTGTGCTCGAGCTCAGACTTTCCTTAAACGACAGCACGAGAGATTGCAGAATGGTCTGAGCCTTTGTTACGGAGTTATTACCAATTATATATTATAAGCAGACGATATCCCGAATAAAACTAGGCAGTTTCATGTAAGAGTGCCTGTAACTTAAAAAGTAAGACTCAGAAAAGCCTGAAATCATGTGCTCGAGCTCAGACCTACCTAAGACAACAGCAAAAGAGATTTCAGAATGTTGAGAGTTTTAGTTACTGAGTTATTAGCAACTATATATTATGAGCGCGACGATATCCCGAACAAAAACAGGCAGTTTCATGTAAGAGTGCCTGTAACTTAAAAAGTAAGATTCAAAAACGTCCGAAGGTTTGTGTTTGAGCTCAGACCTAGCTAAGACGACAGTACTAGAGATTTCAGAGTGCTCTGAGTCTTAGTTACTGAGTTATTAGCAATTATATATTATAAGCGCGACAATATCCCGAATAAAAACATTCAGTTTTATGTAAGAGTGCCGGTAACTTAAAAAGTAAGACTCAGAAAAGTCTGAACATTGGTGTTCGAGCTCAGCCCTAGCTAAGACGACAGCATAAGATATTTCAGAATATTCTGAATCTTTGTTACTGAGTTATAAGCAATTATATATTATAAGCGCGACGATATCCTGAATAAAAACATGCAGTTACATGTAAGAGTGCCAGTAACTTAAAAAGTAAGATTCAAAAAAGTCTGAACATTGGTGTTTGAGCTCATACCTAGCTAAGACGACAGCACACGAAATTTCAGAATATTCTAATCTAAGTTAGAGACTTAAAATCAATTATATATTATAAGCGCGACCATATCCCGAATAAAAACACTCAGTTTCAAGTAAGAGTGCCGGTAACTTGTAAAGTAAGATTCAAAAACGTCCGAAGGTTGGTATTCGAGCTCAGACCTAGCTAAGACGACTCCACAAGAGATTTCAGAATGTTCTGAGTCTCTGTTACTGAGTTATTAGCAATTATATATTATAAGCGCGACGATATCCCGAATAAAAATACTCAGTTTCATGTAAGAGTGCCGGTAACTTAAAAAGTAAGATTCAGAAAAGCCTGAAAGCTTGTGCTCGAGTTCAGACCTACCTAAGATGACAGCACAAGAGATTTTAGAATGTTCTGAGTTTAAGTTACTGAGTTATTAGCAATTATATATTATAAGCGCGACGATATCCCGAATAAAAACAGGCAATTTCATGTGAGAGTGCCTGTAACTTAAAAAGTAAGATTCAGAAAAGCCTGAAAGGTTGTGCTCGAGCTCAAACTTTCCTTAAACGACAGCACGAGAGATTTCAGAATGTTCTGAGCCCTTGTTACGGAGTTATTACCAATTATATATTATAAGCAGACGATATCCCGAATAAAACTAGACAGTTTCATGTAAGAGTGCTTGCAACTTAAAAAGTAAGACTCCGAAAAGCCTGAAATCATGTGCTCGAGCTCAGACCTACCTAAGACACCAGCAAAAGAGATTTCAGAATGTTGAGAGTTTTAGTTACTGAGTTATTAGCAATTATATATTATGAGCGCAACGATATTCCGAACAAAAACAGGCAGTTTCATGTAAGAGTGCCTGTAATTTAAAAAGTAAGATTCAAAAACGTCCGAAGGTTTGTGTTTGAGCTCAGACCTAGCTAAGACGACAGCACAAGAGATTTCAGAATGTTCTGAGTCTTTGTTACTGAGTTATTAGCAATTATATATTATAAGCGCAACGATATCCAGAATAAAAACACTCAGTTTACATGTAAGAGTGCCGGTAACTTAAAAAGTAATATTCAAAAAAGTCTGAAAGTTGGTGCTCGAGCTCAGGCCTAGCTAAGACGACAGTACAAGAGATTTCAGGGTGTTCTGAGTCTTAGTTACTGAGTTATTAGCAATTATATATTATAAGCGCGACGATATCCCGAATAAAAACATGCAGTTCAATGTAAGAGTGCCTGTAACTTAAAAAGTAAGACTCAGAAAAGCCTGAAATAATGTGCTCGAGCTCAGACCTACCTAAGACAACAGCAAAAGAGATTTCAGAATGTTGAGAGTTTTAGTTACTGAGATATTAGCAATTATATATTATGAGCGCGACGATATCCCGAACAAAAACAGGCAGTTTCATGTAAGAGTGCCTGTAACTTAAAAAGTAAGATTCAAAAACGTCCGAAGGTTTGTGTTTGAGCTCAGACCTAGCTAAGACGACAGTACAAGAGATTTCAGAGTGTTCTGAGTCTTAGTTACTGAGTTATTAGCAATTATATATTATAAGCGCGACAATATCCCGAATAAAAACATTCAGTTTCATGTAAGAGTGCCGGTAACTTAAAAAGTAAGACTCAGAAAAGTCTGAACATTGGTGTTCGAGCTCAGCCCTAGCTAAGACGACAGCACAAGATATTTCAGAATATTCTGAATCTTTGTTACTGCGTTATAAGCAATTATATATTATAAGCGCGACGATATCCCGAATAAAAACATGCAGTTCCATGTAAGAGTGCCGGTAACTTAAAAAGTAAGATTCAAAAAAGTCTGAAAGTTGGTGATCGCGGTCAGGCCTAGCTAAGACGACAGTACAAGAGATTTCAGAGTGTTCTGAGTCTTAGGTACTGAGTTATTAGCAATTATATATTATAAGCGCGACAATATCCCGAATAAAAACATTCAGTTTCATGTAAGAGTGCCGGTAACTTAAAAAGTAAGACTCAGAAAAGTCTGAACATTGGTGTTCGAGCTCAGCCCTAGCTAAGACGACAGCAGAAGATATTTCAGAATATTCTGAATCTTTGTTACTGAGTTATAAGCAATTATATATTATAAGCGCGACAATATCCCGAATAAAAACATTCAGTTTCATGTAAGAGTGCCGGTAACTTAAAAAGTAAGACTCAGAAAAGTCTGAACATTGGTGTTGGAGCTCAGCCCTAGCTAAGACGACAGCACAAGATATTTCAGAATATTCTGAATCTTTGTTACTGAGTTATAAGCAATTATATATTATAAGCGCGAAGATATCCCGAATAAAAACATGCAGTTCCATGTAAGAGTGCCGGTAACTTAAAAAGTAAGATTCAAAAAAGTCTGAACATTGGTCTTCGAGCTCATACCTAGCTAAGACGACAGCACAAGAAATTTCAGAATGTTCTAATCTAAGTTATAGACTTAAAATCAATTATATATTATAAGCGCGACCATATCCCGAATAAAAACATGCAGTTCCTTGTAAGAGTGCCGGTAACTTAAAAAGTCAGATTCAAAAAAGTCTGAAAGTTGGTGCTCGAGCTCAGGCCTAGCTATAACGACAGCACAAGAAATTTCAGAATGTTCTGAGTCTTAGTTACTGAGTTATTAGCAATTATTTATTATAAGCGCGACGATATCCCAAATAAAAACAGGCAGTTTCATGTAAGAGTGATTGTAACATAAAAAGAAGATTCAGAAAAGCTTGATAGCTTGTGCTCAAACTCAGACCTACCTAAGACGACAGCACAAGAGATTTCAGAATGTTGAGAGTTTTAGTTACTGAGTTATTAGCAATTATATATTATAAGCGCGACGATATCCCGAATAAAAACAGGCAGTTTCATGTAAGAGTGCCTGTAACTTGTAAAGTAAGATTCAAAAACGTCCGAAGGTTGGTATTCGAGCTCAGACCTAGCTAAGACGACACCACAAGAGATTTCAGAATGTTCTGAGTCTCTGTTACTGAGTTATTAGCAATTATATATTATAAGCGCGACGATATCCCGAATAAAAACACTCAGTTTCATGTAAGAGTGCCGGTAACTTAAAAAGTAAGATTCAGAAAAGCCTGAAAGCTTGTGCTCGAGTTCAGACCTACCTAAGACGACAGCACAAGAGATTTTAGAATGTTCTGAGTTTAAGTTACTGAGTTATTAGCAATTATATATTATAAGCGCGACGATATCCCGAATAAAAACAGGCAATTTCATGTGAGAGTGCCTATAGCTTAAAAAGTAAGATTCAGAAAAGCCTGAAAGGTTGTGCTCGAGCTCAGACTTTCCTTAAACGACAGCACGAGAGATTGCAGAATGGTCTGAGCCTTTGTTACGGAGTTATTACCAATTATATATTATAAGCAGACGATATCCCGAATAAAACTAGGCAGTTTCATGTAAGAGTGCCTGTAACTTAAAAAGTAAGACTCAGAAAAGCCTGAAATCATGTGCTCGAGCTCAGACCTACCTAAGACAACAGCAAAAGAGATTTCAGAATGTTGAGAGTTTTAGTTACTGAGTTATTAGCAACTATATATTATGAGCGCGACGATATCCCGAACAAAAACAGGCAGTTTCATGTAAGAGTGCCTGTAACTTAAAAAGTAAGATTCAAAAACGTCCGAAGGTTTGTGTTTGAGCTCAGACCTAGCTAAGACGACAGTACTAGAGATTTCAGAGTGCTCTGAGTCTTAGTTACTGAGTTATTAGCAATTATATATTATAAGCGCGACAATATCCCGAATAAAAACATTCAGTTTCATGTAAGAGTGCCGGTAACTTAAAAAGTAAGACTCAGAAAAGTCTGAACATTGGTGTTCGAGCTCAGCCCTAGCTAAGACGACAGCATAAGATATTTCAGAATATTCTGAATCTTTGTTACTGAGTTATAAGCAATTATATATTATAAGCGCGACGATATCCTGAATAAAAACATGCAGTTACATGTAAGAGTGCCAGTAACTTAAAAAGTAAGATTCAAAAAAGTCTGAACATTGGTGTTCGAGCTCATACCTAGCTAAGACGACAGCACACGAAATTTCAGAATATTCTAATCTAAGTTAGAGACTTAAAATCAATTATATATTATAAGCGCGACCATATCCCGAATAAAAACACTCAGTTTCAAGTAAGAGTGCCGGTAACTTGTAAAGTAAGATTCAAAAACGTCCAAAGGTTGGTATTCGAGCTCAGACCTAGCTAAGACGACTCCACAAGAGATTTCAGAATGTTCTGAGTCTCTGTTACTGAGTTATTAGCAATTATATATTATAAGCGCGACGATATCCCGAATAAAAACACTCAGTTTCATGTAAGAGTGCCGGTAACTTAAAAAGTAAGATTCAGAAAAGCCTGAAAGCTTGTGCTCGAGTTCAGACCTACCTAAGACGACAGCACAAGAGATTTTAGAATGTTCTGAGTTTAAGTTACTGAGTTATTAGCAATTATATATTATAAGCGCGACGATATCCCGAATAAAAACAGGCAATTTCATGTGAGAGTGCCTGTAACTTAAAAAGTAAGATTCAGAAAAGCCTGAAAGGTTGTGCTCGAGCTCAAACTTTCCTTAAACGACAGCACGAGAGATTTCAGAATGTTCTGAGCCCTTGTTAAGGAGTTATTACCAATTATATATTATAAGCAGACGATATCCCGAATAAAACTAGACAGTTTCATGTAAGAGTGCTTGCAACTTAAAAAGCAAGACTCCGAAAAGCCTGAAATCATGTGCTCGAGCTCAGACCTACCTAAGACACCAGCAAAAGAGATTTCAGAATGTTGAGAGTTTTAGTTACTGAGTTATTAGCAATTATATATTATCAGCGCGACGATATTCCGAACAAAAACAGGCAGTTTCATGTAAGAGTGCCTGTAATTTAAAAAGTAAGATTCAAAAACGTCCGAAGGTTTGTGTTTGAGCTCAGACCTAGCTAAGACGACAGCACAAGAGATTTCAGAATGTTCTGAGTCTTTGTTACTGAGTTATTAGCAATTATATATTATAAGCGCAACGATATCCAGAATAAAAACACTCAGTTTACATGTAAGAGTGCCGGTAACTTAAAAAGTAATATTCAAAAAAGTCTGAAAGTTGGTGCTCGAGCTCAGGCCTAGCTAAGACGACAGTACAAGAGATTTCAGACTGTTCTGGGTCTTAGTTCTGAGTTATTAGCAATTATATATTATAAGCGCGACGATACCCCGAATAAAACATGCAATTCCATGTAAGAGTGCCGGTAACTTAAAAAGTAAGATTCAAAAACGTCCGAAGGTTGGTATTCGAGCTCAGACCTAGCTAAGACGACACCACAAGAGATTTCAGAATGTTCTGAGCTTAAGTTACTGAGTTATTAGCAATTATATATTATAAGCGCGACGATATCCCGAATAAAAACATGCAGTTCCATGTAAGCGCGCCGGTAACTTAAAAAGTAAGATTCAAAAAAGCCTGAAAGGTTGTGCTCGAGCTCAGACTTTCCTTAAACGACAGCACGAGAGATTTCAGAATGTTATGAGCCTTTGTTACGGAGTTATTACCAATTATATATTATAAGCGCGACGATATCCCGAATAAAAACACTCAGTTTGATGTAAGAGTGCCGGTAACTTAAAAAGTAAGATTCGGAAAAGCCTGAAAGCATGTGCTCGGGCTCAGACCTAACTAAGACGACAGCACAAGAGATTTCAGAATGTTCTGAGCTTAAGTTACTGAGTTATTAGCAATTATATATTATAAGCGCGACGATATCCCGAATAAAAACATGCAGTTCCATGTAAGCGTGCCGGTAACTTAAAAAGTAAGATTCAAAAAAGTCTGAAAGTTGTTGATCGAGCTCAGGCCTAGCTAAGACGACAGTACAAGAGATTTCAGACTGTTCTGGGTCTTAGTTCTGAGTTATTAGCAATTATATATTATAAGCGCGACGATATCCCGAATAAAAACACTCAGTTTGATGTAAGAGTGCCGGTAACTTAAAAAGTAAGATTCAAAAACGTCCGAAGGTTGGTATTCGAGCTCAGACCTAGCTAAGACGACACCACAAGAGATTTCAGAATGTTCTGGGTCTCTGTTACTGAGTTATTAGCAATTATATATTATAAGCGCGACGATATCCCGAATAAAAACACTCAGTTTCATGTAAGAGTGCCGGTAACTTAAAAAGTAAGATTCAAAAAATCTGAACATTGGTGTTCGAGCTAAGACCTAGCTAAGACGGCAGCACAAGAAATTTCAGAATGTTCTGAATCTAAGTTACCGAGTTAATATCAATTATATATTATAAGCGCGTCCATATCCCGAATAAAAACATGCAGTTCCATGTAGGAGTGCCTGTAACTTAAAAAGTAAGATTCGGAAAAGTTTGAAAGCATGTGCTCGGGCTCAGACCTAACTAAGACGACCGCACAAGAGATTTCAGAATGTTCTGAGTTTAAGTTACTGAGTTATTAGCAATTATATATTATAAGCGCGACGATATCCCGATAACAAACAGGCAGTTTCATGTAAGAGTGATTGTAACTTAAAAAGTAAGATTCAGAAAAGCCTGAAAGGTTGTGCTCGAGCTCAGACTTTCCTTAAACGACAGCACGAGAGATTTCAGAATGTTATGAGCCTTTGTTACGGAGTTATTACCAATTATATATTATAAGCAGACGATATCCCGAATAAAACTAGGCAGTTTCATGTAAGAGTACCTGTAACTTAAAAAGTAAGACTCAGAAAAGCCTGAAATCATGTGCTCGAGCTCAGACCTACCTAAGAGGACAGCAAAAGAGATTTCAGAATGTTGAGAGTTTTAGTTACTGAGTTATTAGCAATTATATATTATGGGCGCGACGATATCCCGAACAAAAACAGGCAGTTTCATGTAAGAGTGCCTGTAACTTAAAAAGTAAGATTCAAAAACGTCCGAAGGTTTGTGTTTGAGTTCAGACCTAGCTAAGACGACAGCACAAGAGATTTCGGAATGTTCTGAGTCTTTGTTACTGAGTTATTAGCAATTATATATTATAAGCGCGACGATATCCAGAATAAAAACAGGCAGTTTCATGTACTAGTGCCTGTAGCTTAAAAAGTAAAATTCGAAAACGTCCGAAAGTTGGTCCTCGAGCTCAGACCTAGATAAGACGAGGGCATAATGGATTTCAGAATGTTCTCTGTCTTAGTTAGTGAGTTGTTAGCAATTATATATTATAAGCGCGACGATATCCCGAATAAAAACAGGCAATTTCATGTGAGAGTGCATGTAACTTAAAAAGTAAGATTCAGAAAAGCCTGAAAGGTTGTGCTCGAGCTCAGACTTTCCTTAAACGACAGCACGAGAGATTTCAGAATGTTCTGAGCCTTTGTTACGGAGTTATTACCAATTATATATTATAAGCAGACGATATCCCGAATAAAACTAGGCAGTTTCATGTAAGAGTGCCTGTAACTTAAAAAGTAAGACTCAGAAAAGCCTGAAATCATGTGCTCGAGCTCAGATCTACCTAAGACGACAGCAAAAGAGATTTCAGAATGTTGAGAGTTTTAGTTACTGAGTTATGAGCAATTATATATTATGAGCGCGACGATATCCCGAACAAAAACAGGCAGTTTCATATAAGAGTGCCTGTAACTTAAAAAGTAAGATTCAAAAACGTCCGAAGGTTTGTGTTTGAGCTCAGACCTAGCTAAGACGACAGCACAAGAGATTTCAGAATGTTCTGAGTCTTTGTTACTGAGTTATTAGCAATTATATATTATAAGCGCAACGATATCCAGAATAAAAACACTCAGTTTACATGTAAGAGTGCCGGTTACTTAAAAAGTAATATTCAAAAAAGTCTGAAAGTTGGTGCTCGAGCTGAGGCCTAGCTAAGACGACAGCACAAGAGATTTCAGAATGTTCTGATTCGCTGTTACTGAGTTATTAGCAATTATATATTATAAGTGCGACGATATCCCGAATAAAAACACTCAGTTTCATGTAAGAGTGCCGGTAACTTAAAAAGTAGAATTCAAAAAAGTCTGAACATTGGTGTTCGAGCTCACACCTAGCTAAGACGACAGCACAAGAAATTTTAGAATGTTCTAATCTAAGTTACAGACTTAAAATCATTTATATATTATAAGCGCGACCATATCCCGAATAAAAACATGCAGTTCCTTGTAAGAGTGCCGGTAGCTTAAAAAGTCAGATTCAAAAAAGTCTGAAAGTTGGTGCTCGAGCTCAGGCCTAGCTATAACGACAGCACAAGAAATTTCAGAATGTTCTGAGTCTTAGTTACTGAGTTATTAGCAATTATATATTATAAGCGCGACAATATCCCGAATAAAAACATTCAGTTTCATGTAAGAGTGCCGGTAACTTAAAAAGTAAGACTCAGAAAAGTCTGAACATTGGTGTTCGAGCTCAGCCCTAGCTAAGACGACAGCACAAGATATTTCAGAATATTCTGAATCTTTGTTACTGCGTTATAAGCAATTATATATTATAAGCGCGACGATATCCCGAATAAAAACATGCAGTTCCATGTAAGAGTGCCGGTAACTTAAAAAGTAAGATTCAAAAAAGTCTGAAAGTTGGTGATCGCGGTCAGGCCTAGCTAGGACGACAGTACAAGAGATTTCAGAGTGTTCTGAGTCTTAGGTACTGAGTTATTAGCAATTATATATTATAAGCGCGACAATATCCCGAATAAAAACATTCAGTTTCATGTAAGAGTGCCGGTAACTTAAAAAGTAAGACTCAGAAAAGTCTGAACATTGGTGTTCGAGCTCAGCCCTAGCTAAGACGACAGCAGAAGATATTTCAGAATATTCTGAATCTTTGTTACTGAGTTATAAGCAATTATATATTATAAGCGCGACAATATCCCGAATAAAAACATTCAGTTTCATGTAAGAGTGCCGGTAACTTAAAAAGTAAGACTCAGAAAAGTCTGAACATTGGTGTTGGAGCTCAGCCCTAGCTAAGACGACAGCACAAGATATTTCAGAATATTCTGAATCTTTGTTACTGAGTTATAAGCAATTATATATTATAAGCGCGAAGATATCCCGAATAAAAACATGCAGTTCCCTGTAAGAGTGCCGGTAACTTAAAAAGTAAGATTCAAAAAAGTCTGAACATTGGTGTTCGAGCTCATACCTAGCTAAGACGACAGCACAAGAAATTTCAGAATGTTCTAATCTAAGTTATAGACTTAAAATCAATTATATATTATAAGCGCGACCATATCCCGAATAAAAACATGCAGTTCCTTGTAAGAGTGCCGGTAACTTAAAAAGTCAGATTCAAAAAAGTCTGAAAGTTGGTGCTCGAGCTCAGGCCTAGCTATAACGACAGCACAAGAAATTTCAGAATGTTCTGAGTCTTAGTTACTGAGTTATTAGCAATTATTTATTATAAGCGCGACGATATCCCAAATAAAAACAGGCAGTTTCATGTAAGAGTGATTGTAACATAAAAAGAAGATTCAGAAAAGCTTGATAGCTTGTGCTCAAACTCAGACCTACCTAAGACGACAGCACAAAAGATTTCAGAATGTTGAGAGTTTTAGTTACTGAGTTATTAGCAATTATATATTATAAGCGCGACGATATCCCGAATAAAAACAGGCAGTTTCATGTAAGAGTGCCTGTGACTTGTAAAGTAAGATTCAAAAACGTCCGAAGGTTGGTATTCGAGCTCAGACCTAGCTAAGACGACACCACAAGAGATTTCAGAATGTTCTGAGTCTCTGTTACTGAGTTATTAGCAATTATATATTATAAGCGCGACGATATCCCGAATAAAAACACTCAGTTTCATGTAAGAGTGCCGGTAACTTAAAAAGTAAGATTCAGAAAAGCCTGAAAGCTTGTGCTCGAGTTCAGACCTACCTAAGACGACAGCACAAGAGATTTAAGAATGTTCTGAATTTAAGTTACTGAGTTATTAGCAATTATATATTATAAGCGCGACGATATCCCGAATAAAAACAGGCAATTTCATGTGAGAGTGCCTATAGCTTAAAAAGTAAGATTCAGAAAAGCCTGAAAGGTTGTGCTCGAGCTCAGACTTTCCTTAAACGACAGCACGAGAGATTGCAGAATGGTCTGAGCCTTTGTTACGGAGTTATTACCAATTATATATTATAAGCAGACGATATCCCGAATAAAACTAGGCAGTTTCATGTAAGAGTGCCTGTAACTTAAAAAGTAAGACTCAGAAAAGCCTGAAATCATGTGCTCGAGCTCAGACCTACCTAAGACAACAGCAAAAGAGATTTCAGAATGTTGAGAGTTTTAGTTACTGAGTTATTAGCAACTATATATTATGAGCGCGACGATATCCCGAACAAAAACAGGCAGTTTCATGTAAGAGTGCCTGTAACTTAAAAAGTAAGATTCAAAAACGTCTGAACATTGGTGTTCGAGCTCACACCTAGCTAAGACGACAGCACAAGAAATTTTAGAATGTTCTAATCTAAGTTACAGACTTAAAATCATTTATATATTATAAGCGCGACCATATCCCGAATAAAAACATGCAGTTCCTTGTAAGAGTGCCGGTAGCTTAAAAAGTCAGATTCAAAAAAGTCTGAAAGTTGGTGCTCGAGCTCAGGCCTAGCTATAACGACAGCACAAGAAATTTCAGAATGTTCTGAGTCTTAGTTACTGAGTTATTAGCAATTATATATTATAAGCGCGACAATATCCCGAATAAAAACATTCAGTTTCATGTAAGAGTGCCGGTAACTTAAAAAGTAAGACTCAGAAAAGTCTGAACATTGGTGTTCGAGCTCAGCCCTAGCTAAGACGACAGCACAAGATATTTCAGAATATTCTGAATCTTTGTTACTGCGTTATAAGCAATTATATATTATAAGCGCGACGATATCCCGAATAAAAACATGCAGTTCCATGTAAGAGTGCCGGTAACTTAAAAAGTAAGATTCAAAAAAGTCTGAAAGTTGGTGATCGCGGTCAGGCCTAGCTAGGACGACAGTACAAGAGATTTCAGAGTGTTCTGAGTCTTAGGTACTGAGTTATTAGCAATTATATATTATAAGCGCGACAATATCCCGAATAAAAACATTCAGTTTCATGTAAGAGTGCCGGTAACTTAAAAAGTAAAACTCAGAAAAGTCTGAACATTGGTGTTCGAGCTCAGCCCTAGCTAAGACGACAGCAGAAGATATTTCAGAATATTCTGAATCTTTGTTACTGAGTTATAAGCAATTATATATTATAAGCGCGACAATATCCCGAATAAAAACATTCAGTTTCATGTAAGAGTGCCGGTAACTTAAAAAGTAAGACTCAGAAAAGTCTGAACATTGGTGTTGGAGCTCAGCCCTAGCTAAGACGACAGCACAAGATATTTCAGAATATTCTGAATCTTTGTTACTGAGTTATAAGCAATTATATATTATAAGCGCGAAGATATCCCGAATAAAAACATGCAGTTCCCTGTAAGAGTGCCGGTAACTTAAAAAGTAAGATTCAAAAAAGTCTGAACATTGGTGTTCGAGCTCATACCTAGCTAAGACGACAGCACAAGAAATTTCAGAATGTTCTAATCTAAGTTATAGACTTAAAATCAATTATATATTATAAGCGCGACCATATCCCGAATAAGAACATGCAGTTCCTTGTAAGAGTGCCGGTAACTTAAAAAGTCAGATTCAAAAAAGTCTGAAAATTGGTGCTCGAGCTCAGGCCTAGCTATAACGACAGCACAAGAAATTTCAGAATGTTCTGAGTCTTAGTTACTGAGTTATTAGCAATTATTTATTATAAGCGCGACGATATCCCAAATAAAAACAGGCAGTTTCATGTAAGAGTGATTGTAACATAAAAAGAAGATTCAGAAAAGCTTGATAGCTTGTGCTCAAACTCAGACCTACCTAAGACGACAGCACAAAAGATTTCAGAATGTTGAGAGTTTTAGTTACTGAGTTATTAGCAATTATATATTATAAGCGCGACGATATCCCGAATAAAAACAGGCAGTTTCATGTAAGAGTGCCTGTGACTTGTAAAGTAAGATTCAAAAACGTCCGAAGGTTGGTATTCGAGCTCAGACCTAGCTAAGACGACACCACAAGAGATTTCAGAATGTTCTGAGTCTCTGTTACTGAGTTATTAGCAATTATATATTATAAGCGTGACGATATCCCGAATAAAAACACTCAGTTTCATGTAAGAGTGCCGGTAACTTAAAAAGTAAGATTCAGAAAAGCCTGAAAGCTTGTGCTCGAGTTCAGACCTACCTAAGACGACAGCACAAGAGATTTTAGAATGTTCTGAATTTAAGTTACTGAGTTATTAGCAATTATATATTATAAGCGCGACGATATCCCGAATAAAAACAGGCAATTTCATGTGAGAGTGCCTATAGCTTAAAAAGTAAGATTCAGAAAAGCCTGAAAGGTTGTGCTCGAGCTCAGACTTTCCTTAAACGACAGCACGAGAGATTGCAGAATGGTCTGAGCCTTTGTTACGGAGTTATTACCAATTATATATTATAAGCAGACGATATCCCGAATAAAACTAGGCAGTTTCATGTAAGAGTGCCTGTAACTTAAAAAGTAAGACTCAGAAAAGCCTGAAATCATGTGCTCGAGCTCAGACCTACCTAAGACAACAGCAAAAGAGATTTCAGAATGTTGAGAGTTTTAGTTACTGAGTTATTAGCAACTATATATTATGAGCGCGACGATATCCCGAACAAAAACAGGCAGTTTCATGTAAGAGTGCCTGTAACTTAAAAAGTAAGATTCAAAAACGTCCGAAGGTTTGTGTTTGAGCTCAGACCTAGCTAAGACGACAGTACTAGAGATTTCAGAGTTCTCTGAGTCTTAGTTACTGAGTTATTAGCAATTATATATTATAAGCGCGACAATATCCCGAATAAAAACATTCAGTTTCATGTAAGAGTGCCGGTAACTTAAAAAGTAAGACTCAGAAAAGTCTGAGCATTGGTGTTCGAGCTCAGCCCTAGCTAAGACGACAGCATAAGATATTTCAGAATATTCTGAATCTTTGTTACTGAGTTATAAGCAATTATATATTATAAGCGCGACGATATCCTGAATAAAAACATGCAGTTCCATGTAAGAGTGCCAGTAACTTAAAAAGTAAGATTCAAAAAAGTCTGAACATTGGTGTTCGAGCTAGCTAAGACGACAGCACACGAAATTTCAGAATATTCTAATCTAAGTTAGAGACTTAAAATTAATTATATATTATAAGCGCGACCATATCCCGAATAAAAACACTCAGTTTCAAGTAAGAGTGCCGGTAACTTGTAAAGTAAGATTCAAAAACGTCCGAAGGTTGGTATTCGAGCTCAGACCTAGCTAAGACGACTCCACAAGAGATTTCAGAATGTTCTGAGTCTCTGTTACTGAGTTATTAGCAATTATATATTATAAGCGCGACGATATCCCGAATAAAAACACTCAGTTTCATGTAAGAGTGCCGGTAACTTAAAAAGTAAGATTCAGAAAAGCCTGAAAGCTTGTGCTCGAGTTCAGACCTACCTAAGACGACAGCACAAGAGATTTTAGAATGTTCTGAGTTTAAGTTACTGAGTTATTAGCAATTATATATTATAAGCGCGACGATATCCCGAATAAAAACAGGCAATTTCATGTGAGAGTGCCTGTAACTTAAAAAGTAAGATTCAGAAAAGCGTGAAAGGTTGTGCTCGAGCTCAAACTTTCCTTAAACGACAGCACGTGAGATTTCAGAATGTTCTGAGCCCTTGTTACGGAGTTATTACCAATTATATATTATAAGCAGACGATATCCCGAATAAAACTAGACAGTTTCATGTAAGAGTGCTTGCAACTTAAAAAGTAAGACTCCGAAAAGCCTGAAATCATGTGCTCGAGCTCAGACCTACCTAAGACACCAGCAAAAGAGATTTCAGAATGTTGAGAGTTTTAGTTACTGAGTTATTAGCAATTATATATTATGAGCGCGACGATATTCCGAACAAAAACAGGCAGTTTCATGTAAGAGTGCCTGTAATTTAAAAAGTAAGATTCAAAAACGTCCGAAGGTTTGTGTTTGAGCTCAGACCTAGCTAAGACGACAGCACAAGAGATTTCAGAATGTTCTGAGTCTTTGTTACTGAGTTATTAGCAATTATATATTATAAGCGCAACGATATCCAGAATAAAAACACTCAGTTTACATGTAAGAGTGCCGGTAACTTAAAAAGTAATATTCAAAAAAGTCTGAAAGTTGGTGCTCGAGCTCAGGCCTAACTATAACGACAGCACAAGAAATTTCAGAATGTTCTGAGTCTCTGTTACTGAGTTATTAGCAATTATATATTATAAGCGCGACGATATCCCGAATAAAAACACTCAGTTTGATGTAAGAGTGCCGGTAACTTAAAAAGTAAGATTCGGAAAAGCCTGAAAGCATGTGCTCGGGCTCAGACCTAACTAAGACGACAGCACAAGAGATTTCAGAATGTTCTGAGTTTAAGTTACTGAGTTATTAGCAATTATATATTATAAGCGCGACGATATCCCGAATAAAAACATGCAGTTCCATGTAAGCGTGCCGGTAACTTAAAAAGTAAGATTCAAAAAAGTCTGAAAGTTGTTGATCGAGCTCAGGCCTAGCTAAGACGACAGTACAAGAGATTTCAGACTGTTCTGGGTCTTAGTTCTGAGTTATTAGCAATTATATATTATAAGCGCGACGATACCCCGAATAAAACATGCAATTCCATGTAAGAGTGCCGGTAACTTAAAAAGTAAGATTCAAAAACGTCCGAAGGTTGGTATTCGAGCTCAGACCTAGCTAAGACGACACCACAAGAGATTTCAGAATGTTCTGGGTCTCTGTTATTGAGTTAATATCAATTATATATTATAAGCGCGTGCATATCCCGAATAAAAACATGCAGTTCCATGTAGGAGTGCCTGTAACTTAAAAAGTAAGATTCGGAAAAGTCTGAAAGCATGTGCTCGGGCTCAGACCTAACTAAGACGACCGCACAAGAGATTTCAGAATGTTCTGAGTTTAAGTTACTGAGTTATTAGCAATTATATATTATAAGCGCGACGATATCCCGATAACAAACAGGCAGTTTCATGTAAGAGTGATTGTAACTTCAAAAGTAAGATTCAGAAAAGCCTGAAAGCTTATGCTCGAGTTCAGACCTACCTAAGACGACAGCACAAGAGATTTTAGAATGTTCTGAGCTTAAGTTACTGAGTTATTAGCAATCATATATTATACGCGCGACGATATCCCGAATAAAAACAGGCAATTTCATGTGAGAGTGCCTGTAACATAAAAAGTAAGATTCAGAAAAGCCTGAAAGGTTGTGCTCGAGCTCAGACTTTCCTTAAACGACAGCACGAGAGATTTCAGAATGTTATGAGCCTTTGTTACGGAGTTATTACCAATTATATATTATAAGCAGACGATATCCCGACTAAAACTAGGCAGTTTCATGTAAGAGTACCTGTAACTTAAAAAGTAAGACTCAGAAAAGCCTGAAATCATGTGCTCGAGCTCAGACCTACCTAAGAAGACAGCAAAAGAGATTTCAGAATGTTGAGAGTTTTAGTTACTGAGTTATTAGCAATTATATATTATGAGCGCGACGATATCCCGAACAAAAACAGGCAGTTTCATGTAAGAGTGCCTGTAACTTAAAAAGTAAGATTCAAAAACGTCCGAAGGTTTGTGTTTGAGTTCAGACCTAGCTAAGACGACAGCACAAGAGATTTCAGAATGTTCTGAGTCTTTGTTACTGAGTTATTAGCAATTATATATTATAAGCGCGACGATATCCAGAATAAAAACAGGCAGTTTCATGTACTAGTGCCTGTAGCTTAAAAAGTAAAATTCGAAAACGTCCGAAAGTTGGTCCTCGAGCTCAGACCTAGATAAGACGAGGGCATAATGGATTTCAGAATGTTCTCTGTCTTAGTTAGTGAGTTGTTAGCAATTATATATTATAAGCGCGACGATATCCCGAATAAATACATTCAGTTTCATGTAAGAGTGCCGGTAACTTAAAAAGTAAGACTCAGAAAAATCTGAACATTGGTGTTCGAGCTCAGCCCTAGCTAAGACGACAGCACAAGATATATCAGAATATTCTGAATCTTTGTTACTGAGTTATAAGCAATTATATATTATAAGCGCGACGATATCCCGATAACAAACAGGCAGTTTCATGTAAGAGTGATTGTAACTTAAAAAGTAAGATTCGATTCAGAAAAGCCTGAAAGCTTGTGCTCGAGTTCAGACCTACCTAAGACGACAGCACAAGAGATTTTAGAATGTTCTGAGTTTAAGTTACTGAGTTATTAGCAATCATATATTATAAGCGCGACGATATCCCGAATAAAAACAGGCAATTTCATGTGAGAGTGCATGTAACTTAAAAAGTAAGACTCAGAAAAGCCTGAAATCATGTGCTCGAGCTCAGACCTACCTAAGAGGACAGCAAAAGAGATTTCAGAATGTTGAGAGTTTTAGTTACTGAGTTATTAGCAATTATATATTATGAGCGCGACGATATCCCGAACAAAAACAGGCAGTTTCATGTAAGAGTGCCTGTAACTTAAAAAGTAAGATTCAAAAACGTCCGAAGGTTTGTGTTTGAGTTCAGACCTAGCTAAGACGACAGCACAAGAGATTTCAGAATGTTCTGAGTCTTTGTTACTGAGTTATTAGCAATTATATATTATAAGCGCGACGATATCCAGAATAAAAACAGGCAGTTTCATGTACTAGTGCCTGTAGCTTAAAAAGTAAAATTCGAAAACGTCCGAAAGTTGGTCCTCGAGCTCAGACCTAGATAAGACGAGGGCATAATGGATTTCAGAATGTTCTCTGTCTTAGTTAGTGAGTTGTTAGCAATTATATATTATAAGCGCGACGATATCCCGAATAAATACATTCAGTTTCATGTAAGAGTGCCGGTAACTTAAAAAGTAAGACTCAGAAAAATCTGAACATTGGTGTTCGAGCTCAGCCCTAGCTAAGACGACAGCACAAGATATTTCAGAATATTCTGAATCTTTGTTACTGAGTTATAAGCAATTATATATTATAAGCGCGACGATATCCCGAATAAAAACATGCAGTTCCATGTAAGAGTGCCGGTAACTTAAAAAGTAAGATTCAAAAACGTCCGAAGGTTTGTGTTTGAGTTCAGACCTAGCTAAGACGACAGCACAAGAGATTTCAGAATGTTCTGAGTCTTTGTTACTGAGTTATTAGCAATTATATATTATAAGCGCGACGATATCCAGAATAAAAACAGGCAGTTTCATGTACTAGTGCCTGTAGCTTAAAAAGTAAAATTCGAAAACGTCCGAAAGTTGGTCCTCGAGCTCAGACCTAGATAAGACGAGGGCATAATGGATTTCAGAATGTTCTCTGTCTTAGTTAGTGAGTTGTTAGCAATTATATATTATAAGCGCGACGATATCCCGAATAAATACATTCAGTTTCATGTAAGAGTGCCGGTAACTTAAAAAGTAAGACTCAGAAAAATCTGAACATTGGTGTTCGAGCTCAGCCCTAGCTAAGACGACAGCACAAGATATTTCAGAATATTCTGAATCTTTGTTACTGAGTTATAAGCAATTATATATTATAAGCGCGACGATATCCCGATAACAAACAGGCAGTTTCATGTAAGAGTGATTGTAACTTAAAAAGTAAGATTCGATTCAGAAAAGCCTGAAAGCTTGTGCTCGAGTTCAGACCTACCTAAGACGACAGCACAAGAGATTTTAGAATGTTCTGAGTTTAAGTTACTGAGTTATTAGCAATCATATATTATAAGCGCGACGATATCCCGAATAAAAACAGGCAATTTCATGTGAGAGTGCATGTAACTTAAAAAGTAAGATTCAGAAAAGCCTGAAAGGTTGTGCTCGAGCTCAGACTTTCCTTAAACGACAGCACGAGAGATTTCAGAATGTTTTGAGCCTTTGTTACGGAGTTATTACCAATTATATATTATAAGCAGACGATATCCCGAATAAAACTAGGCAGTTTCATGTAAGAGTGCCTGTAACTTAAAAAGTAAGACTCAGAAAAGCCTGAAATCATGTGCTCGAGTTCAGATCTACCTAAGACGACAGCAAAAGAGATTTCAGAATGTTGAGAGTTTTAGTTACTGAGTTATGAGCAATTATATATTATGAGCGCGACGATATCCCGAACAAAAACAGGCAGTTTCATGTAAGAGTGATTGTAACTTAAAAAGTAAGATTCGATTCAGAAAAGCCTGAAAGCTTGTGCTCGAGTTCAGATCTACCTAAGACGACAGCAAAAGAGATTTCAGAATGTTGAGAGTTTTAGTTACTGAGTTATGAGCAATTATATATTATGAGCGCGACGATATCCAGAATAAAAACACTCAGTTTACATGTAAGAGTGCCGGTTACTTAAAAAGTAATATTCAAAAAAGTCTGAAAGTTGGTGCTCGAGCTGAGGCCTAGCTAAGACGACAGCACAAGAGATTTCAGAATGTTCTGATTCGCTGTTACTGAGTTATTAGCAATTATATATTATAAGTGCGACGATATCCCGAATAAAAACACTCAGTTTCATGTAAGAGTGCCGGTAACTTAAAAAGTAGAATTCAAAAAAGTCTGAACATTGGTGTTCGAGCTCACATCTAGCTAAGACGACAGCACAAGAAATTTTAGAATGTTCTAATCTAAGTTACAGACTTAAAATCATTTATATATTATAAGCGCGACCATATCCCGAATAAAAACATGCAGTTCCTTGTAAGAGTGCCGGTAGCTTAAAAAGTCAGATTCAAAAAAGTCTGAAAGTTGGTGCTCGAGCTCAGGCCTAGCTATAACGACAGCACAAGAAATTTCAGAATGTTCTGAGTCTTAGTTACTGAGTTATTAGCAATTATATATTATAAGCGCGACGATATCCCAAATAAAAACAGGCAGTTTCATGTAAGAGTGATTGTAACATAAAAAGAAAGATTCAGAAAAGCTTGATAGCTTGTGCTCGAGCTCAGACCTACCTAAGACGACAGCACAAAAGATTTCAGAATGTTGAGAGTCTTAGTTACTGAGTTATTAGCAATTATATATTATAAGCGCGACGATATCCCGAATAAAAACAGGCAGTTTCATGTAAGAGTGCCTGTAACTTGTAAAGTAAGATTCAAAAACGTCCGAAGGTTAGTATTCGAGCTCAGACCTAGCTAAGACGACACCACAAGAGATTTTAGAATGTTCTGAGTCTCTGTTACTGAGTTATTAGCAATTATATATTATAAGCGCGACGATATCCCGAATAAAAACACTCAGTTTCATGTAAGAGTGCTGGTAACTTAAAAAGTAAGACTCAGAAAAGCCTGAAAGCTTGTGCTCGAGTTCAGACCTACCTAAGACGACAGCACAAGAGATTTTAGAATGCTCTGAGTTTAAGTTACTGAGTTATTAGCAATTATATATTATAAGCGCGACGATATCCCGAATAAAAACAGGCAATTTCATGTGAGAGTGCCTGTAACTTAAAAATTAAGGTTCAGAAAAGCCTGAAAGGTTTTGCTCGAGCTCAGACTTTCCCTAAACGACAGCACGAGAGATTTCAGAATGTTCTGAGCCTTTGTAACGGAGTTATTACCAATTATATATTATAAGCAGACGATATCCCGAATAAAACTAGGCAGTTTCATGTAAGAGTGCCTGTAACTTAAAAAGTAAGACTCAGAAAGCCTGAAATCATGTGGTCGAGCTCAGACCTACCTAAGACAACAGCAAAAGAGATTACAGAATGTTGAGAGTTTTAGTTACTGAGTTATTAGCAATTATATATTATGAGCGCGACGATATCCCGAACAAAAACAGGCAGTTTCATGTAAGAGTGCTTGTAACTTAAAAAGTAAGATTCAAAAACGTCCGAAGGTTTGTGTTTGAGCTCAGACCTAGCTAAGACGACAGCACAAGAGATTTCAGAATGTTCTGAGTCTTTGTTACTGAGTTATTAGCAATTATATATTATAAGCGCAACGATATCCAGAATAAAAACACTCAGTTTACATGTAAGAGTGCCGGTAACTTAAAAAGTAATATTCAAAAAAGTCTGAAAGTTGGTGCTCGTGCTCAGGCCTAACTAAGACGATAGCACAAAAGATTTCAGAATGTTGAGAGTTTTAGTTACTGAGTTATTAGCAATTATATATTAAAGCGCGACGATATCCCGAATAAAAACGGACAGTTTCATGTAAGAGTGCCTGTAACTTAAAAAGTAAGATTCAGAAACGTCCGTAGGTTGGTGTTCGAGCTCAGACCTAGCTAAGACGACAGCACAAGAGATTTCAGATTGTTCTGAGTCGCTGTTACTGAGTTATTAGCAATTATATATTATAAGTGCGACGATATCCCGAATAAAAACACTCAGTTTCATGTAAGAGTGCCGGTAACTTAAAAAGTAAGATTCAAAAAATCTGAACATTGGTGTTCGAGCTCACACCTAGCTAAGACGACAGCACAAGAAATTTCAGAATGTTCTAATCTAAGTTACAGACTTAAAATCAATTATATATTATAAGCGCGACCATATCCCGAATAAAAACATGCAGTTCCTTGTAAGAGTGCCGGTAACTTAAAAAGTCAGATTTAGAAAAGTCTGAAAGTTGGTGCTCGAGTTCAGGCCTAGCTATAACGACAGCACAAGAAATTTCAGAATGTTCTGAGTCTTGGTTACTGAGTTATTAGCAATTATATATTATAAGCGCGACGATATCCCAAATAAAAACAGGCAGTTTCATGTAAGAGTGATTGTAACATAAAAAGAAAGATTCAGAAAAGCTTGATAGCTTGTGCTCGAGCTCAGACCTAGCTAAGACGACAGCACAAAAGATTTCAGAATGTTGAGAGTTTTAGTTACTGAGTTATTAGCAATTATATGTTATAAGCGCGACGATATCCCGAATAAAAACAGGCAGTTTCATGTAAGAGTGCCTGTAACTTGTAAAGTAAGATTCAAAAACGTCCGAAGGTTGGTATTCGAGCTCAGACCTAGCTAAGACGACACCACAAGGGATTTCAGAATGTTCTGAGTCTCTGTTACTGAGGTATTAGCAATTATATATTATAAGCGCGATATAAACGATATCCCGAATAAAAACACTCAGTTTCATGTAAGAGTGCCGGTAACTTAAAAAGTTAGATTCAAAAAAGTCTGAACATTGGTGTTCGAGCTAAGACCTAGCTAAGACGACAGCACAAGAAATTTCAGAATGTTCTGAATCTAAGTTACCGAGTTAATATCAATTATATATTATAGGCGCGTCCATATCCCGAATAAAAACATGCAGTTCCATGTAAGAGTGCCTGTAACTTAAAAAGTAAGATTCGGAAAAGTCTGAAAGCATGTGCTCGGGCTCAGACCTAACTAAGACGACAGCACAAGAGATTTCAGAATGTTCTGAGTTTAAGTTACTGAGTTATTAGCACTTATATATTATAAGCGCGACGATATCCCGAATAAAAACAGGCAGTTTCATGTACTAGTGCCTGTTACTTAAAAACTAAGATTCGAAAACGTCCGCAAGTTGGTCCTCGAGCTAAGACTTAGCTAAGACGAGGGCACAAGAGATTTCAGAATGTTCTGAATCTTTGTTACTGAGTTATAAGCAATTATATATTATAAGCGCGACGATATCCCGAATAAAAACATGCAGTTCCATGTAAGAGTGCCGGTAACTTAAAAAGTAAGATTCAGAAAAGTCTGAACATTGATGCTCGAGCTCAGCCCTAGCTAAGACGACAGTACAAGAGATTTCAGAGTGTTCTGAGTCTTAGTAACTGAGTTATTAGCAATTATATATTATAAGCGCGACGATATCCCATATAAAAACAGGCAGTTTCATGTAAGAGTGATTGTAACATAAAAAGAAAGATTCAGAAAAGATTGATAGCTTGTGCTCGAGCTCAGACCTAGCTAAGACGACAGCACAAAAGATTTCAGAATGTTGAGAGTTTTAGTTACTGAGTTATTAGCAATTATATGTTATAAGCGCGACGATATCCCGAATAAAAACAGGCAGTTTCATGTAAGAGTGCCTGTAACTTGTAAAGTAAGATTCAAAAACGTCCGAAGGTTGGTATTCGAGCTCAGACCTAGCTAAGACGACACCACAAGGGATTTCAGAATGTTCTGAGTCTCTGTTACTGAGGTATTAGCAATTATATATTATAAGCGCGATATAAACGATATCCCGAATAAAAACACTCAGTTTCATGTAAGAGTGCCGGTAACTTAAAAAGTAAGATTCAAAAAAGTCTGAACATTGGTGTTCGAGCTAAGACCTAGCTAAGACGACAGCACAAGAAATTTCAGAATGTTCTGAATCTAAGTTACCGAGTTAATATCAATTATATATTATAGGCGCGTCCATATCCCGAATAAAAACATGCAGTTCCATGTAAGAGTGCCTGTAACTTAAAAAGTCAGATTCGGAAAAGTCTGAAAGCATGTGCTCGGGCTCAGACCTAACTAAGACGACAGCACAAGAGATTTCAGAATGTTCTGAGTTTAAGTTACTGAGTTATTAGCACTTATATATTATAAGCGCGACGATATCCCGAATAAAAACAGGCAGTTTCATGTACTAGTGCCTGTTACTTAAAAACTAAGATTCGAAAACGTCCGCAAGTTGGTCCTCGAGCTAAGACTTAGCTAAGACGAGGGCACAAGAGATTTCAGAATGTTCTGAATCTTTGTTACTAAGTTATAAGCAATTATATATTATAAGCGCGACGATATCCCGAATAAAAACATGCAGTTCCATGTAAGAGTGCCGGTAACTTAAAAAGTAAGATTCAGAAAAGTCTGAACATTGGTGCTCGAGCTCAGCCCTAGCTAAGACGACAGTACAAGAGATTTCAGAGTGTTCTGAGTCTTAGTTACTGAGTTATTAGCAATTATATATTATAAGCGCGACGATATCCCGAATAAAAACATGCAGTTCCATGTAAGAGTGCCTGTAACTTAAAAAGTAAGACTCAGAAAAGCCTGAAATCATGTGCTCGAGCTCAGACCTACCTAAGACAACAGCAAAAGAGATTTCAGAATGTTGAGAGTTTTAGTTACTGAGTTATTAGCAATTATATATTATGAGCCCGACGATATCCCGCACAAAAACAGGCAGTTCCATGAGTGCCTTTAACTTAAAAAGTAAGATTCAAAAACGTCCGAAGGTTTGTGTTTGAGCTCAGACCCAGCTAAGACGACAGTACAAGAGATTTCAGAGTGTTCTGAGTCTTAGTTACTGAGTTATTAGCAATTATATATTATAAGCGCGACAATATCCGGAATAAAAACATTCAGTTTCATGTAAGAGTGCCGGTAACTTAAAAAGTAAGACTCAGAAAAGTCTGAACATTGGTGTTCGAGCTCAGCCCTAGCTAAGACGACAGCACAAGATATTTCAGAATATTCTGAATCTTTGTTACTGAGTTATAAGCAATTATATATTATAAGCGCGACGATATCCCGAATAAAAACATGCAGTTCCATGTAAGAGTGCCGGTAACTTAAAAAGTAAGATTCAAAAAAGTCTGAACATTGGTGTTCGAGCTCATACCTAGCTAAGACGACAGCACAAGAAATTTCAGAATGTTCTAATCTAAGTTATAGACTTAAAATCAATTATATATTATAAGCGCGAATATATCGCGAATAAAAACATGCAGTTCCTTGTAAGAGTGCCGGTAACTTAAAAAGTCAGATTCAAAAAAGTCTGAAAGTTGGTGCTCGAGCTCAATCCTAGCTATAACGACAGCACAAGAAATTTCAGAATGTTCTGAGTCTTAGTTACTGAGTTATTAGCAATTATATATTATAAGCGCGACGATATCCCAAATAAAAACAGGCAGTTTCATGCAAGAGTGATTGTAACATAAAAAGAAAGATTCAGAAAAGCTTGATAGCTTGTGCTCAAACTCAGACCTACCTAAGACGACAGCACAAAAGATTTCAAAATGTTGAGAGTTTTAGTTACTGAGTTATTAGCAATTATATATTATAAGCGCGACGATATCCCGAATAAAAACAGGCAGTTTCATGTAAGAGTGCCTGTAACTTGTAAAGTAAGATTCAAAAACGTCCGAAGGTTGGTATTCGAGCTCAGACCTAGCTAAGACGACACCACAAGATATTTCAGAATGTTCTGAGTCTCTGTTACTGAGTTAATAGCAATTATGTATTATAAGCGCGACGATATCCCGAATAAAAACACTCAGTTTCATGTGAGAGTGCCTGTAACTTTAAAAGTAAGATTCAGAAAAGCCTGAAAGGTTGTGCTCGAGCTCAGACTTTCCTTAGACGACAGCACGAGAGATTTCAGAATGTTCTGAGCCTTTGTTACGGAGTTATTACCAATTATATATTATAAGCAGACGATATCCCGAATAAAACTAGGCAGTTTCATGTAAGAGTGCCTGTAACTTAAAAAGTAAGACGAATCAGAAAAGCCTCAAATCATGTGCTCGAGCTCAGACCTACCTAAGACAACAGCAAAAGAGATTTCAGAATGTTGAGAGTTTTAGTTATTGAGTTATTAGCAACTATATATTATGAGCGCGACGATATCCCGAACAAAAACAGGCAGTTTCATGTAAGAGTGCCTGTAACTTAAAAAGTAAGATTCAAAAACGTCCGAAGGTTTGTGTTTGAGCTCAGACCTAGCCAAGACGACAGTACAAGAGATTTCAGACTGCTCTGAGTCTTAGTTACTGAGTTATTAGCAATTATATATTATAAGCGCGACAATATCCCGAATAAAAACATTCAGTTTCATGTAAGAGTGCCGGTAACTTAAAAAGTAAGACTCAAAAAAGTCTGAACATTGGTGTTCGAGCTCAGCCCTAGCTAAGACGACAGCAAAAGATATTTCAGAATATTCTGAATCTTTGTAACTGAGTTATAAGCAATTATATATTATAAGCGCGACGATATCCCGAATAAAAACATGCAGTTCCATGTAAGAGTGCCGGTAGCTTAAGAAGTAAGATTCAAAAAAGTCTGAACATTGGTGTTCGAGCTCATACCTAGCTAAGACGACAGCACAAGAAATTTCAGAATGTTCTAATCTAAGTTATAGACTTAAGATCAATTATATATTATAAGCGCGACCATATCCCGAATAAAAACATGCAGTTCCTTGTAAGAGTGCCGGTAACTTAAAAAGTCAGATTCAAAAAAGTCTGAAAGTTGGTGCTCGAGCTCAGGCCTAGCTATAACGACAGCACAAGAAATTTCAGAATGTTCTGAGTCTTAGTTACTGAGTTATTAGCAATTATATATTATAAGCGCGACGATATCCAAATAAAAACAGGCAGTTTCATGTAAGAGTGATTGTAACATAAAAAGAAAGATTCAGAAAAGCTTGATAGCTTGTGCTCGAGTTCAGACCTACCTAAGACGACAGCACAAAAGATTTCAGAATGTTGAGAGTTTTAGTTACTGAGTTATTAGCAATTATATATTATAAGCGCGACGATATCCCGAATAAAGCAGGCAGTTTCATGTAAGAGTGATTGTAACTTGTAAAGTAAGATTCAAAAACGTCCGAAGGATGGTATTCGAGCTCAGACCTAGCTAAGACGACAACACAAGAGATTTCAGAATGTTCTGAGTCTCTGTTACTGAGTTATTAGCAATTATATATTATAAGCGCGACGATATCCCGAATAAAAACACACAGTTTCATGTAAGAGTGCCGGTAACTTAAAAAGTAAGATTCAGAAAAGCCTGAAAGCTTGTGCTCGAGTTCAGACCTACCTAAGACGACAGCACAAGAGATTTTAGAATGTTCTGAGTTTAAGTTACTGAGTTATTAGCAATTATATATTATAAGCGCGACGATATCCCGAATAAAAACAGGCAATCTCATGTGAGAGTGCCTGTAACTTAAAAAGTAAGATTCAGAAAAGCCTGAAAGATTGTGCTCGAGCTCAGACTTTCCCTAAACGACAGCACGAGAGATTTCAGAATGTTCTGAGCCTTTGTTACGGAGTTATTACCAATTATATATTATAAGCAGACGATATCCCGAATAAAACTAATCAGTTTCATGTAAGAGTGCCTGCAACTTAAAAAGTAAGATTCAGAAAAGCTTGATAGCTTGTGCTCAAACTCAGACCTACCTAAGACGACAGCACAAAAGATTTCAAAATGTTGAGAGTTTTAGTTGCCGAGTTATTAGCAATTATATATTATAAGCGCGACGATATCCCGAATAAAAACAGGCAGTTTCATGTAAGAGTGCCTGTAACTTGTAAAGTAAGATTCAAAAACGTCCGAAGGTTGGTATTCGAGCTCAGAACTAGCTAAGACGACACCACAAGAGATTTCAGAATGTTCTGAGTCTCTGTTACTGAGTTAATAGCAATTATGTATTATAAGCGCGACGATATCCCGAATAAAAACACTCAGTTTCATGTGAGAGTGCCTGTAACTTTAAAAGTAAGATTCAGAAAAGCCTGAAAGGTTGTGCTCGAGCTCAGACTTTCCTTAAACGACAGCACGAGAGATTTCAGAATGTTCTGAGCCTTTGTTACGGAGTTATTACCAATTATATATTATAAGCAGACGATATCCCGAATAAAACTAGGCAGTTTCATGTAAGAGTGCCTGTAACTTAAAAAGTAAGACGAATCAGAAAAGCCTCAAATCATGTGCTCGAGCTCAGACCTACCTAAGACAACAGCAAAAGAGATTTCAGAATGTTGAGAGTTTTAGTTATTGAGTTATTAGCAACTATATATTATGAGCGCGACGATATCCCGAACAAAAACAGGCAGTTTCATGTAAGAGTGCCTGTAACTTAAAAAGTAAGATTCAAAAACGTCCGAAGGTTTGTGTTTGAGCTCAGACCTAGCTAAGACGACAGTACAAGAGATTTCAGAGTGCTCTGAGTCTTAGTTACTGAGTTATTAGCAATTATATATTATAAGCGCGACAATATCCCGAATAAAAACATTCAGTTTCATGTAAGAGTGCCGGTAACTTAAAAAGTAAGACTCAGAAAAGTCTGAACATTGGTGTTCGAGCTCAGCCCTAGCTAAGACGACAGCACAAGATATTTCAGAATATTCTGAATCTTTGTTACTGAGTTATAAGCAATTATATATTATAAGCGCGACGATATCCCGAATAAAAACATGCAGTTCCATGTAAGAGTGCCGGTAGCTTAAAAAGTAAGATTCAAAAAAGTCTGAACATTGGTGTTCGAGCTCATACCTAGCTAAGACGACAGCACAAGAAATTTCAGAATGTTCTAATCTAAGTTATAGACTTAAAATCAATTATATATTATAAGCGCGACCATATCCCGAATAAAAACATGCAGTTCCTTGTAAGAGTGCCGGTAACTTAAAAAGTCAGATTCAAAAAAGTCTGAAAGTTGGTGCTCGAGCTCAGGCCTAGCTATAACGACAGCACAAGAAATTTCAGAATGTTCTGAGTCTTAGTTACTGAGTTATTAGCAATTATATATTATAAGCGCGACGATATCCAAATAAAAACAGGCAGTTTCATGTAAGAGTGATTGTAACATAAAAAGAAAGATTCAGAAAAGCTTGATAGCTTGTGCTCAAGCTCAGACCTACCTAAGACGACAGCACAAAAGATTTCAGAATGTTGAGAGTTTTAGTTACTGAGTTATTAGCAATTATATATTATAAGCGCGACGATATCCCGAATAAAAACAGGCAGTTTCATGTAAGAGTGATTGTAACTTGTAAAGTAAGATTCAAAAACGTCCGAAGGATGGTATTCGAGCTCAGACCTAGCTAAGACGACACCACAAGAGATTTCAGAATGTTCTGAGTCTCTGTTACTGAGTTATTAGCAATTATATATTATAAGCGCGACGATATCCCGAATAAAAACACACAGTTTCATGTAAGAGTGCCGGTAACTTAAAAAGTAAGATTCAGAAAAGCCTGAAAGCTTGTGCTCGAGTTCAGACCTACCTAAGACGACAGCACAAGAGATTTTAGAATGTTCTGAGTTTAAGTTACTGAGTTATTAGCAATTATATATTATAAGCGCGACGATATCCCGAATAAAAACAGGCAATCTCATGTGAGAGTGCCTGTAACTTAAAAAGTAAGATTCAGAAAAGCCTGAAAGATTGTGCTCGAGCTCAGACTTTCCTTAAACGACAGCACGAGAGATTTCAGAATGTTCTGAGCCTTTGTTACGGAGTTATTACCAATTATATATTATAAGCAGACGATATCCCGAATAAAACTAATCAGTTTCATGTAAGAGTGCCTGTAACTTAAAAAGTAAGATTCAGAAAAGCCTGAAATCATGTGCTCGGGCTCAGATTTACCTAAGACAACAGCAAAAGAGATTTCAGAATGTTGAGAGTTTTAGTTACTGAGTTATTAGCAATTATATATTATGAGCGCGACGATATCCCGAACAAAAACAGGCAGTTTCATGTAAGAGTGCCGGTAACTTAAAAAGTAAGATTCAGAAAAGCCTGACAGCTTGTGCTCGAGTTCAAACCTACCTAAGACGACAGCACAAGAGATTTTAGAATGTTCTGAGTTTAAGTTATTGAGTTATTAGCAATTATATATTATAAGCGCGACGATATCCCGAATAAAAACAGGCAATTTCATGTGAGAGTGCCTGTAACTTAAAAAGTAAGATTCAGAAAAGCCTGAAAGGTTGGGCTCGAGCTCAGACTTTCCTTAAACGACAGCACGAGAGATTTCAGAATGTTCTGAGCCTTTGTTACGGAGTTATTACCAATTATATATTATAATATATTATAAGCAGACGATATCCCGAATAAAACTAGGCAGTTTCATGTAAGAGTGCCTGTAACTTAAAAAGTAAGACTCAGAAAAGCCTGAAATCATGTGCTCGTGCTCAGACCTACCTAAGACAACAGCAAAAGAGATTTCAGAATGTTGAGAGTTTTAGTTACTGAGTTATTAGCAATTATATATTATGAGCGCGACGATATCCCGAACAAAAACAGGCAGTTTCATGTAAGAGTGCCGGTAACTTAAAAAGTAATATTCAAAAAAGTCTGACAGTTGGTGCTCAAGCTCAGGCCTAGCTAAGACGACAGCACAAGAGATTTCAAAATGTCCTGAGTCTTAGTTACTGAGTTATTAGCAATTATATATTATAAGCGCGACGATATCCCGAATAAAAACAGGCAGTTTCATGCAAGAGTGATTGTAACATAAAAAGAAAGATTCAGAAAAGCTTGATAGCTTGTGGTCGAGCTCAGACCTACCTAAGACGACAGCACAAAAGATTTCAGAATGTTGAGAGTTTTAGTTACTGAGTTATTAGCAATTATATATTATAAGCGCGATATAAACGATATCCCGAATAAAAACACTCAGTTTCATGTAAGAGTGCCGGTAACTTAAAAAGTAAGATTCAAAAAAGTCTGAACATTGGTGTTCGAGCTCAGACCTAGCTAAGACGACAGCACAAGAAATTTCAGAATGTTCTGAATCTAAGTTACTGAGTTAATATCAATTATATATTATAGGCGCGTCCATATCCCGAATAAAAACATGCAGTTCCATGTAAGAGTGCCTGTAACTTAAAAAGTAAGATTCGGAAAAGTCTGAAAGCATGTGCTCGGGCTCAGACCTAACTAAGACGACAGCACAAGAGATTTCAGAATGTTCTGAGTTTAAGTTACTGAGTTATTAGCACTTATATATTATAGGCGCGACGATATCCCGAATAAAAACAGGCAGTTTCATGTACTAGTGCCTGTTACTTAAAAAGTAAGATTCGAAAACGTCCGAAAGTTGGTCCTCGAGCTTAGACCTAGCTAAGACGAGGGCACAAGAGATTTCAGAATATTCTGAATCTTTGTTACTGAGTTATAAGCAATTATATATTATAAGCGCGACGATATCCCGAATAAAAACATGCAGTTCCATGTAAGAGTGCCGGTAACTTAAAAAGTAAGATTCAGAAAAGTCTGAACATTGGTGCTCGAGCTCAGCCCTAGCTAAGACGACAGCACAAGATATTTCAGAATATTCTGAATCTTTGTTACTGAGTTATAAGCAATTATGTATTATAAGCGCGACGATATCCCGAATAAAAACATGCAGTTCCATGTAAGACTGCCGGTAACTTAAAAAGTAAGATTCAAAAAAGTCTGAAAGTTGGTGATCGCGCTCAGGCCTAGCTAAGACGACAGTACAAGAGATTTCAGAGTGTTCTGAGTCTAAGTCACTGAGTTATTAGCAATTATATATTATAGGCGCGACAATATCCCGAATAAAAACATGCAGTTCCATGTAAGAGTGATTGTAACTTAAAAAGTAAGATTCAGAAAAGCCTGAAAGCTTGTGCTCAAGTTCAGACCTACCTAAGACGACAGCACAAGAGATCTTAGAATGTTCTGAGTTTAAGTTACTGAGTTATTAGTAATTATATATTATAAGCGCGACGATATCCCGAATAAAAACAGGCAATTTCATGTTAGAGTGCCTGTAACTTAAAAAGTAAAATTCAAAAACGTCCGAAGGTTTGTGTTTGAGCTCAGACCTAGCTAAGACGACAGCACAAGAGATTTCAGAATGTTCTGAATCTTTGGGTACTGAGTCATTAGCAATTATATATTATAAGCGCAACGATATCCAGAATAAAAACACTCAGTTTCATGTAAGAGTGCCGGTAACTTAAAAAATAATATTCAAAAAAGTCTGAAAGAAATTTCAGAATGTTCTAATCTAAGCTACAGACTTAATATCAATTATATATTATAAGCGCGACCATATCCCGAATAAAAACATGCAGTTCCATGTAAGAGTGCCGGTAACTTAAAAAGTAAGATTCAGAAAAGTCTGAAAGCATGTGTTCGGGCTCAGACCTACCTAAGACGACAGCACAAGAGATTTCAGAATGTTCTGCGTTTAAGTTACTGAGTTATTAGCAATTATATATTATAAGCGCGACGATATCCCGAATAAAAACAGGCAGTTTCATGTAAGAGTGTCTTTAACTTAAAAAGTAAGATTCGAAAACATCCGAAAGTTAGTGTTCGAGCTCAGACCTAGCAAAGGCGAGGGCGCAAGAGATTTCAGAATGTTCTCAGTCTTAGTTACTGCGATATTAGCAATTATATATTATAAGCGCGACGATATCCCGAATAAAAACACTCAGTTTCATTTAAGAGTGCTGGTAACTTAAAAAGTAAGATTCAGAAAAGTCTGAACATTGGTGCTCGAGCTCAGACCTACTTAAGACGACAGCACGAGAGATTTCACATTGTTCTGAGTTTTAGTTACGGAGTTATTAGCAATTATATATTATAAGCGCGACGATATCCCGAATAAAAACAGGCAGTTTCATGTAAGAGTGCCTGTTACTTAAAAAGGAAGATTCGAAAATATCCGAAAGTTGGTGTTCGAGCTCAGACCTAGCTAAGACGAGGGCACAAGAGATTTCAGAATGTTCTGTCTTAGTTACTGAGTTATTAGCAATTATATATTATAAGCGCGACAATATCCCGAATAAAAACATTCAGTTTCATGTAAGAGTGCCGGTAACTTAAAAAGTAAGACTCAGAAAAGTCTGAACATTGGTGTTCGAGCTCAGCCCTAGCTAAGACGACAGCACAAGATATTTCAGAATATTCTGAATCTTTGTTACTGAGTTATAAGCAATTATATATTATAAGCGCGACGATATCCCGAATAAAAACATGCAGTTCCATGTAAGAGTGCCGGTAGCTTAAAAAGTAAGATTCAAAAAAGTCTGAACATTGGTGTTCGAGCTCATACCCAGCTAAGACGACAGCACAAGAAATTTCAGAATGTTCTAATCTAAGTTATAGACTTAAAATCAATTATATATTATAAGCGCGACCATATCCCGAATAAAAACATGCAGTTCCTTGTAAGAGTGCCGGTAACTTAAAAAGTCAGATTCAAAAAAGTCTGAAAGTTGGTGCTCGAGCTCAGGCCTAGCTATAACGACAGCACAAGAAATTTCAGAATGTTCTGAGTCTTAGTTACTGAGTTATTAGCAATTATATATTATAAGCGCGACGATATCCCAAATAAAAACAGGCAGTTTCATGTAAGAGTGATTGTAACATAAAAAGAAAGATTCAGAAAAGCTTGATAGCTTGTGCTCAAGCTCAGACCTACCTAAGACGACAGCACAAAAGATTTCAGAATGTTGAGAGTTTTAGTTACTGAGTTATTAGCAATTATATATTATAAGCGCGACGATATCCCGAATAAAAACAGGCAGTTTCATGTAAGAGTGATTGTAACTTGTAAAGTAAGATTCAAAAACGTCCGAAGGTTGGTATTCGAGCTCAAACCTAGCTAAGACGACACCACAAGAGATTTCAGAATGTTCTGAGTCTCTGTTACTGAGTTATTAGCAATTATATATTATAAGCGCGACGATATCCCGAATAAAAACACACAGTTTCATGTAAGAGTGCCGGTAACTTAAAAAGTAAGATTCAGAAAAGCCTGAAAGCTTGTGCTCGAGTTCAGACCTACCTAAGGCGACAGCACAAGAGATTTTAGAATGTTCTGAGTTTAAGTTACTGAGTTATTAGCAATTATATATTATAAGCAGACGATATCCCGAATAAAACTAATCAGTTTCATGTAAGAGTGCCTGTAACTTAAAAAGTAAGACTCAGAAAAGCCTGAAATCATGTGCTCGAGCTCAGACCTACCTAAGACAACAGCAAAAGAGATTTCAGAATGTTGAGAGTTTTAGTTACTGAGTTATTAGCAATTATATATTATGAGCGCGACGATATCCCGAACAAAAACAGGCAGTTTCATGTAAGAGTGCCTGTAACTTAAAAAGTAAGATTCAAAAACGTCCGAAGGTTTGTGTTTGAGCTCAGACCTAGCTAAGACGACAGCACAAGAGATTTCAGAATGTTCTGAGTCTTTGTTACTGAGTTATTAGCAATTATATATTATAAGCGCAACGATATCCAGAATAAAAACACTCAGTTTACATGCAAGAGTGCCGGTAACTTAAAAAGTAATATTCAAAAAAGTCTGAAAGTTGGTGCTCAAGCTCAGGCCTAGCTAAGACGACAGCACAAGAGATTCCAAAATGTCCTGAGTCTTAGTTACTGAGTTATTAGCAATTATATATTATGAGCGCGACGATATCCCGAACAAAAACAGGCAGTTTCATGTAAGAGTGCCTGTAACTTAAAAAGTAAGATTCAAAAACGTCCGAAGGTTTGTGTTTGAGCTCAGACCTAGCTAAGACGACAGCACAAGAGATTTCACAATGTTCTGAGTCTTTGTTACTGAGTTATTAGCAATTATATATTATAAGCGCAACGATATCCAGAATAAAAACACTCAGTTTACATGTAAGAGTGCCGGTAACTTAAAAAGTAAGATTCAGAAAAGCCTGACAGCTTGTGCTCGAGTTCAGACCTACCTAAGACGACAGCACAAGAGATTTTAGAATGTTCTGAGTTTAAGTTACTGAGTTATTAGCAATTATATATTATAAGCGCGACGATATCCCGAATAAAAACAGGCAATTTCATGTGAGAGTACCTGTAACTTAAAAAGTAAGATTCAGAAAAGCCTGAAAGGTTGGGCTCGAGCTCAGACTTTCCTTAAACGACAGCACGAGAGATTTCAGAATGTTCTGAGCCTTTGTTACGGAGTTATTACCAATTATATATTATAAGCAGACGATATCCCGAATAAAACTAGGCAGTTTCATGTAAGAGTGCCTGTAACTTAAAAAGTAAGACTCAGAAAAGCCTGAAATCATGTGCTCGAGCTCAGACCTACCTAAGACAACAGCAAAAGAGATTCCAAAATGTCCTGAGTCTTAGTTACTGAGTTATTAGCAATTATATATTATGAGCGCGACGATATCCCGAACAAAAACAGGCAGTTTCATGTAAGAGTGCCTGTAACTTAAAAAGTAAGATTCAAAAACGTCCGAAGGTTTGTGTTTGAGCTCAGACCTAGCTAAGACGACAGCACAAGAGATTTCACAATGTTCTGAGTCTTTGTTACTGAGTTATTAGCAATTATATATTATAAGCGCAACGATATCCAGAATAAAAACACTCAGTTTACATGTAAGAGTGCCGGTAACTTAAAAAGTAAGATTCAGAAAAGCCTGACAGCTTGTGCTCGAGTTCAGACCTACCTAAGACGACAGCACAAGAGATTTTAGAATGTTCTGAGTTTAAGTTACTGAGTTATTAGCAATTATATATTATAAGCGCGACGATATCCCGAATAAAAACAGGCAATTTCATGTGAGAGTACCTGTAACTTAAAAAGTAAGATTCAGAAAAGCCTGAAAGGTTGGGCTCGAGCTCAGACTTTCCTTAAACGACAGCACGAGAGATTTCAGAATGTTCTGAGCCTTTGTTACGGAGTTATTACCAATTATATATTATAAGCAGACGATATCCCGAATAAAACTAGGCAGTTTCATGTAAGAGTGCCTGTAACTTAAAAAGTAATACTCAGAAAAGCCTGAAATCATATGCTCGAGCTCAGACCTACCTAAGACAACAGCAAAAGAGATTTCAGAATGTTGAGAGTTTTAGTTACTGAGTTATTAGCAATTATATATTATGAGCGCGACGATATCCCGAACAAAAACAGGCAGTTTCATGTAAGAGTGCCGGTTACTTAAAAAGTAATATTCAAAAAAGTCTGAAAGTTGGTGCTCAAGCTCAGGCCTAGCTAAGACGACAGCACAAGAGATTTCAAAATGTTGCAGCGCAACATGCAGTCAAGTTGGAATAGTTACATTCATTCTGATATCCGTTGGAATTGGCATCTTGAATTCGTGTAATAAAGACAAGTTTGTTAATACTTTTGAAAGGAAACCTTCGTCTTCTTAATTTAAAAAAGTTTAAATTAGTTAAGTTGTTGGTGGTGTTCGGTACGCATTCGTGATACATTACATACACCGGAAATAATTTTTTGATTTGACTTCGCAACGGGTTGACTGCGGAGAATACAATCATTTGATTTTCTTTTCTTTTTTTTTTGCTAATTGTCCTTGCGGCAAACATTGGTCCTTCGAGCCGGATTGTAAAAGATCTTTAAAATAATCGCTTAGTACTAAAAACAAACATTTAAAGTGAATTAAACAAAAATATACGAGTACGTGTGCGTAGTTTTATTAATAAAACTCAAAGACAATCGTGTTTGTGTCGTGTGAGAGACATTAATAGTTCGTTCGGTCGATTTGCATTTGCATTATTCTGAAAGTATCTGGAGCTGAGGAAGTTCACGCATCGTGGGAGCAACGCATTACAACAGGTGTGTGGCATTTATTAAATTTTGTTTCATTTTAAATCATATTCTTACGTAACAAAATTGTGTGTTGTGGGTTCTTCGAATATAATATTATCAAATATTTGTCTTCAATATGAGTAAGAGCAAACTTCCGGGCTTAATAGATGCGGTTCAAACCATATCGCAAGACATAGAAGCAGATTATAATGCTTACACTAAGTTAGAAATTGCAAAAAAATCTGTGCATATGAATGAAGCGCGTTTATGTAATTTAGAAAGTTCGTTTGAAGAGGCTAGAGTCCATCATCAAAAAATTGTTGAAGCTCCTACTGAAGAAGCAAAAGTGAAATATATGGAGGCACTCACGTTCCACAAATTAAAAGAAGTTTTTTTCAATTATTCTTCTGAATTAAAAGAAAAATTATCAAAAAACGAAAGCCAAATGTGTCTTAACAAATCTTTAAGTGGTTCAAGCACACCGTCGGTAGAACTTAAGCTCCCTCCAATTAAAATCCCTACCTTTGATGGCTCACTTAAAATGTGGCCAGAATTCAAAGGACTGTTCGAAGCTATGGTAAACAAAAATGCTTCAATATCCGACGCTCATAAATTACAGTATTTAAAAAGTAATTTAACCGGTGAGGCGGCTCGAATCCTTAGAAATACAGACACAAACTTTGAATCTGCATGGGCCTTGTTAGTGAAAAGGTTTCAGAATATAAGGTTATTGAAAGATAACCAGTTCAAACTTCTCTTTGACCAACCTAAACTGACCCTGGAGTCATCAGATGATCTGAAACTATTATTAGACACGACGAACGAGGCGAAACAATCCTTAAGAAATCTTGGTGTAGCTGTAGATGCGTGGGAAGATGTTCTCATCTTCCATACTGTGCAGAAACTTCCACTCACAACTCGTGGTCTTTGGGAATCCCATATTTCTACACACGTAGACTACCCAAATTACAGCGTTCTAGAAGATTTTATGTTAATGAGGTCGCGTACATTAGATGTCATTGGGCAATCCTCTTCAGATGTAAATCAACACAAAGGTAAAAAAACTTCTTCAATTACAGTTCCAGTTCGTGTTCACAATTCTACTATTGCCAATAAGTGTTCTATGTGTCATGGCTCACATCCCATTCGCAGTTGCTTTAGGTTTAAAGCACTGAATGTTAAAAAACGACATGAATTGGTTAAAAAGAACAAATTATGTTTTAACTGCTTGTCAAGCGCACATTTTACTCAAAATTGCACAAGTACATTTACTTGCTCTACATGCCATCAAAAGCATCATTCTTTACTGCACTTGAACGATGCAGCTAACGCAATGCATGCAACAGAATCTACTTCGACTCCACATCCAATAAAAACAGCTTCCTTTTCTGCAGACAACTCCAAATCAGTAACTTTAGAACAATCTGCACCCTCAACAGGATTTGCTTCAGCCAATAACGCGTTTCTAGCCGAAAACAACCAAGCACCCGTTCTTCTGGCTACGGCCATCATCAAGGTTTTGACACCTGCTGGCCAACCGTTGCTGTTGCGAGCTTTACTAGATCCTGGGTCTCAAGCTTCTTTTATCACTGAGTCTGCAGCTCAACTTCTCAATTTGAAAAAAGAAAGAAACTGCGTTAACATTATAGGGGTTGGAGAAACTACCACAAGCATCTCAAAGTGGAAAGTAAGTTTTACGGTTTTATCAAACGTAAACGCAAACTTTAGTCTTCAACTTAATGCTTTGGTCCTTCCCACACTGACAGCTGTTCTTCCTACCCAAAAGATACCTAATGCAAATTGGAATCATATCAAAAATATAGAGCTTGCTGATCCCCGGTTCCACACACCCAGTAAAATCGACGTCTTATTGGGCAGTGATGCTTATCCATCAATTATCCTTGAAGGCATAAGGAAAGGAGAACCGGGCACACCTATGGCACAAAGGACGGAACTAGGATGGGTTCTTTCTGGAGGTGTTTCATCCAACAGTCAATCACGAATAACATCCCTTCATACTAAAACAGAGCCTCATACCTTAGATTCCCTGATAAGTAGATTTTGGGAACTTGAAGAGGTTCAGAGACGAAAATTCCTATCACCAGAGGAAGAAAAATGTGAAACACATTATTGCAGAACGCATCAACGACAACTCAACGGAAGATATGTCGTCCAACTTCCGTTCAAAGAAGGAAAGTATCCCTCGATTGGTTTGTCTCAGAGATCAGCTCTTGTAAGATTCCTTCAATTGGAAAGGAAATTCCAAACAAATCCGTTATTTAACAAAAATTACAGAAAAGTTTTCAACGAATACAAAGAGCTTGGACACATGACTGAGGTACAACATAAAGCTTTGAATTCACCCCACTATTTCCTACCTCACCACGCAGTGTTAAAGGCATCGAGTTCAACTACAAAACTCCGAATTGTGTTTGACGCGTCCTGCAAAACATCTGACGGGACGTCGCTCAACGACCATCTTTTTGTTGGCCCTAGGTTACAAGATGATATTTTCGATCATGTCGCACGATTCAGGAAACATAAAATTGCATTTACAGCGGACATAAACAAAATGTACAGGCAAATATGGGTCACTCCAAATGATTCGTTGTATCAACTTGTATTATGGCGAGATGTTGAGGGAGAAGAAATGAAAGTATACCGTCTCAATACGGTTACCTTTGGTACTGCTGCTGCACCCTATTTAGCGATTCGCACGCTTCAACAACTGGCAAATGATGAACGGGATGACTTCCCACTTGCATCAAACATAGCCAGGCGAAACTTCTACGTGGATGACGTAATTCATGGAGCAGACTCCGTAACAGAAGCCTTGGAGATGCAGACTCAACTCATAAGGATGTTGAAGAAAGGAGGATTTCCCTTACGAAAATGGGCAAGCAACTGCGAGAAGCTACTTATGGCAGTCCCGGAGGAGGATAGAGAGGTTCAAATTCCACTCTCATTTGATGAAAAAAATGCGATTAAAGCACTTGGCATCCAGTGGCACCCTGCAAAGGATATCTTCACCTTCAAAATCTCATTTCCCGAAAATAAAGGTATTACAAAGCGGACTATCCTCTCAGACCTGGCTCGCCTTTACGATCCAATGGGTTGGATAGCACCGTGCGTCATCGTTGGAAAAATAATAATGCAAGATATTTGGAAGGAGAAGCAGACATGGGATTCTGAACTCTCAGCAACAATAATCTCTGCGTGGCAAAGGTTGAAAGCTGAGCTAAGTCTTATACAGGCCATCGAGATTCGTCGTTGGATCAATTTTACCACCGCTTCAAAGATTGAAGTCCACGGATTCTGCGATGCATCTGAAAAGGCATATGCGGCAGCAATATACCTTAGGGTTACCACTGGTAATGAAACTTTTACAAATCTCGTCGTGTCAAAGACTAGAGTAGCACCTTTAAAAAGTAAATCCTTAGCTCGTTTGGAGCTGTGTGGAGCTCTTTTGTTGGCAAAGTTGTTAGTGCACACTGTGGATACGATGGAACTCCAATCGGCAAAAATGTTTATGTGGTGTGATTCTCAAATCACACTTGCTTGGATTCGAAGCGCACCATACATTAGAACGACTTTCGTTGCCAACAGAGTGGCAGAAATACAGGAACTTACTGACTCTGGCTGTTGGAACTACGTTCCATCTAAGGACAACCCCGCAGATGTTGCATCGAGAGGAGCCCACCCGAGTGATCTAACTCAGAACCGCCTATGGTGGTATGGGCCTGAATTTTTACAATCATTTGATGCACACCTTTATAAATCTATTGAAATAAGAACCACGGATCTTGAAACTAAAGGTTCGGAAAATTCAAAATCTAAAAGTAAGTTGATCGCATCTGGGTACCCCATAGCTAACATTTTTCAGCTCTGCGTTCACTTCACTACATTTGAATCAAATAAACTTCTATTCAACCGTTTTTCATCACTTAACCGATTATTTCGAGCTGCAGCGTACTGGCGTCGGTACTTAACTAATTTGAGATTCAAAGCAAAGAAATTACCCACCCATATGTCTGGACCACTCTCAGTCGATGAGATATCCTCTGCTCGTTTGCGTTTGATTGTTCTTGTACAACAAGAGTATTTTAGTGAAGAAGTTCATAAGTTAAGCACTGATAAAACGGTTTCGAAAACAAGTAAGCTAGCAAAACTTTCACCATTTATGGACGAAAAAGGTATCCTAAGAGTTGGAGGTCGATTAGAGAACGCTGAGCTACCTTATGGACAAAAGCATCCAATTATACTGCCTTCAAGTAACTTTCTTACATCACTAATTGTTCATGATACACATATGAAAACTCTACATGGCGGTCAGCAATTAATGATGGCTACACTTCGGTCCGAGTATTGGATTTTTCAATTGAAATCTACTGTAAAACTGTGCATCCACAGATGTTTAAGATGCTACAGATTCAATGCAACAGAGATGCAGCAAAAGATGGGAGATCTACCGCCTTTACGAGTAAATCAAGCTCGACCTTTTCAGACATCTGGAGTTGACTATGCTGGCCCTGTGCAACTTAAAGCTTGGAAGGGTCGATGTAGCAAAATTACCAAAGCGTACATAGCAATTTTTATTTGTTTTTGCACGAAAGCAGTTCACCTCGAGCTAGTAAGCGATTACACTACATCTGCCTTTCTTGCAGCGTTTAAACGTTTTACTGCTCGCCGGGGAATTTGTTCAAATCTATACAGTGACTGTGGGACGAATTTCAAAGGCGCTGCAAATGTGTTGGAGGCTGAAAGAACGTACATGTCAAAGCAGTGGGCAGCCGAGATTTCAAAGCAGTTGCAAGCCAATGAAACAAAATGGCATTTCAATCCTCCTGCAGCTCCGCATTTCGGCGGGCTCTGGGAGGCAGGTGTGAAGTCCATGAAGCACCACTTAAAGCGTGTCATCGGTCATCACACCCTGACTTTCGAGGAATATGCAACCATACTCGCTCAAGTCGAAGCTTGTTTGAACTCCCGTCCACTTTGTCCTGTAACTGAAGATCCCGACGATCTCTCTATCTTGACACCAGGACACTTTTTAATTGGAGGAGCATTAAATACTGCACCGGAAAAAGACCTTACAACAAGAAAAGAATCCCATTTGGATAGATGGCAGCTTATGCAAAAAATTCACCAAGATATTTGGAAAAGGTGGAAGTCTGAATACTTGGTTCGACTACAAAAGCGTTCAAAATGGCTCACACCAAACAATGAACTTAAAGTTGGACATTTAGTGCTCTTACCTGATGAGCAGATGCCCCCAACCCTTTGGCGACTTGGCAGAATCACGGAAACTCATCCGGGAGCTGATGGAAAAATTCGTGTCGTAACAGTCAAGACTGCAACCAGCTCATTTAAACGCCCTGTAACAAAACTTAGCTTCCTACCAATGCTAAACGATTCAAGCACACCACCCCCCACACACACACATTAAAAATCAATTATATGTTAATCCTAACAACACTATATAATTTTAATTCAATTAATAAATATCATAATTAATCGACAACCTAAACAATCTATTATTGCCACACACCATTCACCATACATACCTATTTTCTTCTTTCATGTACATACACACCTGTTACCCGACGAGGATCTATCACTCCATAAACAACCTGCGAAGTCATCATTTGGGCACCTTTCCTGCGGCCCGCCAGGATGTTGCAGCGCAACATGCAGTCAAGTTGGAATAGTTACATTCATTCTGATATCCGTTGGAATTGGCATCTTGAATTCGTGTAATAAAGACAAGTTTGTTAATACTTTTGAAAGGAAACCTTCGTCTTCTTAATTTAAAAAAGTTTAAATTAGTTAAGTTGTTGGTGGTGTTCGGTACGCATTCGTGATACATTACATACACCGGAAATAATTTTTTGATTTGACTTCGCAACGGGTTGACTGCGGAGAATACAATCATTTGATTTTCTTTTCTTTTTTTTTTGCTAATTGTCCTTGCGGCAAACACAAAATGTCCTGAGTCTTAGTTACTGAGTTATTAGCAATTATATATTATAAGCGCGACGATATCCCGAATAAAAACAGGCAGTTTCATGCAAGAGTGATTGTAACATAAAAAGAAAGATTCAGAAAAGCTTGATAGCTTGTGGTCGAGCTTAGACCTACCTAAGACGACAGCACAAAAGATTTCAGAATGTTGAGAGTTTTAGTTACTGAGTTATTAGCAATTATATATTATAAGCGCGACGATATCCCGAATAAAAACAGGCAGTTTCATGTAAGAGTGCCTGTAACTTGTAAAGTAAGATTCAAAAACGTCCGAAGGTTGGTATTCGAGCTCAGCCCTAGTTAAGACGACACCACAAGAGATTTCAGAATGTTCTGAGTCTCTGTTACTGAGTTATTAGCAATTATATATTATAAGCGCGATATAAACGATATCCCGAATAAAAACACTCAGTTTCATGTAAGAGTGCCGGTAACTTAAAAAGTAAGATTCAAAAAAGTCTGAACATTGGTGTTCGAGCTCAGACCTAGCTAAGACGACAGCACAAGAAATTTCAGAATGTTCTGAATCTAAGTTACTGAGTTAATATCAATTATATATTATAGGCGCGTCCATATCCCGAATAAAAACATGCAGTTCCATGTAAGAGTGCCTGTAACTTGAAAAGTAAGATTCGGAAAAGTCTGAAAGCATGTGCTCGGGCTCAGACCTAGCTAAGACGAGGGCACAAGAGATTTCAGAATGTTCTGTCTTAGTTACTACCATATTAGCAATTATATATTATAAGCGCCACGATATCCCGAATAAAAACACTCAGTTCCATTTAAGAGTGCCGGTAACTTAAAAAGTAAGATTCAGAAAAGTCTGAACATTGGTGCTCTAGCTCAGCCCTAGCTAAGACGACAGCACAAGATATTTCAGAATATTCTGAATCTTTGTTACTGAGTTATAAGGAATTATATATTATAAGCGCGACGATATCCCGAATAAAAACATGCAGTTCCATGTAAGAGTGCCGGTAACTTAAAAAGTAAGATTCAAAAAAGTCTGAAAGTTGGTGATCGCGCTCAGGCCTAGCTAAGACGACAGTACAAGAGATTTCAGAGTGTTCTGAGTCTAAGTCACTGAGTTATTAGCAATTATATATTATAAGCGCGACAATATCCCGAATAAAAACATTCAGTTTCATGTAAGAGTGCCGGTAACTTAAAAAGTAAGACTCAGAAAAGTCTGAACATTGGTGTTCGAGCTCAGCCCTAGCTAAGACGACAGCACAAGATATGTCAGAATATTCTGAATCTTTGTTACTGAGTTATAAGCAATTATATATTATAAGCGCGACGATATCCCGAATAAAAACATGCAGTTCCATGTAAGAGTGCCGGTAACTTAAAAAGTAAGATTCAAAAAAGTCTGAAAGTTGGTGATCGAGCTTAGGCCTATCTAAGACGACAGTACAAGAGATTTCAGAGTGTTCTGAGTCTTAGTTACTGAGTTCTTAGCAATTATATATTATAAGCGCGACAATATCCCGAATAAAAACATGCAGTTCCATGTAAGAGTGATTGTAACTTAAAAAGTAAGATTCAGAAAAGCCTGAAAGCTTGTGCTCGAGTTCAGACCTACCTAAGACGACAGCACAAGAGATCTTAGAATGTTCTGAGTTTAAGTTACTGAGTTATTAGTAAGTATATATTATAAGCGCGACGATATCCCGAATAAAAACAGGCAATTTCATGTTAGAGTGCCGGTAACTTAAAAAGTAAGATTCAAAAAAGTCTGAAAGTTGGTGATCGAGCTCAGGCCTATCTAAGACGACAGTACAAGAGATTTCAGAGTGTTCTGAGTCTTAGTTACTGAGTTCTTAGCAATTATATATTATAAGCGCGACAATATCCCGAATAAAAACATGCAGTTCCATGTAAGAGTGATTGTAACTTAAAAAGTAAGATTCAGAAAAGCCTGAAAGCTTGTGCTCGAGTTCAGACCTACCTAAGACGACAGCACAAGAGATCTTAGAATGTTCTGAGTTTAAGTTACTGAGTTATTAGTAATTATATATTATAAGCGCGACGATATCCCGAATAAAAACAGGCAATTTCATGTTAGAGTGCCTGTAACTTAAAAAGTAAGATTCAAAAACGTCCGAAGGTTTGTGTTTGAGCTCAGACCTAGCTAAGACGACAGCACAAGAGATTTCAGAATGTTCTGAGTCTTTGTTACTGAGTTATTAGCAATTATATATTATAAGCGCATCGATATCCAGAATAAAAACACTCAGTTTCATGTAAGAGTGCCGGTAACTTAAAAAGTAATACTCAAAAAAGTCTGAAAGTTGGTGCTCGAGCTCAGGCCTAGCTAAGACGACAGCACAAGAGATTTCAAAATGTCCTGAGTCTTAGTTACTGAGTTAATAGCAATTATATATTATAAGCGCGACGATATCCCGAATAAAAACAGGCAGTTTCATGTAAGAGTGATTGTAACATAAAAAGAAAGATTCAGAAAAGCTTGATAGCTTGTGCTCGAGCTGATACCTGCTAAGACGACAGCACAAGAAATTTCAGAATGTTCTAATCTAAGTTACAGACTTAATATCAATTATATATTATAAGCGCGACCATATCCTGAATAAAAACATGCAGTTCCAGGTAAGAGTGCCGGTAACTTAAAAAGTAAGATTCGGAAAAGTCTGAAAGCAAGTGCTCGGGCTCAGACCTACCTAAGACGACAGCACAAGAGATTTCAGAATGTTCTGAGTTTAAGTTACTGAGTTATTAGCAATTATATAATTATATATTATAAGCGCGACGATATCCCGAATAAAAACAGGCAGTTCCATGTAAGAGTGTCTTTAACTTAAAAAGTAAGATTCGAAAACATCCGAAAGTTAGTGTTCGAGCTCAGACCTAGCAAAGACGAGGGCGCAAGAGATTTCAGAATGTTCTCAGTCTTAGTTACTGCGATATTAGCAATTATATATTATAAGCGCGACGATATCCCGAATAAAAACACTCAGTTTCATTTAAGAGTGCCGGTAACTTAAAAAGTAAGATTCAGAAAAGTCTGAACATTGGTGCTCGAGCTCAGACCTACTTAAGACGACAGCACGAGAGATTTCACATTGTTCTGAGTTTTAGTTACGGAGTTATTAGCAATTATATATTATAAGCGCGACGATATCCCGAATAAAAACAGGCAGTTTCATGTAAGAGTGCCTGTTACTTAAAAAGGAAGATTCGAAAATATCCGAAAGTTGGTGTTCGAGCTCAGACCTAGCTAAGACGAGGGCACAAGAGATTTCAGAATGTTCTGTCTTAGTTACTACGATATTAGCAATTATATATTATAAGCGCGACGATATCCCGAATAAAAACAGGCAGTTTCATGTAAGAGTGCCTGTAACTTAAAAAGTAATATTCAAAAAAGTCTGAAAGTTGGTGATCAAGCTCAGGCCTAGCAAAGACGACAGTACAAGAGATTTCAGAGTTTTCTGAGTCTTAGTTACTGAGTTATTAGCAATTATATATTATAAGCGCGACAATATCCCGAATAAAAACTTTCAGTTTCATGTAAGAGTGCCGGTAACTTAAAAAGTAAGACTCAGAAAAGTCTGAACATTGGTGTTCGAGCTCAGCCCTAGCTAAGACGACAACACAAGATATTTCAGAATATTCTGAATCTTTGTTACTGAGTTATAAGCAATTATATATTATAAGCGCGACGATATCCCGAATAAAAACATGCAGTTCCATGTAAGAGTGCCGGTAACTTAAAAAGTAAGATTCAAAAAAGTCTGAAAGTTGGTGATCGAGCTCAGGCCTATCTAAGACGACAGTACAAGAGATTTCAGAGTGTTCTGAGTCTTAGTTACTGAGTTCTTAGCAATTATATATTATAAGCGCGACAATATCCCGAATAAAAACATGCAGTTCCATGTAAGAGTGATTGTAACTTAAAAAGTAAGATTCAGAAAAGCCTGAAAGCTTGTGCTCGAGTTCAGACCTACCTAAGACGACAGCACAAGAGATCTTAGAATGTTCTGAGTTTAAGTTACTGAGTTATTAGTAAGTATATATTATAAGCGCGACGATATCCCGAATAAAAACAGGCAATTTCATGTTAGAGTGCCGGTAACTTAAAAAGTAAGATTCAAAAAAGTCTGAAAGTTGGTGATCGAGCTCAGGCCTATCTAAGACGACAGTACAAGAGATTTCAGAGTGTTCTGAGTCTTAGTTACTGAGTTCTTAGCAATTATATATTATAAGCGCGACAATATCCCGAATAAAAACATGCAGTTCCATGTAAGAGTGATTGTAACTTAAAAAGTAAGATTCAGAAAAGCCTGAAAGCTTGTGCTCGAGTTCAGACCTACCTAAGACGACAGCACAAGAGATCTTAGAATGTTCTGAGTTTAAGTTACTGAGTTATTAGTAATTATATATTATAAGCGCGACGATATCCCGAATAAAAACAGGCAATTTCATGTTAGAGTGCCTGTAACTTAAAAAGTAAGATTCAAAAACGTCCGAAGGTTTGTGTTTGAGCTCAGACCTAGCTAAGACGACAGCACAAGAGATTTCAGAATGTTCTGAGTCTTTGTTACTGAGTTATTAGCAATTATATATTATAAGCGCATCGATATCCAGAATAAAAACACTCAGTTTCATGTAAGAGTGCCGGTAACTTAAAAAGTAATACTCAAAAAAGTCTGAAAGTTGGTGCTCGAGCTCAGGCCTAGCTAAGACGACAGCACAAGAGATTTCAAAATGTCCTGAGTCTTAGTTACTGAGTTAATAGCAATTATATATTATAAGCAAGACGATATCCCGAATAAAAACAGGCAGTTTCATGTAAGAGTGATTGTAACATAAAAAGAAAGATTCAGAAAAGCTTGATAGCTTGTGCTCGAGCTGATACCTGCTAAGACGACAGCACAAGAAATTTCAGAATGTTCTAATCTAAGTTACAGACTTAATATCAATTATATATTATAAGCGCGACCATATCCCGAATAAAAACATGCAGTTCCAGGTAAGAGTGCCGGTAACTTAAAAAGTAAGATTCGGAAAAGTCTGAAAGCATGTGTTCGGGCTCAGACCTACCTAAGACGACAGCACAAGAGATTTCAGAATGTTCTGAGTTTAAGTTACTGAGTTATTAGCAATTATATAATTATATATTATAAGCGCGACGATATCCCGAATAAAAACAGGCAGTTCCATGTAAGAGTGTCTTTAACTTAAAAAGTAAGATTCGAAAACATCCGAAAGTTAGTGTTCGAGCTCAGACCTAGCAAAGACGAGGGCGCAAGAGATTTCAGAATGTTCTCAGTCTTAGTTACTGCGATATTAGCAATTATATATTATAAGCGCGACGATATCCCGAATAAAAACACTCAGTTTCATTTAAGAGTGCCGGTAACTTAAAAAGTAAGATTCAGAAAAGTCTGAACATTGGTGCTCGAGCTCAGACCTACTTAAGACGACAGCACGAGAGATTTCACATTGTTCTGAGTTTTAGTTACGGAGTTATTAGCAATTATATATTATAAGCGCGACGATATCCCGAATAAAAACAGGCAGTTTCATGTAAGAGTGCCTGTTACTTAAAAAGGAAGATTCGAAAATATCCGAAAGTTGGTGTTCGAGCTCAGACCTAGCTAAGACGAGGGCACAAGAGATTTCAGAATGTTCTGTCTTAGTTACTACGATATTAGCAATTATATATTATAAGCGCCACGATATCCCGAATAAAAACACTCAGTTTCATTTAAGAGTGCCGGTAACTTAAAAAGTAAGATTCAGAAAAGTCTGAACATTGGTGCTCTAGCTCAGCCCTAGCTAAGACGACAGCACAAGATATTTCAGAATATTCTGAATCTTTGTTACTGAGTTATAAGCAATTATATATTATAAGCGCGACGATATCCCGAATAAAAACATGCAGTTCCATGTGAGAGTGCCTGTAACTTAAAAAGTAATATTCAAAAAAGTCTGAAAGTTGGTGATCAAGCTCAGGCCTAGCAAAGACGACAGTACAAGAGATTTCAGAGTTTTCTGAGTCTTAGTTACTGAGTTATTAGCAATTATATATTATAAGCGCGACAATATCCCGAATAAAAACTTTCAGTTTCATGTAAGAGTGCCGGTAACTTAAAAAGTAAGACTCAGAAAAGTCTGAACATTGGTGTTCGAGCTCAGCCCTAGCTAAGACGACAACACAAGATATTTCAGAATATTCTGAATCTTTGTTACTGAGTTATAAGCAATTATATATTATAAGCGCGACGATATCCCGAATAAAAACATGCAGTTCCATGTAAGAGTGCCGGTAACTTAAAAAGTAAGATTCAAAAAAGTCTGAAAGTTGGTGATCGAGCTCAGGCCTATCTAAGACGACAGTACAAGAGATTTCAGAGTGTTCTGAGTCTTAGTTACTGAGTTCTTAGCAATTATATATTATAAGCGCGACAATATCCCGAATAAAAACATGCAGTTCCATGTAAGAGTGATTGTAACTTAAAAAGTAAGATTCAGAAAAGCCTGAAAGCTTGTGCTCGAGTTCAGACCTACCTAAGACGACAGCACAAGAGATTTCAGAATGTTCTGAGTTTAAGTATATATTATAAGCGCGATGATATCCCGAATAAAAACAGGCAATTTCATGTTAGAGTGCCGGTAACTTAAAAAGTAAGATTCAAAAAAGTCTGAAAGTTGGTGATCGAGCTCAGGCCTATCTAAGACGACAGTACAAGAGATTTCAGAGTGTTCTGAGTCTTAGTTACTGAGTTCTTAGCAATTATATATTATAAGCGCGACAATATCCCGAATAAAAACATGCAGTTCCATGTAAGAGTGATTGTAACTTAAAAAGTAAGATTCAGAAAAGCCTGAAAGCTTGTGCTCGAGTTCAGACCTACCTAAGACGACAGCACAAGAGATCTTAGAATGTTCTGAGTTTAAGTTACTGAGTTATTAGTAATTATATATTATAAGCGCGACGATATCCCGAATAAAAACAGGCAATTTCATGTTAGAGTGCCTGTAACTTAAAAAGTAAGATTCAAAAACGTCCGAAGGTTTGTGTTTGAGCTCAGACCTAGCTAAGACGACAGCACAAGAGATTTCAGAATGTTCTGAGTCTTTGTTACTGAGTTATTAGCAATTATATATTATAAGCGCATCGATATCCAGAATAAAAACACTCAGTTTCATGTAAGAGTGCCGGTAACTTAAAAAGTAATACTCAAAAAAGTCTGAAAGTTGGTGCTCGAGCTCAGGCCTAGCTAAGACGACAGCACAAGAGATTTCAAAATGTCCTGAGTCTTAGTTACTGAGTTAATAGCAATTATATATTATAAGCGCGACGATATCCCGAATAAAAACAGGCAGTTTCATGTAAGAGTGATTGTAACATAAAAAGAAAGATTCAGAAAAGCTTGATAGCTTGTGCTCGAGCTGATACCTGCTAAGACGACAGCACAAGAAATTTCAGAATGTTCTAATCTAAGTTACAGACTTAATATCAATTATATATTATAAGCGCGACCATATCCCGAATAAAAACATGCAGTTCCATGTAAGAGTGCCGGTAACTTAAAAAGTAAGATTCGGAAAAGTCTGAAAGCATGTGTTCGGGCTCAGACCTACCTAAGACGACAGCACAAGAGATTTCAGAATGTTCTGAGTTTAAGTTACTGAGTTATAAGCAATTATATAATTATATATTATAAGCGCGACGATATCCCGAATAAAAACAGGCAGTTTCATGTAAGAGTGTCTTTAACTTAAAAAGTAAGATTCGAAAACATCCGAAAGTTAGTGTTCGAGCTCAGACCTAGCAAAGACGAGGGCGCAAGAGATTTCAGAATGTTCTCAGTCTTAGTTACTGCGATATTAGCAATTATATATTATAAGCGCGACGATATCCCGAATAAAAAAACTCAGTTTCATTTAAGAGTGCCGGTAACTTAAAAAGTAAGATTCAGAAAAGTCTGAATATTGGTGCTCGAGCTCAGACCTACTTAAGACGACAGCACGAGAGATTTCACATTGTTCTGAGTTTTAGTTACGGAGTTATTAGCAATTATATATTATAAGCGCGACGATATCCCGAATAAAAACAGGCAGTTTCATGTAAGAGTGCCTGTTACTTAAAAAGGAAGATTCGAAAATATCCGAAAGTTGGTGTTCGAGCTCAGACCTAGCTAAGACGAGGGCACAAGAGATTTCAGAATGTTCTGTCTTAGTTACTACGATATTAGCAATTATATATTATAAGCGCCACGATATCCCGAATAAAAACACTCAGTTTCATTTAAGAGTGCCGGTAACTTAAAAAGTAAGATTCAGAAAAGTCTGAACATTGGTGCTCTAGCTCAGCCCTAGCTAAGACGACAGCACAAGATATTTCAGAATATTCTGAATCTTTGTTACTGAGTTATAAGCAATTATATATTATAAGCGCGACGATATCCCGAATAAAAACATGCAGTTCCATGTGAGAGTGCCGGTAACTTAAAAAGTAATATTCAAAAAAGTCTGAAAGTTGGTGATCAAGCTCAGGCCTAGCAAAGACGACAGTACAAGAGATTTCAGAGTTTTCTGAGTCTTAGTTACTGAGTTATTAGCAATTATATATTATAAGCGCGACAATATCCCGAATAAAAACTTTCAGTTTCATGTAAGAGTGCCGGTAACTTAAAAAGTAAGACTCAGAAAAGTCTGAACATTGGTGTTCGAGCTCAGCCCTAGCTAAGACGACAACACAAGATATTTCAGAATATTCTGAATCTTTGTTACTGAGTTATAAGCAATTATATATTATAAGCGCGACGATATCCCGAATAAAAACATGCAGTTCCATGTAAGAGTGCCGGTAACTTAAAAAGTAAGATTCAAAAAAGTCTGAAAGTTGGTGATCGAGCTCAGGCCTACTTAAGACGATAGCGCAAGAGATTTCAGGATGTTCTGAGCCTTAGCTACTGAGTTATTAGCAATTATATATTATAAGCGCGACGATATCCCGATAAAAAACAGGCAGTTTAATGAAAGAGTGATTGTAACTTAAAAAGTAAGATTCAGAAAAGTATGAAAGCTTGTGCTCGAGTTCAGACCTACCTAAGACGATAGCACAAGAGATTTTAGAATGTTCTGAGTTTAAGTTTCTGAGTTATTAGTAATTATATATTATAAGCGCGACGATATCCCGAATAAAAACAGGCAATTTCATGTGAGAGTGCCTGTAACATAAAAAGTAAGATTCAGAAAAGCCTGAAAGGTTGTGCTCGAGCTCAGACTTTAATTAAACAACAGCACGAGAGATTTCAGAATGTTATGAGCCCTTGTTACGGAGTTATTACCAATTATATATTATAAGCAGACGATATCCCGAATAAAACTAGGCAGTTTCATGTAAGAGTGCCAGTAACTTAAAAAGTAATACTCAGAAAAGCCGGAAATCATGTGCTCGAGCTCAGACCTACCTCGGACGACAGCAAAAGAGATTTCAGAATGTTGAGAGTTTTAGTTACTGAGTTATTAGCAATTATATATTATGAGCGCGACGATATCCCGAACAAAAACAGGCAGTTTCATGTAAGAGTGCCTCTAACTTAAAAAGTAAGATTCAAAAACGTCCGAAGGTTTGTGTTTGAGCTCAGACCTAGCTTAGACGACAGCACAAGAGATCTCAGAATGTTCTGAGTCTTTGTTACTGAGTTATTAGCAATTATATATTATAAGGGCAACGATATCCAGAATAAAAACACTCAGATTCATGTAAGAGTGCCGGTAACTTAAAAAGTAATATTCAAAAAAGTCTGAAAGTTAATGCTCGAGCTCAGGCCTAGCTAAGACGACAGCACAAGAGATTTCAAAATGTCCTGAGTCTTAGTTACTGAGTTATTAGCAATTATATATTATGAGCGCGACGATATCCCGAACAAAAACAGGCAGTTTCATGTAAGAGTGCCTGTAACTTAAAAAGTAAGATTCAAAAACGTCCGAAGGTGTGTGTTTGAGCTCAGCCCTAGCTAAGACGACAGCACAAGATATTTCAGAATATTCTGAATATTTGTTACTGAGTTATAAGCAATTATATATTATAAGCGCGACGATATCCCGAATAAAAACATGCAGTTCCATGTAAGAGTGCCGGTAACTTAAAAAGTAATATTCAAAAAAGTCTGAAAGTTCGTGATCAACCTCAGGCCTAGCAAAGACGACAGTACAAGAGATTTCAGAGTTTTCTGAGTCTTAGTTACTGAGTTATTAGCAATTATATATTATAAGCGCGACAATATCCCGAATAAAAACATTCAGTTTCATGTAAGAGTGCCGGTAACTTAAAAAGTAATACTCAGAAAAGCCTGAAATCATGTGCTCGAGCTCAGACCTACCTCAGACGACAGCAAAAGAGATTTCAGAATGTTGAGAGTTTTAGTTACTGAGTTATTAGCAATTATATATTATGAGCGCGACGATATCCCGAACAAAAACAGGCAGTTTCATGTAAGAGTGCCTCTAACTTAAAAAGTAAGATTCAAAAACGTCCGAAGATTTGTGTTTGAGCTCAGACCTAGCTTAGACGACAGCACAAGAGATCTCAGAATGTTCTGAGTCTTTGTTACTGAGTTATTAGCAATTATATATTATAAGGGCAACGATATCCAGAATAAAAACACTCAGATTCATGTAAGAGTGCCGGTAACTTAAAAAGTAATATTCAAAAAGGTCTGAAAGTTAATGCTCGAGCTCAGGCCTAGCTAAGACGACAGCACAAGAGATTTCAAAATGTCCTGAGTCTTAGTTACTGAGTTATTAGCAATTATATATTATGAGCGCGACGATATCCCGAACAAAAACAGGCAGTTTCATGTAAGAGTGCCTGTAACTTAAAAAGTAAGATTCAAAAACGTCCGAAGGTGTGTGTTTGAGCTCAGCCCTAGCTAAGACGACAGCACAAGATATTTCAGAATATTCTGAATATTTGTTACTGAGTTATAAGCAATTATATATTATAAGCGCGACGATATCCCGAATAAAAACATGCAGTTCCATGTAAGAGTGCCGGTAACTTAAAAAGTAATATTCAAAAAAGTCTGAAAGTTCGTGATCAACCTCAGACCTAGCAAAGACGACAGTACAAGAGATTTCAGAGTTTTCTGAGTCTTAGTTACTGAGTTATTAGCAATTATATATTATAAGCGCGACAATATCCCGAATAAAAACATTCAGTTTCATGTAAGAGTGCCGGTAACTTAAAAACTAAGACTCAGAAAAGTCTGAACATTGGTGTTCGAGCTCAGCCCTAGCTAAGACGACAATACAAGATATTTCAGAATATTCTGAATCTTTGTTACTGAGCTATAAGCAATTATATATTATAAGCGCGACGATATCCCGAATAAAAACATGCAGTTCCATGTAAGAGTGCCGGTAACTTAAAAAGTAAGATTCAAAAAAGTCTGAACATTGGTGCTCGACCTCAGACCTACTTAAGACGACAGCGCAAGAGATTTCAGAATGTTCTGAGCCTTAGCTACAGAGTTATTAGCAATTATATATTATAAGCGCGACGATATCCCGATAAAAAACAGGCAGTTTCATGAAAGAGTGATTGTAACTTAAAAAGTAAGATTCAAAAACGTCCGAAGGTTTGTGTTTGAGCTCAGGCCTAGCTTAGACGACAGCACAAGAGATTTCAGAATGTTCTGAGTCTTTGTTACTGAGTTATTAGCAATTATATATTATAAGCGCAACGATATCCAGAATAAAAACACTCAGATTCATGTAAGAGTGCCGGTAACTTAAAAAGTAATATTCAAAAAAGTCTGAAAGTTGGTGCCCGAGCTCAGGCCTAGCTAAGACGACAGCACAAGAGATTTCAAAATGTCCTGAGTCTTAGTTACTGAGTTATTAGCAATTATATATTATGAGCGCGACGATATCCCAAATAAAAACATGCAGTTTCATGTAAGAGTGATTGTAACATAAAAAGAAAGATTCAGAAAAGCTTGATAGCTGGTCCTCGAGCTCAGACCTACCTAAGACGACAGCACAAAAGATTTCAGAATGTTGAGAGTTTTAGTTACTGAGTTATTAGCAATTATATATTATAAGCGCGACGATATCCCGAATAAAAACAGGCAGTTTCATGTAAGAGTGCCTGTAGCTTGTAAAGTAAGATTCAAAAACGTCCGAAGGTCGGTATTCGAGCTCAGACCTAGCTAAGACGACACCACAAGAGATTTCAGAATGTTCTGAGTCTCTGTTACTGAGTTATTAGCAATTATATATTACAAGCGCGACGATATCCCGAATAAAAACTTTCAGTTTTATGTAAGAGTGCCGGTAACTTAAAAAGTAAGACTCAGAAAAGTCTGAACATTGGTGTTCGAGCTCAGCCCTAGCTAAGACGACAACACAAGATATTTCAGAATATTCTGAATCTTTGTTACTGAGTTATAAGCAATTATATATTATAAGCGCGACGATATCCCGAATAAAAACATGCAGTTCCATGTAAGAGTGCCGGTAACTTAAAAAGTAAGATTCAAAAAAGTCTGAAAGTTGGTGATCGAGCTCAGGCCTACTTAAGACGACAGCGCAAGAGATTTCAGAATGTTCTGAGCCTTAGCTACTGAGTTATTAGCAATTATATATTATAAGCGCGACGATATCCCGATAAAAAACAGGCAGTTTCATGAAAGAGTGATTGTAACTTAAAAAGTAAGATTCAGAAAAGTATGAAAGCTTGTGCTCGAGTTCAGACCTACCTAAGACGACAGCACAAGAGATTTTAGAATGTTCTGAGTTTAAGTTACTGAGTTATTAGTAATTATATATTATAAGCGCGACGATATCCCGATAAAAAACAGGCAGTTTCATGAAAGAGTGATTGTAACTTAAAAAGTAAGATTCAAAAACGTCCGAAGGTTTGTGTTTGAGCTCAGGCCTAGCTTAGACGACAGCACAAGAGATTTCAGAATGTTTTGAGTCTTTGTTACTGTTATACATATGTATAGTATTCAGTATTCATACATACATAGACAATGTATACACTCATGTTTTGTAAGTAAGTAAGGCAATAAAGAGGCAGTCGTGACTGGAACGTCGAAGAGTGAAATCGTCTTTTAATAAAAGATAACATGGTGTCAGAAGTGAACTCTGATAATAAATAAAAAAAAAAAAAAAAAAAAAAAAAAAAAAATAATAATGAGCCATTCTGATAGTTCAGATAACTCAGCAAGTGAAAGTAAAAAACAATCAAAAATTCTCTGTGAATCAAAAAATTCTTTTAATAAAATGACAGACTCGGAATCAAAAATCGCCATATCGCCAATCTTAGCTCCATTAGATTTCACATGTGGTCGACAAAATCTATCTGATCTGTGGAAAAACTGGATTCTACAATTTAAGATCTTCATGAGAGCGTCAAATATGGAAAATGAACCTGAACAAAGAAAAGTTGCGATATTCCTTCATTATCTTGGTGCTGAAGCTTTAACAATCTTTAATTCATTTGGTGTATCAATAGACGACATCAAATACGACGAAGTTATAGACAAGTTCAATGAGTTTTGCACACCAAAAAAGAATTTAGCTGTTGAACGGCATAATTTTTTTACGCGTAAGCAAATGCCAGAAGAATCTATCACGGAATTCATCACAAATTTAAAAAATTTGAGTATATCTTGTGAACTTGGTACATTGCAAGACGACATCGTTAAAGACATTTTCATTTGTGGTTTAAGCAAAGAAAACCATGCGATTAGAGAAAAACTATTACAAGAAGGAAAGGCATCTCTAAATAAAGCCATTGAAATCGCACGTTTAATGGAGCAAACGAAAACCCAGACAATACAGCTTGAAGACGCAAATACTACGTCCGTCATTGGTAAAGTAGGTAGAATGTCCACATATTCATCCACATCAAAGTCAACCGGTAAATTCAAATTCAACACTAATCCAAATAATTTCGTATATACGGAGAAGAGCAAGGGCTTGAAGACGTCATCAATTGGAGGAGAAAGGAGTAACCAACACATAAACTCTCCATCGGCCAGTTCATCGAATTACTGTTATCGATGCGGACAGCAGCAACACAGGTTCAAATGCCCAGCAATGGGTGTAATTTGCAAAAATTGCGGTAAACCGAATCATTTTGCTAAAATGTGCCAAAGCAAAATGCATGTTAGACATCTGCAAGAACAAGAAGAACGTGATGATAATAATTGCGAAGAAAAAGAAGAAATAGAAGAGTTGTTTTTGGGAACTATACGTCAACACAAAAACGGAAAAGATGAAAATAAATTATGGACAGTAGATCTAGTTGTTAATAAAAAAGTTATAAATTGTTTATTAGATAGTGGTGCACAGGTGAATGTATTATCTGCAAAAACATTAGATTTTTTAAATTTACAAAATATAAAATTAAAGCCATGCATGTCAAAAATAGTATCATATACTGGTGAAAAAATTAATTCACTCGGTATATGTGATCTTTATTGTGACTTAAATAACCAAAAAGGTATTATTATTGAATTTTATGTGATTAAAGATGAATATGCTCTTCCTATTATTGGTTTAAAAACATGTAAGGAACTTAATCTTATAAAAAAAATATGTAAGGTCAATGAAACAGCAAATACTAATTTTGAATTATTTAAAAATTTCAGTGACGTTTTTACGGGCCTTGGTCTTTTGCCTGATAAGGTTAATTTAGAAGTGAATTTGAATGTTTTGCCTAAAATTGATGCTCCTCGGAAGGTTCCATTTAAGTTGATGGGTCGTTTTAAAGAAGAACTTGCTCGGATGGAAAGTCTTAATGTCATCACAAAGGTAACTGAACCCACAGAATGGGTAAGTTCTATTGTACTAGTTGAGAAAACAAATAAAGATTTGAGAGTTTGTTTAGATCCTAGAAATTTAAATCAAGCTATTTTGCGTCCTCATTTTGAAATACCAGATTTTGAATATATCCGATCACAACTGTCTGACGCCAAATATTTCAGTGTTCTCGATGCAAATTCTGGTTTCTGGATGCTTGAATTAAATGAAAATAGTTCTCGACTTTGTACGTTTAATACTCCTTTTGGGAGATACAGATTTCTCAGACTTCCCTTTGGGATTAACGCAGCTTCAGAAATTTTTCATGGTTATATGATTAAATTGTTCGGCGACTTGCCCGGTTTACTCATATATATTGATGATTTCCTAATCTATGGGAAAACTGAAAGAGAACACGACACAAATTTAAAATTGTTGTTGGAAAGAGCCAGACAGAAAGGTCTTAAATTCAATAAAAAAAAAATGCCAAATTAAGGTAACTACAATAAAATATTTAGGTCATATATTTAAAGAAGAAGGAATATCGTCAGATCCTGCAAAAATTACTGCTATAAAAAACATGTCTACCCCTTTATGCGTAAAAGACCTTCAAAGATTTCTAGGAATGGTTAATTACCTAAGTTCCTTCATAAAAAATTTGTCTATAGAAACGTCAAATCTTAGAGCTCTTTTAAAAAGTGATGTAGAATGGAATTGGAATAGTTCCCATGAACAAGAATTTAATAAAATAAAGGAATTATTATGTAAAGCACCTATTTTATGCCATTTTGATCCCAAGAAACCAATTACACTATCTGTGGATTCATCCAAAGATGCAATGGGTGCTGTTCTTTTGCATTACCGAAATCCAATAGCTTATGCTTCCACTACTTTAAATGATGCTCAAAAGAATTATTCCCAAATTGAGAAAGAGTTATTAGCAATATATTTCGGTTGTAATAAGTTCCACAGGTACCTTTACGGTCAAACTTTTAATGTCGAAACGGATCATAAGCCATTAGTTTCAATAGTCACGAAACCACTTTGCAAGGTAGCTCTTAGGTTGCAAAGAATTTTGTTGAAACTTCAAATATATGACATGAGAGTATCACATGTTCCTGGAAAAAAGATGTTTGTTGCAGATACCTTGTCAAGAGCATGTTCTTTTCAAGATCCCCAGTTTGAGCAAATTCAGCAAGAAATAACTGTGCACGTCAATTTAGTCTTATCAAATTTATGTGTTACAGATAAAAGACTTCAACAAATTCAAAATGCTACAAAAGAAGATAATTCTCTCCAAATAGTTAAATTTTATTGTATGAATGGGTGGCCAAAAAGAAGTAATTTAACAAAACAAGAAGCCCAACCATATTTTCCTTTCAGGGGTGAAATAACAGTCTTAGATGATCTAATATTTAAAAACAAAAGTCTTGTCATACCCAAGACTATGCGGAGAGAAATTCTAAATAAAATTCATGAAGGTCATTTTGGTGTAGATAGATGTTTAAATCAAGCAAAAGATGTTGTTTATTGGCCAACCATTCACAATGACATACAAAATGAAATTTCAAATTGTAAAGTTTGTAAAAAATATAGACCTTCGAACTCAAAAGTGCCTCTTACGCCTCATCAACCAACAGACATACCTTGGCAAAAAGTAGGTACTGATTTATTTCATTTCAACAATGATGTATATTTAATTGCTGTTGATTATTATTCAAAGTATGTTGAAATTGCTAAGCTCAATAAGAATTCAACTGCTAAAAATGTCATAACACACCTCAAATCATTTTTTGCCAGACATGGCATTCCTAAGATCTTATTTTCTGATAATGGGCCACCGTTTAACTCAAGTGAATATAAACATTTTCTTTTAACTTGGGATATAGAATATGTTACTTCAAGTCCCTACTATCCGAAATCGAATGGTCTTACAGAACGCACTATAAGAACAATAAAAAACATTTTCAGAAAATGTATAGAATCTAACACAGATCCATACATTGGCCTGCTTCAATATAGAAACACTCCTAAGGGCAACTTTGAATCGCCTGCAAAGCTGCTAATGTCAAGAAACCTTCGTTCAAAGTTACCAGTTAGTACAGAACACCTTAAACCAGCAATCATTGACCAACAAAAACACAACATTGTAGTTGAAAAATATAATCAAACAATGAAAAAATATTATGACATACATGCAAAAAAATTACCACCGGTTAACATTGATGACCAGGTTCTTTTTAGAAAGACTCCAACTGCTTCATGGTCTCCGGGAAAAATTATTGAAAAATGCAAGGAACCAAATTCATTTATTATAAGGGATCTTGATGGGGAGGGTCAGTTTAGGCGTAACAGAGAGCACATACTATTAGAAAATAATAATGAATTTAATGATTCAAAAGCAAATAATAATGAACAAAATTTTGTAAACGTACCCGACTCAGGTGAAAGCACCGATAGGCCCTTGGAATCGTTTGAAAAAATGTTAAAAACTCGTTCTGGCAGAGAAATAAAACAGCCAAAAAGATTTGGTATGGAGGAATAAAAAATGCCGTTTCTAAATTTGATATTTTTTTTTTCTTACATGAAAACATAAAAAAAAAAAAAAAAAAAAAAAAAAAAAAAAAAAAAAAAAAAAAAAAATTGTTTTTGTAATAATGAATTATGTCTGTAATAAATAATTAATTAAAAAAAAAAAAAAAAAAAAAAAAAAAAAAAAAAAAAAAAAAAAAAAAAAAAACAAGATAATTGTAGATATACACAATATGTATGTATAACAATAACAGAAGGGAGATGTTATACATATGTATAGTATTCAGTATTCATACATACATAGACAATGTATACACTCATGTTTTGTAAGTAAGTAAGGCAATAAAGAGGCAGTCGTGACTGGAACGTCGAAGAGTGAAATCGTCTTTTAATAAAAGATAACAGTTACTGAGTTATTAGCAATTATATATTATAAGCGCAACGATGTCCAGAATAAAAACACTCAGATTCATGTAAGAGTACCGGTAACTTAAAAAGTAATATTCAAAAAAGTCTGAAAGTTGGTGCTCGAGCTCAGGCCTAGCTAAGACGACAGCACAAGAGATTTCAATATGTCGTGAGTCTTAGTTACTGAGTTATTAGCAATTATATATTATGAGCGCGACGATATCCCAAATAAAAACAGGCAGTTTCATGTAAGAGTGATTGTAATATACAAAGAAAGATTCAGAAAAACTTGATAGCTTGTGCTCGAGCTCAGACCTACCTAAGACGACAGCACAAAAGATTTCAGAATGTTGAGAGTTTTAGTTACTGAGTTATTAGCAATTATATATTATAAGCGCGACGATATCCCGAATAAAAACAGGCAGTTTCATGTAAGAGTGCCTGTAACTTAAAAACGAAGATTCGAAAACATCCGAAAGTTAGTGTTCGAGCTCAGACCTAGCTAAGACGAGGGCGCAAGAGATTTCAGAATGTTCTCAGTCTTAGGTACTGCGATATTAGCAATTATATATTATACGCGCGACGATATCCCGAATAAAAACACTCAGTTTCATTTAAGAGTGCCGGTAACTTAAAAAGTAAGATTCAGAAAAGTCTGAACATTGGTGCTCGATCTCAGACCTCCTTAAGACGACAGCACGAGAGATTTCACATTGTTCTGAGTTTTAGTTACGGAGTTATTAGCAATTATATATTATAAGCGCGACGATATCCCGAATAAAAACAGGCAGTCTCATGTAAGAGTGCCTGTTACTTAAAAAGGAAGATTCGAAAACATCCGAAAGTTGGTGTTCGAGCTCAGACCTAGCTAAGACGAGGGCACAAGAGATTTGAGAATGTTCTGTCTTAGTTACTACGATATTAGCAATTATATATTATAAGCGCCACGATATCCCGAATAAAAACACTCAGTTTCATTTAAGAGTGCCGGTAACTTAAAAAGTAAGATTCAGAAAAGTCTGAACATTGGTGTTCGAGCTCAGCCCTAGCTAAGACGACAACACAAGATATTTCAGAATATTCTGAATATTTGTTACTGAGTTATAAGCAATTATATATTATAAGCGCGACGATATCCCGAATAAAAACATTCAGTTTCATGTAAGAGTGCCGGTAACTTAAAAAGTAAGACTCAGAAAAGTCTGAACATTGGTGCTCGAGCGCAGACCTACTTAAGACGACAGCGCAACAGATTTCAGAATGTTCTGAGCCTTAGCTACTGAGCTATTAGCAATTATATATTATAAGCGCGACGATATCCCGATAAAAAACAGGCAGTTTCATGAAAGAGTGATTGTAACTTAAAAAGTAAGATTCAGAAAAGTATGAAAGCTTGTGCTCGAGTTCAGACCTACCTAAGACGACAGCACAAGAGATTTTAGAATGTTCTGAGTTTAAGTTACTGAGTTATTAGTAATTATATATTATAAGCGCGACGATATCCCGATAAAAAACAGGCAGTTTCATGAAAGAGTGATTGTAACTTAAAAAGTAAGATTCAAAAACGTCCGAAGGTTTGTGTTTGAGCTCAGGCCTAGCTTAGACGACAGCACAAGAGATTTCAGAATGTTCTGAGTCTTTGTTACTGAGTTATTAGCAATTATATATTATAAGCGCAACGATATCCAGAATAAAAACACTCAGATTCATGTAAGAGTGCCGGTAACTTAAAAAGTAATATTCAAAAAAGTCTGAAAGTTGGTGCCCGAGCTCAGGCCTAGCTAAGACGACAGCACAAGAGATTTCAAAATGTCCTGAGTCTTAGTTACTGAGTTATTAGCAATTATATATTATGAGCGCGACGATATCCCAAATAAAAACAGGCAGTTTCATGTAAGAGTGATTGTAACATAAAAAGAAAGATTCAGAAAAGCTTGATAGCTGGTCCTCGAGCTCAGACCTACCTAAGACGACAGCACAAAAGATTTCAGAATGTTGAGAGTTTTAGTTACTGAGTTATTAGCAATTATATATTATAAGCGCGACGATATCCCGAATAAAAACAGGCAGTTTCATGTAAGAGTGCCTGTAACTTGTAAAGTAAGATTCAAGAACGTCCGAAGGTCGGTATTCGAGCTCAGACCTAGCTAAGACGACACCACAAGAGATTTCAGAATGTTCTGAGTCTCTGTTACTGAGTTATTAGCAATTATATATTACAAGCGCGACGATATCCCGAATAAAAACTTTCAGTTTCATGTAAGAGTGCCGGTAACTTAAAAAGTAAGACTCAGAAAAGTCTGAACATTGGTGTTCGAGCTCAGCCCTAGCTAAGACGACAACACAAGATATTTCAGAATATTCTGAATCTTTGTTACTGAGTTATAAGCAATTATATATTATAAGCGCGACGATATCCCGAATAAAAACATGCAGTTCCATGTAAGAGTGCCGGTAACTTAAAAAGTAATATTCAAAAAAGTCTGAAAGTTGGTGATCGAGCTCAGGCCTAGCAAAGACGACAGTACAAGAGATTTCAGAGTTTTCTGAGTCTTAGTTACTGAGTTATTAGCAATTATATATTATAAGCGCGACAATATCCCGAATAAAAACTTTCAGTTTCATGTAAGAGTGCAGGTAACTTAAAAAGTAAGACTCAGAAAAGTCTGAACATTGGTGTTCGAGCTCAGCCCTAGCTAAGACGACAACACAAGATATTTCAGAATATTCTGAATCTTTGTTACTGAGTTATAAGCAATTATATATTATAAGCGCGACGATATCCCGAATAAAAACATGCAGTTCCATGTAAGAGTGCCGGTAACTTAAAAAGTAAGATTCAAAAAAGTCTGAAAGTTGGTGATCGAGCTCAGGCCTACTTAAGACGGCAGCGCAAGAGATTTCAGAATGTTCTGAGCCTTAGCTACTGAGTTATTAGCAATTATATATTATAAGCGCGACGATATCCCGATAAAAAACAGGCAGTTTCATGAAAGAGTGATTGTAACTTAAAAAGTAAGATTCAAAAACGTCCGAAGGTTTGTGTTTGAGCTCAGGCCTAGCTTAGACGACAGCACAAGAGATTTCAGAATGTTTTGAGTCTTTGTTACTGAGTTATTAGCAATTATATATTATAAGCGCAACGATGTCCAGAATAAAAACACTCAGATTCATGTAAGAGTGCCGGTAACTTAAAAAGTAATATTCAAAAAAGTCTGAAAGTTGGTGCTCGAGCTCAGGCCTAGCTAAGACGACAGCACAAGAGATTTCAATATGTCGTGAGTCTTAGTTACTGAGTTATTAGCAATTATATATTATGAGCGCGACGATATCCCAAATAAAAACAGGCAGTTTCATGTAAGAGTGATTGTAACATAAAAAGAAAGATCCAGAAAAGCTTGATAGCTTGTCCTCGAGCTCAGACCTACCTAAGACGACAGCACAAAAGATTTCAGAATGTTGAGAGTTTTAGTTACTGAGTTATTAGCAATTATATATTATAAGCGCGACGATATCCCGAATAAAAACAGACAGTTTCATGTAAGAGTGCCTGTAACTTGTAAAGTAAGATTCAAAAACGTCCGAAGGTCGGTATTCGAGCTCAGACCTAGCTAAGACGACACCACAAGAGATTTCAGAATGTTCTGAGTCTTTGTTACTGAGTTATTAGCAATTATATATTACAAGCGCGACGATATCCCGAATAAAAACACTCAGTTTCATGTAAGAGTGCCGGTAACTTAAAAAGTAAGACTCAGAAAAGTCTGAACATTGGCGACGATATCCCAAATAAAAACAGGCAGTTTCATGTAAGAGTGATTGTAATATACAAAGAAAGATTCAGAAAAGCTTGATAGCTTGTGCTCGAGCTCAGACCTACCTAAGACGACAGCACAAAAGATTTCAGAATGTTGAGAGTTTTAGTTACTGAGTTATTAGCAATTATATATTATAAGCGCGACGATATCCCGAATAAAAACAGGCAGTTTCATGTAAGAGTGCCTGTAACTTAAAAACGAAGATTCGAAAACATCCGAAAGTTAGTGTTCGAGCTCAGACCTAGCTAAGACGAGGGCGCAAGAGATTTCAGAATGTTCTCAGTCTTAGGTACTGCGATATTAGCAATTATATATTATAAGCGCGACGATATCCCGAATAAAAACACTCAGTTTCATTTAAGAGTGCCGGTAACTTAAAAAGTAAGATTCAGAAAAGTCTGAACATTGGTGCTCGATCTCAGACCTACTTAAGAGGACAGCACGAGAGATTTCACATTGTTCTGAGTTTTAGTTACGGAGTTATTAGCAATTATATATTATAAGCGCGACGATATCCTGAATAAAAACAGGCAGTTTCATGTAAGAGTGCCTGTTACTTAAAAAGGAAGATTCGAAAACATCCGAAAGTTGGTGTTCGAGCTCAGACCTAGCTAAGACGAGGGCGCAAGAGATTTGAGAATGTTCTGTCTTAGTTACTACGATATTAGCAATTATATATTATAAGCGCCACGATATAACGAATAAAAACACTCAGTTTCATTTAAGAGTGCCGGTAACTTAAAAAGTAAGATTCAGAAAAGTCTGAAAATTGGTGCTCGAGCTCAGCCCTAGCTAAGACGACAACACAAGTTATTTCAGAATATTCTGAATATTTGTTACTGAGTTATAAGCAATTATATATTATAAGCGCGACGATATCCCGAATAAAAACATTCAGTTTCATGTAAGAGTGCCGGTAACTTAAAAAGTAAGACTCAGAAAAGTCTGAACATTGGTGCTCGAGCGCAGACCTACTTAAGACGACAGCGCAACAGATTTCAGAATGTTCTGAGCCTTAGCTACTGAGCTATTAGCAATTATATAATATAAGCGCGACGATATCCCAATAAAAAACAGGCAGTTTCATGGAAGAGTGATTGTAACTTAAAAAGTAAGATTCAGAAAGGTATGAAAGCTTGTGCTCGAGTTCAGACCTACCTAAGACGACAGCACAAGAGATTTTAGAATGTTCTGAGTTTAAGTTACTGAGTTATTAGTAATTATATATTATAAGCGCGACGATATCCCGAATAAAAACAGGCAATTTCATGTGAGAGTGCCTGTAACTTAAAAAGTAAGATTCAAAAAAGTCTGAACATTGGTGCTCGAGCTCAGACCTACTTAAGACGACAGCGCAAGAGATTTCAGAATGTTCTGAGCCTTAGCTACTGAGCTATTAGTAATTATATATTATAAGCGCGACGATATCCCGAACAAAAACAGGCAGTTTCATGTAAGAGTGCCTGTAACTTAAAAAGTAAGATTCAAAAACGTCCGAAGGTTTGTGTTTGAGCTCAGACATAGCTTAGACGATAGCACAAGAGATTTCAGAATGTTCTGAGTCTTTGTTACTGAGTTATTAGCAATTATATATTATAAGCGCAACGATATCCAGAATAAAAACACTCAGATTCATGTAAGAGTGCCGGTAACTTAAAAAGTAATATTCAAAAAATTCTGAAAGTTGGTGCTCGAGCTCAGGCTTAGCTAAGACGACAGCACAAGAGATTTCAAAATGTCCTGAGTCTTAGTTACTGAGTTATTAGCAATTATATATTATGAGCGCGACGATATCCCGAACAAAAACAGGCAGTTTCATGTAAGAGTGCCTGTAACTTAAAAAGTAAGATTCAAAAACGTCCGAAGGTTTGTGTTTGAGCTCAGACCTAGCTTGGACGACAGCACAAGAGATTTCAAAATGTCCTGAGTCTTAGTTACTGAGTTATTAGCAATTATATATTATGAGCGCGACGATATCCCGAACAAAAACAGGCAGTTTCATGTAAGAGTGCCTGTAACTTAAAAAGTAAGTGTTGCTGCACCGGAGAACCTTCCAACCAATAAACATTGAAACCAAGAATTTAAAATTCCAACAATTTCTTGGTGAACAATTCAATTTTATTTTCTAAAATTACAATATTTTTAATGCTTTATTTACATATTTATTTTACCTTATATTACTTACAATTGTTAATTTCTTTAAATGGATTAGCAACGAATTCTTAAGTTAATGCAGTCTTGATTTCTTTTTTTAATCTTTAACAAAGGATTTTGCCAAAAAATGTGCCAAATTTTCTTTTTAAGGTTAATATATATAATACCTATTTTGCCAACTTATCGTGTTTCCCTCTTCTTAAAGAGAGACGAAAGTATTTTCAATTTTTAATAATAATGACGGTTTGAGAAGTTGCCACTTTATAAATATTATTGCTAATACGAATGTATAAGAGGCTTGATGACATTCCGGGGCCCGTCTGAGAACTAGAGTGAAGACTGAATATCAAGCACAGCAAGCCGTCCAACAGATCTCTTAGGCCTTATGCTGCCATTCGGTAATCGTACATCACATATTCGTATGACTCCATCTGGTCCAGGATACACTTTCACCACTTTGCCCAATTTCCACGATGAACGAATATCATTTGGTTCTACTAAGATGACAATACTGCCTTCTGCCACTGGTTTTACATCCTTATGCCATTTAGTCCTTCTTGTTATCTCCGGCAAATACTCTTGGTACCAACGCTTTACAAATTCTGACATTAAATGCTGCGATCGCCGACTGTACAGCTTACTATTAACATCGCTTTCATAAAAAACTCCGGGTGCGGTAACATCTCTGTCGTCATCTCCGAAAAGCATTAAGTTCGGCGTAAGCGGCTTCGGATCCTCAGGGTCGACCGGAATGTAAGTTAGAGGGCGTCGGTTAATTTGTCCCTGTGCTTCGACTAGAGTATTTCGTAAAACGTCTTCTCGTGGTACAATTCCTCTAAGGATAAATTCAACTGTGTACTTTATTGACCGAATAAGCCTCTCCCACGCTCCACCCATCCACGGTGAATAAGCAGGAATAAATCGCCATACGATACCTTCATACTTCGCGGCATACTCCCTTAAGGCTCCTTCCATGTCTTTGACATCCTTTTCTATAAGGTTTTTTGTGCCAATAAAATTTAGACCATTGTCACTATAAAAAAACTTGGTCACGACTCGATTTACAAGAAATCGGCGGACTGCCATATTGCATTGGTCTAATGAAAGATCATTAAGGAGCTCAATCTGTACAGCTCTAAAGGTGAGGCAGGTGAAAATCATGCCATACCTCTTCACGGTTCCTCTTCCAAACTTCACAAGGAGCGGACCAAAACAATCTACACCCACGTGTGTAAATGGCCTCGATTCAAAAGACACACGAGCTACCGGAAGTTGTCCCATCATTGGAGTTTGGGGTCTGGCTCTGATAAGCTTGCACATATTACATCGAGATTTGACTTTCAGGACTGCAGCTCTGATGCTTATAATCCATGCACGTTCTCGGATATCTGTTATAATCGCAGCCGTCCCAGTGTGAAAGTTTCGAACGTGATGATATTGTATAAAAATGTCAACTAGAGGGTGACTCTTCGGCAAAATTGCAGGATTTCGTGAAGCATAAGAGATAAGCGCCTTTTGAGCTCTTGTGCTTATGCGTATAGTGCCCTCGTCGTCCAAGTACGGAGACAAACTGTAAAGTGAGCTAGAGATCTCCACCCTCTTTCTGGTCTGCAAAGAATTTAATTCATCTAAAAAAGCGTCCTGCTGAATCCTCCTGAACAACCAATCCTCTGCCCGATGATATTCAGATGGACTGATAAATATTGTTTTTTCAATACACTTCTTAAAATAAAGGTCCTTAGCACGTAGTAGAAATGCAATCACTCTTACTGAAGAACCCCAATTCGCTTGAAAGCGTGGCCTTATCTCATCATAAACGAGGAAGGAAGCCTTTGATGGGCTAGCATGAATCATAATACCACCCTGTGCCTCAACATTGATAGGAACTAGGTCGTCCGATTGACTTGGTTTAATAGGCCAAAGCTGAAAAGGTTCTTTGAGAAAATCTGGCCCTTTAAACCACCTTCCTTCATAATTTCCCACAAAAGAGTCATTCCATTTTGTTCCATCATCGGCCACGTTGTCTGCAGAGCTCACGTAATACCATTGTCGGGGTGTGGTTGAATCTAAGATTTCCCCGATTCTTACTGCGACAAATGATGGGAACTTGTAGTCCGTAGAGTTGATCCAAGATAGAACTGTCTTTGAATCTGAGAGGAAAATAATGTTGTGGATAGGGATCGAATGAGAAGCTTTGATGGTTGACGCTAAACGCACGCCTAGAACAGCAGCTTGCAATTCTAAGCGTGGTACAGATAGCTTCTTTACTGGTGCAACCTTAGCTTTCGCCATAACCAGAGAAACCTCAATGTCATTATATCTTTGAAAGCGGAAGTATGAAACTGCGGCAAAAGCTTTCTCGGAAGCATCCACGAAAACTATTAAAGTAGGCTCTGAATCGCTAGGAGACCATGAAACATATAGGCGGGGAACCTTCAGATTTTCAATACTCATCAGTTGCATGATGAATTCCAACCATTGTTCCTTGAGATGCTTCGAGATAGGATCATCCCAATCGGATCCTTCTCGCCAAATTTCTTGCAGTATAATTCGCCCTCGGATAATATAAAGTGAGATCAGGCCTAAGGGATCAAAAATTTTCATTATTGTCTTAAGTATTTCTCGTTTAGTTATCGAAATTTCTTCTTGTATCATCTTCTTTAATAAGCCATCATCTGAAACCCTGTAAGTTAATAGATCGGAACTAGGATGCCAGTATAACCCCAAAATTTTAGTTATATGGGTCTCAGATTCGCTTGGATCCATGCTGATTAGTTTAGCATTAACATTGTTCTCTGGAATCTGCTTCAAGAATTCTATGCTATTTGATTGGACCCCTACCAATTCGAAACTCATCGACTTACAAATTTTGATCGCATCTTTAGTTACTGATAAAGCCAGCTCCACAGTATCATGGCTGTTGAAGTAGTCATCAACATAGGTTCGGTTAACTAAACCATCTACAGCCTCTGGTAATTCATCTTTGAACTTGTTAGCATGCAGGTTTTTTACGAATTGGGCACATGTAGGAGAACACCTTGGACCGAACATCATGACTTCGATGATGTAAACTGTAGGAACCTCGGATGTATCTCCATTCCTCCAGAGAACACGCTGACATTGTTGATCTTCAGGTTTTATTTTAATCTGGTGGAACATTTCCTTTACGTCAGCGTTTACGGCAATCTTACGTTCTCGAAGCTTGAATATACCGGCGTGAAGAGAAACCAGGTTATCTGGGCCTTTCAAAAGGTGCGTATTTAATGAGATACCGCGCACTTTTGCTGCAAAGTCAGCTACATCTCTTGGCTTAGGCGGGATTTTGTTTGGATTCTCAATAACGAATGTGGGTGGGTACCATACTCTTGGCCAATTTTTCTTAAGCTCCTCTTCAGAAGCGATTCTGGCATAGCCTCTAGATAAAAGATTCAACATATGGTTGTTCTTCCACTCTAAAAGGTGCGGTTTTTTCTTCAGCGACTTCTCCAGATGAACTAATCGGTTAAAAGCCATCGAATAACTATCAGGGAGCTTAACATCATCAGCATCCCATAATAATCCAATTTCATAACGGTTATTCTCATACTTAATCGTACTCTCCATGATGTTTAGGGCTCGGGTAATTTCCTTACTAACTAACTCACCTTTAGGTGGCATAACACCAAATTCCTCCGTTGCAAAGTGGCGTTTTACAAGTTCGTGAAGTTCATCTTCATACTTAATAGCGTCGTGAAATAAAAATCGCATAGCTGGTCTTGAAACTTCATGAAAACAGGCTGCTCTGATCGTGGGGGCAGACTTACCATAAACTATCCACCCTAGGAGAGTTTTCAAAGCACACGGCTCTTCATCAATACCATGTCTCTGCCCACGACCCATAAGGAACTTCGCCTGATCTAAGCCAATTAAGATCTTAGGCTTTGCCTCAACCAAATCTACAAGTGGAAGCCCACGAAGATGAGAATATAGTCTCTTCAATTCAGAAGTATTCGTCGACTGGGTAGGAAGCTCCAACCCTTTCACGGTATACACATTTCTCAAAAAATGGCGTTTATGATTTTGAACACTAGAAACAGCTAAAGAAGTTCTAATAGACTCTTCTCTTCTAGATACACCCTTCGTCCACTGAAGAGTGAGGTTTTCAGGATGACCTTCGAGTCCAAGCTCATCAAATAGATCCTTTTCCATCATTGTTAAGGATGACCCATCATCCAAAAATGCAAAGGTGTCAACAAACCTTTCATTAGTCCCATAAAGACGTATAGGAGCTATTTTAAATAATACAGGCATCTCTGAACCTATATGGGAAGAATTAAATTTTGAATTAGGAATATATGGAACGGCCGTCACGTTTAACTCTTTATTCTGCTGGACAGGTGATTGATGTAAGAGAGGATGGTGTCGTCCCAAGCACCCGGAAATACCACATGTCTTCTTCTTAGAACACGACCTCCAATCATGTTGAGCGGAGTCCAAACAACGGAAACAAATCTTATGCTCTCGCGCAAATGCTAATCTTGACTCTGGCGACATTAATTTAAACTCCTCACAGTCATTGAGAATATGTTCCTTGCCTCCACATTTAGCACAAGACATATTTAAAACTGTAGATATAGGCAATGGCTGATGAGTCAACACTCGGTTTGTAATTTTCTGTGCCAACTGTGCTCTCTTCGGAACAATCGTTTCCAAAGGCTTCACTAACTCGGGTGGTAAATCGATCACTTTCTGAGAGAGAAAAATTGCGAAGTCTTCTAATGTTGCTCTAGGGCTGGACAACTGCTTTTTTCGCCAATCCTGGTAAAGTCCAACACCTAATTTGCATGACAGGTCAGTCAGCACATAACCATTTGAAAGGTCATCAACTCTGTTCATTGACTTTAAGTCAGCAACAAACCCGTTCACTTTAACCGTCCATAAATGTAAATTTGGATCGCACTTCGATTTCAAAGCAGGAAGCTTGAGTAGATCTGCCGTTAAACCATGCACTAAGACATCAGAGCGACCAAAAATAGAACGCAGTGAATCCATAATAGCCTCATCATCCGTTGAATATTTCAGCCGGTCACTGACCAGTTGATATGCTTCGCCCTTAAGGGCTTTTCGAAGACGAGCGACATTTTCCTTCCCATTGTACTTCCCTTCAATGGTCGTCGATCTATAAACCTCTTCGAAATAGGGCCATTCCCTCTTATTACTCCCAGAAAATGTTGGCAACTCCTGCACATTGCTTCTGTTCAAAATAATTAACAGACTCGCCATATCGGATTGATGAATTGTAGACTCTTGGAAGCTATCATGATGCGCAGCATTAGCTCGAATCGGGGTAGATTGAGGTGGTTGAGCAGAATGTTTTATGAACGACTGGTGATTGGCTTGAATTTGTTTAATAATTTCTAACCGTTCATCAGAAAATGGCTTGGATGTTGATGGATTGACAATGGGCGATACTTTAGGAGGACTTTGTAACTTGCTGGGGACTGAAGCAATAGCCAGCTTCTGCTTGGTTTCCTCTAATTCGTTACGTAGAGAAAGAAGTTCCGCATCCTTTTGAGCGGCTGCTGCTTGAGCGACCGCAGCAGCTTCTAATAACAAATCTACAGTGGCTACTTCTACTTCTACTCTATTACCTTGTTCAAGATCCTTACTAACTCCTTCACTAGAACCTATTTCTTTTGGATCGTCCTCTCTAAATACACAATCATTCTTCTCGCAATACCATGGATCGTTGGTCGTGTATAAGTCCTGGTTAAACTTGGCACAGGAATAATGCCACCATCGCTTACACTTGTCACATGAAACCATCTCTTCCGAATCTGGTAAGCGGCAACCTTTAGAAACGCAACTGTGTCCTGTACGATTCATCATACTGAAGTTATTAATACTCCAATTAAAATAAAATAATGTTGCTGCACCGGAGAACCTTCCAACCAATAAACATTGAAACCAAGAATTTAAAATTCCAACAATTTCTTGGTGAACAATTCAATTTTATTTTCTAAAATTACAATATTTTTAATGCTTTATTTACATATTTATTTTACCTTATATTACTTACAATTGGTAATTTCTTTAAATGGATTAGCAACGAATTCTTAAGTTAATGCAGTCTTGATTTCTTTTTTTAATCTTTAACAAAGGATTTTGCCAAAAAATGTGCCAAATTTTCTTTTTAAGGTTAATATATATAATACCTATTTTGCCAACTTATCGTGTTTCCCTCTTCTTAAAGAGAGACGAAAGTATTTTCAATTTTTAATAATAATGACGGTTTGAGAAGTTGCCACTTTATAAATATTATTGCTAATACGAATGTATAAGAGGCTTGATGACAGTAAGATTCAAAAACGTCCGAAGGTTTGTGTTTGAGCTCAGACCTAGCTTAGACGACAGCACAAGAGATTTCAAAATGTCCTGAGTCTTAGTTACTGAGTTATTAGCAATTATATATTATAAGCGCGACGATATCCAAAATAAAAACAGGCAGTTTCATGTAAGAGTGATTGTAACATAAAAAGAAAGATTCAGAAAAGCTTGATAGCTTGTGCTCGAGCTCAGACCTACCTAAGACGACAGCACGAAAGATTTCAGAATGTTGAGAGTTTTAGTTACTGAGTTATTAGCAATTATATATTATAAGCGCGACGATATCCCGAATAAAAACAGGCAGTTTCATGAAAGAGTTAATGTAACTTGTAAAGTAAGATTCAAAAACGTCCGAAGGTTGGTATTCGAGCTCAGACCTAGCTAAGACGACAACACAAGATATTTCAGAATATTCTGAATCTTTGTTACTGAGTTATAAGCAATTATATATTATAAGCGCGACGATATCCCGAATAAAAACATGCAGTTCCATGTAAGAGTGCCGGTAACTTAAAAAGTAAGATTCAAAAAAGTCTGAAAGTTGGTGATCGAGCTCAGGCCTACTTAAGACGACAGCGCAAGAGATTTCAGAATGTTCTGAGCCTTAGTTACTGAGTTATTACCAATTATATATTATAAGCAGATGATATCCCGCAGCAAAAGAGATTTCAGAATGTTGAGAGTTTTAGTTACTGAGTTATTAGCAATTATATATTATGAGCGCGACGATATCCCGAACAAAAACAGGCAGTTTCATGAAAGAGTGATTGTAACTTAAAAAGTAAGATTCAGAAAAGTATGAAAGCTTGTGCTCGAGTTCAGACCTACCTAAGACGACAGCACAAGAGATTTTAGAATGTTCTGAGTTTAAGTTACTGAGTTATTAGTAATTATATATTATAAGCGTGACGATATCCCTAATAAAAACAGGCAATTTCATGTGAGAGTGCCTGTAACTTAAAAAGTAAGATTCAGAAAAGCCTGAAAGGTTGTGCTCGAGCTCAGACTTTCCTTAAACGATAGCACGATAGATTTCAGAATGTTCTGAGCCTTTGTTACGGAGTTATTACCAATTATATATTATAAGCAGACGATATCCCGAATAAAACTAGGCAGTTTCATGTAAGAGTGCCTGTAACTTAAAAAGTAATACTCAGAAAAGCCTGAAATCATGTGCACGAGCTCAGACCTACCTAAGACGATAGCAAAAGAGATTTCAGAATGTTGAGAGTTTTAGTTACTGAGTTATTAGCAATTATATATTATGAGCGCGACGATATCCCGAACAAAAACAGGCAGTTTCATGTAAGAGTGCCTGTAACTTAAAAAGTAAGATTCAAAAACGTCCGAAGGTTTTTGTTTGAGCTCAGACCTAGCTTAGACGACAGCACAAGAGATTTCAGAATGTTCTGAGTCTTTGTTACTGAGTTATTAGCAATTATATATTATGAGCGCGACGATATCCTGAACAAAAACAGGCAGTTTCATGTAAGAGTGCCTGTAACTTAAAAAGTAAGATTCAAAAACGTCCGAAGGTTTGTGTTTGAGCTCAGACCTAGCTTAGACGACAGCACAAGAGATTTCAGAATGTTCTGAGTCTTTATTACTGAGTTATTAGCAATTATATATTATAAGCGCAACGATATCCAGAATAAAAACACTCAGTTTCATGTTAGAGTGCCTGTAACTTGTAAAGTAAAATTCAAAAAGGTCCGAAGGTTGGTATTCGAGCTCAGACCTAGCTAAGACGACACCACAAGAGATTTCAGAATGTTCTGAGTCTCTGTTACTGAGTTATTAGCAATTACATATTATAAGCGCGACGATATCCCGAATAAAACACTCAGTTTCATGTAAGAGTGCCGGTAACTTAAAAAGTAAGACTCAGAAAAGTCTGAACATTGGCGACGATATCCCAAATAAAAACAGGCAGTTTCATGTAAGAGTGATTGTAACATAAAAAGAATGATTCAGAAAAGCTTGATAGCTTGTGCTCGAGCTCAGACCTACCTAAGACGACAGCACAAAAGATTTCAGAATGTTGAGAGTTTTAGTTACTGAGTTATTGGCAATTATATATTATAAGCGCGACGATATCCCGAATAAAAACAGGCAGTTTCATGTAAGAGTGCCTGTTACTTAAAAAGGAAGATTCGAAAACATCCGAAAGTTGGTGTTCGAGCTCAGACCTAGCTAAGACGAGGGCACAAGAGATTTCAGAATGTTCTGTCTTAGTTACTACGATATTAGCAATTATATATTATAAGCGCCACGATATCCCGAATAAAAACACTCAGTTTCATTTAAGAGTGCCGGTAACTTAAAAAGTAAGATTCAGAAAAGTCTGAACATTGGTACTCTAGCTCAGCCCTAGCTAAGACGACAGCACAAGATATTTCAGAATATTCTGAATCTTTGTTACTGAGTTATAAGCAATTATATATTATAAGCGCGACGATATCCCGAATAAAAACATGCAGTTCCATCTAAGAGTGCCGGTAACTTAAAAAGTAAGACTCAGAAAAGTCTGAACATTGGCGACGATATCCCAAATAAAAACAGGCAGTTTCATGTAAGAGTGATTGTAACATAAAAAGAAAGATTCAGAAAAGCTTGATAGGTTGTGCTCGAGCTCAGACCTACCTAAGACGACAGCACAAAAGATTTTAGAATGGTCTGAGTTTAAGTTACTGAGTTATTAGTAATTATATATTATAAGCGCGACGATATCCCGAATAAAAACAGGCAATTTCATGTGAGAGTGCCTGTAACTTAAAAAGTAAGATTCAAAAAAGTCTGAACATTGGTGCTCGAGTTCAGGCCTAGCTAAGACGACAGCACAAGAGATTTCAAAATGTCCTGAGTCTTTGTTACTGAGTTATTAGCAATTATATATTATAAGCGCAACGATATCCAGAATAAAAACACTCAGATTCATGTAAGAGTGCCGGTAACTTAAAAAGTAATATTCAAAAAAGTCTGAAAGTTGGTGATCAAGCTCAGCCCTAGCTAAGACGACAGCACAAAAGATTTTAGAATGTTCTGAGTTTAAGTTACTGAGTTATTAGTAATTATATATTATAAGCGCGACGATATCCCGAATAAAAACAGGCAATTTCATGTGAGAGTGCCTGTAACTTAAAAAGTAAGATTCAAAAAAGTCTGAACATTGGTGCTCGAGTTCAGGCCTAGCTAAGACGACAGCACAAGAGATTTCAAAATGTCCTGAGTCTTTGTTACTGAGTTATTAGCAATTATATATTATAAGCGCGACGATATCCCGAATAAAAACAGGCAATTTCATGTGAGAGTGCCTGTAACTTAAAAAGTAAGATTCAAAAAAGTCTGAACATTGGTGCTCGAGTTCAGGCCTAGCTAAGACGACAGCACAAGAGATTTCAAAATGTCCTGAGTCTTTGTTACTGAGTTATTAGCAATTATATATTATAAGCGCGACGATATCCCGAATAAAAACAGGCAATTTCATGTGAGAGTGCCTGTAACTTAAAAAGTAAGACTCAGAAAAGTCTGAACATTGGCGACGATATCCCAAATAAAAACAGGCAGTTTCATGTAAGAGTGATTGTAACATAAAAAGAAAGATTCAGAAAAGCTTGATAGCTTGTGCTCGAGCTCAGACCTACCTAAGACGACAGCACAAAAGATTTTAGAATGTTCTGAGTTTAAGTTACTGAGTTATTAGTAATTATATATTATAAGCGCGACGATATCCCGAATAAAAACAGGCAATTTCATGTGAGAGTGCCTGTAACTTAAAAAGTAAGATTCAAAAAAGTCTGAACATTGGTGCTCGAGTTCAGGCCTAGCTAAGACGACAGCACAAGAGATTTCAAAATGTCCTGAGTCTTTGTTACTGAGTTATTAGCAATTATATATTATAAGCGCGACGATATCCCGAATAAAAACAGGCAATTTCATGTGAGAGTGCCTGTAACTTAAAAAGTAAGATTCAAAAAAGTCTGAACATTGGTGCTCGAGTTCAGCCCTAGCTAAGACGACAACACAAGATATTTCAGAATATTCTGAATATTTGTTACTCGGTTATAAGCAATTATATATTATAAGCGCGACGATATCCCGAATAAAAACATACAATTCCATGTAAGAGTGATGGTAACTTAAAAAGTAAGATTCAAAAAAGTCTGAACATTGGTGCTCGAGGTCAGACCTACTTAAGACGACAGCGCAAGAGATTTTAGAATGTTCTGAGCCTTAGCTACTGAGTTATTAGCAATTATATATTATAAGCGCGACGATATCCCGAACAAAAACAGGCAGTTTCATGTAAGAGTGCCTGTAACTTAAAAAGTAAGATTCAAAAACGTCCGAAGGTTTGTGTTTGAGCTCAGACCTAGCTTAGACGACAGAACAAGAGATTTCAGAATGTTCTGAGTCTTTGTTACTGAGTTATTAGCAATTATATATTATAAGCGCAACGATATCCAGAATAAAAACACTCAGATTCATGTAAAAGTGTCAGTAACTTAAAAAGTAATATTCAAAAAATTCTGAAAGTTGGTGCTCGAGCTCAGGCCTAGCTAAGACGACAGCACAAGAGATTTCAAAATGTGCTGAGTCTTAGTTACTGAGTTATTAGCAATTATATATTATAAGCGCGACGATATCCCGAATAAAAACATGCAGTTCCATGTAAGAGTGCCGGTAACTTAAAAAGTAAGACTCAGAAAAGTCTGAACATTGGCGACGATATCCCAAATAAAAACAGGCAGTTTCATGTAAGAGTGATTGTAACATAAAAAGAAAGATTCAGAAAAGCTTGATAGGTTGTGCTCGAGCTCAGACCTACCTAAGACGACAGCACAAAAGATTTTAGAATGGTCTGAGTTTAAGTTACTGAGTTATTAGTAATTATATATTATAAGCGCGACGATATCCCGAATAAAAACAGGCAATTTCATGTGAGAGTGCCTGTAACTTAAAAAGTAAGATTCAAAAAAGTCTGAACATTGGTGCTCGAGTTCAGGCCTAGCTAAGACGACAGCACAAGAGATTTCAAAATGTCCTGAGTCTTTGTTACTGAGTTATTAGCAATTATATATTATAAGCGCAACGATATCCAGAATAAAAACACTCAGATTCATGTAAGAGTGCCGGTAACTTAAAAAGTAATATTCAAAAAAGTCTGAAAGTTGGTGATCAAGCTCAGCCCTAGCTAAGACGACAGCACAAAAGATTTTAGAATGTTCTGAGTTTAAGTTACTGAGTTATTAGTAATTATATATTATAAGCGCGACGATATCCCGAATAAAAACAGGCAATTTCATGTGAGAGTGCCTGTAACTTAAAAAGTAAGATTCAAAAAAGTCTGAACATTGGTGCTCGAGTTCAGGCCTAGCTAAGACGACAGCACAAGAGATTTCAAAATGTCCTGAGTCTTTGTTACTGAGTTATTAGCAATTATATATTATAAGCGCGACGATATCCCGAATAAAAACAGGCAATTTCATGTGAGAGTGCCTGTAACTTAAAAAGTAAGATTCAAAAAAGTCTGAACATTGGTGCTCGAGTTCAGGCCTAGCTAAGACGACAGCACAAGAGATTTCAAAATGTCCTGAGTCTTTGTTACTGAGTTATTAGCAATTATATATTATAAGCGCGACGATATCCCGAATAAAAACAGGCAATTTCATGTGAGAGTGCCTGTAACTTAAAAAGTAAGACTCAGAAAAGTCTGAACATTGGCGACGATATCCCAAATAAAAACAGGCAGTTTCATGTAAGAGTGATTGTAACATAAAAAGAAAGATTCAGAAAAGCTTGATAGCTTGTGCTCGAGCTCAGACCTACCTAAGACGACAGCACAAAAGATTTTAGAATGTTCTGAGTTTAAGTTACTGAGTTATTAGTAATTATATATTATAAGCGCGACGATATCCCGAATAAAAACAGGCAATTTCATGTGAGAGTGCCTGTAACTTAAAAAGTAAGATTCAAAAAAGTCTGAACATTGGTGCTCGAGTTCAGGCCTAGCTAAGACGACAGCACAAGAGATTTCAGAATGTCCTGAGTCTTTGTTACTGAGTTATTAGCAATTATATATTATAAGCGCGACGATATCCCGAATAAAAACAGGCAATTTCATGTGAGAGTGCCTGTAACTTAAAAAGTAAGATTCAAAAAAGTCTGAACATTGGTGCTCGAGTTCAGCCCTAGCTAAGACGACAACACAAGATATTTCAGAATATTCTGAATATTTGTTACTCGGTTATAAGCAATTATATATTATAAGCGCGACGATATCCCGAATAAAAACATACAATTCCATGTAAGAGTGATGGTAACTTAAAAAGTAAGATTCAAAAAAGTCTGAACATTGGTGCTCGAGGTCAGACCTACTTAAGACGACAGCGCAAGAGATTTTAGAATGTTCTGAGCCTTAGCTACTGAGTTATTAGCAATTATATATTATAAGCGCGACGATATCCCGAACAAAAACAGGCAGTTTCATGTAAGAGTGCCTGTAACTTAAAAAGTAAGATTCAAAAACGTCCGAAGGTTTGTGTTTGAGCTCAGACCTAGCTTAGACGACAGAACAAGAGATTTCAGAATGTTCTGAGTCTTTGTTACTGAGTTATTAGCAATTATATATTATAAGCGCAACGATATCCAGAATAAAAACACTCAGATTCATGTAAAAGTGCCGGTAACTTAAAAAGTAATATTCAAAAAATTCTGAAAGTTGGTGCTCGAGCTCAGGCCTAGCTAAGACGACAGCACAAGAGATTTCAAAATGTGCTGAGTCTTAGTTACTGAGTTATTAGCAATTATATATTATAAGCGCGACGATATCCCGAATAAAAATATGCAGTTCCATGTAAGAGTGCCGGTAACTTAAAAAGTAAGATTCAAAAAAGTCTGAAAGTTGGTGATCGAGCTCAGGCCTACTTAAGACGACAGCGCAAGAGATTTCAGAATGTTCTGAGCCTTAGTTACTGAGTTATTAGCAATTATATATTATAAGCGCGACGATATCCCGAATAAAAACAGGCAGTTTCATGTAAGAGTGCCTGTAACTTGTAAAGTAAGATTCAAAAACGTCCGAAGGTTGGTATTCGAGCTCGGACCTAGCTAAGACGACACCACAAGAGATTTCAGAATGTTCTGAGCCTTAGTTACTGAGTTATTAGCAATTATATATTATAAGCGTGACGATATCCCGAATAAAAACACTCATTTTCATGTAAGAGTGCCGGTAACTTAAAAAGTAAGACTCAGAAAAGTCTGAACATTGGTGTTCGAGCTCAGCCCTAGCTAAGACGACAACACGAGATATTTCAGAATATTCTGAATCTTTGTTACTGAGTTATAAGCAATTATATATTATAAGCGCGACGATATCCCGAATAAAAACATGCAGTTCCATGTAAGAGTGCCGGTAACTTAAAAAGTAAGATTCAAAAAAGTCTGAAAGTTGGTCATCGAGCTCAGGCCTAATTAAGACGACAGAGCAAGAGATTTCAGAATGTTCTGAGCCTTAGTTACTGAGTTATTAGCAATTATATATTATAAGCGCGACGATATCCCGAATAAAAACACTCAGTTTCATGTAAGAGTGCCGGTAACTTAAAAAGTAAGATTCAAAAAAGTCTGAAAGTTGGTCATCGAGCTCAGGCCTAATTAAGACGACAGAGCAAGAGATTTCAGAATGTTCTGAGCCTTAGTTACTGAGTTATTAGCAATTATATATTATAAGCGCGACGATATCCCAAATAAAAACAGGCAGTTTCATGTAAGAGTGATTGTAACATAAAAAGAAAGATTCAGAAAAGCTTGATAGCTTGTGCTCGAGCTCAGACCTACCTAAGACGACAGCACAAAAGATTTTGGAATGTTCTGAGTTTAAGTTACTGAGTTATTAGTAATTATATATTATAAGGGCGACGATATCCCGAATAAAAACAGGCAATTTCATGTGAGAGTGCCTGTAACTTAAAAAGTAAGATTCAAAAAAGTCTGAACATTGGTGCTCGAGTTCAGGCCTAGCTAAGACGACAGCACAAGAGATTTCAAAATGTCCTGAGTCTTAGTTACTGAGTTATTAGCAATTATATATTATGAGCGCGACGATATCCCGAACAAAAACAGGCAGTTTCATGTAAGAGTGCCTGTAACTTAAAAAGTAAGATTCAAAAACTTCCGAAGGTTTGTGTTTGAGCTCAGATCTAGCTTAGACGATAGCACAAGAGATTTCGGAATGTTTTGAGTCTTTGTTACTGAGTTATTAGCAATTATATATTATAAGCGCAACGATATCCAGAATAAAACACTCAGTTTCATGTAAGAGTGCCTGTAACTTAAAAAGTCAGATTCGAAAAAGTCTGAAAGTTGGTGCTCGAGCTCAGGCCTAGCTATTACGACAGCACAAGAAATTTCAGAATGTTCTGAGTCTTAGTTACTGAGTTATTAGCAATTATATATTATTTGGGGGTGGCCGTGGCGCGATGGTTGTGTGCTCGCCTGTCAACCTCGTGGTTGCAGGTTCGAATCCTGCCGTTGTCTATATCTTCTTATATTCCATTAAAAACCAATTCTCAAAATTGTCATAAAATAAGTTGCTGCTTTGCTCATTACATGTTGTTTAGGCATAACACTAACAACATGTGATTGAGTAAACTAGCATACCCATTAAGTATGACATCGAAATAAATAAAATAATGCGAATTATAAGGGACATACATAAATAAGACACGGTAATTCTCTCCGCATTAGTTCAGCCGCCATCCCTGGAGGTAAATCTGAGACAACAACCAGCTCTAGTCTCAGAACATCGCGTCACACATCTTTCCTATCCTTCTTTCTCTTCTTCACCAGATGCCGCGCTGTGTTAAGAAAAACATATAAAGGGTATTCATAACCCCTTGAGCGCGTGCAAAGTTATAAAAAAAAAAAAAAAAAAAAAAAAAAAAAAATAAGCGCGACGATATCCCGAATAAAAACACTCAGTTTCATGTAAGAGTGCCGGTAACTTAAAAAGTAAGACTCAGAAAAGTCTGAACATTGGCGACGATATCCCAAATAAAAACAGGCAGTTTCATGTAAGAGTGATTGTAACATAAAAAGAAAGATTCAGAAAAGCTTGATAGCTTGTGCTCGAGCTCAGACCTACCTAAGACGACAGCACAAACGATTTCAGAATGTTGAGAGTTTTAGTTACTGAGTTATTAGCAATTATATATTATAAGCGCGACGATATCCCGAATAAAAACATGCAGTTCCATGTAAAAGTGCCGGTAACTTAAAAAGTAATATTCAAAAAAGTCTGAAAGTTGGTGATCAAGCTCAGCCCTAGCTAAGACGACAACACAAGATATTTCAGAATATTCTGAATATTTGTTACTCAGTTATAAGCAATTATATATTATAAGCGCGACGATATCCCGAATAAAAACATACAATTCCATGTAAGAGTGATGGTAACTTAAAAAGTAAGATTCAAAAAAGTCTGAAAGTTGGTGATCAAGCTCAGCCCTAGCTAAGACGACAACACAAGATATTTCAGAATATTCTGAATATTTGTTACTCAGTTATAAGCAATTATATATTATAAGCGCGACGATATCCCGAATAAAAACATACAATTCCATGTAAGAGTGATGGTAACTTAAAAAGTAAGACTCAGAAAAGTCTGAACATTGGCGACGATATCCCAAATAAAAACAGGCAATTTCATGTGAGAGTGCCTGTAACTTAAAAAGTAAGATTCAAAAAAGTCTGAACATTGGTGCTCGAGGTCAGACCTACTTAAGACGACAGCGCAAGAGATTTCAGAATGTTCTGAGCCTTAGCTACTGAGTTATTAGCAATTATATATTATAAGCGCGACGATATCCCGAACAAAAACAGGCAGTTTCATGTAAGAGTGCCTGTAACTTAAAAAGTAAGATTCAAAAACGTCCGAAGGTTTGTGTTTGAGCTCAGACCTAGCTTAGACGACAGCACAAGAGATTTCAGAATGTTCTGAGTCTTTGTTACTGAGTTATTAGCAATTATATATTATAAGCGCAACGATATCCAGAATAAAAACACTCAGATTCATGTAAGAGTGCCGGTAACTTAAAAAGTAATATTCAAAAAATTCTGAAAGTTGGTGCTCGAGCTCAGGCCTAGCTAAGACGACAGCACAAGAGATTTCAAAATGTGCTGAGTCTTAGTTACTGAGTTATTAGCAATTATATATTATAAGCGCGACGATATCCCGAATAAAAATATGCAGTTCCATGTAAGAGTGCCGGTAACTTAAAAAGTAAGATTCAAAAAAGTCTGAAAGTTGGTGATCGAGCTCAGGCCTACTTAAGACGACAGCGCAAGAGATTTCAGAATGTTCTGAGCCTTAGTTACTGAGTTATTAGCAATTATATATTATAAGCGCGACGATATCCCGAATAAAAACAGGCAGTTTCATGTAAGAGTGCCTGTAACTTGTAAAGTAAGATTCAAAAACGTCCGAAGGTTGGTATTCGAGCTCGGACCTAGCTAAGACGACACCACAAGAGATTTCAGAATGTTCTGAGCCTTAGCTACTGAGTTATTAGCAATTATATATTATAAGCGTGACGATATCCCGAATAAAAACACTCATTTTCATGTAAGAGTGCCGGTAACTTAAAAAGTAAGACTCAGAAAAGTCTGAACATTGGTGTTCGAGCTCAGCCCTAGCTAAGACGACAACACAAGATATTTCAGAATATTCTGAATCTTTGTTACTGAGTTATAAGCAATTATATATTATAAGCGCGACGATATCCCGAATAAAAACATGCAGTTCCATGTAAGAGTGCCGGTAACTTAAAAAGTAAGATTCAAAAAAGTCTGAAAGTTGGTCATCGAGCTCAGGCCTAATTAAGACGACAGAGCAAGAGATTTCAGAATGTTCTGAGCCTTAGTTACTGAGTTATTAGCAATTATATATTATAAGCGCGACGATATCCCGAATAAAAACAGTCAGTTTCATGTAAGAGTGCCGGTAACTTAAAAAGTAAGACTCAGAAAAGTCTGAACATTGGTGTCCGAGCTCAGCCCTAGCTAAGACGACAACACAAGATATTTCAGAATATTCTGAATCTTTGTTACTGAGTTATAAGCAATTATATATTATAAGCGCGACGATATCCCGAATAAAAACATGCAGTTCCATGTAAGAGTGCCGGTAACTTAAAAAGTAAGATTCAAAAAAGTCTGAAAGTTGGTGATCGAGCTCAGGCCTACTTAAGACGACAGCGCAAGAGATTTCAGAGTGTTCTGAGCCTTAGTTACTGAGTTATTAGCAATTATATATTATAAGCGCAACGATATCCCGAACAAAAACAGGCAGTTTCATGTAAGAGTGCCTGTAACTTAAAAAGTAAGATTCAAAAACGTCCGAAGGTTTGTGGTTGAGCTTAGATCTAGCTTAGACGACAGCACAAGAGATTTCAGAATGTTCTGAGTCGTTGTTACTGAGTTATTAGCAATTATATATTATAAGCGCAACGATATCCAGAATAAAAACACTCAGCTTCATGTAAGAGTGCCTGTAATTTAAAAAGTCAGATTCGAAAAAGTCTGAAAGTTGGTGCTCAAGCTCAGGCCTAGCTATTACGACAGCACAAGAAATTTCAGAATGTTCTGAGTCTTAGTTACTGAGTTATAAGCAATTATATATTATAAGCGCGACGATATCCCGAATAAAAACAGGCAGTTTCATGTAAGAGTGATTGTAACATAAAAAGAAAGATCCAGAAAAGCTTGATAGCTTGTCCACGAGCTCAGACCTACCTAAGACGACAGCACAAAAGATTTCAGAATGTTGAGAGTTTTTGTTACTGAGTTATTAGCAATTATATATTATAAGCGCGACGATATCCCGAATAAAAACAGGCAGTTTCATGTAAGAGTGCATGTAACTTGTAAAGTAAGATTCAAAAACGTCCGAAGGTCGGTATTCGAGCTCAGACCTAGCTTAGACGACACCACAAGAGATTTCAGAATGTTCTGAGTCTCTGTTACTGAGTTATTAGCAATTATATATTACAAGCGCGACGATATCCCGAATAAAAACACTCAGTTTCATGTAAGAGTGTCGGTAAATTAAAAAGTAAGACTCAGAAAAGTCTGAACATTGGCGACGATATCCCAAATAAAAACAGGCAGTTTCATGTAAGAGTGATTGTAACATAAAAAGAAAGATTCAGAAAAGCTTGATAGCTTGTGCTCGAGCTCAGACCTACCTAAGACGACAGCACAAATGATTTCAGATTGTTGAGAGTTTTAGTTACTGAGTTATTAGCAATTATATATTATAAGCGCGACGATATCCCGAATAAAAACAGGCAGTTTCATGTAAGAGTGCCTGTAACTTAAAAACGAAGATTCGAAAACATCCGAAAGTTAGTGTTCGAGCTCAGACCTAGCTAAGACGGGGGCGCAAGAGATTTCAGAATGTTCTCAGTCTTAGTTACTGCGATATTAGCAATTATATATTATAGGCGCGACGATATCCCGAATAAAAACACTCAGTTTCATTTAAGAGTGCCGGTAACTTAAAAAGTAAGATTCAGAAAAGTCTGAACATTGGTGCTCTAGCTCAGCCTTAGCTAAGACGACAGCACAAGATATTTCAGAATATTCTGAATCTTTGTTACTGAGTTATAAGCAATTATATATTATAAGCGCGACGATATCCCGGATAAAAACATGCAGTTCCATGTAAAAGTGCCGGTAACTTAAAAAGTAATATTCAAAAAAGTCTGAAAGTTGGTGATCAAGCTCAGCCCTAGCTAAGACGACAACACAAGATATTTCAGAATATTCTGAATATTTGTTACTCAGTTATAAGCAATTATATATTATAAGCGCGACGATATCCCGAATAAAAACATGCAGTTCCATGTAAGAGTGCCGGTAACTTAAAAAGTAAGATTCAAAAAAGTCTGAACATTGGTGCTCGAGCTCAGACGTACTTAAGACGACAGCGCAAGAGATTTCAGAATGTTCTGAGCCTTAGCTACTGAGTTATTAGCAATTATATATTATAAGCGCGACGATATCCCGATAAAAAACAGGCAGTTTCATGAAAGAGTGATTGTAACTTAAAAAGTAAGATTCAGAAAATTATAGAAGCTTGTGCTCGAGTTCAGACCTACCTAAGACGACAGCACAAGAGATTTTAGAATGTTCTGTGTTTAAGTTACTGAGTTATTAGTAATTATATATTATAAGCGCGACGATATCCCGAATAAAAACAGGCAATTTCATGTGAGAGTGCCTGTAACTTAAAAAGTAAGATTCAAAAAAGTCTGAACATTGGTGCTCGAGCTCAGACCTACTTAAGACGCCAGCGCAAGAGATTTCAGAATGTTCTGAGCCTTAGCTACTGAGTTATTAGCAATTATATATTATAAGCGCGACGATATCCCGAACAAAAACAGGCAGTTTCATGTAAGAGTGCCTGTAACTTAAAAAGTAAGATTCAAAAACGTCCGAAGGTTTGTGTTTGAGCTCAGACCTAGCTTAGACGACAGCACAAGAGATTTCAGAATGTTCTGAGTCTTTGTTACTGAGTTATTAGCAATTATATATTATAAGCGCAACGATATCCAGAATAAAAACACTCAGATTCATGTAAGAGTGCCGGTAACTTAAAAAGTAATATTCAAAAAATTCTGAAAGTTGGTGCTCGAGCTCAGGCCTAGCTAAGACGACAGCACAATAGATTTCAAAATGTCCTGAGTCTTAGTTACTGAGTTATTAGCAATTATATATTATGAGCGCGACGATATCCCGAACAAAAACAGGCAGTTTCATGTAAGAGTGCCTGTAACTTAAAAAGTAAGATTCAAAAACGTCCGAAGGTTTGTGTTTGAGCTCAGACCTAGCTTAGACGACAGCGCAAGAGATTTCAGAATGTTCTGAGTCTTTGTTACTGAGGTATTAGCAATTATATATTATAAGCGCAACGATATCCAGAATAAAAACACTCAGTTTCATGTAAGAGTGCCTGTAACTTAAAAAGTCAGAATCCAAAAAGTCTGAAAGTTGGTGATCGAGCTCAGGCCTACTTTAGACGACAGCGCCAGAGATTTCAGAATGTTCTGAGCCTTAGTTACTGAGTTATTAGCAATTATATATTATAAGCGCGACGATATCCCGAATAAAAACATGCAGTTCCATGTAAGAGTGCCGGTAACTTAAAAACTAAGATTCAAAAAAGTCTGAAAGTTGGTGATCGAGCTCAGGCCTACTTAAGACGACAGCGCAAGAGATTTCAGAATGTTCTGAGCCTTAGTTACTGAGTTATTAGCAATTATATATTATAAGCGCGACGATATCCCGAATAAAAACAGGCAGTTTCATGTAAGAGTGCCTGTAACTTGTAAAGTAAGATTCAAAAACGTCCGAAGGTTGGTATTCGAGCTCGGACCTAGCTAAGACGACACCACAAGAGATTTCAGAATGTTCTGAGTCTCTGTTACTGAGTTATTAGCAATTATATATTATAAGCGCGACGATATCCCGAGTAAAAACACTCAGTTTCATGTAAGAGTGCCGGTAACTTAAAAAGTAAGACTCAGAAAAGTCTGAACATTGGTGTTCGAGCTCAGCCCTAGCTAAGACGACAACACAAGATATTTCAGAATATTCTGAATCTTTGTTACTGAGTTATAAGCAATTATATATTATAAGCGCGACGATATCCCGAATAAAAACATGCAGTTCCATGTAAGAGTGCCGGTAACTTAAAAAGTAAGATTCAAAAAAGTCTGAAAGTTGGTGATCGAGCTCAGGCCTACTTAAGACGACAGCGCAAGAGATTTCAGAATGTTCTGAGCCTTAGTTACTGAGTTATTAGCAATTATATATTATAAGCGCGACGATATCCCGAATAAAAACACTCAGTTTCATGTAAGAGTGCCGGTAACTTAAAAAGTAATACTCAGAAAAGTCTGAACATTGGTGTTCGAGCTCAGCCCTAGCTAAGACGACAACACAAGATATTTCAGAATATTCTGAATCTTTGTTACTGAGTTATAAGCAATTATATATTATAAGCGCGACGATATCCCGAATAAAAACATGCAGTTCCATGTAAGAGTGCCGATAACTTAAAAAGTAAGATTCAAAAAAGTCTGAAAGTTGGTGATCGAGCTCAAGCCTACTTAAGACGACAGCGCAAGAGATTTCAGAATGTTCTGTGCCTTAGTTACTGAGTTATTAGCAATTATATATTATAAGCGCGACGATATCCCGATAAAAAACAGGCAGTTTCATGAAAGAGTGATTGTAACTTAAAAAGTAAGATTCAGAAAAGTATGAAAGCTTGTGCTCGAGTTCAGACCTACATAAGACGACAGCACAAGAGATTTTAGAATGTTCTGAGTTTAAGTTACTGAGTTATTAGTAATTATATATTATAAGCGTGATGATATCCCGAATAAAAACAGGCAATTTCATGTGAGAGTGCCTGTAACTTAAAAAGTAAGATTCAGAAAAGCCTGAAAGGTTGTGCTCGAGCTCAGACTTTCCTTAAACGACAGCACGAGAGATTTCAGAATGTTTTGAGCCTTTGTTACGGAGTTATTACCAATTATATATTATAAGCAGACGATATCCCGAATAAAACTAGGCAGTTTCATGTAAGAGTGCCTGTAACTTAAAAAGTAATACTAAGAAAAGCCTGAAATCATGTGCTCGAGCTCAGACCTACCTAAGACGACAGCAAAAGAGATTTCAGAATGTTGAGAGTTTTAGTTACTGAGTTATTAACAATTATATATTATAAGCGCGACGATATCCCGTATAAAAACACTCAGTTTCATGTAAGAGTGCCGGTAACTTAAAAAGTAAAATTCGGAAAAGTCTGAAAGCATGTGGTCGGGCTCAGACCTAACTAAGACGATAGCACAAGAGATTTCAGAATGTTCTGAGTTTAAGTTACTGAGTTATTAGCAATTATATATTATAAGCGCGACGATATCCTGAATAAAAACAGGCAGTTTCATGTGAGAGTGCCTGTAACTTAAAAAAGTAAGATTCAGAAAAGTCTGAAAGCATGTGCTCGGGCTCAGACCTACCTAAGACAACAGCACAAGAGATTTCAGAATGTTCTGAGTTTAAGTTACTCAGGTATTAGCAATTATATATTATAAGCGCGACGATATCCCGAATAAAAACAGGCAGTTTCATGTAAGAGTCGCTGTAACTTAGAAAGTAAGATTCAAAAACATCCGAAGATTGGTGTTCGAGCTCAGACCTAGCTAAGACGACAGCACAAGAGATTTCAGAATGTTCTGGGTCTTTGTTACTGAGTTATTAATAATTATATATTATAAGCGCGACGATATCCTGAATAAAAAGACTCAGTTTCATGTAAGTGTGCCGGTAACTTAAAAAGTGAGATTCAAAAAAGTCTGAACAGTCATAGTCTATCCACTGAGAAACATACATCTCTTTTTCTATAGACGGTTTTCATTTTCTCGTACAAATTCCAATTAAAATCGCAAAATGTCTAAAACTTGTGCCAAGTGTAATAACAAACTAATTCGATCAGACTCTGTTGTATGCAGTTTGTGGTCAAAGTTATCATAAAAACTGTGTTGACGTAAAGAATGAAGAATTTAATCTTATACAAAATTCTAATAATTTATTTTGGAAATGTAACAGTTGCTCTCATATTAAATTCTCGAACTTTATAAGCCGCTTTACTGAACTATCTGAGTGTGTTCGTGATTTAAAAAGAGAAATATGTGCTCTGCAAAAAACAGTTGTTACATTTGTGAGTGCATCACAAAATGTTCTCTTAGAAAAAACCAAAATCATAACTCCCAGTCCCAGTGCGGGTAATACATCTGTCGAGCAACAACCAAGTGCCACTGTTCATAATGGTAGTAAAGATTCTCTTTTGCCGCCCATTACAGATCCATCATTTGTTTTTACCCCAGCCTTATCCCTACATAACAATATCACCGATAGTGCTTATATGCCCCCCAATATACATCCTGTTTCTACATTCACCGCATCTATTCCACAAACACGCAACGTTACCACCGATAGTATACCAATAAATAAATCTGATGCCTCCTGCTCTAACTTTAACCCTCTCTCTCCCAATATAAACAACAAAAACCGTACTTTCAATAAAAAACATAAAAATAATAGAAATAACAACAAAAACCAAATAATCAACAACCCCACCAGCTTTTATGGTACTGGGTCAGCTGAAAATTTAATTGTCGTACCCAACATCCAGTGGATCCATATTTCTAAATTTAATAAAGACACAACTCCCGAATCTATAATTACATATTTATCGAAAAAAATTAATCTCTCACCGAACATTTTCCAATGCTTCAAACTAACAAAAAAAGATGCTGTGCTAACTGAACTATCATTTGTTAATTTTAAACTCAGTGTACCTGTTGACAAACTCAACCTCGTCATGGACCCTGCTGCCTGGCCTGAATTCGTCAAAGTTAAATTGTTTGTTTCATTCCCAAAAAACGAAGAGAGCCCAAAACAGCTGATGATAACATAAACAATAATAATAATCAGTTACCACTACCACCCACGCATCTTGCTCCATCAAACTTATCTCAATTCTTCTTGTTCTACCACAATGTTGGTGGATTAAGACAAAAATGGAAACTATTCTCCTTTTCTCCTCATCGCAACAGTACGACATCATTGCACTCACTGAGACATGGCTCACTGAGAATCATTTCAATGCCGAAATGTTCGATAATCATATGTTTAATGTTTTCCGCAATGATAGATGTCGTCACACAACTGGTCTCAGCCGAGGTGGAGGCGTGCTGCTAGCTGTTCGCTCATCATTTGTGTGTTCGCAAATTGGTTTGCCTTCTTTGTCGTTTGAACTAAGCTCTCAATTCAATGTTGACTAGCTGATTATACGCGTAAGCTTCGATAAATCTCATGATGTATTTATTATTCTTAGTTATATCCCACCTAATAGTTCTATTGAATTATATAAAATACATATTGATAATTGTGCCGTAGTTCTTAAAAGCCTTAAACATAATGAAAACATAATAATTTTGGGTGATTTTAATTTGCCTTTTATTAATTGGGTACACGACCCAGAAGAAAATTGTTTAATTCCTTTTAATGTCAATAAGGAGTGCGAGAGTGTTGTTGTTAATACTTTAGCTGAATTTGGACTTACTCAAATAAATTGTTTTTATAATAGTTTGAATCGAATTCTTGACTTAGTATTTATTGATAATGAATTCAGTGTGAGTATTAGCAGCCGCACACCACCTCCCCTTCCTAACTCTGATAATCATGTAGTACCTTGCCTAAGCATTAAATTTTATGGATACATAAAACAAAATAATGAAGTTGATTATATTTATAATTTTGAAAAATGTAATTTCACTGAATTGTCTCATTTTATGAATTTAACTTGTTGGGCGTCTGTTTTAAGCAACATTAATTTAGCTAGTGCTTTTTACACCTTTGCTAATTTATTAAAAGAGGCAGTTGATTTATTTACACCCAAGGTTTTACCTAAGTTGTCATCTAAACCTAATTGGTTTAATAAAAAACTTATTAATATCAACAATAAGAAAAATAAAGCTTTTAAGTTATTCCGAGCCTCCAATAATGATGAGGTTCTCTATGAAAAATATTGTCGGTTGCAAAAGGAGTTTGATTTTTTAAACAAATTTCTTTACAAGCAATATATTCTAAGTATGGAATCTAAGTTTAAAAAAAATAGCAAATGTTTCTGGAAGTTTATAAACGATAAAAAACAGTCAACTGGCATTCCCAATTCCATTACTTATTTAGGTGAAACATCAAGCGATCCCTTAAAAATTTGTAATTTATTTGCTCGTTTTTTTCGCTCAGTGTATAATCCATCATGTTTAAGTAACTCATATAACGTTGAATGTTCCCCTGAGATTATTAATATTGGTGACCTGCAGGTGAGCTTAACTGAAGTCGAAATCGAACTAAATAAGTTGAATGAAGATAAGCAACCTGGTTTCGATGGCATTGTCCCCATTGTGCTAAAGAGGTGTGCGGGTGCTCTGGCAGTTCCCCTTCAATTTATTTTTAATCGCTCTCTTCGGGAAGGTGTTTTCTTGGAAATTTGGAAAAATTCTTTCTTAACTCCGGTTTTTAAGTCTGGGTCAAGAAATGATGCAACTAATTACCGGCCTATTTGCAAAATATCAGCAATTCCTAAACTTTTTGAAAAAATTGTTTATAACAAATTGGTTTTTCTTTTAAAGGAAATTATTTCCCCTCTGCAACATGGCTTTATTGCCGGGAGATCTACTTCAACAAATCTTACTATCTTTAGTAACTATGTGATAGAGTCATTCGAGAAAGGTTTCCAGTGTGACGTAGTCTACACTGATTTCTCGAAAGCGTTTGATAGGGTAAATCACGCAATTCTGCTATCCAAACTTGGAAACTTAGGTTTTCACTCAAATTTATTAAAATGGTTTGCTTCGTATCTCACTGGTAGAACTCAGTATGTTCGTATAAATAATATTAAATCAAATCCTGTGCTAGTTACTTCCGGTGTCCCTCAAGGAAGTCATTTAGGACCCCTCCTCTCTTTGGTTTTTATCAACGATATTCCTAAATATTTCAATCATTGTATGTGCTTAATGTATGCCGACGATCTCAAACTTTTTCTAACTATTAAATCAGTTTTAGACTGTGTTAATCTACAAAATGATTTATCTAACTTATTTGTTTGGTGTAGCAAAAACAATCTTCATCTTAATGTTTCAAAGTGTCAAGGTTCTTCTTTTAGCCGAAAAACCAGCCCATTTATATTCGATTACGAAATTAATGGTACCCCATTAACAAGAGTAACCGAAAAAAAAGATCTCGGGGTAATCTTTGACACAAAGTTAACTTTTACTAGTCACTTTGACTTCATAGTAGCCAAAGCCAGCTCTATGCTGGGTTTTATTTATAGAAATTCAAAGGACTTTACTGATCCCTTCACATTGAGATCGCTCTATTTTAGCTATGTTAGATCTATTTTAGAATACTGTTGCACCGTGTGGAATCCGTATTATAGTGTTCATTCGTTAAAAATTGAAAGGATCCAGAAACGATTCACTAGAATAGCTATCAGGACTTTGCGTTGGAATATTGATATGCCCTCTTACAACACGAGATGTTTGTTACTAGGGATCCAATATCTGGAGGCTCGGAGGTCATATTTTGAAACAATGTTTGTCAGAGATCTAATTAATTATAAAATCAACTGTCCTTCTTTGCTTTCAATGATTACTTTTAATGTACCTGCGTGAGATTTTCGTTCTTGTTGTCTTTTCTTTGTCCCTTTCCACAGGGTTAATTATGGAAATAATGAGCCATTAACACGCTGTTTAAGGCAGGCAAACTCCGTTTGTAGTGTCCTTGATTTTAATATGTTCTTAAGTAGAGATTGTTTTAAGAACAAATTGTTATCTTTTATATCTATTGGTGGTTAAACTTAAGTATTTCATTATTGTTATGATTTTTAGTAGTCTAGAAGAGATTTTTATATGCTCTGTTTGATGAATAAATAAATACATAAATAAATAAATAAACATTAGTGTTCGAGCTAAGACCTAGCTAAGACGACAGCACAAGTGATTTCAGAATGTTCTGGGTATTTGTTACTGAGTTATTAACAATTATATATTATAAGCGCGACGATATCCCGAATAAAAACACTCAGTTTCATGTAATAGTGCCTGTAACTTAAAAAGTAAGATTCGGAAAAGTCTGAAAGCATGTGCTCGGGCTCAGACCTAACTAAGACGACAGCACAAGAAATTTCAGAATGTTCTGAGTTTAAGTTACTGAGTTATTTGTAATTATATATTATAAGCGCGACGATTTCCCGAATAAAAACAGGCAGTTTCATGTACTAGTGCCTGTAACTTAAAAAGTAAGATTCGAAAATTTCCGAAAGTTGGTGTTCGAGCTCTGACCTAGCTTAGACGAGGGCACAAGAGATTTCAGAATGTTCTCAGTCTTAGCTACTGTCTTATTAGGAGTAGCAATTATATATAATAAGCGCGACGCTATCCCGAATAAAAACACTAATTTTCATTTAAGAGTGCCGGTAACTTAAAAAGTAAGATTCAGAAATGTCTGAACATTGGTGCTCGAGCTCAGCCCTAGCTAAGACGACAGCAGAAGAGATTTCTGAATCTTAGTTACTGAGTTATAATCAATTATATATTATAAGCGCGACGATATCCCGAATAAAAACATGCAGTTCCATGTAAGAGTGCCGGTAACTTAAAAAGTAAGATTCAAAAAAGTTTGAAAGTTGGTGATCGAGCTCAGGTCTAGCTAAGACGACACCACAAGAGATTTCAAAGTGTTCTGAGTCTTAGTTACTGAGTTGTTAGCAATTATATATTATAAGCGCGACGATATCCCGAATAAAAACATTCAGTTTCATGTAAGAGTGCCGGTATCTTAAAAAGTAAGATTCAAAAAAGTCTGAACATTGGTGTTCGAGCTCAGACCTTGCTAAGACGACAGCTCAAGTGATTTCAGAATGTTCTGAGTCTTTGTTACTGAGTTATTAGCAATTATTTATTATAAGCGCGACGATATCCAGTTTAAAAACACTAAGTTTCACGTAAGAGTGCCGGTAATTTAAAAAGTAATATTCAAAAAAGTCTGAAAGTTAGTGCCCGAGCTCAGGCCTAGCTAAGACGACAGCACAAGAAATTTCAGAATGTTCTGAATCTAAGTTACCGAGTTAATATCAATTTTATATCATAAGCGCGACCATATCCCGAATAAAAACATGCAGTTCCATGTAAGAGTGCCTGTAACTTAAAAAGTAAGATTCAGAGAAGCCTGAAAGGTTGCGCTCGAGCTCAGACCTTTCTTAAACGACAGCACGAGAGATTTCAGAATGTTCTGAGCCTTTGTTACGGAGTTATTACCAATTATATATTATAAGCAGACGATATCCCGAAGAAAACTAGGCAGTTTCATGTATCTGCCTGTAACTTAAAACGTAAGACTGAGAAAAGCCTGAAAGCAATTGCTCGAGCTCAGACCTACCTCAGACAACAGCAAAAGAGATTTCAGAATGTTGAGAGTTTTAGTTACTAGTTATTAGCAATTATATATTATGAGCGCGACGATATCCCGAATAAAAACAGGCAGTTTCATGTAAGAGTGCCTGTAACTTAAAAAGTAAGATTCAAAAACGTCCGAAGGTTTGTGTTTGAGGTCAGACCTAGCTAAGACGACAGCTCAAGTGATTTCAGAATGTTCTGAGTCTTTGTTACTGAGTTATTAGCAATTATTTATTACAAGCGCGACGATATCCAGAATAAAAACAGTAAGTTTCACGTAAGAGTGCCGGTTATTTAAAAAGTAATATTCAAAAAAGTCTGAAAGTTAGTGCTCGAGCTCAGGCCTAGCTAAGATGACAGCACAAGAGATTTCAAAATGTTCTGGGTCTTAGTTACTGAGTTATTAGCAATTATATATTATAAGCGCGACGATATCCCGAATAAAAACACTCAGTTTCATATAAGAGTGCCGGTAACTTTAAAAGTAAGTAACATTGGTGTTCGGGCTCAGACCTACCTAAGACGACAGCACAAGAGATTTCAGAATGTTCTGGGTTTAAGTTACTCAGGTATTAGCAATTATATATTATAAGCGCGACGATATCCCGAATAAAAACAGGCAGTTTCATGTAAGAGTGGCTGTAACTTAGAAAGTAAGATTCAAAAACATCCGAAGATTGGTGTTCGAGCTCAGACCTAGCTAAGACGACAGCACAAGAGATTTCAGAATGTTCTGTGAATGTTCAGAATATTCTGAATCTTAGTTACTGAGTTATAATCAATTATATATTATAAGCGCGACGATATCCCGAATAAAAACATGCAGTTCCATGTAAGAGTGCCGGTAACTTAAAAAGTAAGATTCAAAAAAGTTTGAAAGTTGGTGATCGAGCTCAGGTCTAGCTAAGACGACAGAACAAGAGATTTCAGAGTGTTCTGAGTCTTAGTTACTGAGTTATTAGCAATTATATATTATAAGCGCGACGATATCCCGAATAAAAATATTCAGTTTCATGTAAGAGTGCCGGTAACTTAAAAAGTAAGATTTAAAAAAGTCTGAACATTAGTGTTCGAGCTCAGACCTTGCTAAGACGACAGTGCAAGAGATTTCAGAATGTTCTGAGTCTTTGTAACTGAGTTATTAGCAATTATATATTATAGGCGCGACGATATCCCGAATAAAAACAAGCAATTTCATGTGAGAGTGCCTGTAACTTAAAAAGTAAGATTCAGAGAAGCCTGAAAGGTTGTGCTCGAGCTCAGACCTTCCTTAAACGACAGCACGAGAGATTTCAGAATGTTCTGAGCCTTTGTTACGGAGTTATTACCAATTATATATTATAAGCAGACGATATCCCGAAGAAAACTAGGCAGTTTCATGGAAGACTGCCTGTAACTTAAAAAGTAAGACTGAGAAAAGCCTGAAAGCATGTGCTCAAGCTCAGACCTACCTCAGACGACAGCAAAACAGATTTCAGAATGTTGAGAGTTTTAGTTACTGAGTTATTAGCAATTATATATTATGACCGCGACGATATCCCGAATAAAAACAGGCAGTTTCATGTAAGAGTGCCTGTAACTTAAAAAGTAAGATTCAAAAACGTCCGAAGGTTTGTGTTTGAGCTCAGACCTAGCTAAGACGACAGCTCAAGTGATTTCAGAATGTTCTGAGTCTTTGTTACTGAGTTATTAGCAATTATATATTATAAGCGCGACCATATCCCGAATAAAAACATGCAGTTCCATGTAAGAGTGCCTGTAACTTAAAAAGTTTAAGAATAAAAGATTCGGAAAAGTCTGAAAGCATGTGCTCGGGCTCAGACCTAACTAAGACGACAGCACAAGAGATTTCAGAATGTTCTGAGTTTAAGTTACTGAGCTATTAGCAATTATATATTATAAGCGCGAAGATATCCCGAATCAAAATAGGCAGTTTCATGTGAGAGTGCCTGTAACTTAAAAAAGTAAGATTCAGAAAAGTCTGAAAGCATGTGCTCGGGCTCAGACCTACTTAAGACGACAGCACAAGAGATTTCATAATGTTCTGAGTTTAAGTTACTCCGGTATTAGCAATTATATATTATAAGCGCGACGATAACCCGAATAAAAACAGGCAGTTTCATGTAAGAGTGGCTGTAACTTAGAAAGTAAGATTCAAAAACATCCGAAGATTGGTGTTCGAGCTCAGACCTAGCTAAGACGACAGCACAAGAGATTTCAGAATGTTCTGTGCCTTTATTACTGAGTTATTAACAATTATATATTATAAGCGCGACGGTATCCCGAATAAAAACACTAAGTTTCATGTAAGAGGGCCGGTAACTTTAAAAGTAAGATTAAAAAAAGTCTGAACATTGGTGTTCGAGCTTAAACCTAGCCAAGACGACAGCACAAGAAATTTCAGAATGTTCTGAATCTAAGTTACCGAGTTAATATCAATTATATATTATAAGCGCGACCATATCCCGAATAAAAACATGCCGTTCCATGTAAGAGTGCCTGTAACTTAAAAAGTAAGATTCAAAAAAGTTTGAAAGTTGGTGATCGAGCTCAGGTCTAGCTAAGACGACAGCACAAGTGATTTCAGAGTGTTCTGAGTCTTAGTTACTGAGTTATTAGCAATTATATATTAGAAGTGCGACGATATCCCGAATAAAAACATTCAGTTTCATGTAAGAGTGCCGGTAACTTAAAAAGTAAGATTCAAAAAACTCTGAACATTGGTGTTCGAGCTCAAACCTAGCTAAGACGACGGCGCAAGAGATTTCAGAATGTTCTGAATTTAAGTTACTGAGTTATTAGCAATTATATATTATAAGCGCGACGATATCCCGAATAAAAGCAGGCAGTTTCATGTACTAGTGCTTTTAACTTAAAAATTAAGATTCGAAAACGTCCGAAGGTTTGTGTTTGAGCTCAGACCTTGCTAAGACGACAGCGCAAGAGATTTCAGAATGTTCTGAGTCTTTGTTACTGAGTTATTAGCAATTATATATTATAAGCGTGACGATATCCAGAATAAAAACACTCAGTTTCATGTAAGAGTGCCTGTAACTTAAAAAGTAAGATTCGGAAAAGTCTGAAAGCATGTGCTCGGGCTCAGACCTAAATAAGAAGACAGCATAAGAGATTTCAGAATGTTCTGAGTTTAAGTTACTGAGTTATTTGCAATTATATATTATAAGCGCGACGATATCCCGAATAAAAACAGGCAGTTTCATGTACTAGTGCCTCTAACTTAAAAAGTAAGATTCGAAAACTTCCGAAAGTTGGTGTTCGAGCTCAGACCTAGCTTAGACGAGGGCACAAGAGATTTCAGAATGTTCTCTCTCTTAGTTACTGCGCTATTAGCAATTATATATTATAAGCGCGACGATATCCCGAATAAAAACACTCAGTTTCATTTAAGAGTGCCGGTAACTTAAAAAGTAAGATTCAGAAAAGTCTGAACATTGGTGCTCGAGCTCAGCCCTAGCTAAGACGACAGAACAAGAGATTTCAGAATATTCTGAATCTTAGTTACTGAGTTATAAGCAATTATATATTATAAGCGCGACAATATGCCGAATAAGAACAAGCAGTTCCATGTAAGAGTGCCGGTAACTTAAAAAGTAATATTCAAAAAAGTTTGAAAGTTAGTGATCGAGCTCAGGTCTAGCTAAGACGACAGCACAAGAGATTTCAGAATGTATGTTCTAAGTCTTAGTTACTGAGTTATTAGCAATTATATATTATAAGCGCGACGATATCCCGAATAAAAACAGGCAGTTTCATGTAAGAGTGATTGTAACTTAAAAAGTAAGATTCGGAAAAGCTTGATAGCTTTTGCTCGAGCTCAAACCTACCTAAGACGACAGCACAAAAGATTTCAGAATGTTGAGAGTTTTATTTACTGAGTTATTAGCAATTATATATTATAAGCGCGACGATATCCAGAATAAAAACACTCAGTTTCATGTAAGAGTGCCGGTAACTTAAAAAGTAATATTCAAAAAAGTCTGAATGTTGGTGCTCGAGCTCAATCCTAGCTAAGACGACAGCAAAGAGATTTCAAAATGTTCTGAGTCTTAGTTACTGAGTTATTAGCAATTATATATTATAAGCGCGACGATATCCCGAATAAAAACAGGCAGTTTCATGTAAGAGTGATTGTAACTTAAAAAGTAAGGTTTGGAAAAGCTTGATAGCTTTTGCTCGAGCTCAAACCTACCTAAGACGACAGCACAAAAGATTTCAGAATGTTGAGAGTTTTATTTACTGAGTTATTAGCAATTATATATTATAAGCGCGACGATATCCCGAATAAAAACAGGCAGTTTCATGTAAGAGTGCCTTTAAATTAAAAAGTAAGATTCAGAAACGTCCGAAGGTTGGTGTTCGAGCTCAGACCTGGCTAAGACGACACCACAAGAGATTTCAGAATGTTCTGAGTCTTAGTTACTGAGTTATTAGCAATTATATATTATAAGCGCGACGATATCCCGAATAAAAACAGGCAGTTTCATGTAAGAGTGATTGTAACTTAAAAAGTAAGATTCAGAAAAGCTTGACAGCTTGTGCTCGAGCTCAGACCTACTTAAAAGGACAGCACAAGAGATTTCAGAATGTTGAGAGTTTTAGTTAGTGAGTTATTAGCAATTATATATTATAAGCGCGACGATATCCCGAAAAAAAACAGGCAGTTTCATGTAAGAGTGCCTGTAACTTAAGAAGTAAGATTGAAAAACTTCCGAGGGATGGTGTTCGAGCTCAGACCTAGATAAAACGACAGCGCAAGAGATTTCAGAATTTTCTGAGTCTCTGTTACTGAGTTGTCAGCAATTATATATTATAAGCGCGACGATATCCGGAATAAAAACACTCAGTTTCATGCAAGAGTGCCGGTAACTTAAAAAGTAAGATTCAAAAAAGTCTGAACATTGGGGTTAGAGCTCATACCTAGCCAAGACGACAGCACAAGAAATTTCAGAATGTTATAATCTAAGTTACAGAGTTAATATCAATTATATATTATAAGCGCGACCATATCCCGAATAAAAACATGCAGTTCCATGTAAGAGTGCCGGTAACTTAAAAAGTAAGATTCAAAAAAGTCTGAAAGTTGGTGCTTGAGCTCAGGCACAAGAGATCTCAGAATATTCTGAATCTAAGTTATTGATTTATTAACAATTATATATTATAAGCGCGACGATATCCCGAATAAAAACAGGCAGTTTCATGTAAGAGTGCCTGTAACTTAAGAAGTAAGATTGAAAAACTTCCGAGGGATGGTGTTCGAGCTCAGACCTAGATAAAACTACAGCGCAAGAGATTTCAGAATGTTCTGAGTCTCTGTTACTGAGTTGTCAGCAATTATATATTATAAGCGCGATGATATCCGGAATAAAAACACTCAGTTTCATGCAAGAGTGCCGGTAACTTAAAAAGGAACATTCGGAAAAGTCTGAAAGCATGTGCTCTGGCTCAGACCTAACTAAGACGATAGCACAAGAGATTTCAGAATGTTCTGAGTTTAAGTTACTGAGTTATTAGCAATTATATATTATAAGCGCGACGATATCCGGAATAAAAACACTCAGTTTCATTTAAGAGTGCCGGTAACTTAAAAAGTAAGATTCAGAAAAGTCTGAACATTGGTGCTCGAGCTCAGCCCTAGCTAAGACGACAGCACAAGATATTTCAGAATATTCTGAATCTTTGTTACTGAGTTATAAGCAATTATATATTATAAGCGCGACCATATCCCGAATACAAATATGCAGTTCCATGTAAGAGTGCCTGTAACTTAAAAAGTAAGATTCGGAAGAGTCTGAAAGCATGTGCTCGGGCTCAGACCTAACTAAGACGATAGCACAAGAGATTTCAGAATGTTCTGAGTTTAAGTTACTGAGTTATTAGCAATTATATATTATAAGCGCGACGATATCCCGAATAAAAACAGGCAGTTTCATGTGAGAGTGCCTGTAACTTAAAAAAGTAAGATTCAGAAAAGTCTGAAAGCATGTGCTCGGGCTCAGACCTACCTAAGACGACAGCACAAGAGATTTCAGAATGTTCTGAGTTTAAGTTACTCAGGTATTAGCAATTATATATTATAAGCGCGACGATATCCCGAATAAAAACAGGCAGTTTCATGTAAGAGTGGCTGTAACTTAGAAAGTAAGATTCAAAAACATCCGAAGATTGGTGTTCGAGCTCAGACCTAGCTAAGACGACAGCACAAGAAATTTCAGAATGTTCTGAATCTAAGTTACCGAGTTAATAGCAATTATATATTATAAGCGCGTCCATATCCCGAATAAAAACATCCAGTTCCATGTAAGAGTGCCTGTAACTTAAAAAGTAAGATTCAGAAAAGTCTGAATATTAGTGCTCGAGCTCAGACCTACTTAAGACGACAGCACGAGAGATTTCAAAATGTTCTGAGTTTTAGTTGCTGAGTTATTAGCAATTATATATTATAAGCGCGACGATATCCCGAATAAAAACAGGCAGTTTCATGTAAGAGTGCCTGTAACTTCAAAAGTAAGATTTGGAAAAGTATGAAAGCATGTGCTCGGGCTTAGACCTACCTAAAACGACAGCACAAGAGATTTAAGAATGTTCTGAGTTTAAGTTACTGAGTTATTAGCAATTATATATTATAAGCGCGACGATATCCCGAATAATAACAGACAGTTTCATGTAAGAGTGCCTTTAACTTAAAGAGTAAGATTCGAAAACATCCGAAAGTTGGTGTTCGAGCTCAGACCTAGCTAAGACGAGGGCGCAAGAGATTTCAGAATGTTCTCTGTCTTAGTTACTGCGATATTAGCAATTATATATTATAAGCGCGACGATATAACGAATAAAAGCACTCAGTTTCATTTAAGAGTGCCGGTAACTTCAAAAGTAAGATTCAGAAAAGTCTGAACATTGGTGCTCGAGCTCAGACCTAGCTAAGACGACATCACAAGAGATTTCAGAATATTTTGAATCTTAGTTACTGAATTATAAGCAATTATATATTATAAGCGCGACGATATCCCGAATAAAAACAGGCAGTTTCATGTACTAGTGCCTCTAACTTAAAAAGTAAGATTCGAAAACTTCCGAAAGTTGGTGTTCGAGCTCAGACCTAGCTTAGACGAGGGCACAAGAGATGTCAGAATGTTCTCTCTCTTAGTTACTGCGCTATTAGCAATTATATATTATAAGCGCGACGATATCCCGAATAAAAACACTCAGTTTCATTTAAGAGTGCCGGTAACTTAAAAAGTAAGATTCAGAAAAATCTGAACATTGGTGCTCGAGCTCAGCCCTAGCTAAGACGACAGCACAAGAGATTTCAGAATATTCTGAATCTTAGTTACTGAGTTATAAGCAATTATATATTATAAGCGCGACAATATGCCGAATAAGAACATGCAGTTCCATGTAAGAGTGCCGGTAACTTAAAAAGTAATATTCAAAAAAGTTTGAAAGTTAGTGATCGAGCTCAGGTCTAGCTAAGACGACAGCACAAGAGATTTCAGAATGTTCTTAGTCTTAGTTACTGAGTTATTAGCAATTATATATTATAAGCGCGACGATATCCCGAAATATGCAGTTCCATGTAAGAGTGCCTGTAACTTAAAAAGTAAGATTCGGAAGAGTCTGAAAGCATGTGCTCGGGCTCAGACCTAACTAAGACGACAGCACAAAAGATTTCAGAATGTTGAGAGTTTTATTTACTGAGTTATTAGCAATTATATATTATAAGCGCGACGATATCCCGAATAAAAACAGGCAGTTTCATGTAAGAGTGCCTTTAAATTAAAAAGTAAGATTCAGAAACGTCCGAAGGTTGGTGTTCGAGCTCAGACCTAGCTAAGACGACACCACAAGAGATTTCAGAATGTTCTGAGTCTTAGTTACTGAGTTATTAGCAATTATATATTATAAGCGCGACGATATCCCGAATAAAAACAGGCAGTTTCATGTAAGAGTGATTGTAACTTAAAAAGTAAGATTCAGAAAAGCTTGACAGCTTGTGCTCGAGCTCAGACCTACTTAAAAGGACAGCACAAGAGATTTCAGAATGTTGAGAGTTTTAGTTAGTGAGTTATTAGCAATTATATATTATAAGCGCGACGATATCCCGAAAAAAACAGGCAGTTTCATGTAAGAGTGCCTGTAACTTAAGAAGTAAGATTGAAAAACTTCCGAGGGATGGTGTTCGAGCTCAGACCTAGATAAAACGACAGCGCAAGAGATTTCAGAATTTTCTGAGTCTCTGTTACTGAGTTGTCAGCAATTATATATTATAAGCGCGACGATATCCGGAATAAAAACATGCAGTTCCATGTAAGAGTGCCGGTAACTTAAAAAGTAAGATTCAAAAAAGTCTGAAAGTTGGTGCTTGAGCTCAGGCCTAGCTATAATGACAGCACAAGAGATCTCAGAATATTCTGAATCTAAGTTACTGATTTATTAACAATTATATATTATAAGCGCGACGATATCCCGAATAAAAACAGGCAGTTTCATGTAAGACTGGCTGTAACTTAGAAAGTAAGATTTAAAAACATCCGAAGATTGGTGTTCGAGCGCAGACCTAGCTAAGATGACAGCGCAAGAGATGTCAGAATGTTCTGAGTCTTTGTTACTGAGTTATTAACAATTATATATCATAAGCGCGTCGATATTCCGAATAAGGACCAGCAGTTTCGTGTAAGAGTGCCTGTAACTTGTAAAGTAAGATTCAAAAACGTCCGAAGGTTGGTATTCGAGCTCAGACCTAGCTAAGACGACACCACAAGAGATTTCAGAATGTTCTGAGTCTCTGTTACTGAGTTATTAGCAATTATATATTATAAGCGCGACGATATCCAGAAAAAAAACAGGCAGTTTCATGTAAGAGTGCCTGTAACTTAAGAAGTAAGATTGAAAAACTTCCGAGGGATGGTGTTCGAGCTCAGACCTAGATAAAACTACAGCGCAAGAGATTTCAGAATGTTCTGAGTCTCTGTTACTGAGTTGTCAGCAATTATATATTATAAGCGCGATGATATCCGGAATAAAAACACTCAGTTTCATGCAAGAGTGCCGGTAACTTAAAAAGGAACATTCGGAAAAGTCTGAAAGCATGTGCTCTGGCTCAGACCTAACTAAGAGGATAGCACAAGAGATTTCAGAATGTTCTGAGTTTAAGTTACTGAGTTATTAGCAATTATATATTATAAGCGCGACGATATCCGGAATAAAAACACTCAGTTTCATTTAAGAGTGCCGGTAACTTAAAAAGTAAGATTCAGAAAAGTCTGAACATTGGTGCTCGAGCTCAGCCCTAGCTAAGACGACAGCCCAAGATATTTCAGAATATTCTGAATCTTTGTTACTGAGTTATAAGCAATTATATATTATAAGCGCGACCATATCCCGAATAAAAATATGCAGTTCCATGTAAGAGTGCCTGTAACTTAAAAAGTAAGATTCGGAAGAGTCTGAAAGCATGTGCTCGGGCTCAGACCTAACTAAGACGATAGCACAAGAGATTTCAGAATGTTCTGAGTTTAAGTTACTGAGTTATTAGCAATTATATATTATAAGCGCGACGATATCCCGAATAAAAACAGGCAGTTTCATGTGAGAGTGCCTGTAACTTAAAAAAGTAAGATTCAGAAAAGTCTGAAAGCATGTGCTCGGGCTCAGACCTACCTAAGACGACAGCACAAGAGATTTCAGAATGTTCTGAGTTTAAGTTACTCAGGTATTAGCAATTATATATTATAAGCGCGACGATATCCCGAATAAAAACAGGCAGTTTCATGTAAGAGTGGCTGTAACTTAGAGAGTAAGATTCAAAAACATCCGAAGATTGGTGTTCGAGCTCAGTTCAGCTAAGACGACAGCACAAGAAATTTCAGAATGTTCTGAATCTAAGTTACCGAGTTAATAGCAATTATATATTATAAGCGCGTCCATATCCCGAATAAAAACATCCAGTTCCATGTAAGAGTGCCTGTAACTTAAAAAGTAAGATTCAGAAAAGTCTGAATATTAGTGCTCGAGCTCAGACCTACTTAAGACGACAGCACGAGAGATTTCAAAATGTTCTGAGTTTTAGTTGCTGAGTTATTAGCAATTATATATTATAAGCGCGACGATATCCCGAATAAAAACAGGCAGTTTCATGTAAGAGTTCCTGTAACTTCAAAAGTAAGATTCGGAAAAGTATGAAAGCATGTGCTCGGGCTTAGACCTACCTAAAACGACAGCACAAGAGATTTAAGAATGTTCTGAGTTTAAGTTACTGAGTTATTAGCAATTATATATTATAAGCGCGACGATATCCCGAATAATAACAGACAGTTTCATGTAAGAGTGCCTTTAACTTAAAGAGTAAGATTCGAAAACATCCGAAAGTTGGTGTTCGAGCTCAGGCCTAGCTAAGACGAGGGCGCAAGAGATTTCAGAATGTTCTCTGTCTTAGTTACTGCGATATTAGCAATTATATATTATAAGCGCGACGATATAACGAATAAAAGCACTCAGTTTCATTTAAGAGTGCCGGTAACTTCAAAAGTAAGATTCAGAAAAGTCTGAACATTGGTGCTCGAGCTCAGACCTAGCTAAGACGACATCACAAGAGATTTCAGAATATTTTGAATCTTAGTTACTGAATTATAAGCAATTATATATTATAAGCGCGACGATATCCCGAATAAAAACAGGCAGTTTCATGTAAGAGTGCCTGTAACTTCAAAAGTAAGATTCGGAAAAGTATGAAAGCATGTGCTCGGGCTTAGACCTACCTAAAACGACAGCACAAGAGATTTAAGAATGTTCTGAGTTTAAGTTACTGAGTTATTAGCAATTATATATTATAAGCGCGACGATATCCCGAATAATAACAGACAGTTTCATGTAAGAGTGCCTTTAACTTAAAGAGTAAGATTCGAAAACATCCGAAAGTTGGTGTTCGAGCTCAGGCCTAGCTAAGACGAGGGCGTAAGAGATTTCAGAATGTTCTCTGTCTTAGTTACTGCGATATTAGCAATTATATATTATAAGCGCGACGATATAACGAATAAAAGCACTCAGTTTCATTTAAGAGTGCCTGTAACTTAAAAAGTAAAATTCGGAAAAGTCTTAAAGCTTGTGCTCGGGCTCAGACCTAACTAAGAAGACAGCACAAGAGATTTCAGAATGTTCTGAGTTTAAGTTACTGAGTTATTTGCAATTATATATTATAAGCGCGACGATATCCCGAATAAAAACAGGCAGTTTCATGTACTAGTGCCTCTAACTTAAAAAGTAAGATTCGAAAACTTCCGAAAGTTGGTGTTCGAGCTCAGACCTAGCTTAGACGAGGGCACAAGAGATTTCAGAATGTTCTCTCTCTTAGTTACTGCGCTATTAGCAATTATATATTATAAGCGCGACGATATCCCGAATAAAAACACTCAGTTTCATTTAAGAGTGCCGGTAACTTAAAAAGTAAGATTCAGAAAAATCTGAACATTGGTGCTCGAGCTCAGGTCTAGCTAAGACGACAGCACAAGAGATTTCAGAATGTTCTGAGTCTTAGTTACTGAGTTATTAGCAATTATATATTATAAGCGCGACGATATCCCGAATAAAAACAGGCAGTTTCATGTTAGAGTGCCTGTAACTTCAAAAGTAAGATTCGGAAAAGTATGAAAGCATGTGCTCGGGCTTAGACCTACCTAAAACGACAGCACAAGAGATTTAAGAATGTTCTGAGTTTAAGTTACTGAGTTATTAGCAATTATATATTATAAGCGCGACGATATCCCGAATAATAACAGACAGTTTCATGTAAGAGTGCCTTTAACTTAAAGAGTAAGATTCGAAAACATCCGAAAGTTGGTGTTCGAGCTCAGGCCTAGCTAAGACGAGGGCGTAAGAGATTTCAGAATGTTCTCTGTCTTAGTTACTGCGATATAACTAGCTTAGACGAGGGCACAAGAGATTTCAGAATGTTCTCTCTCTTAGTTACTGCGCTATTAGCAATTATATATTATAAGCGCGACGATATCCCGAATAAAAACACTCAGTTTCATTTAAGAGTGCCGGTAACTTAAAAAGTAAGATTCAGAAAAATCTGAACATTGGTGATCGAGCTCAGGTCTAGCTAAGACGACAGCACAAGAGATTTCAGAATGTTCTGAGTCTTAGTTACTGAGTTATTAGCAATTATATATTATAAGCGCGACGATATCCCGAATAAAAACAGGCAGTTTCATGTAAGAGTGATTGTAACTTAAAAAGTAAGATTCGGAAAAGCTTGATAGCTTTGCTCGAGCTCAAACCTACCTAAGACGACAGCACAAAAGATTTCAGAATGTTGAGAGTTTTATTTACTGAGTTATTAGCAATTATATATTATAAGCTCGACGATATCCAGAATAAAAACACTCAGTTTCATGTAAGAGTGCCGGTAACTTAAAAAGTAATATTCAAAAAAGTCTGAATGTTGGTGCTCGAGCTCAATCCTAGCTAAGACGACAGCACAAGAGATTTCAAAATGTTCTGAGTCTTAGTTACTGAGTTATTAGCAATTTTATATTATAAGCGCGACGATATCCCGAATAAAAACAGGCAGTTTCATGTAAGAGTGATTGTAACTTAAAAAGTAAGATTCGGAAAAGCTTGATAGCTTTTGCTCGAGCTCAAACCTACCTACAGCACAAAAGATTTCAGAATGTTGAGAGTTTTATTTACTGAGTTATTAGCAATTATATATTATAAGCGCGACGATATCCCGAATAAAAACAGGCAGTTTCATGTAAGAGTGCCTTTAAATTAAAAAGTAAGATTCAGAAACGTCCGAAGGTTGGTGTTCGAGCTCAGACCTAGCTAAGACGACACCACAAGAGATTTCAGAATGTTCTGAGTCTTAGTTACTGAGTTATTAGCAATTATATATTATAAGCGCGACGATATCCCGAATAAAAACAGGCAGTTTCATGTAAGAGTGATTGTAACTTAAAAAGTAAGATACAGAAAAGCTTGACAGCTTGTGCTCGAGCTCAGACCTACGTAAAAGGACAGCACAAGAGATTTCAGAATGTTGAGAGTTTTAGTTAGTGAGTTATTAGCAATTATATATTATAAGCGCGACGATATCCCGAAAAAAAACAGGCAGTTTCATGTAAGAGTGCCTGTAACTTAAGAAGTAAGATTGAAAAACTTCCGAGGGATGGTGTTCGAGCTCAGACCTAGATAAAACGACAGCGCAAGAGATTTCAGAATGTTCTGAGTCTCTGTTACTGAGTTGTCAGCAATTATATATTATAAGCGCGACGATATCCGGAATAAAAACACTCAGTTTCATGCAAGAGTGGCTGTAACTTAAAAAGTAAGATTTAAAAACATCCGAAGATTGGTGTTCGAGCGCAGACCTAGCTAAGATGACAGCGCAAGAGATGTCAGAATGTTCTGAGTCTTTGTTACTGAGTTATTAACAATTATATATCATAAGCGCGTCGATATTCCGAATAAGGACAGGCAGTTTCGTGTAAGAGTGCCCGTAACTTGTAAAGTAAGATTCAAAAACGTCCGAAGGTTGGTATTCGAGCTCAGACCTAGCTAAGACGACACCGCAAGAGATTTCAGAATGTTCTGAGTCTCTGTTACTGAGTTATTAGCAATTATATATTATAAGCGCGACGATATCCAGAAAAAAAACAGGCAGTTTCATGTAAGAGTGCCTGTAACTTAAGAAGTAAGATTGAAAAACTTCCGAGGGATGGTGTTCGAGCTCAGACCTAGATAAAACTACAGCGCAAGAGATTTCAGAATGTTCTGAGTCTCTGTTACTGAGTTGTCAGCAATTATATATTATAAGCGCGACGATATCCGGAATAAAAACACTCAGTTTCATGCAAGAGTGCCGGTAACTTAAAAAGGAACATTCGGAAAAGTCTGAAAGCATGTGCTCTGGCTCAGACCTAACTAAGACGATAGCACAAGAGATTTCAGAATGTTCTGAGTTTAAGTTACTGAGTTATTAGCAATTATATATTATAAGCGCGACGATATCCGGAATAAAAACACTCAGTTTCATTTAAGAGTGCCGGTAACTTAAAAAGTAAGATTCAGAAAAGCCTGAACATTGGTGCTCGAGCTCAGCCCTAGCTAAGACGACAGCACAAGATATTTCAGAATATTCTGAATCTTTGTTACTGAGTTATAAGCAATTATATATTATAAGCGCGACCATATCCCGAATAAAAATATGCAGTTCCATGTAAGAGTGCCTGTAACTTAAAAAGTAAGATTCGGAAGAGTCTGAAAGCATGTGCTCGGGCTCAGACCTAACTAAGACGATAGCACAAGAGATTTCAGAATGTTCTGAGTTTAAGTTACTGAGTTATTAGCAATTATATATTATAAGCGCGACGATATCCCGAATAAAAACAGGCAGTTTCATGTGAGAGTGCCTGTAACTTAAAAAAGTAAGATTCAGAAAAGTCTGAAAGCATGTGCTCGGGCTCAGACCTACCTAAGACGACAGCACAAGAGATTTCAGAATGTTCTGAGTTTAAGTTACTCAGGTATTAGCAATTATATATTATAAGCGCGACGATATCCCGAATAAAAACAGGCAGTTTCATGTAAGAGTGGCTGTAACTTAGAAAGTAAGATTCAAACACATCCGAAGATTGGTGTTCGAGCTCAGACCTAGCTAAGACGACAGCACAAGAAATTTCAGAATGTTCTGAATCTAAGTTACCGAGTTAATAGCAATTATATATTATAAGCGCGTCCATATCCCGAATAAAAACATCCAGTTCCATGTAAGAATGCCTGTAACTTAAAAAGTAAGATTCAGAAAAGTCTGAATATTAGTGCTCGAGCTCAGACCTACTTAAGACGACAGCACGAGATATTTCAAAATGTTCTGAGTTTTAGTTGCTGAGTTATTAGCAATTATATATTATAAGCGCGACGATATCCCGAATAAAAACAGGCAGTTTCATGTAAGAGTGCCTGTAACTTCAAAAGTAAGATTCGGAAAAGTATGAAAGCATGTGCTCGGGCTTAGACCTACCTAAAACGACAGCACAAGAGATTTAAGAATGTTCTGAGTTTAAGTTACTGAGTTATTAGCAATTATATATTATAAGCGCGACGATATCCCGAATAATAACAGACAGTTTCATGTAAGAGTGCCTTTAACTTAAAGAGTAAAATTCGAAAACATCCGAAAGTTGGTGTTCGAGCTCAGGCCTAGCTAAGACGAGGGCGCAAGAGATTTCAGAATGTTCTCTGTCTTAGTTACTGCGATATTAGCAATTATATATTATAAGCGCGACGATATAACGAATAAAAGCACTCAGTTTCATTTAAGAGTGCCGGTAACTTCAAAAGTAAGATTCAGAAAAGTCTGAACATTGGTGCTCGGGCTCAGACCTAGCTAAGACGACATCACAAGAGATTTCAGAATATTTTGAATCTTAGTTACTGAATTATAAGCAATTATATATTATAAGCGCGACATCATCCGGAATAAAAACATGCAGTTCCATGTTAGAGTGCCGGTAACTTAAAAAGTAAGATTCAAAAAAGTCTAAAAGTTAGTGATCGATCTCAGGCCTAGCTAATACGACAGCACAACAGATTTCAGAATGTTTTGAGCCTTAGTTACTGAGCTATTAGCAATTATATATTATAAGCGCGACGATATCCCGATAAAAACAGGCAGTTTCATGTAAGAGTGATTGTAACTTAAAAAGTAAGATTCAGAAAAGCCTGAAAGCTTGTGCTCGAGTTCAGACCTACCTAAGACGATAGCACAAGAGATTTTAGAATGTTAAATAACTTAAAAAGTAAGATTCAAAAAAGTCTGAACATTGGTGTTCGAGCTCATACCTAGCTAAGACGACAGCACAAGATATTTCAGAATATTCTGAGTTTAAGTTACTCAGGTATTAGCAATTATATATTATAAGCGCGACGATATCCCGAATAAAAACAGGCAGTTTCATGTAAGAGTGGCTGTAACTTAGAAAGTAAGATTCAAACACATCCGAAGATTGGTGTTCGAGCTCAGACCTAGCTAAGACGACAGCACAAGAAATTTCAGAATGTTCTGAATCTAAGTTACCGAGTTAATAGCAATTATATATTATAAGCGCGTCCATATCCCGAATAAAAACATCCAGTTCCATGTAAGAATGCCTGTAACTTAAAAAGTAAGATTCAGAAAAGTCTGAATATTAGTGCTCGAGCTCAGACCTACTTAAGACGACAGCACGAGATATTTCAAAATGTTCTGAGTTTTAGTTGCTGAGTTATTAGCAATTATATATTATAAGCGCGACGATATCCCGAATAAAAACAGGCAGTTTCATGTAAGAGTGCCTGTAACTTCAAAAGTAAGATTCGGAAAAGTATGAAAGCATGTGCTCGGGCTTAGACCTACCTAAAACGACAGCACAAGAGATTTAAGAATGTTCTGAGTTTAAGTTACTGAGTTATTAGCAATTATATATTATAAGCGCGACGATATCCCGAATAAAAACAGGCAGTTTCATGCAAGAGTGATTGTAACTTAAAAAGTAAGATACAGAAAAGCTTGACAGCTTGTGCTCGAGCTCAGACCTACTTAAAAGGAGAGCACAAGAGATTTCAGAATGTTGAGAGTTTTAGTTAGTGAGTTATTAGCAATTATATATTATAAGCGCGACGATATCCCGAAAAAAAACAGGCAGTTTCATGTAAGAGTGCCTGTAACTTAAGAAGTAAGATTGAAAAACTTCCGAGGGATGGTGTTCGAGCTCAGACCTAGATAAAACGACAGCGCAAGAGATTTCAGAATGTTCTGAGTCTCTGTTACTGAGTTGTCGGCAATTATATATTATAAGCGCGACGATATCCGGAATAAAAACACTCAGTTTCATGCAAGAGTGGCTGTAACTTAAAAAGTAAGATTTAAAAACATCCGAAGATTGGTGTTCGAGCGCAGACCTAGCTAAGATGACAGCGCAAGAGATGTCAGAATGTTCTGAGTCTTTGTTACTGAGTTATTAACAATTATATATCATAAGCGCGTCGATATTCCGAATAAGGACAGGCAGTTTCGTGTAAGAGTGCCTGTAACTTGTAAAGTAAGATTCAAAAACGTCCGAAGGTTGGTATTCGAGCTCAGACCTAGCTAAGACGACACCGCAAGAGATTTCAGAATGTTCTGAGTCTCTGTTACTGAGTTATTAGCAATTATATATTATAAGCGCGACAATATCCAGAAAAAAAACAGGCAGTTTCATGTAAGAGTGCCTGTAACTTAAGAAGTAAGATTGAAAAACTTCCGAGGGATGGTGTTCGAGCTCAGACCTAGATAAAACTACAGCGCAAGAGATTTCAGAATGTTCTGAGTCTCTGTTACTGAGTTGTCAGCAATTATATATTATAAGCGCGACGATATCCGGAATAAAAACACTCAGTTTCATGCAAGAGTGCCGGTAACTTAAAAAGGAACATTCGGAAAAGTCTGAAAGCATGTGCTCTGGCTCAGACCTAACTAAGACGATAGCACAAGAGATTTCAGAATGTTCTGAGTTTAAGTTACTGAGTTATTAGCAATTATATATTATAAGCGCGACGATATCCGGAATAAAAACACTCAGTTTCATTTAAGAGTGCCGGTAACTTAAAAAGTAAGATTCAGAAAAGTCTGAACATTGGTGCTCGAGCTCAGCCCTAGCTAAGACGACAGCACAAGATATTTCAGAATATTCTGAATCTTTGTTACTGAGTTATAAGCAATTATATATTATAAGCGCGACCATATCCCGAATAAAAATATGCAGTTCCATGTAAGAGTGCATGTAACTTAAAAAGTAAGATTCGGAAGAGTCTGAAAGCATGTGCTCGGGCTCAGACCTAACTAAGACGATAGCACAAGAGATTTCAGAATGTTCTGAGTTTAAGTTACTGAGTTATTAGCAATTATATATTATAAGCGCGACGATATCCCGAATAAAAACAGGCAGTTTCATGTGAGAGTGCCTGTAACTTAAAAAAGTAAGATTCAGAAAAGTCTGAAAGCATGTGCTCGGGCTCAGACCTACCTAAGACGACAGCACAAGAGATTTAAGAATGTTCTGAGTTTAAGTTACTCAGGTATTAGCAATTATATATTATAAGCGCGACGATATCCCGAATAAAAACAGGCAGTTTCATGTAAGAGTGGCTGTAACTTAGAAAGTAAGATTCAAACACATCCGAAGATTGGTGTTCGAGCTCAGACCTAGCTAAGACGACAGCACAAGAAATTTCAGAATGTTCTGAATCTAAGTTACCGAGTTAATAGCAATTATATATTATAAGCGCGTCCATATCCCGAATAAAAACATCCAGTTCCATGTAAGAATGCCTGTAACTTAAAAAGTAAGATTCAGAAAAGTCTGAATATTAGTGCTCGAGCTCAGACCTACTTAAGACGACAGCACGAGATATTTCAAAATGTTCTGAGTTTTAGTTGCTGAGTTATTAGCAATTATATATTATAAGCGCGACGATATCCCGAATAATAACAGACAGTTTCATGTAAGAGTGCCTTTAACTTAAAGAGTAAGATTCGAAAACATCCGAAAGTTGGTGTTCGAGCTCAGGCCTAGCTAAGACGAGGGCGCAAGAGATTTCAGAATGTTCTCTGTCTTAGTTACTGCGATATTAGCAATTATATATTATAAGCGCGACGATATAACGAATAAAAGCACTCAGTTTCATTTAAGAGTGCCGGTAACTTCAAAAGTAAGATTCAGAAAAGTCTGAACATTGGTGCTCGGGCTCAGACCTAGCTAAGACGACATCACAAGAGATTTCAGAATATTTTGAATCTTAGTTACTGAATTATAAGCAATTATATATTATAAGCGCGACATCATCCCGAATAAAAACATGCAGTTCCATGTAAGAGTGCCGGTAACTTAAAAAGTAAGATTCAAAAAAGTCTAAAAGTTAGTGATCGATCTCAGGCCTAGCTAATACGATAGCACAACAGATTTCAGAATGTTTTGAGCCTTAGTTACTGAGTTATTAGCAATTATATATTATAAGCACGACGATATCCCGATAAAAACAGGCAGTTTCATGTAAGAGTGATTGTAACTTAAAAAGTAAGATTCAGAAAAGCCTGAAAGCTTGTGCTCGAGTTCAGACCTACCTAAGACGATAGCACAAGAGATTTTAGAACGTTAAATAACTTAAAAAGTAAGATTCAAAAAAGTCTGAACATTGGTGTTCGAGCTCATACCTAGCTAAGACGACAGCACAAGAAATTTCAGAATGTTCTAATCTAAGTTACAGATTTAATATCAATTATATATTATAAGCGCGACCATATCCCGAATAAAAACATGCAGTTCCATGTAAGAGTGCCGGTAACTTAAAAAGTAAGATTCAAAAAAGTCTAAAAGTTGGTGATCGATCTCAGGCCTAGCTAATACGACAGCACAACAGATTTCAGAATGTTTTGAGCCTTAGTTACTGAGTTATTAGCAATTATATATTATAAGCGCGACGATATCCCGAATAAAAACATTCAGTTTCATGTAAGAGTGCCGGTAACTTAAAAAGTAAGATTCAAAAAAGTCTGAAAATTGGTGTTTGAGCTGAGACCTGGCTAAGACGACAGCGCAAGAGATTTCAGAATGTTCTGCTTCTTTGTAACGGAGTTATTAGCAATTATATATTATAAGCGCGACGATATCCCGAATAAAAACAAGCAATTTCATGTGAGAGTGCCTGTAACTTAAAAAGTAAGATTCAGAAAAGCCTGCCAGGATGTGCTCGAGCTCAGACCTTCCTTAAACGATAGCACGAGAGATTTCAGAATGTTCTGAGCCTTTGTTACGGAGTTATTACCAATTATATATTATAAGCAGACGATATCCCGAAGAAAACTAGGCAGTTTCATGTAAGAGTGCCTGTAACTTAAAAAGTAAGATTCAAAAACGTCCGAAGGTTTGTGTTTGAGCTCAGACCTAACTAAGACGACAGCTCAAGTGATTTCAGAATGTTCTGAGTCTTTGATACTGAGTTATTAGCAATTATTTATTATAAGCGCGACGATATCCAGAATAAAAACACTAAGTTTCACGTAAGAGTGCCGGTAATTTAAAAATTAATATTCAAAAAAGTCTGAAAGTTAGTGCTCGAGCTCAGGCCCAGCTACGACGACAGCACAAGAGATTTCAAAATGTTCTGAGTCTTAGTTACTGAGTTATTAGCAATTATATATTATAAGCGCGACCATATCCCGAATAAAAACATGCAAAGTAAGATTCGGAAAAGCCTGAAAGCATGTGCTCGGGCTCAGACCTACCTAAAACGACAGCACAAGAGATTTCAGAATGTTCTGGGTTTAAGTTACCGAGTTATTAGCAATTATATATTATAAGCGCAACGATATCCCGAATAAAAACACTCAGTTTCATGTAAGAGTGCCGGTAACTTAAAAAGTAAGATTCAAAAAGTCTGAACATTGGTTGAGGGTTTTAGTTACTGAGTTATTAGCACTTATATATTATAAGCGTGACAATATCCCGAATAAAAACAAGCAGCTTCATGTAAAAGTGCCTGTAACTTAAAAAGTAAGATTCAGAAACGTCCGAAGGTTAGTGTTCGCGCTCAGACCCAGCTAAGACGACAGCACAACGAAATTTCAGAATGTTCTAATCTAAGTTACAGACTTAATACCAATTATATATTATAAGCGCGACCATATCCCGAATAAAAACATGCAGTTCCATGTAAGAGTGCCGGTAACTTAAAAAGTAAGATCCAAAAAAGTCTGAAAGTTGGTGCTCAAGCTCAGGCCTAGCTATAACGACAGCACATGAGATTTCAGAATGTGCTGAGTCTCAGTTACTGAGTTATTAGCAATTATATATTATAAGCGCGACAATATCCCGAAAAAAAACAGGCAGTTTCATGTAAGAGTGATTGTAACTTAAAAAGTAAGATTCGGAAAAGTCTGAAAGCATGTGCTCGGGCTCAGACCTACCTAAAACGACAGCACAAGAGATTTCAGAATGTTCTGGGTTTAAGTTACCGAGTTATTAGCAATTATATATTATAAGCGCGACGATATCCCGAATAAAAACAGGCAGTTTCATGTAAGGGTGCCTTTAACTTAAAAAGTAAGATTCGAAAACATCCGAAAGTTGGTGTTCGAGCTCAGACCTAGCTAAGACGAGGGCGCAAGGGATTTCAGAATGTTCTCAGTCTTAGTTACTGTGTTATTAGCAATTATATATTATAAGTGCGACGATATCCCGAATAAAAACACTCAGTTTCATTTAAGAGTGCCGGTAACTTAAAAAGTAAGATTCAGAAAAGTCTGAACATTGGTGCTTGGAAGCTTGGTGCTTCATGTAAGAGTGCCTGTTACTTAAAAAGGAAGATTCGAAAATATCCGAAAGTTTGTGTTCGAGCTCAGACCTAGCTAAGATGAGAGCACAAGGGATTTCAGAATGTTCTGTCTTAGTTACTGCGTTATTAGCAATTTTATATTATAAGCGCGACGATATCCCGAATAAAAACACTCAGTTTCATTTAAGAGTGCCGGTAACTTAAAAAGTAAGATTCAGAAAAGTCTGGACATTGGTGCTCGAGCTCAGACCTAGCTAAGACGACATCACAAGAGATTTCAGAATATTTTGAATCTTAGTTACTGAATTATAAGCAATTATATATTATAAGCGCGACGATATCCCGAATAAAAAACATGCAGTTCCATGTAAGAGTGCCGGTAACTTAAAAAGTAAGATTCACAAAAGTCTAAAAGTTGGTGATCGAGCTTAGGCCTAGCTAAAACGACAGTACAAGAGATTTCAGAATGTGCTGAGTCTGAGTTACTGAGTTATTAGCAATTATATATTATAAGCGCGACGATATCCCGAATAAAAACAGGCAGTTTCATGTAAGAGTGATTGTAACTTAAAAAGTAAGATTCGGAAAAGCCTGAAAGCTTGTGCTCCAGCTTAGACCCACCTAAGAAGACAGCACAAGACATGTTAGAATGTTCTGAATTTAAGTTACTGAGTTATTAGTAATTATATATTATAAGCGCGACGATATCCCGAATAAAAACAGTCAGTTTCGTGTAAGAGTGCCTGTAACTTCAAAAGTAAGATTCAAAAACGTCCTAAAGTTGATTTTCGAGATCACACCTAGCTAAGACGAGGGCACAAGAAATTTCAGAATGTTCTGAGTCTTAGTTACTGCATTATTAGCAATTGTATATTATAAGCGCGACGATATCCCGAATAAAAACACTCAGTTTAAATTAAGAGTGCCGGTAACTTAAACAGTAAGATTCAAAAAAGTCTGAAAGTTGGTGCTCGAGCTCAGACCTACATATCCCGAATAAAAACACTCAGTTTCATTTAAGAGTGTCGGTAACTTAAAAAGTAAGATTCAAAAAAGTCTGAAAGTTGGTGATCGAGCTCACGCCTAGCTAAGACGACAGCGCCAAGAGATTTCAGAGTGTTCTGAGTCTTAGTTACTGAGTTATTAGCAATTATATATTATAAGCGCGACGATGTCCCGAATAAAAACACTCAGTTTCATATAAGAGTGCCGGTAACTTAAAAAGTAAGATTTAGAAAAGTATGAACATTGGTGCTCGAGTTCAGCCCTAGCTAAGACGACAGCACAAGATATTTCAGAATATTCTGAATCTTTGTTACTGAGTTATAAGCAATTATATATTATAAGCGCGACGATATCCCGAATAAAAACATGCAGTTCCATGTAAGAGTGCCGGTAACATAAAAAGTAAGATTCAAAAAAGTCTGGAAGTCGGTGATCGAGCTCAGGCCTAGCTAAGACGACAGTACAAGAGATTTCAGAGTGTTCTGAGTCTTAGTTTCTGAGTTATTAGCAATTATATATTATAAGTGCGACGATATCCCGAATAAAAACATTCAGTTTCATGTAAGAGTGCCGGGAACTTAAAAAAAAGACTCAAAAAAGTCTGAACATTGTTGTTCGAGCTCAGACCTAGCTAAGACGAGAGCGCAAGAGATTTCAGAATGTTCTGAGCCTTTGTTACGGAGTTATTACCAATTATATATTATAAGCAGACGATATCCCGAATAAAACTAGGCAGTTTCATGTAAGAGTGCCTGTAACTTAAAAAGTAAGACTCAGAAAAGCCTGAAATCATGTGCTCGAGCTCAAACCTACCTAAGACGACAGCAAAAGAGATTTCAGAATGTTCTGAGTCTTTGTTACTGAGTTATTAGCAATTATATTTTATAAGCGCAACGATATCCAGAATAAAAACACTCAGTTACTTAAAAAGTAATACTCAAAAAAGTCTGAAAGTTGGTGCTCGAGCTCAGGCCTAGCTAAGACGACAGCACAAGAGATTTCAAAATGTTCTGTGTCTTAGTTACTGAGTTATTAGCAATTATATATTATAAGCGCGACGATATCCCGAATAAAAACAGGCAGTTTCATGTAAGAGTGATTGTAACATAAAAAGAAAGATTCAGAAAAGTCTGAACATTGGTGCTCGAGCTCAGACCTACCTAAGACGACAGCACAAAATATTTCAGAATGTTGAGAGTTTTAATTTCTGAGTTATGAGCAATTATATATTATAAGCGCGACGATATCCCGAATAAAAACAGGCAGTTTCATGTAAGAGTGCCTGTAACTTAAAAAGTAAGATTCATTTTATTCAAAATGTCTGAGTATTGGTGTTCGAGCTTAGACCTAGCTAAGACGACAGCACAAGAAATTTCAGAATGTTCTGAATCTAAGTTACCGAGCTAGTATCAATTATATATTATAAGCGCGACTATATCCCGAATAAAAACATGCAGTTCCATGTAAGAGTGCCGGTAACCTAAAAAGTAAGATTCAAAAAAGTCTGAAAGTTGGTGCTTGAGCTCAGGCCTAGCTATAACGACAGCACAAGAGATTTCAGAATATTCTGAATCTTAGTTACTGATTTATTAACAATTATATATTATAAGCGCGACGATATTCCGAATAAGGACAGGCAGTTTCGTGTAAGAGTGCCGGTAACTTGTAAAGTAAGATTCAAAAACGTCCGAAGGTTGGTATTCAAACTCAGACCTAGCTAAGACGACACCACAAGAGATTTCAGAATGTTCTGAGTCTCTGTTACTGAGTTATTAACAATTATATATTATAAGCGCGACGATATCCCGAATAAAAACACTCAGTTTCATGTAAGAGTGCCGGTAACTTAAAAAGTAAGATTCAAAAAAGTCTGAACATTGGTGTTCGAGCTAAGACCTAGCTATGACGACAGCACAAAAAATTTCAAAATGTTCTGAATCTAAGTTACCGAGTTAATATCAATTTTATATTATAAGCGCGACGATATCCGAAAAAAAACACTCAGTTTCATTTAAGAGTGCCGGTAACTTAAAAAGTAAGATTCAGAAAAGTCTGAGTATTAGTGCTCGAGCTCAGACCTACTTAAGACGACAGCACGAGAGATTTCCAAATGTTCTGAGTTTTAGTTACTGAGTTATTAGCAATTATATATTATAAGCGCGACGATATCCCGAATAAAAACAGGCAGTTTCATGTAAGAGTGCCTGTAACTTAAAAAGTAAGATTCGGAAAAGTATGAAAGCATGTGCTCGGGCTTAGACCTACCTAAAACGACAGCACAAGAGATTTCAGAATGTTCTGAGTTTAAGTTACTGAGTTATTAGCAATTATATATTATAAGCGCGACGATATCCCGAATAATAACAGGCAGTTTCATGTAAGAGTGCTTTTACCTTAAAGAGTAAGATTCGAAAACATCCGAAAGTTGGTGTTCGAGCTCAGGCCTAGCTAAGACGAGGGCACAAGAGATTTCAGAATGTTCTCTGTCTTAGTTACTGCGATATTAGCAATTATATATTATAAGCGCGACGATATCCCGAATAAAAACATGCAGTTCCATGTAAGAGTGCCGGTAACTTAAAAAGTAAGCTTCAAAAAAGTCTAAAAGTTGGTGATCGAGCTCAGGCCTAGCTAATACGACAGCACAACAGATTTCACAATGTTCTGAGCCTTATTTACTGAGTTATTAGCAATTATATATTATAAGCGCGACGATATCCCGATAAAAGCAGGCAGTTTCATGTAAGAGTGATTGTAACTTAAAAAGTAAGATTCAGAAAAGCCTGAAAGCTTGTGTTTGAGTTCAGACCTACCTAAGACGATAGCACAAGAGATTTTAGAATGTTAGATAACTTAAAAAGTAAGACTCAAAAAAGTCTGAACATTGGTGTTCGAGCTCATACCTAGCTAAGACGACAGCACAAGAAATTTCAGAATGTTCTAATCTAAGTTACAGACTTAATATCAATTATATATTATAAGCGCGACCATATCCCGAATAAAAACATGCAGTTCCATGTAAGAGTGCCGGTAACTTAAAAAGTAAGATCCAAAAAAGTCCGAAAGTTGGTGCTCGAGCTCAGGCCTAGCTATAACGACAGCACAAGAGATTTCAGAATGATCTGGGTTTAAGTTACCGAGTTATTAGCAATTATATATTATAAGCGCGACGATATCCCGAATAAAAACAGGAAGTTTCATGTAAGAGTGCCTTTAACTTAAAAAGTAAGATTCGAAAACATCCGAAAGTTGGTGTTCGAGCTCAGACCTAGCTAAGACGAGGGCGCAAGGGATTTCAGAATGTTCTCAGTCTTAGTTACTGTGTTATTAGCAATTATATATTATAAGCGCGACGATATCCCGAATAAAAACACTCAGTTTCATTTAAGAGTGCCGGTAACTTAAAAAGTAAGATTCAGAAATGTCTGAACATTGGTGCTTGGAAGCTTGGTGCTTCATGTAAGAGTGCCTGTTACTTAAAAAGGAAGATTCGAAAACATCCGAAAGTTTGTGTTCGAGCTCAGACCTAGCTAAGATGAGAGCACAAGAGATTTCAGAATGTTCTGTCTTAGTTACTGCGTTATTAGCAATTTTATATTATAAGCGCGACGATATCCCGAATAAAAACACTCAGTTTCATTTAAGAGTGCCGGTAACTTAAAAAGTAAGATTCAGAAAAGTCTGGACATTGGTGCTCGAGCTCAGACCTAGCTAAGACGACATCACAAGAGATTTCAGAATATTTTGAATCTTAGTTACTGAATTATAAGCAATTATATATTATAAGCGCGACCATATCCCCAATAAAAAACATGCAGTTCCATGTAAGAGTGCCGGTAACTTAAAAAGTAAGATTCACAAAAGTCTAAAAGTTGGTGATCGAGCTTAGGCCTAGCTAAAACGACAGTACAAGAGATTTCAGGATGTGCTGAGTCTGAGTTATTAGCAATTATATATTATAAGCGCGACGATATCCCGAATAAAAACAGGCAGTTTCATGTAAGAGTGATTGTAACTTAAAAAGTAAGATTCGGAAAAGCCTGAAAGCTTGTGCTCCAGCTTAGACCCACCTAAGAAGACAGCACAAGACATGTTAGAATGTTCTGAATTTAAGTTACTGAGTTATTAGTAATTATATATTATAAGCGCGACGATATCCCGAATAAAAACACTCAGTTTCATTTAAGAGTGCCGGTAACTTAAAAAGTAAGATTCAGAAAAGTCTGAACATTGGTGCTTGGAAGCTTGGTGCTTCATGTAAGAGTGCCTGTTACTTAAAAAGGAAGATTCGAAAACATCCGAAAGTTTGTGTTCGAGCTCAGACCTAGCTAAGATGAGAGCACAAGAGATTTCAGAATGTTCTGTCTTAGTTACTGCGTTATTAGCAATTTTATATTATAAGCGCGACGATATCCCGAATAAAAACACACAGTTTCATTTAAGAGTGCCGGTAACTTAAAAAGTAAGATTCAGAAAAGTCTGGATATTGGTGCTCGAGCTCAGACCTAGCTAAGACGACAGCACAAGAGATTTCAGAGTGTTCTGAGTCTTAGTTACTGAGTTATTAGCAATTATATATTATAAGCGCGACGATATCCCGAATAAAAACAGGCAGTTTCATGTAAGAGTGATTGTAACTTAAAAAGTAAGATTCGGAAAAGCCTGAAAGCTTGTGCTCCAGCTTAGACCCACCTAAGAAGACAGCACAAGACATGTTAGAATGTTCTGAATTTAAGTTACTGAGTTATTAGTAATTATATATTATAAGCGCGACGATATCCCGAATAAAAACAGTCAGTTTCGTGTAAGAGTGCCTGTAACTTCAAAAGTAAGATTCAAAAACGTCCTAAAGTTGATTTTCGAGATCACACCTAGCTAAGACGAGGGCACAAGAGATTTCAGAATGTTCTGAGTCTTAGTTACTGCATTATTAGCAATTGTATATTATAAGCGCGACGATATCCCGAATAAAAACACTCAGTTTAAATTAAGAGTGCCGGTAACTTAAACAGTAAGATTCAAAAAAGTCTGAAAGTTGGTGCTCGAGCTCAGACCTACATATCCCGAATAAAAACACTCAGTTTCATTTAAGAGTGTCGGTAACTTAAAAAGTAAGATTCAAAAAAGTCTGAAAGTTGGTGATCGAGCTCACGCCTAGCTAAGACGACAGCGCCAAGAGATTTCAGAGTGTTCTGAGTCTTAGTTACTGAGTTATTAGCAATTATATATTATAAGCGCGACGATGTCCCGAATAAAAACACTCAGTTTCATATAAGAGTGCCGGTAACTTAAAAAGTAAGATTTAGAAAAGTATGAACATTGGTGCTCGAGTTCAGCCCTAGCTAAGACGACAGCACAAGATATTTCAGAATATTCTGAATCTTTGTTACTGAGTTATAAGCAATTATATATTATAAGCGCGACGATATCCCGAATAAAAACATGCAGTTCCATGTAAGAGTGCCGGTAACATAAAAAGTAAGATTCAAAAAAGTCTGGAAGTCGGTGATCGAGCTCAGGCCTAGCTAAGACGACAGTACAAGAGATTTCAGAGTGTTCTGAGTCTTAGTTTTTGAGTTATTAGCAATTATATATTATAAGTGCGACGATATCCCGAATAAAAACATTCAGTTTCATGTAAGAGTGCCGGGAACTTAAAAAGTTAGACTCAAAAAAGTCTGAACATTGTTGTTCGAGCTCAGACCTAGCTAAGACGAGAGCGCAAGAGATTTCAGAATGTTCTGAGCCTTTGTTACGGAGTTATTACCAATTATATATTATAAGCAGACGATATCCCGAATAAAACTAGGCAGTTTCATGTAAGAGTGCCTGTAACTTAAAAAGTAAGACTCAGAAAAGCCTGAAATCATGTGCTCGAGCTCAAACCTACCTAAGACGACAGCAAAAGAGATTTCAGAATGTTCTGAGTCTTTGTTACTGAGTTATTAGCAATTATATTTTATGAGCGCAACGATATCCAGAATAAAAACACTCAGTTACTTAAAAAGTAATACTCAAAAAAGTCTGAAAGTTGGTGCTCGAGCTCAGGCCTAGCTAAGACGACAGCACAAGAGATTTCAAAATGTTCTGTGTCTTAGTTACTGAGTTATTAGCAATTATATATTATAAGCGCGACGATATCCCGAATAAAAACAGGCAGTTTCATGTAAGAGTGATTGTAACATAAAAAGAAAGATTCAGAAAAGTCTGAACATTGGTGCTCGAGCTCAGACCTACCTAAGACGACAGCACAAAATATTTCAGAATGTTGAGAGTTTTAATTTCTGAGTTATGAGCAATTATATATTATAAGCGCGACGATATCCCGAATAAAAACAGGCAGTTTCATGTAAGAGTGCCTGTAACTTAAAAAGTAAGATTCATTTTATTCAAAATGTCTGAGTATTGGTGTTCGAGCTTAGACCTAGCTAAGACGACAGCACAAGAAATTTCAGAATGTTCTGAATCTAAGTTACCGAGCTAGTATCAATTATATATTATAAGCGCGACTATATCCCGAATAAAAACATGCAGTTCCATGTAAGAGTGCCGGTAACCTAAAAAGTAAGATTCAAAAAAGTCTGAAAGTTGGTGCTTGAGCTCAGGCCTAGCTATAACGACAGCACAAGAGATTTCAGAATATTCTGAATCTTAGTTACTGATTTATTAACAATTATATATTATAAGCGCGACGATATTCCGAATAAGGACAGGCAGTTTCGTGTAAGAGTGCCGGTAACTTGTAAAGTAAGATTCAAAAACGTCCGAAGGTTGGTATTCAAACTCAGACCTAGCTAAGACGACACCACAAGAGATTTCAGAATGTTCTGAGTCTCTGTTACTGAGTTATTAACAATTATATATTATAAGCGCGACGATATCCCGAATAAAAACACTCAGTTTCATGTAAGAGTGCCGGTAACTTAAAAAGTAAGATTCAAAAAAGTCTGAACATTGGTGTTCGAGCTAAGACCTAGCTATGACGACAGCACAAAAAATTTCAAAATGTTCTGAATCTAAGTTACCGAGTTAATATCAATTTTATATTATAAGCGCGACGATATCCGAAAAAAAACACTCAGTTTCATTTAAGAGTGCCGGTAACTTAAAAAGTAAGATTCAGAAAAGTCTGAGTATTAGTGCTCGAGCTCAGACCTACTTAAGACGACAGCACGAGAGATTTCCAAATGTTCTGAGTTTTAGTTACTGAGTTATTAGCAATTATATATTATAAGCGCGACGATATCCCGAATAAAAACAGGCAGTTTCATGTAAGAGTGCCTGTAACTTAAAAAGTAAGATTCGGAAAAGTATGAAAGCATGTGCTCGGGCTTAGACCTACCTAAAACGACAGCACAAGAGATTTCAGAATGTTCTGAGTTTAAGTTACTGAGTTATTAGCAATTATATATTATAAGCGCGACGATATCCCGAATAATAACAGGCAGTTTCATGTAAGAGTGCTTTTACCTTAAAGAGTAAGATTCGAAAACATCCGAAAGTTGGTGTTCGAGCTCAGGCCTAGCTAAGACGAGGGCACAAGAGATTTCAGAATGTTCTCTGTCTTAGTTACTGCGATATTAGCAATTATATATTATAAGCGCGACGATATAACGAATAAAAGCACTCAGTTTCATTTAAGAGTGAAGGTAACTTAAAAAGTAAGATTCAGAAAAGTCTGAACATTGGTGCTCGAGCTCAGACCTAGCTAAGACGATATCACAAGAGATTTCAGAATATTTTGAATCTTAGTTACTGAATTATAAGCAATTATATGTTATAAGCGCGACGATATCCCGAATAAAAACATGCAGTTCCATGTAAGAGTGCCGGTAACTTAAAAAGTAAGCTTCAAAAAAGTCTAAAAGTTGGTGATCGAGCTCAGGCCTAGCTAATACGACAGCACAACAGATTTCACAATGTTCTGAGCCTTATTTACTGAGTTATTAGCAATTATATATTATAAGCGCGACGATATCCCGATAAAAGCAGGCAGTTTCATGTAAGAGTGATTGTAACTTAAAAAGTAAGATTCAGAAAAGCCTGAAAGCTTGTGTTTGAGTTCAGACCTACCTAAGACGATAGCACAAGAGATTTTAGAATGTTAGATAACTTAAAAAGTAAGACTCAAAAAAGTCTGAACATTGGTGTTCGAGCTCATACCTAGCTAAGACGACAGCACAAGAAATTTCAGAATGTTCTAATCTAAGTTACAGACTTAATATCAATTATATATTATAAGCGCGACCATATCCCGAATAAAAACATGCAGTTCCATGTAAGAGTGCCGGTAACTTAAAAAGTAAGATCCAAAAAAGTCCGAAAGTTGGTGCTCGAGCTCAGGCCTAGCTATAACGACAGCACAAGAGATTTCAGAATGATCTGGGTTTAAGTTACCGAGTTATTAGCAATTATATATTATAAGCGCGACGATATCCCGAATAAAAACAGGAAGTTTCATGTAAGAGTGCCTTTAACTTAAAAAGTAAGATTCGAAAACATCCGAAAGTTGGTGTTCGAGCTCAGACCTAGCTAAGACGAGGGCGCAAGGGATTTCAGAATGTTCTCAGTCTTAGTTACTGTGTTATTAGCAATTATATATTATAAGCGCGACGATATCCCGAATAAAAACACTCAGTTTCATTTAAGAGTGCCGGTAACTTAAAAAGTAAGATTCAGAAATGTCTGAACATTGGTGCTTGGAAGCTTGGTGCTTCATGTAAGAGTGCCTGTTACTTAAAAAGGAAGATTCGAAAACATCCGAAAGTTTGTGTTCGAGCTCAGACCTAGCTAAGATGAGAGCACAAGAGATTTCAGAATGTTCTGTCTTAGTTACTGCGTTATTAGCAATTTTATATTATAAGCGCGACGATATCCCGAATAAAAACACTCAGTTTCATTTAAGAGTGCCGGTAACTTAAAAAGTAAGATTCAGAAAAGTCTGGACATTGGTGCTCGAGCTCAGACCTAGCTAAGACGACATCACAAGAGATTTCAGAATATTTTGAATCTTAGTTACTGAATTATAAGCAATTATATATTATAAGCGCGACCATATCCCCAATAAAAAACATGCAGTTCCATGTAAGAGTGCCGGTAACTTAAAAAGTAAGATTCACAAAAGTCTAAAAGTTGGTGATCGAGCTTAGGCCTAGCTAAAACGACAGTACAAGAGATTTCAGGATGTGCTGAGTCTGAGTTATTAGCAATTATATATTATAAGCGCGACGATATCCCGAATAAAAACAGGCAGTTTCATGTAAGAGTGATTGTAACTTAAAAAGTAAGATTCGGAAAAGCCTGAAAGCTTGTGCTCCAGCTTAGACCCACCTAAGAAGACAGCACAAGACATGTTAGAATGTTCTGAATTTAAGTTACTGAGTTATTAGTAATTATATATTATAAGCGCGACGATATCCCGAATAAAAACACTCAGTTTCATTTAAGAGTGCCGGTAACTTAAAAAGTAAGATTCAGAAAAGTCTGAACATTGGTGCTTGGAAGCTTGGTGCTTCATGTAAGAGTGCCTGTTACTTAAAAAGGAAGATTCGAAAACATCCGAAAGTTTGTGTTCGAGCTCAGACCTAGCTAAGATGAGAGCACAAGAGATTTCAGAATGTTCTGTCTTAGTTACTGCGTTATTAGCAATTTTATATTATAAGCGCGACGATATCCCGAATAAAAACACACAGTTTCATTTAAGAGTGCCGGTAACTTAAAAAGTAAGATTCAGAAAAGTCTGGATATTGGTGCTCGAGCTCAGACCTAGCTAAGACGACAGCACAAGAGATTTCAGAGTGTTCTGAGTCTTAGTTACTGAGTTATTAGCAATTATATATTATAAGCGCGACGATGTCCCGAATAAAAACACTCAGTTTCATTTAAGAGTGCCGGTAACTTAAAAAGTAAGATTCAGAAAAGTCTGGACATTGGTGCTCGAGCTCAGACCTAGCTAAGACGACATCACAAGAGATTTCAGAATATTTTGAATCTTAGTTACTGAATTATAAGCAATTATATATTATAAGCGCGACCATATCCCCAATAAAAAACATGCAGTTCCATGTAAGAGTGCCGGTAACTTAAAAAGTAAGATTCACAAAAGTCTAAGAGTTGCTGATCGAGCTTAGGCCTAGCTAAAACGACAGTACAAGAGATTTCAGGATGTGCTGAGTCTGAGTTACTGAGTTATTAGCAATTATATATTATAAGCGCGACGATATCCCGAATAAAAACAGGCAGTTTCATGTAAGAGTGCCTTTAACTTAAAAAGTAAGATTCGAAAACATCCGAAAGTTGGTGTTCGAGCTCAGACCTAGCTAAGACGAGGGCGCAAGGGATTTCAGAATGTTCTCAGTCTTAGTTACTGTGTTATTAGCAATTATATATTATAAGCGCGACGATATCCCGAATAAAAACACTCAGTTTCATTTAAGAGTGCCGGTAACTTAAAAAGTAAGATTCAGAAAAGTCTGAACATTGGTGCTTGGAAGCTTGGTGCTTCATGTAAGAGTGCCTGTTACTTAAAAAGGAAGATTCGAAAACATCCGAAAGTTTGTGTTCGAGCTCAGACCTAGCTAAGATGAGAGCACAAGAGATTTCAGAATGTTCTGTCTTAGTTACTGCGTTATTAGCAATTTTATATTATAAGCGCGACGATATCCCGAATAAAAACACTCAGTTTCATTTAAGAGTGCCGGTAACTTAAAAAGTAAGATTCAGAAAAGTCTGGATATTGGTGCTGGAGCTCAGACCTAGCTAAGACGACAGCACAAGAGATTTCAGAGTGTTCTGAGTCTTAGTTACTGAGTTATTAGCAATTATATATTATAAGCGCGACGATGTCCCGAATAAAAACACTCAGTTTCATATAAGAGTGCCGGTGACTTAAAAAGTAAGATTCAGAAAAGTCTGAACATTGATGCTCGAGTTCAGCCCTAGCTAAGACGACAGCACAAGATATTTCAGAATATTCTGAATCTTTGTTACTGAGTTATAAGCAATTATATATTATAAGCGCGACGATATCCCGAATAAAAACATGCAGTTCAATGTAAGAGTGCCGGTAACATAAAAAGTAAGTTTCAAAAAAGTCTGAAAGTCGGTGATCGAACTCAGGCCTAGCTAAGACGACAGTACAAGAGATTTCAGAGTGTTCTGAGTCTTAGTTACTGAGTTATTAGCAATTATATATTATAAGCGCGACGATATCCCGAATAAAAACATTCAGTTTCATGTAAGAGTGCCGGTAACTTAAAAAGTAAGCCTCAAAAAAGTCTGAACATTGTTGCTCGAGCTCAGACCTAGCTAAGACGAGAGCGCAAGAGATTTCAAAATGTTCTGAGCCTTTGTTACGGAGTTATTACCGATTATATATTATAAGCAGACGATATCCCGAATAAAACTAGGCAGTTTCATGTAAGAGTGCCTGTAACTTAAAAAGTAAGACTCAGAAAAGCCTGAAATCATGTGCTCGAGCTCAGACCTACCTAAGACGACAGCAAAAAAGATTTCAGAATGTTCTGAGTCTTTGTTACTGAGTTATTAGCAATTATATTTTATAAGCGCAACGATATCCAGAATAAAAACACTCAGTTTCATGTAAGAGTGCCGGTTACTTAAAAAGTAATATTCAAAAAAGTCTGAAAGTTGGTGCTCGAGCTCAGGCCTAGCTAAGACGACAGCACAAGAGATTTCAAAATGTCCTGAGTCTTAGTTACTGAGTTATTAGCAATTATATATTATAAGCGCGACGATATCCCGAATAAAAACAGGCAGTTTCATGTAAGAGTGATTGTAACATAAAAAGAAAGATTCAGAAAAGTCTGAACATTGGTGCTCGAGCTCAGACCTACCTAAGACGACAGCACAAAATATTTCAGAATGTTGAGAGTTTTAGTTACTGAGTTATGAGCAATTATATATTATAAGCGCGACGATATCCCGAATAAAAACAGGCAGTTTCATGTAAGGGTGCCTGTAACTTAAAAAGTAAGATTCATTTTATTCAAAATGTCTGAGTATTGGTGTTCGAGCTTAGACCTAGCTAAGACGACAGCACAAGAAATTTCAGAATGTTCTGAATCTAAGTTACCGAGCTAGTATCAATTATATATTATAAGCGCGACTATATCCCGAATAAAAACATGCAGTTCCATGTAAGAGTGCCGGTAACCTAAAAAGTAAGATTCAAAAAAGTCTGAAAGTTGGTGCTTGAGCTCAGGCCTAGCTATAACGACAGTACAAGAGATTTCAGAATATTCTGAATCTTAGTTACTGATTTATTAACAATTATATATTATAAGCGCGACGATATTCCGAATAAGGACAGGCAGTTTTGTGTAAGAGTGCCGGTAACTTGTAAAGAAAGATTCAAAAACGTCCGAAGGTTGGTATTCAAACTCAGACCTAGCTAAGACGACACCACAAGAGATTTCAGAATGTTCTGAGTCTCTGTTACTAAGTTATTAGCAATTATATATTATAAGCGCGACGATATCCCGAATAAAAACACTCAGTTTCATGTAAGAGTGCCGGTAACTTAAAAAGTAAGATTCAAAAAAGTCTGAACATTGGTGTTCGAGCTAAGACCTAGCTAAGACGACAGCACAAAAAATTTCAAAATGTTCTGAATCTAAGTTACCGCGTTAATATCAATTATATATTATAAGCGCGACCATATTCCGAATAAAAACATGCATTTCCATGTAAGAGTGCCTGTAACTTAAAAAGTAAGATTCGGAAAAGTCTGAAAGCATGTGCTCGAGCTCAGACCTAACTAAGATGACAGCACAAGAGATTTCAGAATGTTCTGAGTTTAAGTTACTGAGTTATTAGCAATTATATATTATAAGTGCGAAGATATCCCGAATAAAAACAGGCAGTTTCATGTGAGAGTGCCTGTAACTTAAAAAAGTAAGATCCAAAAAAGTCTGAAAGTTGGTGCTCGAGCTCACGCCTACCTAAAACGACAACACAAGAGATTTCAGAATGTTCTGGGTTTTAGTTACGGAGTTATTAGCAATTATATATTATAAGCGCGACGATATCCCGAATAAAAATAGGCAGTTTCATGTAAGAGTGCGTGTTACTTAAAAAGGAAGATTCGAAAACATCCGAAAGTTGGTGTTCGAGCTCAGACCTAGCTAAGATGAGAGCACAAGAGATTTCAGAATGTTCTGTCTTAGTTACTGCGTTATTAGCAATTTTATATTATAAGCGCGACGATATCCCGAAGAAAAACACTCAGTTTCATTTAAGAGTGCCGGTAACTTAAAAAGTAAGATTCAGAAAAGTCTGGACATTGGTGCTCGAGCTCAGACCTAGCTAAGACGACATCACAAGAGATTTCAGAATATTTTGAATCTTAGTTACTGAATTATAAGCAATTATATATTATAAGCGCGACGATATCCCGAATAAAAAACATGCAGTTCCATGTAAGAGTGCCGGTAACATAAAAAGTAGGATTCAAAAAAGTCTGAAAGTCGGTGATCGAGCTCAGGCCTAGCTAAGACGACAGTACAAGAGATTTCAGAGTGTTCTGAGTCTTAGTTACTGAGTTATTAGCAATAATATATTATAAGCGCGACGATATCCCGAATAAAAACATTCAGTTTCATGTAAGAGTGCCGGTAACTTAAAAAGTAAGACTCACAAAAGTCTGAACATTGTTGTTCGAGCTCAGACCTAGCTAAGACGAGAGCGCAAGAGATTTCAGAATGTTCTGAGCCTTTGTTACGGAGTTATTACCAATTATATATTATAAGCAGACGATATCCCGAATAAAACTAGGCAGTTTCATGTAAGAGTGCCGGTAACTTAAAAAGTAAGATTCAAAAAAGTCTGAACATTGGTGTTCGAGCTAAGACCTAGCTAAGACGACAGCACAAGACATTTCAGAATGTTCTGGATCTAAGTTAATGAGTTAATATCAATTATATATCATAAGCGCGACCATATCCCGAATAAAAACATGCAGTTCCATGTAAGAGTGCCGGTAACTTAAAAAGTAATATTCAAAAAAGTCTGAAAGTTGGTGCTCGAGCTCAGACCTAGCTAAGACGACAGGACAAGAGATTTCAGAATGTTCTGAGTCTTTGTTACTGAGTAATTAGCAATTATATTTTACAAGCGCAACGATATCCAGAATAAAAACACTCAGTTTCATGTAAGAGTGCCGGTAACTTAAAAAGTAAGACTCAAAAAAGTCTGAACATTGTTGTTCGAGCTCAGACCTAGCTAAGACGAGAGCGCAAGAGATTACAGAATGTTCTGAGCCTTTGTTACGGAGTTATTACCAATTATATATTATAAGCAGACGATATCCCGAATAAAACTAGGCAGTTTCATGTAAGAGTGCCTGTAACTTAAAAAGTAAGACTCATAAAAGCCTGAAATCATGTGCTCGAGCTCAGACCTACCTAAGACGACAGCAAAAGAGATTTCTGAATGTTGAGAGTTTTAGTTACTGAGTTATTAGCAATTATATATAATGAGCGCGACGATATCCCGAATAATAACAGGCAGTTTCATGTAAGAGTGTCTGTAACTTAAAAAGTAAGATTCAAAAATGTCCGAAGGTTTGTGTTTGAGCTCAGACCTAGCCAAGACGACAGGACAAGAGATTTCAGAACGTTTCAGACGATATCCCGAATAAAACTAGGCAGTTTCATATAAGAGTGCCTGTAACTTAAAAAGTAAGATTCGAAAACATCCGAAAGTTGGTGTTCGAGCTCAGACCTAGCTAAGACGAGGGCGCAAGAGATTTCAGAATGTTCTCAGTCTTAGTTACTGTGTTATTAGCAATTATATATTATAAGCGCGACGATATCCCGAATAAAAACACTCAGTTTCATATAAGAGTGCCGGTAACTTAAAAAGTAAGACTCCGAAAAGTCTGAACATTGGTGCTCCAGCTTAGACCTACTTAAGACGACAGCACGAGAGATTTCACATTGTTCTGAGTTTTAGTTACGGAGTTATTAGCAATTATATATTATAAGCGCGACGATATCCCGAATAAAAATAGGCAGTTTCATGTAAGAGTGCGTGTTACTTAAAAAGGAAGATTCGAAAACATCCGAAAGTTGGTGTTCGAGCTCAGACCTAGATAAGATGAGAGCACAAGAGATTTCAGAATGTTCTGTCTTAGTTACTGCGTTATTAGCAATTTTATATTATAAGCGCGACGATATCCCGAAGAAAAACACTCAGTTTCATTTAAGAGTGCCGGTAACTTAAAAAGTAAGATTCAGAAAAGTCTGGACATTGGTGCTCGAGCTCAGACCTAGCTAAGACGACATCACAAGAGATTTCAGAATATTTTGAATCTTAATTACTGAATTATAAGCAATTATATATTATAAGCGCGACGATATCCCGAATAAAAAACATGCAGTTCCATGTAAGAGTGCCGGTAACATAAAAAGTAGGATTCAAAAAAGTCTGAAAGTCGGTGATCGAGCTCAGGCCTAGCTAAGACGACAGTACAAGAGATTTCAGAGTGTTCTGAGTCTTAGTTACTGAGTTATTAGCAATTATATATTATAAGCGCGACGATATCCCGAATAAAAACATTCAGTTTCATGTAAGAGTGCCGGTAACTTAAAAAGTAAGACTCACAAAAGTCTGAACATTGTTGTTCGAGCTCAGACCTAGCTAAGACGAGAGCGCAAGAGATTTCAGAATGTTCTGAGCCTTTGTTACGGAGTTATTACTAATTATATATTCTAAGCAGACGATATCCCGAATAAAACTAGGCAGTTTCATGTAAGAGTGCCGGTAACTTAAAAAGTAAGATTCAAAAAAGTCTGAACATTGGTGTTCGAGCTAAGACCTAGCTAAGACGACAGCACAAGACATTTCAGAATGTTCTGGATCTAAGTTAACGAGTTAATATCAATTATATATCATAAGCGCGACCATATCCCGAATAAAAACATGCAGTTCCATGTAAGAGTGCCGGTAACTTAAAAAGTAATATTCAAAAAAGTCTGAAAGTTGGTGCTCGAGCTCAGACCTAGCTTAGACGACAGGACAAGAGATTTCAGAATGTTCTGAGTCTTTGTTACTGAGTAATTAGCAATTATATTTTACAAGCGCAACGATATCCAGAATAAAAACACTCAGTTTCATGTAAGAGTGCCGGTAACTTAAAAAGTAAGACTCAAAAAAGTCTGAACATTGTTGTTCGAGCTCAGACCTAGCTAAGACGAGAGCGCAAGAGATTTCAGAATGTTCTGTGCCTTTGTTACGGAGTTATTACCAATTATATATTATAAGCAGACGATATCCCGAATAAAACTAGGCAGTTTCATGTAAGAGTGCCTGTAACTTAAAAAGTAAGACTCATAAAAGCCTGAAATCATGTGCTCGAGCTCAGACCTACCTAAGACGACAGCAAAAGAGATTTCTGAATGTTGAGAGTTTTAGTTACTGAGTTATTAGCAATTATATATAATGAGCGCGACGATATCCCGAATAATAACAGGCAGTTTCATGTAAGAGTGTCTGTAACTTAAAAAGTAAGATTCAAAAATGTCCGAAGGTTTGTGTTTGAGCTCAGACCTAGCCAAGACGACAGGACAAGAGATTTCAGAACGTTTCAGACGATATCCCGAATAAAACTAGGCAGTTTCATATAAGAGTGCCTGTAACTTAAAAAGTAAGACTCATAAAAGCCTGAAATCATGTGCTCGAGCTCAGACCTAGCTAAGACGACAGGACAAGAGATTTCAGAATGTTCTGAGTCTTTGTTACTGAGTAATTAGCAATTATTTTTTACAAGCGCAACGATATCCAGAATAAAAACACTCAGTTTCATGTAAGAGTGCCGGTAACTTAAAAAGTTATATTCAAAAAAGTCTGAAAGTTGGTGCTCGAGCTCAGGCCTATCTAAGACGACAGCACAAGAGATTTCAAAATGTTCTGAGCCTTTGTTACGGAGTTATTACCAATTAAATATTATAAGCAGACGATATCCCGAATAAAACTAAGCAGTTTCATGTAAGAGTGCCTGTAACTTAAAAAGTAAGACTCATAAAAGCCTGAAATCATGTGCTCGAGCTCAGACCTACCTAAGACGACAGCAAAAGAGATTTCTGAATGTTGAGAGTTTTAGTTACTGAGTTATTAGCAATTATATATAATGAGCGCGACGATATCCCGAATAATAACAGGCAGTTTCATGTAAGAGTGTCTGTAACTTAAAAAGTAAGATTCAAAAATGTCCGAAGGTTTGTGTTTGAGCTCTGACCTAGCCAAGACGACAGGACAAGAGATTTCAGAACGTTTCAGACGATATCCCGAATAAAACTAGGCAGTTTCATATAAGAGTGCCTGTAACTTAAAAAGTAAGACTCATAAAAGCCTGAAATCATGTGCTCGAGCTCAGACCTAGCTAAGACGACAGGACAAGAGATTTCAGAATGTTCTGAGTCTTTGTTACTGAGTAATTAGCAATTATATTTTACAAGCGCGACGATATCCCGAATAAAAACACTCAGTTTCATATAAGAGTGCCGGTAACTTAAAAAGTAAGACTCAGAAAAGTCTGAACATTGGTGCTCCAGCTTAGACCTACTTAAGACGACAGCACGAGAGATTTCACATTGTTCTGAGTTTCAGTTACGGAGTTATTAGCAATTATATATTATAAGCGCGACGATATCCCGAATAAAAACAGGCAGTTTCATGTAAGAGTGATTGTAACATAAAAAGAAAGATTCAGAAAAGTCTGAACATTGGTGCTCGAGCTCAGACCTACCTAAGACGACAACACAAAAGATTTCAGAATGTTGAGAGTTTTAGTTACTGAGTTATGAGCAATTATATATTATAAGCGCGACGATATCCCGAATAAAAACAGGCAGTTTCATGTAAGAGTGCCTGTAACTTAAAAAGTAAGATTCAAAATGTCTGAGTATTGGTGTTCGAACTTAGACCTAGCTAAGACCACAGCACAAGAAATTTCAGAATGTTCTGAATCTAAGTTACCGAGCTAGTATCTATTATATATTATAAGCGCGACCATATCCCGAATAAAAACATGCAGTTCCATGTAAGAGTGCCGGTAACCTAAAAAGTAAGATTCAAAAAAGTCTTAAAGTTGGTGCTTGAGCTCAGGCCTAGCTATATCGACAGCACAAGAGATTTCAGAATATTCTGAATCTTAGTTACTGATTTATTAACAATTATATATTATAAGCGCGGCGATATCCCGAATAAAGACAGGCAGTTTCGTGTAAGAGTGCCTGTAACTTGTAAAGTAAGATTCAAAAACGTCCGAAGGTTGGTACTCAAACTCAGACCTAGCTAAGACGACACCACAAGAGATTTCAGAATGTTCTGAGTCTCTGTTACTGAGTTATTAGCAATTATATATTATAAGCGCGACGATATCCCGAATAAAAAAACCCAGTTTCATGTAAGAGTGCCGGTAACTTAAAAAGTAAGATTCAAAAAAGTCTGAACATTGGTGTTCGAGCTAAGACCTAGCTAAGACGACAGCACAAAAAATTTCAAAATGTTCTGAATCTATGTTACCGAGTTAATGTCAATTATATATTATAAGCGCGACCATATTCCGAATAAAAACATGCAGTTCCATGTAAGAGTGCCTGTAACTTAAAAAGTAAGACTCAAAAAAGTCTGAACATTGGTGATCGAGCTCAGACCTATCTATGACGACAGTACAAGAGATTTCAGGGTGTTCTGAGTGTTAGTTACTGAGTTATTAGCAATTATATATTATAAGCGCGACGATATCCCGAATAAAAACATTCAGTTTCATGTAAGAGTGCCGGTAACTTAAAAAGTAAGACTCAAAAAAGTCTTAACATTGTTGTTCGAGCTCAGACCTAGCTAAGACGAGAGCGCAAGAGATTTCAGAATGTTCTGAGCCTTTGTTACGGAGTTATTACCAATTATATATTATAAGCAGACGATATCCCGAATAAAACTAGGCAGTTTCATGTAAGAGTGCCGGTAACTTAAAAAGTAAGATTCAAAAAAGTCTGAACATTGGTGTTCGAGCTAAGACCTAGCTAAGACGACAGCACAAGAAATTTCAGAATGTTCTGGATCTAAGTTAACGAGTTAGTATCAATTATATATCATAAGCGCGACCATATCCCGAATAAAAACATGCAGTTCCATGTAAGAGTGCCGGTAACTTAAAAAGTAATATTCAAAAAAGTCTGAAAGTTGGTGCTCGAGCTCAGACCTAGCTAAGACGACAGGACAAGAGATTTCAGAATGTTCTGAGTCTTTGTTACTGAGTAATTAGCAATTATATTTTACAAGCGCAACGATATCCAGAATAAAAACACTCAGTTTCATGTAAGAGTGCCGGTAACTTCAAAAGTAAGACTCAAAAAAGTCTGAACATTGTTGTTCGAGCTCAGACCTACCTAAGGCGACAGCAAAAGAGATTTCAAAATGTTGAGAGTTTTAGTTACTGAGTTATTAGCAATTATATATTATGAGCGCGACGATATCCCGAATAATAACAGGCAGTTTCATGTAAGAGTGCCTGTAACTTAAAAAGTAAGATTCAAAAATGTCCGAAGGTTTGTGTTTGAGCTCAGACCTAGCTAAGACGACAGGACAAGAGATTTCAGAATGTTCTGAGTCTTTGTTACTGAATAATTAGCAATTATATTTTACAAGCGCAACGATATCCAGAATAAAAACACTCAGTTTCATGTAAGAGTGCCGGTAACTTAAAAAGTTATATTCAAAAAAGTCTGAAAGTTGGTGCTCGAGCTCAGGCCTATCTAAGACGACAGCACAAGAGATTTCAAAATGTTCTGAGCCTTTGTTACGAAGTTATTAACAATTATATATTATAAGCAGACGATATCCCGAATAAAACTAGACAGTTTCATGTAAGAGTGCCTGTAACTTAAAAAGTAAGACTCATAAAAGCCTGAAATCATGTGCTCGAGCTCAGACCTACCTAAGACGACAGCAAAAGAGATTTCTGAATGTTGAGAGTTTTAGTTACTGAGTTATTAGCAATTATATATAATGAGCGCGACGATATCCCCAATAATAACAGGCAGTTTCATGTAAGAGTGTCTGTAACTTAAAAAGTAAGATTCAAAAATGTCCGAAGGTTTGTGTTTGAGCTCAGACCTAGCCAAGACGACAGGACAAGAGATTTCAGAACGTTTCAGACGATATCCCGAATAAAACTAGGCAGTTTCATATAAGAGTGCCTGTAACTTAAAAAGTAAGACTCATAAAAGCCTGAAATCATGTGCTCGAGCTCAGACCTAGCTAAGACGACAGGACAAGAGATTTCAGAATGTTCTGAGTCTTTGTTACTGAGTAATTTGCAATTATATTTTACAAGCGCGACGATATCCCGAATAAAAACACTCAGTTTCATATAAGAGTGCCGGTAACTTAAAAAGTAAGACTCAGAAAAGTCTGAACATTGGTGCTCTAGCTTAGACCTACTTAAGACGACAGCACGAGAGATTTCACATTGTTCTGAGTTTTAGTTACGGAGTTATTAGCAATTATATATTATAAGCGCGACGATATCCCGAATAAAAACAGGCAGTTTCATGTAAGAGTGATTGTAACATAAAAAGAAAGATTCAGAAAAGTCTGAACATTGGTGCTCGAGCTCAGACCTACCTAAGACGACAACACAAAAGATTTCAGAATGTTGAGAGTTTTAGTTACTGAGTTATGAGCAATTATATATTATAAGCGCGACGATATCCCGAATAAAAACAGGCAGTTTCATGTAAGAGTGCTTGTAACTTAAAAAGTAAGATTCAAAATGTCTGAGTATTGGTGTTCGAGCTTAGACCTAGCTAAGACCACAGCACAAGAAATTTCAGAATGTTCTGAATCTAAGTTACCGAGCTAGTATCTATTATATATTATAAGCGCGACCATATCCCGAATAAAAACATGCAGTTCCATGTAAGAGTGCCGGTAACCTAAAAAGTAAGATTCAAAAAAGTCTTAAAGTTGGTGCTTGAGCTCAGGCCTAGCTGTATCGACAGCACAAGAGATTTCAGAATATTCTGAATCTTAGTTACTGATTTATTAACAATTATATATTATAAGCGCGACGATATCCCGAATAAAGACAGGCAGTTTCGTGTAAGAGTGCCTGTAACTTGTAAAGTAAGATTCAAAAACGTCCGAAGGTTGGTACTCAAACTCAGACCTAGATAAGACGACACCACAAGAGATTTCAGAATGTTCTGAGTCTCTGTTACTGAGTTATTAGCAATTATATATTAGAAGCGCGACGATATCCCGAATAAAAACACTCAGTTTCATGTAAGAGTGCCGGTAACTTAAAAAGTAAGATTCAAAAAAGTCTGAACATTGGTGTTCGAGCTAAGACCTAGCTAAGACGACAGCACAAAAAATTTCAAAATGTTCTGAATCTAAGTTACCGAGTTAATATCAATTATATATTATAAGCGCGACCATATTCCGAATAAAAACATGCAGTTCCATGTAAGAGTGCCTGTAACTTAAAAAGTAAGACTCAAAAAAGTCTGAACATTGGTGATCGAGCTCAGGCCCATCTATGACGACAGTACAAGAGATTTCAGGGTGTTCTGAGTCTTAGTTACTAAGTTATTAGCAATTATATATTATAAGCGCGACGATATCCCGAATAAAAACATTCAGTTTCATGTAAGAGTGCCGGTAACTTAAAAAGTAAGACTCAAAAAAGTCTTAACATTGTTGTTCGAGCTCAGACCTAGCTAAGACGAGAGCGCAAGAGATTTCAGAATGTTCTGAGCCTTTGTTACGGAGTTATTACCAATTATATATTATAAGCAGACGATATCCCGAATAAGACTAGGCAGTTTCATGTAAGAGTGCCTGTAACTTAAAAAGTAAGACTCATAAAAGCCTGAAATCATGTGCCCGAGCTCAGACCTACCTAAGACGACAGCAAAAGAGATTTCAGAATGTTGAGAGTTTTAGTTACTGAGTTATTAGCAATTATATATTATGAGCGCGACGATATCCCGAATAATAGCAGGCAGTTTCATGTAAGAGTGTCTGTAACTTAAAAAGTAAGATTCAAAAATGTCCGAAGGTTTGTGTTTGAGCTCAGACCTAGCCAAGACGACAGGACAAGAGATTTCAGAATGTTCTGAGTCTTTGTTACTGAGTTATTAGCAATTATATTTTATAAGCGCACCGATATCCAGAATAAAAACACTCAGTTTCATGTAAGAGTGCCGGTATCTTAAAAAGTAATATTCAAAAAAGTCTGAAAGTAGGTGCTCGAGCTCAGGCCTAGCTAAGACGACAGCACAAGAGATTTCAAAATGTCCTGAGTCTTAGTTACTGAGTTATTAGCAATTATATATTATAAGCGCGACGATATCCCGAATAAAAACAGGCAGTTTCATGTAAGAGTGATTGTAACATAAAAAGAAAGATTCAGAAAAGTCTGAACATTGGTGCTCGAGCTCAGACCTACCTAAGACGACAGCACAAAAGATTTCAGAATGTTGAGAGTTTTAGTTACTGAGTTATGAGCAATTATATATTATAAGCGCGACGATATCCCGAATAAAAACAGGCAGTTTCATGTAAGAGTGCCTGTACCTTAAAAAGTAAATTTCAAAATGTCTGAGTATTGGTGTTCGAGCTTAGACCTAGCTAAGACCACAGCACAAGAAATTTCAGAATGTTCTGAACCTAAGTTACCGAGTTAATATCAATTATATATTATAAGCGCGACCATATTCCGAATAAAAACATGCAGTTCCGTGTAAGAGTGCCTGTAACTTAAAAAGTAAGATTCAAAATGTCTGAGTATTGGTGTTCGAGCTTAGACCTAGCTAAGACCACAGCACAAGAAATTTCAGAATGTTCTGAATCTAAGTTACCGAGCTAGTATCTATTATATATTATAAGTGCGACCATATCCCGAATAAAAACATGCAGTTCCATGTAAGAGTGCCGGTAACCTAAAAAGTAAGATTCAAAAAAGTCTGAAAGTTGGTGCTTGAGCTCAGGCCTAGCTATGACGACAGCACAAGAGATTTCAGAATATTCTGAATCTTAGTTACTGATTTATTAACAATTATATATTATAAGCGCGACGATATCCCGAATAAAGACAGGCAGTTTCGTGTAAGAGTGCATCTAACTTGTAAAGTAAGATTCAAAAACGTCCGAAGGTTGGTATTCAAACTCAGACCTAGCTAAGACGACACCACAAGAGATTTCAGAATGTTCTGAGTCTCTGTTACTGAGTTATTAGCAATTATATATTATAAGCGCGACGATATCCCGAATAAAAACACTCAGTTTCATGTAAGAGTGCCGGTAACTTAAAAAGTAAGATTCAAAAAAGTCTGAACATTGGTGTTCGAGCTAAGACCTAGCTAAGACGACAGCACAAAAAATTTCAAAATGTTCTGAGTTTAAGCTACTGAGTTATTAGCAATTATATATTATAAGCGCGAAGATATCCCGAATAAAAACAGGCAGTTTCATGTGAGAGTGCCTGTAACTTAAAAAAGTAAGATTCAGAAAAGTCTGAAAGCATGTGCTCGGGCTCAGACCTAACTAAGACGACAGCACAAGAGATTTCAGAATGTTCTGTGTTTCAGTTACTGAGTTATTAGCAATTATATATTATAAGCGCGACGATATCCCGAAAAAAAACAGGCAGTTTCATGTACTAGTGCCTGTAACATAAAAAGTAAGATTCGAAAACGTCCGAAAATTGGTGATCGAGCTCAGACCTAGCTAAGACGAGGGCCAAAGAGATTTCAGAATGTTCTCTGTCTTAGTTACTGCGTTATTATCAATTATATATTATAAGCGCGACGATATCCCGAATAAAAACACTCAGTTTCATTTAAGAGTGCCGGTAACTTAAAAAGTAAGGTTCAGAAAAGTCTGAACATTGGTGCTCGAGCTCAGCCCTAGCTAAGACGACAGCACAAGAGATTTCGGAGTGTTCTGAGTCTTAGTTACTGAGTTATTAGCAATTATATATTATAAGCGCGACGATATCCCGAATAAAAACATTCAGTATCATGTAAGAGTGCCGGTAACTTAAGAAGTAAGGTTCAGAAAAGCCTGAACATTGGTGGTCGAGCTCAGACCTAGCTCAGACGACAGCGCAAGAGATTTCAGAATGTTCTGAGTTTAAGTTACTCAGGTATTAGCAATTATATATTATAAGCGCGACGATATCAGGAATAAAAACAGGCAGTTTCATGTGAGAGTGCCTGTAACTTAAAAAAGTAAGATTCAGAAAAGTCCGAAAGCATGTGCTCGGGCTCAGACCTACCTAAGACGACAGCACAAGAGATTTCAGAATGTTCAGAGATTAAGTTACTCAGGTATTAGCAATTATATATTATAAGCGCGACGATATCCCGAATAAAAACAGGCAGTTTCATGTAAGAGTCGCTGTAACTTAGAAAGTAAGATTCAAAAACATCCGAAGATTTGTGTTTGAGCTCAGACCTAGCTAAGACGACAGCACAAGAGATTTCAGAATGTTCTGGGTCTTTGTTACTGAGTTATTAGCAATTATATATTATAAGCGCGACGATATCCCGAATAAAAACATTCAGTTTCATGTAAGAGTGCCGGTAACTTAAAAAGTAAGACTCAAAAAAGTCTTAACATTGATGTTCGAGCTCAGACCTAGCTAAGACGAGAGCGCAAGAGGTTTCAGAATGTTCTGAGCATTTGTTACGGAGTTATTACCAATTATATATTATAAGCAGACGATATCCCGAATAAAACTAGGCAGTTTCATGTAAGAGTGCCTGTAACTTAAAAAGTAAGACTCATAAAAGCCTGAAATCATGTGCTCGAGCTCAGACCTACCTAAGACGACAGCAAAAGAGATTTCAGAATGTTGAGAGTTTTAGTTACTGAGTTATTAGCAATTATATATTATGAGCGCGACGATATCCCGAATAATAACAGGCAGTTTCATGTAAGAGTGCCTGTAACTTAAAAAGTAAGATTCAAAAATGTCCGAAGGTTTGTGTTTGAGCTCAAACCTAGCCAAGACGACAGGACAAGAGACTTCAGAATGTCCTGAGTCTTAGTTACTGAGTTATTAGCAATTATATATTATAAGCACGACGATATCCCGAATAAAAACAGGCAGTTTCATGTAAGAGTGATTGTAACATAAAAAGAAAGATTCAGAAAAGTCTGAACATTGGTGTTCGAGCTCAGACCTACCTAAGACGACAGCACAAAAGATTTCAGAATGTTGAGAGTTTTAGTTACTGAGTTATGAGCAATTATATATTATAAGCGCGACGATATCCCGAATAAAAACAGGTAGTTTCATGTAAGAGTGCCTGTAACTTAAAAAGTAAGATTCAAAATGTCTGAGTATTGGTGTTCGAGCTTAGACCTAGCTAAGACCACAGCACAAGAAATTTCAGAATGTTCTGAATCTAAGTTACCGAGTTAATATCAATTATATATTATAAGCGCGACCATATTCCGAATAAAAACATGCAGTTCCATGTAAGAGTGCCTGTAACTTAAAAAGTAAGATTCAAAATGTCTGAGAATTGGTGTTCGAGCTTAGACCTAGCTAAGACCACAGCACAAGAAATTTCAGAATGTTCTGAATCTAAGTTACCGAGCTAGTATCTATTATATATTATAAGCGCGACCATATCCCGAATAAAAACATGCAGTTACATGTAAGAGTGCCGGTAACCTAAAAAGTAAGATTCAAAAAATTCTGAAAGTTGGTGCTTGAGCTCAGGCCTAGCTATAACGACAGCACAAGAGATTTCAGAATATTCTGAATCTTAGTTACTGATTTATTAACAATTATATATTATAAGCGCGACGATATCCCGAATAAAGACAGTCAGTTTCGTGTAAGAGTGCCTGTAACTTGTAAAGTAAGATTCAAAAACGTCCGAAGGTTGGTATTCAAACTCAGACCTAGCTAAGACGACACCAAAAGAGATTTCAGAATGTTCTGAGTCTCTGTTACTGAGTTATTAGCAATTATATATTATAAGCGCGACGATATCCCGAATAAAAACACTCAGTTTCATGTAAGAGTGCCGGTAACTTAAAAAGTAAGATTCAAAAAAGTCTGAACATTGGTGTTCGAGCTAAGACCTAGCTAAGACGACAGCACAAAAAATTTCAAAATGTTCTGAATCTAAGTTACTGAGTTATTAGCAATTATATATTATAAGCGCGAAGATATCCCGAATAAAAACAGGCAGTTTCATGTGAGAGTGCCTGCAACTTAAAAAAGTAAGATTCAGAAAAGTCTGAAAGCATGTGCTCGGGCTCAGACCTAACTAAGACGACAGCACAAGAGATTTCAGAATGTTCTGTGTGTAAGTTACTGAGTTATTAGCAATTATATATTATAAGCGCGACGATATCCCGAAGAAAAACAGGCAGTTTCATGTACTAGTGCCTGTAACTTAAAAAGTAAGATTCGAAAACGTCCGAAAATTGGTGATCGAGCTCAGCCCTAGCTAAGACGACAGCACAAGAGATTTTCGAATATTCTGAATCTTAGTTACTGAGTTATAAGCAATTTTATATTATAATCGCGACGATATCCCGAATAAAAACATGCGGTTCCATGTAAGAGTGCCGGTAACTTAAAAAGTAAGATTCAGAAAAGTCTGAAAGTGGGTGGTCGAGCTCAGGCCTAGCTAAGACGACAGCACAAGAGATTTCAGAGTGTTCTGAGTCTTAGTTACTGAGTTATTAGCAATTATATATTATAAGCGCGACGATATCCCGAATAAAAACATTCAGTATCATGTAAGAGTGCCGGTAACTTAAGAAGTAAGACTCAAAAAAGTCTGAACATTGGAGTTCGAGCTCAGACCTAGCTCAGACGACAGCGCAAGAGATTTCAGAATGTTCTGAGCCTTAGTTACTGAGTTACTAGCAATTATATATTATAAGCGCGACGATATCCCGAATAAAAACATTCAGTATCATGTAAGAGTGCCGGTAACTTAAGAAGTAAGACTCAAAAAAGTCTGAACATTGGTGTTCGAACTCAGACCTAGCTCAGACGACAGCACGAGAGATTTCAGAATGTTCTGAGCCTTTGTTACGGAGTTATTACCAATTATATATTATAAGCAGACGATATCCCGAATAAAACTAGGCAGTTTCATGTAAGAGTGCCTGTAACTTAAAAAGTAAGACGGAGAAAAGCCTGAAAGCATGTGCTCGAGCTCAGACCTACCTCAGACGACAGCAAAAGAGATTTCAGAATGTTGAAAGTTTTAGTTATTGAGTTATTAGCAATTATATATTATAAGCGCGACGATATCCCGAATAAAAACAGGCAGTTTCATGTGAGAGTGCCTGTAACTTAAAAAAGTAAGATTCAGAACAGTCTGATAGCATGTGCTCGGGCTCAGACCTACCTAAGACGACAGAACAAGAGATTTTTGAATGTTCTGAGTTTAAGTTACTCAGGTATTAGCAATTATATATTATATGCGCGACGATATCCCGAATAAAAACAGGCAGTTTTATTTAAGAGTGGCTGTAACTTAGAAACTAAGATTCAAAAACATCCGAAGATTGGTGTTCGAGCTCAGACCTAGCTAAGACGACAGCGCAAGAGATTTCAGAATGTTCTGAGCCTTAGTTACTGAGTTATTAGCAATTATATATTATAAGCGCGACGATATCCCGATAAAAAACAGGCAGTTTCATGTAAGAGTGATTGTAACTTAAAAAGTAAGATTCAGAAAAGCCTGAAAGCTTGTGTTCTAGGTCAGGCCTAAATAAAACGATAGCACAAGAGGTTTTAGAATGTTCTGAGCTTAAGTTACTAAGGTTTTAGCAATTATATATTATAACCGCGACGATATCCCGAATAAAAACAAGCAATTTCATGTGAGAGTGCCTGTAACTTAAAAAATTAAGATTCAGAAAAGTCCGAAAGCATGTGCTCGGGCTCAGACCTACCTAAGACGACAGCACGAGAGATTTCAGAATGTTCTGAGCCTTTGTTACGGAGTTATCACCAATTATATATTATAAGCAGACGATATCCCGAATAAAACTAGGCAGTTTCATGTAAGAGTGCCTGTAACTTAAAAAGTAAGACGGAGAAAAGCCTGAAAGCATGTGCTCGAGCTCAGACCTACCTCAGACGACAGCAAAAGAGATTTCAGAATGTTGAGAGTTTTAGTTATTGAGTTATTAGCAATTATATATTATGAGCGCGACGATATCCCGAATAAAACAGGCAGTTTTATATAAGAGTGCCTGTAACTTAAAAAGTAAGATTCAAAAACGTCCGAAGGTTTGTGTTTGAGGTCAGACCTAGCTAAGACGACAGCACAAGTGATTTCAGAATGTTCTGGGCTTAAGTTACTGAGTTATTAGCAATTATATATTATAAGCGCGAAGATATCCCGTATAAAAACACTCAGTTTCATGTAAGAGTGCCGGTAACTTAAAAACTAAGATTCGGAAAAGTCTGAAAGCATGTACTCGGGCTCAGACCTAACTAGGACGATAGCACAAGAGATTTCAGAATGTTCTGAGTTTAAGTTACTCAGGTATTAGCAATTATATATTATAAGCGCGACGATATCCCGAATAAAAACAGGCAGTTTCATGTGAGAGTGCCTGTAACTTAAAAAATTAAGATTCAGAAAAGTCCGAAAGCATGTGCTCGGGCTCAGACCTACCTAAGACGACAGCACAAGAGATTTCGGAGTGTTCTGAGTCTTAGTTACTGAGTTATTAGCAATTATATATTATAAGCGCGACGATATCCCGAATAAAAACATTCAGTATCATGTAAGAGTGCCGGTAACTTAAGAAGTAAGGTTCAGAAAAGCCTGAACATTGGTGGTCGAGCTCAGACCTAGCTCAGACGACAGCGCAAGAGATTTCAGAATGTTCTGAGTTTAAGTTACTCAGGTATTAGCAATTATATATTATAAGCGCGACGATATCAGGAATAAAAACAGGCAGTTTCATGTGAGAGTGCCTGTAACTTAAAAAAGTAAGATTCAGAAAAGTCCGAAAGCATGTGCTCGGGCTCAGACCTACCTAAGACGACAGCACAAGAGATTTCAGAATGTTCAGAGATTAAGTTACTCAGGTATTAGCAATTATATATTATAAGCGCGACGATATCCCGAATAAAAACAGGCAGTTTCATGTAAGAGTCGCTGTAACTTAGAAAGTAAGATTCAAAAACATCCGAAGATTTGTGTTTGAGCTCAGACCTAGCTAAGACGACAGCACAAGAGATTTCAGAATGTTCTGGGTCTTTGTTACTGAGTTATTAGCAATTATATATTATAAGCGCGACGATATCCCGAATAAAAACATTCAGTTTCATGTAAGAGTGCCGGTAACTTAAAAAGTAAGACTCAAAAAAGTCTTAACATTGTTGTTCGAGCTCAGACCTAGCTAAGACGAGAGCGCAAGAGGTTTCAGAATGTTCTGAGCATTTGTTACGGAGTTATTACCAATTATATATTATAAGCAGACGATATCCCGAATAAAACTAGGCAGTTTCATGTAAGAGTGCCTGTAACTTAAAAAGTAAGACTCATAAAAGCCTGAAATCATGTGCTCGAGCTCAGACCTACCTAAGACGACAGCAAAAGAGATTTCAGAATGTTGAGAGTTTTAGTTACTGAGTTATTAGCAATTATATATTATGAGCGCGACGATATCCCGAATAATAACAGGCAGTTTCATGTAAGAGTGCCTGTAACTTAAAAAGTAAGATTCAAAAATGTCCGAAGGTTTGTGTTTGAGCTCAAACCTAGCCAAGACGACAGGACAAGAGACTTCAGAATGTCCTGAGTCTTAGTTACTGAGTTATTAGCAATTATATATTATAAGCACGACGATATCCCGAATAAAAACAGGCAGTTTCATGTAAGAGTGATTGTAACATAAAAAGAAAGATTCAGAAAAGTCTGAACATTGGTGTTCGAGCTCAGACCTACCTAAGACGACAGCACAAAAGATTTCAGAATGTTGAGAGTTTTAGTTACTGAGTTATGAGCAATTATATATTATAAGCGCGACGATATCCCGAATAAAAACAGGTAGTTTCATGTAAGAGTGCCTGTAACTTAAAAAGTAAGATTCAAAATGTCTGAGTATTGGTGTTCGAGCTTAGACCTAGCTAAGACCACAGCACAAGAAATTTCAGAATGTTCTGAATCTAAGTTACCGAGTTAATATCAATTATATATTATAAGCGCGACCATATTCCGAATAAAAACATGCAGTTCCATGTAAGAGTGCCTGTAACTTAAAAAGTAAGATTCAAAATGTCTGAGAATTGGTGTTCGAGCTTAGACCTAGCTAAGACCACAGCACAAGAAATTTCAGAATGTTCTGAATCTAAGTTACCGAGCTAGTATCTATTATATATTATAAGCGCGACCATATCCCGAATAAAAACATGCAGTTCCATGTAAGAGTGCCGGTAACCTAAAAAGTAAGATTCAAAAAATTCTGAAAGTTGGTGCTTGAGCTCAGGCCTAGCTATAACGACAGCACAAGAGATTTCAGAATATTCTGAATCTTAGTTACTGATTTATTAACAATTATATATTATAAGCGCGACGATATCCCGAATAAAGACAGTCAGTTTCGTGTAAGAGTGCCTGTAACTTGTAAAGTAAGATTCAAAAACGTCCGAAGGTTGGTATTCAAACTCAGACCTAGCTAAGACGACACCAAAAGAGATTTCAGAATGTTCTGAGTCTCTGTTACTGAGTTATTAGCAATTATATATTATAAGCGCGACGATATCCCGAATAAAAACACTCAGTTTCATGTAAGAGTGCCGGTAACTTAAAAAGTAAGATTCAAAAAAGTCTGAACATTGGTGTTCGAGCTAAGACCTAGCTAAGACGACAGCACAAAAAATTTCAAAATGTTCTGAATCTAAGTTACTGAGTTATTAGCAATTATATATTATAAGCGCGAAGATATCCCGAATAAAAACAGGCAGTTTCATGTGAGAGTGCCTGCAACTTAAAAAAGTAAGATTCAGAAAAGTCTGAAAGCATGTGCTCGGGCTCAGACCTAACTAAGACGACAGCACAAGAGATTTCAGAATGTTCTGTGTGTAAGTTACTGAGTTATTAGCAATTATATATTATAAGCGCGACGATATCCCGAAGAAAAACAGGCAGTTTCATGTACTAGTGCCTGTAACTTAAAAAGTAAGATTCGAAAACGTCCGAAAATTGGTGATCGAGCTCAGCCCTAGCTAAGACGACAGCACAAGAGATTTTCGAATATTCTGAATCTTAGTTACTGAGTTATAAGCAATTTTATATTATAATCGCGACGATATCCCGAATAAAAACATGCGGTTCCATGTAAGAGTGCCGGTAACTTAAAAAGTAAGATTCAGAAAAGTCTGAAAGTGGGTGGTCGAGCTCAGGCCTAGCTAAGACGACAGCACAAGAGATTTCAGAGTGTTCTGAGTCTTAGTTACTGAGTTATTAGCAATTATATATTATAAGCGCGACGATATCCCGAATAAAAACATTCAGTATCATGTAAGAGTGCCGGTAACTTAAGAAGTAAGACTCAAAAAAGTCTGAACATTGGAGTTCGAGCTCAGACCTAGCTCAGACGACAGCGCAAGAGATTTCAGAATGTTCTGAGCCTTAGTTACTGAGTTACTAGCAATTATATATTATAAGCGCGACGATATCCCGAATAAAAACATTCAGTATCATGTAAGAGTGCCGGTAACTTAAGAAGTAAGACTCAAAAAAGTCTGAACATTGGTGTTCGAACTCAGACCTAGCTCAGACGACAGCACGAGAGATTTCAGAATGTTCTGAGCCTTTGTTACGGAGTTATTACCAATTATATATTATAAGCAGACGATATCCCGAATAAAACTAGGCAGTTTCATGTAAGAGTGCCTGTAACTTAAAAAGTAAGACGGAGAAAAGCCTGAAAGCATGTGCTCGAGCTCAGACCTACCTCAGACGACAGCAAAAGAGATTTCAGAATGTTGAAAGTTTTAGTTATTGAGTTATTAGCAATTATATATTATAAGCGCGACGATATCCCGAATAAAAACAGGCAGTTTCATGTGAGAGTGCCTGTAACTTAAAAAAGTAAGATTCAGAACAGTCTGATAGCATGTGCTCGGGCTCAGACCTACCTAAGACGACAGAACAAGAGATTTTTGAATGTTCTGAGTTTAAGTTACTCAGGTATTAGCAATTATATATTATATGCGCGACGATATCCCGAATAAAAACAGGCAGTTTTATTTAAGAGTGGCTGTAACTTAGAAACTAAGATTCAAAAACATCCGAAGATTGGTGTTCGAGCTCAGACCTAGCTAAGACGACAGCGCAAGAGATTTCAGAATGTTCTGAGCCTTAGTTACTGAGTTATTAGCAATTATATATTATAAGCGCGACGATATCCCGATAAAAAACAGGCAGTTTCATGTAAGAGTGATTGTAACTTAAAAAGTAAGATTCAGAAAAGCCTGAAAGCTTGTGTTCTAGGTCAGGCCTAAATAAAACGATAGCACAAGAGGTTTTAGAATGTTCTGAGCTTAAGTTACTAAGGTTTTAGCAATTATATATTATAACCGCGACGATATCCCGAATAAAAACAAGCAATTTCATGTGAGAGTGCCTGTAACTTAAAAAATTAAGATTCAGAAAAGTCCGAAAGCATGTGCTCGGGCTCAGACCTACCTAAGACGACAGCACGAGAGATTTCAGAATGTTCTGAGCCTTTGTTACGGAGTTATCACCAATTATATATTATAAGCAGACGATAACCCGAATAAAACTAGGCAGTTTCATGTAAGAGTGCCTGTAACTTAAAAAGTAAGACGGAGAAAAGCCTGAAAGCATGTGCTCGAGCTCAGACCTACCTCAGACGACAGCAAAAGAGATTTCAGAATGTTGAGAGTTTTAGTTATTGAGTTATTAGCAATTATATATTATGAGCGCGACGATATCCCGAATAAAACAGGCAGTTTTATATAAGAGTGCCTGTAACTTAAAAAGTAAGATTCAAAAACGTCCGAAGGTTTGTGTTTGAGGTCAGACCTAGCTAAGACGACAGCACAAGTGATTTCAGAATGTTCTGGGTTTAAGTTACTGAGTTATTAGCAATTATATATTATAAGCGCGAAGATATCCCGTATAAAAACACTCAGTTTCATGTAAGAGTGCCGGTAACTTAAAAACTAAGATTCGGAAAAGTCTGAAAGCATGTGCTCGGGCTCAGGCCTAACTAGGACGATAGCACAAGAGATTTCAGAATGTTCTGAGTTTAAGTTACTCAGGTATTAGCAATTATATATTATAAGCGCGACGATATCCCGAATAAAAACAGGCAGTTTCATGTGAGAGTGCCTGTAACTTAAAAAATTAAGATTCAGAAAAGTCCGAAAGCATGTGCTCGGGCTCAGACCTACCTAAGACGACAGCACAAGAGATTTCAGAATGTTCAGAGTTTAAGTTACTCAGGTATTAGCAATTATATATTATAAGCGCGACGATATCCCGAATAAAAACAGGCAGTTTCATGTAAGAGTCGCTGTAACTTAGAAAGTAAGATTCAAAAACATCCGAAGATTGGTGTTTGAGCTCAGACCTAGCTAAGACGACAGCACAAGAGATTTCAGAATGTTCTGGGTCTTTGTTACTGAGTTATTAACAATTATATATTATAAGCGCGACGATATCCCGAATAAAAACACTCAGTTTCATGTAAGAGTGCCGGTAACTTAAAAAGTAAGATCCAAAAAAGTCTGAACATTGGTGTTGGAGCTAAGACCTAGCTAAGACGACAGCACAAGAGATTTCAGAATGTTCTGGGTCTTTGTTGTTGAGTTATTAACAATTATATATTATAAGCAGACGATATCCCGAATAAGACTAGGCAGTTTCATGTAAGAGTGCCTGTAACTTAAAAAGTAAGACTCATAAAAGCCTGAAATCATGTGCCCGAGCTCAGACCTACCTAAGACGACAGCAAAAGAGATTTCAGAATGTTGAGAGTTTTAGTTACTGAGTTATTAGCAATTATATATTATGAGCGCGACGATATCCCGAATAATAACAGGCAGTTTCATGTAAGAGTGTCTGTAACTTGAAAAGTAAGATTCAAAAATGTCCGAAGGTTTGTGTTTGAGCTCAGACCTAGCCAAGACGACAGGACAAGAGATTTCAGAATGTTCTGAGTCTTTGTTACTGAGTTATTAGCAATTATATTTTATAAGCGCACCGATATCCAGAATAAAAACACTCAGTTTCATGTAAGATTGCCGGGATCTTAAAAAGTAATATTCAAAAAAGTCTGAAAGTAGGTGCTCGAGCTCAGGCCTAGCTAAGACGACAGCACAAGAGATGTCAAAATGTCCTGAGTCTTAGTTACTGAGTTATTAGCAATTATATATTATAAGCGCGACGATATCCCGAATAAAAACAGGCAGTTTCATGTAAGAGTGATTGTAACATAAAAAGAAAGATTCAGAAAAGTCTGAACATTGGTGCTCGAGCTCAGACCTACCTAAGACGACAGCACAAAAGATTTCAGAATGTTGAGAGTTTTAGTTACTGAGTTATGAGCAATTATATATTATAAGCGCGACGATATCCCGATAAAAAACAGGCAGTTTCATGTAAGAGTGATTGTAACTTAAAAAGTAAGATTCAGAAAAGCCTGAAAGCTTGTGTTCTAGGTCAGGCCTAAATAAAACGATAGCACAAGAGGTTTTAGAATGTTCTGAGCTTAAGTTACTAAGGTTTTAGCAATTATATATTATAACCGCGACGATATCCCGAATAAAAACAAGCAATTTCATGTGAGAGTGCCTGTAACTTAAAAAATTAAGATTCAGAAAAGTCCGAAAGCATGTGCTCGGGCTCAGACCTACCTAAGACGACAGCACGAGAGATTTCAGAATGTTCTGAGCCTTTGTTACGGAGTTATCACCAATTATATATTATAAGCAGACGATAACCCGAATAAAACTAGGCAGTTTCATGTAAGAGTGCCTGTAACTTAAAAAGTAAGACGGAGAAAAGCCTGAAAGCATGTGCTCGAGCTCAGACCTACCTCAGACGACAGCAAAAGAGATTTCAGAATGTTGAGAGTTTTAGTTATTGAGTTATTAGCAATTATATATTATGAGCGCGACGATATCCCGAATAAAACAGGCAGTTTTATATAAGAGTGCCTGTAACTTAAAAAGTAAGATTCAAAAACGTCCGAAGGTTTGTGTTTGAGGTCAGACCTAGCTAAGACGACAGCACAAGTGATTTCAGAATGTTCTGGGTTTAAGTTACTGAGTTATTAGCAATTATATATTATAAGCGCGAAGATATCCCGTATAAAAACACTCAGTTTCATGTAAGAGTGCCGGTAACTTAAAAACTAAGATTCGGAAAAGTCTGAAAGCATGTGCTCGGGCTCAGGCCTAACTAGGACGATAGCACAAGAGATTTCAGAATGTTCTGAGTTTAAGTTACTCAGGTATTAGCAATTATATATTATAAGCGCGACGATATCCCGAATAAAAACAGGCAGTTTCATGTGAGAGTGCCTGTAACTTAAAAAATTAAGATTCAGAAAAGTCCGAAAGCATGTGCTCGGGCTCAGACCTACCTAAGACGACAGCACAAGAGATTTCAGAATGTTCAGAGTTTAAGTTACTCAGGTATTAGCAATTATATATTATAAGCGCGACGATATCCCGAATAAAAACAGGCAGTTTCATGTAAGAGTCGCTGTAACTTAGAAAGTAAGATTCAAAAACATCCGAAGATTGGTGTTTGAGCTCAGACCTAGCTAAGACGACAGCACAAGAGATTTCAGAATGTTCTGGGTCTTTGTTACTGAGTTATTAACAATTATATATTATAAGCGCGACGATATCCCGAATAAAAACACTCAGTTTCATGTAAGAGTGCCGGTAACTTAAAAAGTAAGATCCAAAAAAGTCTGAACATTGGTGTTGGAGCTAAGACCTAGCTAAGACGACAGCACAAGAGATTTCAGAATGTTCTGGGTCTTTGTTGTTGAGTTATTAACAATTATATATTATAAGCAGACGATATCCCGAATAAGACTAGGCAGTTTCATGTAAGAGTGCCTGTAACTTAAAAAGTAAGACTCATAAAAGCCTGAAATCATGTGCCCGAGCTCAGACCTACCTAAGACGACAGCAAAAGAGATTTCAGAATGTTGAGAGTTTTAGTTACTGAGTTATTAGCAATTATATATTATGAGCGCGACGATATCCCGAATAATAACAGGCAGTTTCATGTAAGAGTGTCTGTAACTTGAAAAGTAAGATTCAAAAATGTCCGAAGGTTTGTGTTTGAGCTCAGACCTAGCCAAGACGACAGGACAAGAGATTTCAGAATGTTCTGAGTCTTTGTTACTGAGTTATTAGCAATTATATTTTATAAGCGCACCGATATCCAGAATAAAAACACTCAGTTTCATGTAAGATTGCCGGGATCTTAAAAAGTAATATTCAAAAAAGTCTGAAAGTAGGTGCTCGAGCTCAGGCCTAGCTAAGACGACAGCACAAGAGATGTCAAAATGTCCTGAGTCTTAGTTACTGAGTTATTAGCAATTATATATTATAAGCGCGACGATATCCCGAATAAAAACAGGCAGTTTCATGTAAGAGTGATTGTAACATAAAAAGAAAGATTCAGAAAAGTCTGAACATTGGTGCTCGAGCTCAGACCTACCTAAGACGACAGCACAAAAGATTTCAGAATGTTGAGAGTTTTAGTTACTGAGTTATGAGCAATTATATATTATAAGCGCGACGATATCCCGAATAAAAACAGGCAGTTTCATGTAAGAGTGCCTGTAACTTAAAAAGTAAATTTCAAAATGTCTGAGTATTGGTGTTCGAGCTTAGACCTAGCTAAGACCACAGCACAAGAAATTTCAGAATGTTCTGAATCTAAGTTACCGAGTTAATATCAATTATATATTATAAGCGCGACCATATTCCGAATAAAAACATGCAGTTCCGTGTAAGAGTGCCTGTAACTTAAAAAGTAAGATTCAAAATGTCTGAGTATTGGTGTTTGAGCTTAGACCTAGCTAAGACCACAGCACAAGAAATTTCAGAATGTTCTGAATCTAAGTTACCGAGCTAGTATCTATTATATATTATAAGCGCGACCATATCCCGAATAAAAACATGCAGGTCCATGTAAGAGTGCCGGTAACCTAAAAAGTAAGATTCAAAAAAGTCTGAAAGTTGGTGCTTGAGCTCAGGCCTAGCTATAACGACAGCACAAGAGATTTCAGAATATTCTGAATCTTAGTTACTGATTTATTAACAATTATATATTATAAGCGCGACGATATCCCGAATAAAGACAGGCAGTTTCGTGTAAGAGTGCCTCTAACTTGTAAAGTAAGATTCAAAAACGTCCGAAAGTTGGTATTCAAACTCAGACCTAGCTAAGACGACACCACAAGAGATTTCAGAACGTTCTGAGTCTCTGTTACTGATTTATTAACAATTATATATTATAAGCGCGACGATATCCCGAATAAAAACACTCAGTTTCATGTAAGAGTGCCGGTAACTTAAAAAGTAAGATTCAAAAAAGTCTGAACATTGGTGTTCGAGCTAAGACCTAGCTAAGACGACAGCACAAAAAATTTCAAAATGTTCTGAATCTAAGTTACCGAGTTAATATCAATTATATATTATAAGCGCGACCATATTCCGAATAAAAACATGCAGTTCCATGTAAGAGTGCCTGTAACTTAAAAAGTAAGATTCGGAAAAGTCTCAAAGCATGTGCTCGGGCTCAGACCTAACTAAGACGACAGCACAAGAGATTTCAGAATGTTCTGAGTTTAAGCTACTGAGTTATTAGCAATTATATATTATAAGCGCGAAGATATCCCGAATAAAAACAGGCAGTTTCATGTGAGAGTGCCTGTAACTTAAAAAAGTAAGATTCAGAAAAGTCTGAAAGCATGTGCTCGGGCTCAGACCTAACTAAGACGACAGCACAAGAGATTTCAGAATGTTCTGTGTGTAAGTTACTGAGTTATTAGCAATTATATATTATAAGCGCGACGATATCCCGAAAAAAAACAGGCAGTTTCATGTACTAGTGCCTGTAACTTAAAAAGTAAGATTCGAAAACGTCCGAAAATTGGTGATCGAGCTCAGACCTAGCTAAGACGAGGGCCAAAGAGATTTCAGAATGTTCTCTGTCTTAGTTACTGCGTTATTATCAATTATATATTATAAGCGCGACGATATCCCGAATAAAAACACTCAGTTTCATTTAAGAGTGCCGGTAACTTAAAAAGTAAGGTTCAGAAAAGTCTGAACATTGGTGCTCGAGCTCAGCCCTAGCTAAGACGACAGCACAAGAGATTTCGGAGTGTTCTGAGTCTTAGTTACTGAGTTATTAGCAATTATATATTATAAGCGCGACGATATCCCGAATAAAAACATTCAGTATCATGTAAGAGTGCCGGTAACTTAAGAAGTAAGGTTCAGAAAAGCCTGAACATTGGCGGTCGAGCTCAGACCTAGCTCAGACGACAGCGCAAGAGATTTCAGAATGTTCTGAGCCTTAGTTACTGAGTTAATAGCAATTATATATTATAAGCGCGACGATATCCCGATAAAAAACAGCCAGTTTCATGTAAGAGTGATTGTAACTTAAAAAGTAAGATTCAGAAAAGCCTGAAAGCTTGTGCTCTAGCTCAGGCCTACTTAAAACGATAGCACAAGAGGTTTTAGAATGTTCTGAGTTTAAGTTACTAAGGTTTTAGCAATTATATATTATAACCGCGACGATATCCCGAATAAAAACAAGCAATTTCATGTGAGAGTGCCTGTAACTTAAAAAGTAAGATTCAGAAAAGCCTGAAAGGTTGTTCTCGAGCTCAGACTTTCCTTAAACGACAGCACGAGAGATTTCAGAATGTTCTGAGCCTTTGTTACGGAGTTATTACCAATTATATATTATAAGCAGACGATATCCCGAATAAAACTAGGCAGTTTCATGTAAGAGTGCCTGTAACTTAAAAAAGTAAGATTCAAAAACGTCCGAAGGTTTGTGTTTGAGGTCAGACCTAGCAAAGACGACATCACAAGTGATTTCAGAATGTTCTGGGTTTAAGTTACTGAGTTATTAGCAATTATATATTATAAGCGCGACGATATCCCGAATAAAAACAGGCAGTTTCATGTGAGAGTGCCTGTAACTTAAAAAAGTAAGATTCAGAACAGTCTGATAGCATGTGCTCGGGTTCAGACCTACCTAAGACGACAGAACAAGAGATTTTAGAATGTTCTGAGTTTAAGTTACTCAGGTATTAGCAATTATATATTATATGCGCGACGATATCCCGAATAAAAACAGGCAGTTTTATTTAAGAGTGGCTGTAACTTAGAAACTAAGATTCAAAAATATCCGAAGATTTGTGTTTGAGCTCAGACCTAGCTAAGACGACAGCACAAGAGATTTCAGAATGTTCTGGGTCTTTGTTACTGAGTTATTAGCAATTATATATTATAAGCGCGACAATATCCGGAATAAAAACATTCAGTTTCATGTAAGAGTGCCGGTAACTTAAAAAGTAAGACTCAAAAAAGTCTTAACATTGTTGTTCGAGCTCAGACCTACCTAAGACGACAGCAAAAGAGATTTCAGAATGTTGAGAGTTTTAGTTACTGAGTTATTAGCAATTATATATTATGAGCGCGACGATGTCCCGAATAATAACAGGCAGTTTCATGTAAGAGTGCCTGTAACTTAAAAAGTAAGATTCAAAAATGTCCGAAGGTTTGTGTTTGAGCTCAGACCTAGCCAAGACGACAGGACAAGAGACTTCAGAATGTCCTGAGTCGTAGTTACTGAGTTATTAGCAATTATATATTATAAGCGCGACGATATCCCGAATAAAAACAGGCAGTTTCATGTAAGATTGATTGTAACATACAAAGAAAGATTCAGAAAAGTCTGAACATTGGTGTTCGAGCTCAGACCTACCTAAGACGACAGCACAAAAGATTTCAGAATCTTGAGAGTTTTAGTTACTGAGTTATGAGCAATTATATATTATAAGCGCGACGATATCCCGAATAAAAACAGGTAGTTTCATGTAAGAGTGCCTGTAACTTAAAAAGTAAGATTCAAAATGTCTGAGTATTGGTGTTCGAGCTTAGACCTAGCTAAGACCACAGCACAAGAAATTTCAGAATGTTCTGAATCTAAGTTACCGAGTTAATATCAATTATATATTATAAGCGCGACCATATTCCGAATAAAAACATGCAGTTCCATGTAAGAGTGCCGGTAACTAAAAAGTAAGATTCAAAATGTCTGAGAATTGGTGTTCGAGCTTAGACCTAGCTAAGACCACAGCACAAGAAATTTCAGAATGTTCTGAATCTAAGTTACCGAGCTAGTATCTATTATATATTATAAGCGCGACCATATCCCGAATAAAAACATGCAGTTCCATGTAAGAGTGCCGGTAACCTAAAAAGTAAGATTCAAAAAAGTCTGAAAGTTGGTGCTTGAGCTCAGGCCTAGCTATAACGACAGCACAAGAGATTTCAGAATATTCTGAATCTTAGTTACTGATTTATTAACAATTATATATTATAAGCGCGACGATATCCCGAATAAAGACAGGCAGTTTCGTGTAAGAGTGCCTGTAACTTGTAAAGTAAGATTCAAAAACGTCCGAAGGTTGGTATTCAAACTCAGACCTAGCTAAGACGACACCACAAGAGATTTCAGAATGTTCTGAGTCTCTGTTACTGAGTTATTAGCAATTATATATTATAAGCGCGACGATATCCCGAATAAAAACACTCAGTTTCATGTAAGAGTGCCGGTAACTTAAAAAGTAAGATTCAAAAAAGTCTGAACATTGGTGTTCGAGCTAAGACCTAGCTAAGACGACAGCACAAAAAATTTCAAAATGTTCTGAATCTAAGTTACCGAGTTAATATCAATTATATATTATAAGCGCGACCATATTCCGAATAAAAACATGCAGTTCCATGTAAGAGTGCCTGTAACTTAAAAAGTAAGATTCGGAAAAGTCTGAAAGCATGTGCTCGGGCTCAGACCTAAATAAGACGACAGCACAAGAGATTTCAGAATGTTCTGAGTTTAAGTTACTGAGTTATTAGCAATTATATATTATAAGCGCGAAGATATCCCGAATAAAAACAGGCAGTTTCATGTGAGAGTGCCTGTAACTTAAAAAAGTAAGATTCAGAAAAGTCTGAAAGCATGTGCTCGGGCTCAGACCTAACTAAGACGACAGCACAAGAGATTTCAGAATGTTCTGTGTGTAAGTTACTGAGTTATTAGCAATTATATATTATAAGCGCGACGATATCCCGAAGAAAAACAGGCAGTTTCATGTACTAGTGCCTGTAACTTAAAAAGTAAGATTCGAAAACGTCCGAAAATTGGTGATCGAGCTCAGCCCTAGCTAAGACGACAGCACAAGAGATTTTCGAATATTCTGAATCTTAGTTACTGAGTTATAAGCAATTTTATATTATAATCGCGACGATATCCCGAATAAAAACATGCAGTTCCATGTAAGAGTGCCGGTAACTTAAAAAGTAAGATTCAGAAAAGTCTGAAAGTGGGTGGTCGAGCTCAGGCCTAGCTAAGACGAGGGGCAAAGAGATTTCAGAATGTTCTCTGTCTTAGTTACTGCGTTATTAGTAATTATATATTATAAGCGTTACGATATCCCGAATAAAAACACTCAGTTTCATTTAAGAGTGCCGGTAACTTAAAAAGTAAGGTTCAGAAAAGTCTGAACATTGGTGCTCGAGCTCAGCCCTAGCTAAGACGACAGCACAAGAGATTTTCGAATATTCTGAATCTTAGTTACTGAGTTATAAGCAATTTTATATTATAATCGCGACGATATCCCGAATAAAAACATGCGGTTCCATGTAAGAGTGCCGGTAACTTAAAAAGTAAGATTCAGAAAAGTCTGAAAGTGGGTGGTCGAGCTCAGGCCTAGCTAAGACGACAGCACAAGAGATTTCAGAGTGTTCTGAGTCTTAGTTACTGAGTTATTAGCAATTATATATTATAAGCGCGACGATATCCCGAATAAAAACATTCAGTATCATGTAAGAGTGCCGGTAACTTAAGAAGTAAGACTCAAAAAAGTCTGAACATTGGTGTTCGAGCTCAGACCTAGCTCAGACGACAGCGCAAGAGGTTTCAGAATGTTCTGAGCCTTAGTTACTGAGTTATTAGCAATTATATATTATAAGCGCGACGATATCCCGATAAAAAACAGGCAGTTTCATGTAAGAGTGATTGTAATTTAAAAAGTAAGATTCAGAAAAGCCTGAAAGCTTGTGCTCTAGCTCAGGCCTACTTAAAACGATAGCACAAGAGGTTTTAGAATGTTCTGAGTTTAAGTTACTAAGGTTTTAGCAATTATATATTATAACCGCGACGATATCCCGAATAAAAACAAGCAATTTCATGTGAGAGTGCCTGTAACTTAAAAAATTAAGATTCAGAAAAGTCCGAAAGCATGTGCTCGGGCTCAGACCTACCTAAGACGACAGCACGAGAGATTTCAGAATGTTCTGAGCCTTTGTTACGGAGTTATTACCAATTATATATTATAAGCAGACGATATCCCGAATAAAACTAGGCAGTTTCATGTAAGAGTGCCTGTAACTTAAAAAGTAAGACGGAGAAAAGCCTGAAAGCATGTGCTCGAGCTCAGACCTACCTCAGACGACAGCAAAAGAGATTTCAGAATGTTGAGAGTTTTAGTTATTTAGTTATTAGCAATTATATATTATGAGCGCGACGATATCCCGAATAAAACAGGCAGTTTCATATAAGAGTGCCTGTAACTTAAAAAGTAAGATTCAAAAACGTCCGAAGGTTTGTGTTTGAGGTCAGACCTAGCTAAGACGACAGCACAAGTGATTTCAGAATGTTCTGGGTTTAAGTTACTGAGTTATTAGCAATTATATATTATAAGCGCGACGATATCCCGAATAAAAACAGGCAGTTTCATGTGAGAGTGCCTGTAACTTAAAAAAGTAAGATTCAGAACAGTCTGATAGCATGTGCTCGGGCTCAGACCTACCTAAGACGACAGAACAAGAGATTTTTGAATGTTCTGAGCTTAAGTTACTCAGGTGTTAGCAATTATATATTATATGCGCGACGATATCCCGAATAAAAACAGGCAGTTTTATTTAAGAGTGGCTGTAACTTAGAAACTAAGATTCAAAAATATCCGAAGATTGGTGTTCGAGCTCAGACCTAGCTAAGACGACAGCACAAGAGATTTCAGAATGTTCTCTGTCTTTGTTACTGAGTTATTAACAATTATATATTATAAGCGCGACGATATCCCGAATAAAAACAGGCAGTTTCATGTAAGAGTCGCTGTAACTTAGAAAGTAAGATTCAAAAACATCCGAAGATTGGTGTTTGAGCTCAGACCTAGCTAAGACGACAGCACAAGAGATTTCAGAATGTTCTGGGTCTTTGTTACTGAGTTATTAACAATTATATATTATAAGCGCGACGATATCCCGAATAAAAACACTCAGTTTCATGTAAGAGTGCCGGTAACTTAAAAAGTAAGATCCAAAAAAGTCTGAACATTGGTGTTGGAGCTAAGACCTAGCTAAGACGACAGCACAAGAGATTTCAGAATGTTCTGGGTCTTTGTTGCTGAGTTATTAACAATTATATATTATAAGCGCTACGATATCCCGAATAAAAACAAGCAATTTCATGTGAGAGTGCCTGTAACTTAAAAAGTAAGACTGAGAAAAGCCTGAAAGCATGTGCTCGAGCTCAGACCTATCTCAGACGACAGCAAAACAGATTTCAGAATGTTGAGAGTTTTAGTTACTGAGTTATTAGCAATTATATATTATGAGCGCGACGATATCCCGAATAAAAGCAGGCAGTTTCATGTAAGAGTGTCTGGAACTTAAAAAGTAAGATTCAAAAACGCCCGAAGGTTTGTGTTTGAGGTCAGACCTAGTTAAGACGACAGCACAAGTGATTTCAGAATGTTCTGGGTTTAAGTTACTGAGTTATTAGCAATTATATATTATAAGCGCGACGATATCCCGAATAAAAGCTGGCAGTTTCATGTGAGAGTGCCTGTAACTTAAAAAAGTAAGATTCAGAACAGTCTGATAGCATGTGCTCGGGCTCAGACCTACATAAGACGACAGAACAAGAGATTTTAGAATGTTCTGAGTTTAAGTTACTCAGGTATTAGCAATTATATATTATATGCGCGACGATATCCCGAATAAAAACAGGCAGTTTTATTTAAGAGTGGCTGTAACTTAGAAACTAAGATTCAAAAACATCCGAAGATTGGTGTTCGAGCTCAGACCTAGCTAAGACGACAGAACAAGAGATTTCAGAATGTTCTGGGTCTTTGTTACTGAGTTATTAACAACTATATATTATAAGCGCGAAGATATCCCGTATACAAACACTCAGTTTCATGTAAGAGTGCCGGTAACTTAAAAACTAAGATTCGGAAAAGTCTGAAAGCATGTGCTCGGGCTCAGACCTAACTAAGACGATAGCACAAGAGATTTCAGAATGTTCTGAGTTTAAGTTACTCAGGTATTAGCAATTATATATTATAAGCGCGACGATATCCCGAATAAAAACAGGCAGTTTCATGTGAGAGTGCCTGTAACTTAAAAAAGTAAGATTCAGAAAAGTCTGAAGCATGTGCTCGGGCTCAGACCTAACTAAGACGATAGCACAAGAGATTTCAGAATGTTCTGAGTTTAAGTTACTGAGTTATTTGCAATTATATATTATAAGCGCGACGATATCCCGAATAAAAACAGGCAGTTTCATGTACTAGTGCCTGTAACTTAAAAAGTAAGATTCGAAAACTTCCTAAAGTTGGTGTTCGAGCTCAGACCTAACTTAGACGAGGGCACAAGAGATTTCAGAATGTTCTCAGTCTTAGTTACTGCCTTATTAGGAGTAGCAATTATATATTATAAGCGCGACGCTATCCCGAATAAAAACACTCAGTTTCATTTAAGAGTGCCGGTAACTTAAAAAGTAAGACTCAGAAATGTCTGAACATTGGTGCTGGAGCTCAGCCCTAGCTAAGACGACAGCAGAAGAGATTTCAGAATATTTTGAATCTTAGTTACTGAGTTATAATCAATTATATAATATAAGCGCGACGATATCCCGAATAAAAACATGCAGTTTCGTGTAAGAGTGCCGGTAACTTAAAAAGTAAGATTCAAAAAAGTTTGAAAGTTGTTGATCGAGCTCAGGTCTTGCTAAGACAACAGCACTAGAGATTTCAGAGTGTTCTGAGTCTTAGTTACTGAGTTATTAGCAATTATATATTATAAGCGCGACGATATCCCGAATAAAAACATTCAGTTTCATGTAAGAGTGCCGGTAACTTAAAAAGTAAGATTCGAAAAAGTCTGAACATTGGTGTTCGAGCTCAGACCTGGCTAAGACGACAGCGCAAGAGATTTCAGAATGTTCTGAGTCTTTGTAACTGAGTTATTAGCAATTATATATTATAGGCGCGACGATATCCCGAATAAAAACAAGCAATTTCATGTGAGAGTGCCTGTAACTTAAAAAGTAAGATTCAGAGAAGCCTGAAAGGTTGTGCTCGAGTTCAGACCTACCTCAGACGACAGCAAAACAGATTTCAGAATGTTCAGAGTTTAAGTTACTCAGGTATTAGCAATTATATATTATAAGCGCGACGATATCCCGAATAAAAGCAGGCAGTTTCATGTGAGAGTGCCTGTAACTTAAAAAAGTAAGACTCAGAAAAGTCTGAAAGCATGTGCTCGGGCTCAGACCTACCTAAGACGACAGCACAAGAGATTTCAGAATGTTCAGAGTTTAAGTTACTCAGGTATTACCAATTATATATTATAAGCAGACGATATCCCGAAGAAAACTAGGCAGTTTCATGTAAGAGTGTCTGTAACTTAAAAAGTAAGACCGAGAAAAGCCTGAAAGCATGTGCTCGAGTTCAGACCTACCTCAGACGACAGCAAAACAGATTTCAGAATGTTGAGAGTTTTAGTTACTGAGTTATTAGCAATTATATATTATGAGCGCGACGATATCCAGAAATAAAAACAGGCAGTTTCATGTAAGAGTGTCTGGAACTTAAAAAGTAAGATTCAAAAACGCCCGAAGGTTTGTGTTTGAGGTCAGACCTAGCTAAGACGACAGCACAAGTGATTTCAGAATGTTCTGGGCTTAAGTTACTGAGTTATTAGCAATTATATATTATAAGCGCGACGATATCCCGAATAAAAGCAGGCAGTTTCATGTGAGAGTGCCTGTAACTTAAAAAAGTAAGACTCAGAAAAGTCTGAAAGCATGTGCTCGGGCTCAGACCTACCTAAGACGACAGCACAAGAGATTTCAGAATGTTCAGAGTTTAAGTTACTCAGGTATTAGCAATTATATATTATAAGCGCGACGATATCCCGAATAAAAACAGGCAGTTTCATGTAAGAGTCGCTGTAACTTAGAAAGTAAGATTCAAAAACATCCGAAGATTGGTGTTCGAGCTCAGACCTAGCTAAGACGACATGACAAGAGATTTCAGAATGTTCTGGGTCTTTGTTACTGAGTGATTAACAATTATATATTATAAGCGCGACGATATCCCGAATAAAAACACTCAGTTTCATGTAAGAGTGCCGGTAACTTAAAAAGTAAGATTCAAAAAAGTCTGAACATTGGTGTTCGAGCTAAGACCTAGCTAAAACGACAGCACAAGAGATTTCAGAATGTTCTGGGTCTTTGTTGCTGAGTTATTAACAATTATATATTATAAGCGCGACGATATCCCGAATAAAAACACTCAGTTTCATGTAAGAGTGCCTGTAACTTAAAAAGTAAGATTCGGAAAAGTCTGAAAGCATGTGCTCGGGCTCAGACCTAACTAAGACGACAGCACAAGAGATTTCAGAATGTTCTGAGTTTAAGTTACTGAGTTATTTGCAATTATATATTATAAGCGCAACGATATCCCGAATAAAAACAGGCAGTTTCATGTAAGAGTGTCTGGAACTTAAAAAGTAAGATTCAAAAACGCCCGAAGGTTTGTGTTTGAGGTCAGACCTAGTTAAGACGACAGCACAAGTGATTTCAGAATGTTCTGGGTTTAAGTTACTGAGTTATTAGCAATTATATATTATAAGCGCGACGATATCCCGAATAAAAGCTGGCAGTTTCATGTGAGAGTGCCTGTAACTTAAAAAAGTAAGATTCAGAACAGTCTGATAGCATGTGCTCGGGCTCAGACCTACATAAGACGACAGAACAAGAGATTTTAGAATGTTCTGAGTTTAAGTTACTCAGGTATTAGCAATTATATATTATATGCGCGACGATATCCCGAATAAAAACAGGCAGTTTTATTTAAGAGTGGCTGTAACTTAGAAACTAAGATTCAAAAACATCCGAAGATTGGTGTTCGAGCTCAGACCTAGCTAAGACGACAGAACAAGAGATTTCAGAATGTTCTGGGTCTTTGTTACTGAGTTATTAACAACTATATATTATAAGCGCGAAGATATCCCGTATACAAACACTCAGTTTCATGTAAGAGTGCCGGTAACTTAAAAACTAAGATTCGGAAAAGTCTGAAAGCATGTGCTCGGGCTCAGACCTAACTAAGACGATAGCACAAGAGATTTCAGAATGTTCTGAGTTTAAGTTACTCAGGTATTAGCAATTATATATTATAAGCGCGACGATATCCCGAATAAAAACAGGCAGTTTCATGTGAGAGTGCCTGTAACTTAAAAAAGTAAGATTCAGAAAAGTCTGAAGCATGTGCTCGGGCTCAGACCTAACTAAGACGATAGCACAAGAGATTTCAGAATGTTCTGAGTTTAAGTTACTGAGTTATTTGCAATTATATATTATAAGCGCGACGATATCCCGAATAAACACACTCAGTTTCATGTAAGAGTGCCGGTAACTTAAAAAGTAAGATTCGGAAAAGTCTGAAAGCATGTGCTCGGGCTCAGACCTAACTAAGACGATAGTACAAGAGATTTCAGAATGTTCTGAGTTTAAGTTACTGAGTTATTTACAATTATATATTATAAGCGCGACGATATCTCGAATAAAAACAGGCAGTTTCATGTACTAGTGCCTGTAACTTAAAAAGTAAGATTCGAAAACTTCCTAAAGTTGGTGTTCGAGCTCAGACCTAGCTTAGACGAGGGCACAAGAGATTTCAGAATGTTCTCAGTCTTAGTTACTGCCTTATTAGGAGTAGCAATTATATATTATAAGCGCGCCGCTATCCCGAATAAAAACACTCAGTTTCATTTAAGAGTGCCGGTAACTTAAAAAGTAAGACTCAGAAATGTCTGAACATTGGTGCTCGAGCTCAGCCCTAGCTAAGACGACAGCAGAAGAGATTTCAGAATATTTTGAATCTTAGTTACTGAGTTATAATCAATTATATAATATAAGCGCGACGATATCCCGAATAAAAACATGCAGTTTCGTGTAAGAGTGCCGGTAACTTAAAAAGTAAGATTCGGAAAAGTCTGAAAGCATGTGCTCGGGCTCAGACCTAACTAAGACGATAGTACAAGAGATTTCAGAATGTTCTGAGTTTAAGTTACTGAGTTATTTGCAATTATATATTATAAGCGCGACGATATCCCGAATAAAAACAGGCAGTTTCATGTACTAGTGCCTGTAACTTAAAAAGTAAGATTCGAAAACTTCCTAAAGTTGGTGTTCGAGCTCAGACCTAACTTAGACGAGGGCACAAGAGATTTCAGAATGTTCTCAGTCTTAGTTACTGCCTTATTAGGAGTAGCAATTATATATTATAAGCGCGACGCTATCCCGAATAAAAACACTCAGTTTCATTTAAGAGTGCCGGTAACTTAAAAAGTAAGACTCAGAAATGTCTGAACATTGGTGCTGGAGCTCAGCCCTAGCTAAGACGACAGCAGAAGAGATTTCAGAATATTTTGAATCTTAGTTACTGAGTTATAATCAATTATATAATATAAGCGCGACGATATCCCGAATAAAAACATGCAGTTTCGTGTAAGAGTGCCGGTAACTTAAAAAGTAAGATTCAAAAAAGTTTGAAAGTTGTTGATCGAGCTCAGGTCTTGCTAAGACAACAGCACAAGAGATTTCAGAGTGTTCTGAGTCTTAGTTACTGAGTTATTAGCAATTATATATTATAAGCGCGACGATATCCCGAATAAAAACATTCAGTTTCATGTAAGAGTGCCGGTAACTTAAAAAGTAAGATTCGAAAAAGTCTGAACATTGGTGTTCGAGCTCAGACCTGGCTAAGACGACAGCGCAAGAGATTTCAGAATGTTCTGAGTCTTTGTAACTGAGTTATTAGCAATTATATATTATAGGCGCGACGATATCCCGAATAAAAACAAGCAATTTCATGTGAGAGTGCCTGTAACTTAAAAAGTAAGATTCAGAGAAGCCTGAAAGGTTGTGCTCGACCTCAGACCTTCCTTAAACGACAGCACGAGAGATTTCAGAATGTTCTGAGCCTTTGTTACGGAGTTATTACCAATTATATATTATAAGCAGACGATATCCCGAAGAAAACTAGGCAGTTTCATGTAAGAGTGTCTGTAACTTAAAAAGTAAGACCGAGAAAAGCCTGAAAGCATGTGCTCGAGTTCAGACCTACCTCAGACGACAGCAAAACAGATTTCAGAATGTTGAGAGTTTTAGTTACTGAGTTATTAGCAATTATATATTATGAGCGCGACGATATCCAGAAATAAAAACAGGCAGTTTCATGTAAGAGTGTCTGGAACTTAAAAAGTAAGATTCAAAAACGCCCGAAGGTTTGTGTTTGAGGTCAGACCTAGCTAAGACGACAGCACAAGTGATTTCAGAATGTTCTGGGCTTAAGTTACTGAGTTATTAGCAATTATATATTATAAGCGCGACGATATCCCGAATAAAAGCAGGCAGTTTCATGTGAGAGTGCCTGTAACTTAAAAAAGTAAGATTCAGAAAAGTCTGAAAGCATGTGCTCGGGCTCAGACCTACCTAAGACGACAGCACAAGAGATTTCAGAATGTTCAGAGTTTAAGTTACTCAGGTATTAGCAATTATATATTATAAGCGCGACGATATCCCGAATAAAAACAGTCAGTTTCATGTGAGAGTGTCTGTAACTTAAAAAAGTAAGATTCAGAAAAGTCTGAAAGCATGTGCTCGGGCTCAGACCTACCTAAGACGACAGCACAAGAGATTTCAGAATGTTCAGAGTTTAAGTTACTCAGGTATTAGCAATTATATATTATAAGCGCGACGATATCCCGAATAAAAACAGGCAGTTTCATGTAAGAGTCGCTGTAACTTAGAAAGTAAGATTCAAAAACATCCGAAGATTGGTGTTCGAGCTCAGACCTAGCTAAGACGACATGACAAGAGATTTCAGAATGTTCTGGGTCTTTGTTACTGAGTGATTAACAATTATATATTATAAGCGCGACGATATCCCGAATAAAAACACTCAGTTTCATGTAAGAGTGCCGGTAACTTAAAAAGTAAGATTCAAAAAAGTCTGAACATTGGTGTTCGAGCTAAGACCTAGCTAAAACGACAGCACAAGAGATTTCAGAATGTTCTGGGTCTTTGTTGCTGAGTTATTAACAATTATATATTATAAGCGCGACGATATCCCGAATAAAAACACTCAGTTTCATGTAAGAGTGCCTGTAACTTAAAAAGTAAGATTCGGAAAAGTCTGAAAGCATGTGCTCGGGCTCAGACCTAACTAAGACGACAGCACAAGAGATTTCAGAATGTTCTGAGTTTAAGTTACTGAGTTATTTGCAATTATATATTATAAGCGCAACGATATCCCGAATAAAAACAGGCAGTTTCATGTACTAGTGCCTGTAACTTAAAAAGTAAGATTCGAAAACTTCCGAAAGTTGGTGTTCGAGCTCAGACCTAGCTTAGACGAGGGCACAAGAGATTTCAGAATGTTCTCAGTCTTAGTTACTGCCTTATTAGGAGTAGCAATTATATATTATAAGCGCGACGCTATCCCGACTAAAAACACTCAGTTTCATTTAAGAGTGCCGGTAACTTAAAAAGTAAGACTCAGAAATGTCTGAACATTGGTGCTCGAGCTCAGCCCTAGCTAAGACGACAGCAGAAGAGATTTCAGAATATTTTGAATCTTAGTTACTGAGTTATAATCAATTATATATTATAAGCGCGACGATATCCCGAATAAAAACATGCAGTTTCGTGTAAGAGTGCCGGTAACTTAAAAAGTAAGATTCAAAAAAGTTTGAAAGTTGTTGATCGAGCTCAGGTCTATCTCAGGCAATAGCACAAGAGATTTCAGAGTGTTCTGAGTCTTAGCTACTGAGTTATTAGCAATTATATATTATAAGCGCGACGATATCCCGAATAAAAACATTCAGTTTCATGTAAGAGTGCCGTTAACTTAAAAAGTAAGATTTAAAAAAGTCTGAACATTGGTGTTCGAGCTCAGACCTGGCTAAGACGACAGCGCAAGAGATTTCAGAATGTTCTGAGTCTTTGTAACTGAGTTATTAGCAATTATATATTATAGGCGCGACGATATCCCGAATAAAAACAAGCAATTTCATGTGAGAGTACCTGTAACTTAAAAAGTAAGATTCAGAGAAGCCTGAAAGGTTGTGCTCGAGCTCAGACCTTCCTTAAACGACAGCACGAGAGATTTCAGAATGTTCTGAGCCTTTGTTACGGAGTTATTACCAATTATATATTATAAGCAGACGATATCCCGAAGAAAACTAGGCAGTTTCATGTAAGAGTGCCTGTAACTTAAAAAGTAAGACTGAGAAAAGCCTGAAAGCATGTGCTCGAGCTCAGACCTACCTCAGACGACAGCAAACCAGATTTCAGAATGTTGAGAGTTTTAGTTACTGAGTTATTAGCAATTATATATTATGAGCGCGACGATATCCCGTATAAAAACAGGCAGTTTCATGTAAGAGTGTCTGGAACTTAAAAAGTAAGATTCAAAAACGCCCGAAGGTTTGTGTTTGAGGTCAGACCTAGCTTAGACGACAGCACAAGTGATTTCAGAATGTTCTGGGTTTAAGTTACTGAGTTATTAGCAATTATATATTATAAGCGCGACGATATCCCGAATAAAAGCAGGCAGTTTCATGTGAGAGTGCCTGTAACTTAAAAAAGTAAGATTCAGAACAGTCTGATAGCATGTGCTCGGGCTCAGACCTACCTAAGACGAAGGAACAATAGATTTTAGAATGTTCTGAGTTTAAGTTACTCAGGTATTAGCAATTATATATTATATGCGCGACGATATCCCGAATAAAAACAGGCAGTTTTATTTAAGAGTGGCTGTAACTTAGAAACTAATATTCAAAAACATCCGAAGATTGGTGTTCGAGCTCAGACCTAGCTCAGACGACAGCACAAGAGATTTCAGAATGTTCTGGGTCTTTGTTACTGAGTTATTAACAATTATATATTATAAGCGCGAAGATATCCCGTATACAAACACTCAGTTTCATGTAAGAGTGCCGGTAACTTAAAAACTAAGATTCGGAAAAGTCTGAAAGCATGTGCTCGGGCTCAGACCTAACTAAGACGATAGCACAAGAGATTTCAGAATGTTCTGAGTTTAAGTTACTCAGGTATTAGCAATTATATATTATAAGCGCGACGATATCACGAATAAAAACAGGCAGTTTCATGTGAGAGTGCCTGTAACTTAAAAAAGTAAGATTCAGAAAAGTCTGAAAGCATGTGCTCGGGCTCAGACCTACCTAAGACGACAGCACAAGAGATTTCAGAATGTTCAGAGTTTAAGTTACTCAGGTATTAGCAATTATATATTATAAGCGCGACGATATCCCGAATAAAAACAGGCAGTTTCATGTAAGAGTCGCTGTAACTTAGAAAGTAAGATTCAAAAACATCAGAAGATTGGTGTTCGAGCTCAGACCTAGCTAATACGACAGCACAAGAGATTTCAGAATGTTCTGGGTCTTTGTTACTGAGTGATTAACAATTATATATTATAAGCGCGACGATATCCCGAATAAAAACACTCAGTTTCATGTAAGAGTGCCGGTAACTTAAAAAGTAAGATTCAAAAAAGTCTGAACATTATTGTTCGAGCTAAGACCTAGCTAAGACGACAGCACAAGAGATTTCAGAATGATCTGGGTCTTTGTTGCTGAGATATTAACAATTATTTATTATAAGCGCGACGATATCCCGAATAAAAACACTCAGTTTCATGTAAGAGTGCCTGTAACTTAAAAAGTAAGATTCGCAAAAGTCTGAAAGCATGTGCTCGGGCTCAGACCTAACTAAGACGACAGCACAAGAGATTTCAGAATGTTCTGAGTTTAAGTTACTGAGTTATTTGCAATTATATATTATAAGCGCGACGATATCCCGAATAAAAACAGGCAGTTTCATGTACTAGTGACTGTAACTTAAAAAGTAAGATTCGAAAACTTCCGAAAGTTGGTGTTCGAGCTCAGACCTAGCTTAGACGAGGGCACAAGAGATTTCAGAATGTTCTCAGTCTTAGTTACTGCCTTATTAGGAGTAGCAATTATATATTATAAGCGCGACGCTATCCCGAATAAAAACACTCAGTTTCATTTAAGAGTGCCGGTAACTTAAAAAGTAAGACTCAGAAATGTCTGAACATTGGTGCTCGAGCTCAGCCCTAGCTAAGACGACAGCAGAAGAGATTTCAGAATATTTTGAATCTTAGTTACTGAGTTATAATCAATTATATATTATAAGCGCGACGATATCCCGAATAAAAACATGCAGTTTCGTGTAAGAGTGCCGGTAACTTAAAAAGTAAGATTCAAAAAAGTTTGAAAGTTGTTGATCGAGCTCAGGTCTAGCTAAGACAACAGCACAAGAGATTTCAGAGTGTTCTGAGTCTTAGTTACTGAGTTATTAGCAATTATATATTATAAGCGCGACGATATCCCGAATAAAAACATTCAGTTTCATGTAAGAGTGCCGGTAACTTAAAAAGTAAGATTCAAAAAAGTCTGAACATTGGTGTTCGAGCTCAGACCTGGCTAAGACGACAGCGCAAGAGATTTCAGAATGTTCTGAGTCTTTGTAACTGAGTTATTAGCAATTATATATTATAGGCGCGACGATATCCCGAATAAAAACAAGCAATTTCATGTGAGAGTGCCTGTAACTTAAAAAGTAAGATTCAGAGAAGCCTGAAAGGTTGTGCTCCAGCTCAGACCTTCCTTAAACGACAGCACGAGAAATTTCAGAATGTTCTGAGCCTTTGTTACGGAGTTATTACCAATTATATATTATAAGCAGACGATATCCCGAAGAAAACTAGGCAGTTTCAAGTAAGAGTGCCTGTAACTTAAAAAGTAAGACTGAGAAAAGCCTGAAAGCATGTGCTCGAGCTCAGACCTACCTCAGACGACAGCAAAACAGATTTCAGAATGTTGAGAGTTTTAGTTACTGAGTTATTAGCAATTATATATTATGAGCGCGACGATATCCCGAATAAAAACATGCAGTTTCATGTAAGAGTGTCTGGAACTTAAAAAGTAAGATTCAAAAACGCCCGAAGGTTTGTGTTTGAGGTCAGACCTAGCTAAGACGTCAGCACAAGTGATTTCAGAATGTTCTGGGCTTAAGTTACTGAGTTATTAGCAATTATATATTATAAGCGCGACGATATCCCGAATAAAAGCAGGCAGTTTCATGTGAGAGTGCCTGTAACTTAAAAAAGTAAGATTCAGAACAGTCTGATAGCATGTGCTCGGGCTCAGACATACCTAAGACGACAGAACAAGAGATTTTAGAATGTTCTGAGTTTAAGTTACTCAGGTATTAGCAATTATATATTATATGCGCGACGATATCCCGAATAAAAACAGGCAGTTTTATTTAAGAGTGGCTGTAACTTAGAAACTAAGATTCAAAAACATCCGAAGATTGGTGTTCGAGCTCAGACCTAGCTCAGACGACAGCACAAGAGATTTCAGAATGTTCTTGGTCTTTGTTACTGAGTTATTAACAATTATATATTATAAGCGCGAAGATATCCCGTATACAAACACTCAGTTTCATGTAAGAGTGCCGGTAACTTAAAAACTAAGATTCGGAAAAGTCTGAAAGCATGTGCTCGGGCTCAGACCTAACTAAGACGATAGCACAAGAGATTTCAGAATGTTCTGAGTTTAAGTTACTCAGGTATTAGCAATTATATATTATAAGCGCGACGATATCCCGAATAAAAACAGGCAGTTTCATGTGAGAGTGCCTGTAACTTAAAAAAGTAAGATTCAGAAAAGTCTGAAAGCATGTGCTCGGGCTCAGACCTACCTAAGACGACAGCAAAAGAGATTTCAGAATGTTGAGAGTTTAAGTTACTCAGGTATTAGCAATTATATATTATAAGCGCGACGATATCCCGAATAAAAACAGGCAGTTTCATGTAAGAGTCGCTGTAACTTAGAAAGTAAGATTCAAAAACATCCGAAGATTGGTGTTCGAGCTCAGACCTAGCTAAGACGACAGCACAAGAGATTTCAGAATGTTCTGGGTCTTTGTTACTGAGTGATTAACAATTATATATTATAAGCGCGACGATATCCCGAATAAAAACACTCAGTTTCATGTAAGAGTGCCGGTAACTTAAAAAGTAAGATTCAAAAAAGTCTGAACATTGGTGTTCGAGCTAAGACCTAGCTAAGACGACAGCACAAGAGATTTCAGAATGTTCTGGATCTTTGTTACTGAGTTATTAACAATTATATATTATAAGCGCGACGATATCCCGAATAAAAACACTCAGTTTCATGTAAGAGTGCCGGTAACTTAAAAAGTAAGATTCGAAAACTTCCGAAAGTTGGTGTTCAAGCTCAGACCTAGCTTAGACGAGGGCACAAGAGATTTCAGAATGTTCTCAGTCTTAGTTACTGCCTTATTAGGAGTAGCAATTATATATTATAAGCGCGACTCTATCCCGAATAAAAACATGCAGTTTCGTGTAAGAGTGCCGGTAACTTAAAAAGTAAGATTCAAAAAAGTTTGAAAGTTGGTGATCGAGCTCAGGTCTAGCTAAGACAACAGCACAAGAGATTTCAGAGTGTTCTGAGTCTTAGTTACTGAATTATTAGCAATTATATATTATAAGCTCGACGATATCCCGAATAAAAACATTCAGTTTCATGTAAGAGTGCCGGTAACTTAAAAAGTAAGATTCAAAAAAGTCTGAACATTGGTGTTCGAGCTCAGACCTGGCTAAGACGACAGCGCAAGAGATTTCAGAATGTTCTGACTCTTTGTAACTGAGTTATTAGCAATTATATATTATAGGCGCGACGATATCCCGAATAAAAACAAGCAATTTCATGTGAGAGTGCCTGTAACTTAAAAAGTAAGATTCAGAGAAGCCTGAAAGGTTGTGCTCGAGCTCAGACCTTCCTTAAACGACAGCACGAGAGATTTCAGAATGTTCTGAGCCTTTGTTACGGAGTTATTACCAATTATATATTATAAGCAGACGATATCCCGAAGAAAACTAGGCAGTTTCATGTAAGAGTGCCTGTAACTTAAAAAGTAAGACTGAGAAAAGCCTGAAAGCATGTGCTCGAGCTCAGACCTACCTCAGACGACAGCAAAACAGATTTCAGAATGTTGAGAGTTTTAGTTACTCAGTTATTAGCAATTATATATTATACGCGCGACGATATCCCGAATAAAAACAGGCAGTTTCACGTAAGAGTACCGGTAATTTAAAAAGTAATATTCAAAAAAGTCTGAAAGTTAGTGCTCGAGCTCAGGCCCAGCCAAGACGACAGCACAAGAGATTTCAAAATGTTCTGAGCCTTAGTTACTGAGTTATTAGCAATTATATATTATAAGCGCGACGATATCCCGAATAAAAACACTCAGTTTCATATAAGAATGCCGGTAACTTAAAAAGTAAGATTCCGAAAAGTCTGAAAGCATGTGCTCGGGCTCAGACCTAACTAAGACGACAGCATAAGAGATTTCAAAATGTTTTGAGTTTAAGTTACTGAGTTATTAGCAATTATATATTATAAGTGCGAAGATATCCCGAATAAAAACAGGCAGTTTCATGTGAGAGTGCCTGTAACTTAAAAAAGTAAGATTCAGAAAAGTCTGAAAGCATGTGCTTGGGCTCAGACCTACCTAAGACGACAGCGGAAGAGATTTCAGAATGTTCTGAGTTTAAGTTACTCAGGTATTAGCAATTATATATTATGAGCGCGACGATATCCCGAATAAAAACAGGCAGTTTCATTTAAGAGTTTCTGTAACTTAGAAAGTAAGATTCAAAAACATCCGAAGATTGATGTTCGAGCTCAGACCTAGCTAAGACGACAGCACAAGAGATTTCAGAATATTCTGAGTCTTTGTTACTGAGTTATTAACAATTATATATTATAAGCGCGACGATATCCCGAATAAAAACACTCAGTTTCATGTAAGAGTGCCGGTAACTTAAAAAGTAAGATTCAAAAAAGTCTGAACATTGGTGTTCGAGCTAAGACCTAGCTAAGACGACAGCACAAGAAATTTCAGAATGTTCTGAATCTAAGTTACCGAGTTAATATCAATTATATATTATAAGCGCGACGATATCCCGAATAAAAACAGGCAGTTTCATTTAAGAGTGCCTGTAACTTAAAAAGTAAGATTCAAAATATCTGAGTATTGGTGTTCGAGCTTAGACCTAGCTAAGACGACAGCACAAGAAATTTCAGAATGTTCTGAATCTAAGCTACCGAGCTAGTATCAATTATATATTATAAGCGCGACCATATCCCAAATAAAAACATGCAGTTCCATGTAAGAGTGCCGGTAACCTAAAAAGTAAGATTCAAAAAAGTGTGAAAGTTGGTGCTTGAGCTCAGGCCTAGCTATAACGACAGCACAAGAGATTTCAGAATGTTCTGGGCTTAAGTTACCGAGTTATTAGCAATTATATATTATAAGCTCGACGATATCCCGAATAAAAACAGGCAGTTTCATGCAAGAGTGCCTCTAACTTAAAAAGTAAGATTCGGAAAAGTCTGAAAGCATGTGCTCGGGCTCAGACCTACCTAAAACGACAGCACACGAGATTTCAGAATGTTCTGGGTTTAAGTTACCGAGTTATTAGCAATTATATATTATAAGCGCGACGATATCCCGAATAAAAACAGGCAGTTGCATGTAAGAGTGATTGTAACTTAAAAAGTAAGATTCAGAAAAGCTTGATAGCTTTTGCTCTAGCTTAGACCTACCTAAGACGACAGCACAAAAGATTTCAGAATGTTGAGAGTTTTATTTACTGAGTTATTAGCAATTATATATTATAAGCGCGACGATATCCCGAATAAAAACAGGCAGTTTCATGTAAGAGTGCCTTTAACTTAAAAAGTAAGATTCAGAAACGTCCGAAGGTTGGTGTTCGAGCTCAGACCCAGCTAAGACGACACCACAAGAGATTTCAGAATGTTCTGGGTTTAAGTTACTGAGTTATTAGCAATTATATATTATAAGCGCGGCGATATCCCGAATAAAAACAAGAAGTTTCATGTAAGAGTGCCTGTAACTTAAAAAGTAAGATTGAAAAACGTCCGAAGGATGGTGTTCGAGCTCAGACCTAGCTAAGACGACACCACAAGAGATTTGAGAATGTTCTGAGACTTAGTTACTGAGTTATTAGCAATTACATATTATAAACGTGACGATATCCCGAATAAAAACAGGCAGTTTCATGTAAGAGTGATTGTAACTTAAAAAGTAAGATTCAGAAAAGCTTGACAGCTTGTGCTCGAGCTCAGACCTACTTAAAACGACAGGACAAGAGATTTCAGAATGTTGAGAGTTTTAGTTAGTGAGTTATTAGCAATTATATATTATAAGCGCGGCGATATCCCGAATAAAAACAGGAAGTTTAATGTAAGAGTGCCTGTAACTTAAAAAGTAAGATTGAAAAACGTCCGAGGGATGGTGTTCGAGCTCAGACCTAGATAAGACAACAGCGCAAGAGATTTCAGAATTTTCTGAGTCTCTGTTACTGAGTTGTCAGCAATTATATATTATAAGCGCGACGATATCCCGAATAAAAACACTCAGTTTCATGCAAGAGTGCCGGTAACTTAAAAAGTAAGATTCAAAAAAGTCTGAACATTGGTGTTAGAGCTCATACCTAGCTAAGACGACAGCACAAGAAATTTCAGAATGTTCTAATCTAAGTTACTGATTTATTAACAATTATATATTATAAGCGCGGCGATATCCCGAATAAAAACAGGCAGTTTCATGTAAGAGTGGCTGTAACTTAGAAAGTAAGATTCAAAAACATCCAAAGATTGGTGTTCGAGCGCAGACCTAGCTAAGACGACAGCACAAGAGATGTCAGAATGTTCTGAGTCTTTGTTACTGAGTTATTAACAATTATATATCATAAGCGCGACGATATTCCGAATAAGGACAGGCAGTTTCGTGTAAGAGTGCCGGTAACTTGTAAAGTAAGATTCAAAAACGTCCGAAGATTGGTATTCGAGCTCAGACCTAGCTAAGACGACACCACAAGAGATTTCAGAATGTTCTGAGTCTCTTTTACTGATTTATTAGCAATTATATATTACAAGCGCGACGATATCCCGAAAAAAAACACTCAGTTTTGATGAAATTCCATGTTAATTTCGTTGTTCTTTGAACGATTTCGAATGAATTAAGATATTTTGTAGCTGACACAGAAAGAACAAAAGGTTATCAAACACGGAACAGCGAAAAATGTCTACTTTGTTGTTATTTGATGAAATTCCATGTTAATTTCGTAGTTCTTTAAACGATTTCGAATGAATTAGATATTTTGTAGCTGACACAGAAAGAAAATAAGGTTATCAAAACACGGAACGTCGAAAAATGTCTACTTTGTTGTTGTTTTATGAAGTTCCATGTCAATTTCGTTGTTCTTTGACCGATTTCGAATGAATTAAGATATTTTGTAGTTGACACAGAAAGAAAAAAAGGTTATCAAAACAAGGAACGGCGAAAAATGTCTACTTAGTTGTTGTTTGATGAAGTTCCATGTCAATTTCGTTTTTCTTTGCCGATTTCGAACGAATTAAGATATTCTTTAGCTGACACAGAAAGAAAAAAAGTTGTCAAAACACGGAACGGCAAAAAATGTCTACTTTGTTGTTGTTTGATGAAGCTCCATGTCAATTTCTTTGTTCTTTGACCGATTTCGAATGAATTAAGATATTTAGTAGCTGACACAGAAAGAATAAAAGGTTATCAAAATACGGAACGGGGAAAAATGTGTACTTTGTTGTTGTTTGATGAAGTTCCATGTCAATTTCGTTGATCTGTGACCGATTTCGAGTGAATTAAGATATTTTGTTGCTGACACAGAAAAAAAAAGGTTATCAAAACACGGAACGGCAAAAGATGTCTACTTTGTTGTTGTTTGGTGAAATTCCATGGCAATTTCGTTGTTCTTTGAACGATTTCAAATGAATTAAGATATTTTGTAGCTGACAAAGAAAGAAAAAAAGGTTATCAAAACACGGAACGACGAAAAATGTCTACTTTGTTGTTATTTGATGATATTCTATGCCAATTTCGTTGTTCTTTGAACGATTTCGAATGAATTAAGATATTTTGTAGCTACATAGAAAAAAAAAGGTTATCAAAACACGGAACGACGAAAAATGTCTACTTTGTTGTTGTCTGATGAAGTTCCACGTCAATTTCGTTGTTCTTTGAACGATTTCGAATGAATTAAGATATTTTGTAGCTGAAACAGAAAGAAAAAAAGGTTATCAAAACACGGAACGGCGAAAAATGTGTACTTTGTTGTTGTTTGATGAAGTTCCATGTCAATTTCGTTGTGCTTTGACGATTTCGAATGAATTAAATTATTTTGTAGCTGACACAAAAAGAAAAAAAGGTTATCAAACACGGAACAGCGAAAAATGTCTACTTTGTTGTTATTTGATGAAATTCCATGTTAATTTCGTAGTTCTTTAAACGATTTCGAATGAATTAAGATATTTTGTAGCTGACGCAGAAAGAAAAAAGTTTATCAAAACACGGAACGACGACGAAAAATGTCTAATTTGTTGTTGTTGTTGTTTGATGAATCTCCATGTCAATTTCTTTGTTCTTTGACCGATTTCCAATGAATTTAGATATTTTGTAGCTGACACAGAAAGAATAAAAGGTTATCAAAACACGGAACGGCGAAAAATGTGTACTTTGTTGTTTTTTGACGAAGTTCCATGTCAATTTCGTTGTTCTTTGACCGATTTCGAGTGAATTAAGATATTTTGTTGCTGACACAGAAAAAAAAAGGTTATCAAAACACGGAACGGCAAAATATGTCTACTTTGTTGTTGTTTGATGAAATTCTATGTTAATTTCGTTGTTCTTTGAACGATTTCGAATGAATTAAGGAATTTTGTAGCTGACAAACGGCAAAAAATGTCTACTTTGTTGTTACTTGATGAAATTCCATGTCAATTTCGTTGTTCTTTGAACGATTTCGAATGAATTAAGATATTTTGTAGCTACATAGAAAAAAAAAGGTTATCAAAACACGGAACGACGAAAAATGTCTACTTTGTTGTTGTCTGATGAAGTTCCACGTCAATTTCGTTGCTCTTTGAACGATTTCGAATGAATTGAGATATTTTGTAGCTGAAACAGAAAGAAAAAAAGGTTATCAAAACACGGAACGGTGAAAAATGTGTACTTTGTTGTTGTTTGATGAAATTCCATGTTAATTTCGTAGTTCTTTAAACGATTTCGAATGAATTAAGATATTTTGTAGCTGACACAGAAAGAAAAAAAAAGGTTATCAAAACACGGAACGGCGAAAAATGTCTACTTTGTTGTTGTTTTATGAAGTTCCATGTCAATTTCGTTGTTCTTTGACCGATTTCCAATGAATTAAGATATTTTGTAGTTGACACAGAAAGAAAAAAAGGTTATCAAAACAAGGAACGGCGAAAAATGTCTACTAAGTTGTTGTTTGATGAAGTTCCATGTCAACTTCGTTGTTCTTTGACCGATTTCGAACGAATTAATATATTTTGTAGCTGACACAGAAAGAAAAAAAGTTATCAAAACACGGAACGGCAAAAAATGTCTACTTTGTTGTTGTTTGATGAAATTCCATGTTAATTTCGTTGTTCTTTGAACGATTTCGAATGAATTAAGGAATTTTGTAGCTGACAAACGGCAAAAAATGTCTACTTTGTTGTTACTTGATGAAATTCCATGTCAATTTCGTTGTTCTTTGAACGATTTCGAATGAATTAAGATATTTTGTAGCTGACACAGAAAGAACAAAAGGTTATCAAACACGGAACAGCGAAAAATGTCTACTTTGTTGTTATTTGATGAAATTCCATGTTAATTTCGTAGTTCTTTAAACGATTTCGAATGAATTAAGATATTTTGTAGTTGACACAGAAAGAAAAAAAGGTTATCAAAACAAGGAACGGCGAAAAATGTCTACTTAGTTGTTGTTTGATGAAGTTCCATGTCAATTTCGTTTTTCTTTGACCGATTTCGAACGAATTAAGATATTTTGTAGCTGACACAGAAAGGAAAAAAGTTATCAAAACACGGAACGGCAAAAAATGTCTACTTTGTTGTTGTTTGATGAAGCTCCATGTCAATTTCTTTGTTCTTTGACCGATTTCGAATGAATTAAGATATTTTGTAGCTGACACAGAAAGAATAAAAGGTTATCAAAATACGGAACGGGGAAAAATGTGTACTTTGTTGTTGTTTGATGAAGATCCATGTCAATTTCGTTGTTCTTTGAACGATTTCGAATGAATTAAGATATTTTGTAGCTGACACAGAAAGAATAAAAGGTTATCAAAATACGGAACGGGGAAAAATGTGTACTTTGTTGTTGTCTGATGAAGTTCCACGTCAATTTCGTTGTTCTTTGAACGATTTCGAATGAATTAAGATATTTTGTAGCTGAAACAGAAAGAAAATAAGGTTATCAAAACACGGAACGGCGAAAAATGTGTACTTTGTTGTTGTTTGATGAAGTTCCATGTCAATTTCATTGTGCTTTGACGATTTCGAATGAATTAAATTATTTTGTAGCTGACACAAAAAGAAAAAAAGGGTATCAAACACGGAACATCGAAAAATGTCTACTTTGTTGTTATTTGATGAAGCTCCATGTCAATTTCTTTGTTCTTTGACCGATTTCGAATGAATTAAGATATTTTGTAGCTGACACAGAAAGAATAAAAGGTTATCAAAATACGGAACGGCGAAAAATGTGTACTTTGTTGTTGTTTGATGAAGTTCCATGTCAATTTCGTTGTTCTTTGAACGATTTCGAGTGAATTAAGATATTTTGTTGCTGACACAGAAAAAAAAAGGTTATCAAAACACGGAACGGCAAAATATGTCTACTTTGTGGTTGTTTGATGAAATTCTATGTTAATTTCGTTGTTCTTTGAACGATTTCGAATGAATTAAGGAATTTTGTAGCTGACAAACGGCAAAAAGTGTCTACTTTGTTGTTACTTGATGAAATTCCATGTCAATTTCGTTGTTCTTTGAACGATTTCGAATGAATTAAGATATTTTGTGGCTGACACAGAAAGAACAAAAGGTTATCAAACACGGAACATCGAAAAATGTCTACTTTGTTGTTATTTGATGAAATTCCATGTTAATTTCTTAGTTCTTTAAACGATTTCGAATGAATTAGATATTTTGTAGCTGACACAGAAGGAAAATAAGGTTATCAAAACACGGAACGTCGAAAAATGTCTACTTTGTTGTTGTTTCATGAAGTTCCATGTCAATTTCGTTGTTCTTTGACCGATTTCGAATGAATTAAGATATTTTGCAGTTGACACAGAAAGAAAAAAAGGTTATCAAAACAAGGAACGGCGAAAAATGTCTACTTAGTTGTTGTTTGATGAAGTTCCATGTCAATTTCGTTTTTCTTTGACCGATTTCGAACGAATTAAGATATTTTGTAGCTGACACAGAAATAAAAAAAGTTATCAAAACACGGAACGGCAAAAATGTCTACTTTGTTGTTGTTTGATGAAGCTCCATGTCAATTTCTTTGATCTTTGACCGATTTCGAATGAATTAAGATATTTTGTAGCTGACGCAGAAAGAATAAAAGGTTATCAAAATACGGAACGGGGAAAAATGTGTACTTTGTTGTTGTTTGATGAAGTTCCATGTCAATTTCGTTGTTCTTTGACCGATTTCGAGTGAATTAAGATATTTTGTTGCTGACACAGAAAAAAAAGGTTATCAAAACACGGAACGGCAAAAGATGTCTACTTTGTTGTTGTTTGGTGAAATTCCATGGCAATTTCGTTGTTCTTTGAACGATTTCGAATGAATTAAGATATTTTGTAGCTGACAAAGAAAGAAAAAAAGGTTATCAAAACACGGAACGACGAAAAATGTCTACTTTGTTGTTATTTGATGATATTCTATGCCAATTTCGTTGTTCTTTGAACGATTTCGAATGAATTAAGATATTTTGTAGCTACATAGAAAAAAAAAGGTTATCAAAATACGGAACGACGAAAAATGTCTACTTTGTTGTTGTCTGGTGAAGTTCCACGTCAATTTCGTTGTTCTTTGAACGATTTCGAATGAATTAAGATATTTTGTAGCTGAAACAGAAAGAAAAAAAGGTTATCAAAACACGGAACGGCGAAAAATGTGTACTTTGTTGTTGTTTGATGAAGTTCCATGTCAATTTCGTTGTGCTCTGACGATTTCGAATGAATTAAATTATTTTGTAGCTGACACAAAAAGAAAAAAGGTTATCAAACACGGAACAGCGAAAAATGTCTACTAAGTTGTTGTTTGATGAAGTTCTATGCCAATTTCGTTGTTCTTTGAACGATTTTGAATGAATTAAGATATTTTGTAGCTACACAGAAAAAAAAGGTTATCAAAACACGGAACGACGAAAAATGTCTACTTTGTTGTTGTCTGATGAAGTTCCATGTCAATTTCGCTGTTCTTTGAACGATTTCGAATGAATTAAGATATTTTGTAGCTGAAACAGAAAGAAAAAAAAGGTTATCAAAACACGGAACGGCGAAAAATGTGTACTTTGTTGTTGTTTGATGAAGTTCCATGTCAATTTCGTTGTGCTTTGACGATTTCGAATGAATTAAATTATTTTGTAGCTGACAAATGTCTACTTTGTTGTTATTTGATGAAATTCCATGTTAATTTCGTAGTTCCTTAAACGATTTCGAATGAATTAAGATATTTTGTAGCTGACGCAGAAAGAAAAAAAGGTTATCAAAACACGGAACGGCGAAAAATGTCTACTTTGTTGTTGTTTTATGAAGTTCCATGTCAATTTCGTTGTTCTTTGACCGATTTCGAATGAATTAAGATATTTTGCAGTTGACACAGAAAGAAAAAAAGTTATCAAAACAAGGAACGGCGAAAAATGTCTACTAAGTTGTTGTTTGATGAAGGTCCATGTCAATTTCGTTGTTCTTTGACCGATTTCGAACGAATTAAGATATTTTGTAGCTGACACAGAAAGAAAAAAAGTTATCAAAACACGGAACGGCAAAAAATGTCTACTTTGTTGTTGTTTGATGAAATTCCATGTCAATTTCGTTGTTCTTTGAACGATTTCGAATGAATTAAGATATTTTGTAGCTGACACAGAAAGAAAAAAAGGTTATCAAGACACGGAACAGCGAAAAATGTCTACTTTGTTGTTGTTTGATGAAATTCCATGTCAATTTCGTTGTTCTTTGAACGATTTCGAATGAATTAAGATATTTTGTAACAGACACAGAAAGAAAAAAAGGTTATCAAACCACGGAACGACGAAAAATATCTACTTTGTTGTTGTTTGATGAAATACCATGTCAATTTCTTTGTTCTTTGAACGATTTCGAATGAATTAAGATATTTTGTGGCTGACACAGAAAGAACAAAAGGTTATCAAACACGGAACATCGAAAAATGTCTACTTTGTTGTTATTTGATGAAATTCCATGTTAATTTCGTAGTTCTTTAAACGATTTCGAATGAATTAGATATTTTGTAGCTGACACAGAAAGAAAATAAGGTTATCAAAACACGGAACGTCGAAAAATGTCTACTTTGTTGTTGTTTCATGAAGTTCCATGTCAATTTCGTTGTTCTTTGACCGATTTCGAATGAATTAAGATATTTTGCAGTTGACACAGAAAGAAAAAAAGGTTATCAAAACAAGGAACGGCGAAAAATGTCTACTTAGTTGTTGTTTGATGAAGTTCCATGTCAATTTCGTTTTTCTTTGACCGATTTCGAACGAATTAAGATATTTTGTAGCTGACACAGAAATAAAAAAAGTTATCAAGTTACAAAGTTATCATGAATTAAGATATTTTGTAGCTGACAAAGAAAGAAAAAAAGGTTATCAAAACACGGAACGACGAAAAATGTCTACTTTGTTGTTATTTGATGATATTCTATGCCAATTTCGTTGTTCTTTGAACGATTTCGAATGAATTAAGATATTTTGTAGCTAAATAGAAAAAAAAAGGTTATCAAAATACGGAACGACGAAAAATGTCTACTTTGTTGTTGTCTGGTGAAGTTCCACGTCAATTTCGTTGTTCTTTGAACGATTTCGAATGAATTAAGATATTTTGTAGCTGAAACAGAAAGAAAAAAAGGTTATCAAAACACGGAACGGCGAAAAATGTGTACTTTGTTGTTGTTTGATGAAGTTCCATGTCAATTTCGTTGTGCTTTGACGATTTCGAATGAATTAAATTATTTTGTAGCTGACACAAAAAGAAAAAAGGTTATCAAACACGGAACAGCGAAAAATGTCTACTAAGTTGTTGTTTGATGAAGTTCTATGCCAATTTCGTTGTTCTTTGAACGATTTTGAATGAATTAAGATATTTTGTAGCTACACAGAAAAAAAAGGTTATCAAAACACGGAACGACGAAAAATGTCTACTTTGTTGTTGTCTGATGAAGTTCCATGTCAATTTCGCTGTTCTTTGAACGATTTCGAATGAATTAAGATATTTTGTAGCTGAAACAGAAAGAAAAAAAAGGTTATCAAAAGACGGAACGGCGAAAAATGTGTACTTTGTTGTTGTTTGATGAAGTTCCATGTCAATTTCGTTGTGCTTTGACGATTTCGAATGAATTAAATTATTTTGTAGCTGACAAATGTCTACTTTGTTGTTATTTGATGAAATTCCATGTTAATTTCGTAGTTCCTTAAACGATTTCGAATGAATTAAGATATTTTGTAGCTGACGCAGAAAGAAAAAAAGGTTATCAAAACACGGAACGGCGAAAAATGTCTACTTTGTTGTTGTTTTATGAAGTTCCATGTCAATTTCGTTGTTCTTTGACCGATTTCGAATGAATTAAGATATTTTGCAGTTGACACAGAAAGAAAAAAAGTTATCAAAACAAGGAACGGCGAAAAATGTCTACTAAGTTGTTGTTTGATGAAGTTCCATGTCAATTTCGTTGTTCTTTGACCGATTTCGAACGAATTAAGATATTTTGTAGCTGACACAGAAAGAAAAAAAGTTATCAAAACACGGAACGGCAAAAAATGTCTACTTTGTTGTTGTTTGATGAAATTCCATGTCAATTTCGTTGTTCTTTGAACGATTTCGAATGAATTAAGATATTTTGTAGCTGACACAGAAAGAAAAAAAGGTTATCAAGACACGGAACAGCGAAAAATGTCTACTTTGTTGTTGTTTGATGAAATTCCATGTCAATTTCGTTGTTCTTTGAACGATTTCGAATGAATTAAGATATTTTGTAACAGACACAGAAAGAAAAAAAGGTTATCAAACCACGGAACGACGAAAAATATCTACTTTGTTGTTGTTTGATGAAATACCATGTCAATTTCTTTGTTCTTTGACTGATTTCGAATGAATGCAGATATTTTCTAGCTCACACAGAAGGAAAAAAAGGTTATCAAAACACGGAACGGCAAAAAATGTCTACTTTGTTGTTGTTTGATGAAATTCCATGTCAATTTCGTTGTTCTTTGAACGATTTCAAATGAATTAAGATATTTTGTAGCTGACACAGGAAGAAAAAAAGATTATCAAAACAAGGAACGGCGAAAAATGTCTACTTAGTTGTTGTTTGATGAAGATCCATGTCAATTTCGTTGTTCTTTGACCGATGTCCAATGAATTAAGGTATGTTGTAGCTGACAAACGGCAAAAATGTCTACTCTGTTGTTGTTTGATGAAATTCCATGTCAATTTCGTTGTTCTTTGAACGATTTCGAATGAAATATGATATTCTGTAGCTGACACAGAAAGAAAAAAAGGTTACCAAAACACGGAACGGCGAAAAATGTCTACTCTGTTGTTGTTTGATGAAATCCATGTTAATTTCGTTGTTCGGTTATCAAAACACGGAACGACGAAAAAAGTCTACTTTTTGTTATTTGATGAAATTCCATGTTAATTTCGTTGTTCTTTGAACGATTTCGAATGAATTAAGACATTTTGTAGCTGACAAAGAAAGAAAAAAAGGTTATCAAAACACGGAACAGCGAAAAATGTCTTTTTTGTTGTTAGTTGATGAAATTCCATGTTAATTTCGATGTTCGGTTATCAAAACACGGAACGACGAAAAAAGTCTACTTTTTGTTATTTGATGAAATTACATGTTAATTTCGTTGTTCTTTGAACGATTTCGAATGAATTAAGATATTTTGTAGCTGACACAGAAAGAAAAAAAGGTTTACAAAACACGGAACGGCGAAAAATGTGTACTTTGTTGTTGTTTGATGAAGTTCCATGTCAATTTCGTTGTTCTTTGACCGATTTCGAATGAATTAAGATATTTTGTAGCTGACAGAAAGAAAAAAGGTTATCAAAACACGGAACAGCGAAAAATGTTTACTTTTTTGTTATTTGATGAAATTCGATATTAATTTCGTAGTTCTTTAAACGATTTCGAATGAATTAAAATATTTTGTAATTGACACAGAAAGAAAAAAAGTTATCAAAACACGGAACGACGAAAACTGTCTACTTTGTTGTTATTTGATGAAATTCAATTTTAATTTCGTAGTTCTTTAAACGATTTCGAATGAATTAAGATATTTTGTAGCTGACACAGAAAGAAAAAAAGGTTATCAAGACACGGAACGGCAAGAGATATCTACTTTGTTGTTGTTTTATGAATTTCCATGTCAATTTCGTTGTTCTCTGACCGATTTCGAATGAATTAAGATATTTTGTAGCTGACACAGAAATAAAAAAGGTTATCAAAACACGGAACAGCGAAAAATGTCCACTTTGTTGTTATTTTATGAAAATCCATGTTAATTTCGTGGTTCTTTGAACGATTTCGAATGAATTAAGATATTTTGTAGCTGCCACAGAAAGAAAAAAAGTTATCAAAACACGGAACGGCAAAAAATGTCTACTTTGTTGTTGTTTCATGAAATTCCATGTCAATTTCGTTGTTCTTTGAACGATATCGAATGAATTAAGATATTTTGTAGCTGACAAAGAAGGAAAAAAAGGTTATCAAAACACGGAACGATGAAAAATGTCTACTTTGTTGTTTTTTGATGAAGTTTCATGTCAATTTCTTTGTTCTTTGACCGATTTTGAATGAATTAAGGCATTTTGTAGTTGACAAACGGCAAAAAATGTCTACTTTGTTGTTGTTTGATGAAAATGCATGTCAATTTCGTTGTTCTTTGAAGGATTTCGAATGAATTAAGATATTTTGTAGCTGACACAGAAAAAAAAGGTTATCAAAACACGGAACGACGAAAAATGTCTACTTTGTTGTTGTTTGATGAAGTTCCATGTCAATTTCGTTGTTCTTTGCCCGATTTCGAATGAATTAAGATATTTTGTACCTGACATAGAAAGAAAAAAGGGTTATCAAACCACGGAACGACGAAAAATATCTACTTTGTTGTTGTTTGATGAAATACCATGTCAATTTCTTTGTTCTTTGACCGATTTCGAATGAATTAAGATATTTTGTAGCTGACACAGAAGGAAAAAAAGGTTATCAAAACACGGAACGGCAAAAAATGTCTACTTTGTTGTTGTTTGATGAAACTGAAGTTCCATGCCAGTTTCGTTGTGCTTTGACCGATTTCGAATGAATTAAGATATTTTGTAGCTGACACAGAAAGAAAAAAAGGTTATAAAAACACGGAACAGCGAAAAATGTCTACTTTGTTGTTATTTGATGAAATTCCATGTTAATTTCGTAGTTCTTTGAATGATTTCGAATGAATTAAGTAATTTTGTAGCTGACACAGAAAGAAAAAAAGGTTATCAAAACACGGAACGGCGAAAAATGTCTACTTTGTTGTTGTTTTATGAAGTTCCATGTCAATTTCGTTGTTCTTTGACCGATTTCGAATGAATTAAGATATTTTGTAGCTGACACAGAAAGAAAAAAAGGTTATCAAAACACGGAACAGCGAAAGATGTCTACTTTGTTGTTATTTGATGAAATTCCATGTTAATTTCGTTGTTCCTTGAACGATTTCGAATGAATTAAGGTATGCTGTAGCTGACAAACGGCAAAAAATGTCTACTCTGTTGTTGTTTGATGAAATTCCATGTCAATTTCGTTGTTCTTTGAACGATTTCGAATGAAATAAGATATTCTGTAGCTGACACAGAAAGAAAAAAAGGTTACCAAAACACGGAACGGCGAAAAATGTCTACTCTGTTGTTGTTTGATGAAATTCCATGTTAATTTCGTTGTTCGGTTATCAAAACACGGAACGACGAAAAAAGTCTACTTTTTGTTATTTGATGAAATTCCATGTTAATTTCGTTGTTCTTTGAACGATTTCGAATGAATTAAGACATTTTGTAGCTGACAAAGAAAGAAAAAAATGTTATCAAAACACGGAACGACGAAAGATGTCTACTTTGTTGTTATTTGATGAAATTCCATGTTAATTTCGTTGTTCTTTGAACGATTTCGAATGAATTAAGATATTTTGTAGCTGACACAGATAGAAAAAAAGTTTATCAAAACACGGAACGGCAAAAGATGTCTACTTTGTTGTTGTTTGGTGAAATTCCATGGCAATTTCGTTGTTCTTTGAACGATTTCGAATGAATTAAGATATTTTGTAGCTGACAAAGAAAGAAAAAAAGGTTATCAAAACACGGAACGACGAAAAATGTCTACTTTGTTGTTATTTGATGATATTCTATGCCAATTTCGTTGTTCTTTGAACGATTTCGAATGAATTAAGATATTTTGTAGCTACATAGAAAAAAAAAGGTTATCAAAATACGGAACGACGAAAAATGTCTACTTTGTTGTTGTCTGATGAAGTTCCACGTCAATTTCGTTGTTCTTTGAACGATTTCGAATGAATTAAGATATTTTGTAGCTGAAACAGAAAGAAAAAAAAGGTTATCAAAACACGGAACGGCGAAAAATGTGTACTTTGTTGTTGTTTAATGAAGTTCCATGTCAATTTCGTTGTGCTTTGACGATTTCGAATGAATTAAATTATTTTGTAGCTGACACAAAAAGAAAAAAAGGTTATCAAACACGGAACAGCGAAAATTGTCTACTTAGTTGTTGTTTGATGAAGTTCCATGTCAACTTCGTTGTTCTTTGACCGATTTCGAACGAATTAAGATATTTTGTAGCTGACACAGAAAGAAAAAAAGTTATCAAAACACGCAACGGCAAAAAATGTCTACTTTGTTGTTGTTTGATTAAATTCCATGTCAATTTCGTTGTTCTATGAACGATTTCGAATGAATTAAGATATTTTGTAGCTGACACAGAAAGAAAAAAGTTTATCAAAACACGGAACGACGACGAAAAATGTCTAATTTGTTGTTGTTTGATGAATCTCCATGTCAATTTCTTTGTTCTTTGACCGATTTCCAATGAATTAAGATATTTTGTAGCTGACACAGAAAGAATAAAAGGTTATCAAAACACGGAACGGCGAAAAATGTGTACTTTGTTGTTGTTTGATGAAGTTCCATGTCAATTTCGTTGTTCTTTGACCGATTTCGAGTGAATTAAGATATTTTGTTGCTGACACAGAAAAAAAAGGTTATCAAAACACGGAACGGCAAAATATGTCTACTTTGTTGTTGTTTGATGAAATTCCATGTTAATTTCGTTGTTCTTTAAACGATTTCGAATGAATTAAGATATTTTGTAGCTGACACAGAAAGAAAAAAAGGTTATCAAAACACGGAATGGCGAAAAATGTCTACTTTGTTGTTGTTTTATGAAGTTCCATGTCAATTTCGTTGTTCTTTGACCGATTTCGAATGAATTAAGATATTTTGTAGTTGACACAGAAAGAATAAAAGGTTATCAAAATACGGAACGGCGAAAAATGTGTACTTTGTTGTTGTTTGATGAAGTTCCATGTCAATTTCGTTGTTCTTTGACCGATTTCGAGTGAATTAAGATATTTTGTGGCTGACACAGAAAAAAAGGTTATCAAAACACGGAACGGCAAAATATGTCTACTTTGTTGTTGTTTGATGAAATTCCATGTTAATTTCGTTGTTCTTTGAACGATTTCGAATGAATTAAGATATTTTGTAGCTGACAAAGAAAGAAAAAAAATTTATCAAAACACGGAACGACGAAAAATGTCTACTTTGTTGTTATTTGATGATATTCTATGCCAATTTCGTTGTTCTTTGAACGATTTTGAATGAATTAAGATATTTTGTAGCTACACAGAAAAAAAAGGTTATCAAAACACGGAACGACGAAAAATGTCTACTTTGTTGTTGTCTGATGAAGTTCCATGTCAATTTCGCTGTTCTTTGAACGATTTCGAATGAATTAAGATATTTTGTAGCTGAAACAGAAAGAAAAAAAAGGTTATCAAAACACGGAACGGCGAAAAATGTGTACTTTGTTGTTGTTTGATGAAGTTCCATGTCAATTTCGTTGTGCTTTGACGATTTCGAATGAATTAAATTATTTTGTAGCTGACAAATGTCTACTTTGTTGTTATTTGATGAAATTCCATGTTAATTTCGTAGTTCCTTAAACGATTTCGAATGAATTAAGATATTTTGTAGCTGACGCAGAAAGAAAAAAAGGTTATCAAAACACGGAACGGCGAAAAATGTCTACTTTGTTGTTGTTTTATGAAGTTCCATGTCAATTTCGTTGTTCTTTGACCGATTTCGAATGAATTAAGATATTTTGCAGTTGACACAGAAAGAAAAAAAGGTTATCAAAACAAGGAACGGCGAAAAATGTCTACTAAGTTGTTGTTTGATGAAGTTCCATGTCAATTTCGTTGTTCTTTGACCGATTTCGAACGAATTAAGATATTTTGTAGCTGACACAGAAAGAAAAAAAGTTATCAAAACACGGAACGGCAAAAAATGTCTACTTTGTTGTTGTTTGATGAAATTCCATGTCAATTTCGTTGTTCTTTGAACGATTTCGAATGAATTAAGATATTTTGTAGCTGACACAGAAAGAAAAAAAGGTTATCAAGACACGGAACAGCGAAAAATGTCTACTTTGTTGTTGTTTGATGAAATTCCATGTCAATTTCGTTGTTCTTTGAACGATTTCGAATGAATTAAGATATTTTGTAACAGACACAGAAAGAAAAAAAAGGTTATCAAGCCACGGAACGACGAAAAATGTCTACTTTGTTGTTGTTTGATGAAATACCATGTCAATTTCTTTGTTCTTTGACTGATTTCGAATGAATGCAGATATTTTGTAGCTCACACAGAAGGAAAAAAAGGTTATCAAAACACGGAACGGCAAAAAATGTCTACTTTGTTGTTGTTTGATGAAATTCCATGTCAATTTCGTTGTTCTTTGAACGATTTCAAATGAATTAAGATATTTTGTAGCTGACACAGGAAGAAAAAAAGATTATCAAAACAAGGAACGGCGAAAAATGTCTACTTAGTTGTTGTTTGATGAAGATCCATGTCAATTTCGTTGTTCTTTGACCGATGTCCAATGAATTAAGGTATGTTGTAGCTGACAAACGGCAAAAAATGTCTACTCTGTTGTTGTTTGATGAAATTCCATGTCAATTTCGTTGTTCTTTGAACGATTTCGAATGAAATATGATATTCTGTAGCTGACACAGAAAGAAAAAAAGGTTACCAAAACACGGAACGGCGAAAAATGTCTACTCTGTTGTTGTTTGATGAAATCCATGTTAATTTCGTTGTTCGGTTATCAAAACACGGAACGACGAAAAAAGTCTACTTTTTGTTATTTGATGAAATTATATGTTAATTTCGTTGTTCTTTGAACGATTTCGAATGAATTAAGATATTTTGTAGCTGACACAGAAAGAAAAAAAGGTTTACAAAACACGGAACGGCGAAAAATGTGTACTTTGTTGTTGTTTGATGAAGTTCCATGTCAATTTCGTTGTTCTTTGACCGATTTCGAATGAATTAAGATATTTTGTAGCTGACAGAAAGAAAAAAGGTTATCAAAACACGCAACAGCGAAAAATGTTTACTTTTTTGTTATTTGATGAAATTCGATATTAATTTCGTAGTTCTTTAAACGATTTCGAATGAATTAAAATATTTTGTAATTGACACAGAAAGAAAAAAAGTTATCAAAACACGGAACGACGAAAACTGTCTACTTTGTTGTTATTTGATGAAATTCAATTTTAATTTCGTAGTTCTTTAAACGATTTCGAATGAATTAAGATATTTTGTAGCTGACACAGAAAGAAAAAAAGGTTATCAAGACACGGAACGGCAAGAGATATCTACTTTGTTGTTGTTTTATGAATTTCCATGTCAATTTCGTTGTTCTCTGACCGATTTCGAATGAATTAAGATATTTTGTAGCTGACACAGAAATAAAAAAGGTTATCAAAACACGGAACAGCGAAAAATGTCCACTTTGTTGTTATTTTATGAAAATCCATGTTAATTTCGTGGTTCTTTGAACGATTTCGAATGAATTAAGATATTTTGTAGCTGCCACAGAAAGAAAAAAAGTTATCAAAACACGGAACGGCAAAAAATGTCTACTTTGTTGTTGTTTCATGAAATTCCATGTCAATTTCGTTGTTCTTTGAACGATATCGAATGAATTAAGATATTTTGTAGCTGACAAAGAAGGAAAAAAAGGTTATCAAAACACGGAACGATGAAAAATGTCTACTTTGTTGTTTTTTGATGAAGTTTCATGTCAATTTCTTTGTTCTTTGACCGATTTTGAATGAATTAAGGCATTTTGTAGTTGACAAACGGCAAAAAATGTCTACTTTGTTGTTGTTTGATGAAAATGCATGTCAATTTCGTTGTTCTTTGAAGGATTTCGAATGAATTAAGATATTTTGTAGCTGACACAGAAAAAAAAGGTTATCAAAACACGGAACGACGAAAAATGTCTACTTTGTTGTTGTTTGATGAAGTTCCATGTCAATTTCGTTGTTCTTTGCCCGATTTCGAATGAATTAAGATATTTTGTACCTAACATAGAAAGAAAAAAAGGTTATCAAACCACGGAACGACGAAAAATATCTACTTTGTTGTTGTTTGATGAAATACCATGTCAATTTCTTTGTTCTTTGACCGATTTCGAATGAATTAAGATATTTTGTAGCTGACACAGAAGGAAAAAAAGGTTATCAAAACACGGAACGGCAAAAAATGTCTACTTTGTTGTTGTTTGATGAAACTCCATGTCAATTTCGTTGTTCTTTGAACGATTTCGAATGAATTAAGATATTTTGTAGCTGACACAGAAAGAATAAAAGTTATGAAAACACGGAACGGCGAAAAATGTGTACCTTGTTGTTGTTTGATGAAGTTCCATGTCAATTTCGTTGTTCTTTGACCGATTTCGAATGAATTAAGATATTTTCTTGCTGACACAGAACGAAAAGAAGGTTATCAAACCACAGAACGGCAAAATATGTCTACTTTGTTGTTGTTTGATGAAGTTCCATGCCAGTTTCGTTGTGCTTTGACCGATTTCGAATGAATTAAGATATTTTGTAGCTGACACAGAAAGAAAAAAAGGTTATAAAAACACGGAACAGCGAAAAATGTCTACTTTGTTGTTATTTGATGAAATTCCATGTTAATTTCGTAGTTCTTTGAATGATTTCGAATGAATTAAGTAATTTTGTAGCTGACACAGAAAGAAAAAAAGGTTATCAAAACACGGAACGGCGAAAAATGTCTATTTTGTTGTTGTTTTATGAAGTTCCATGTCAATTTCGTTGTTCTTTGACCGATTTCGAATGAATTAAGATATTTTGTAGCTGACACAGAAAGAAAAAAAGGTTATCAAAACACGGAACAGCGAAAGATGTCTACTTTGTTGTTATTTGATGAAATTCCATGTTAATTTCGTTGTTCCTTGAACGATTTCGAATGAATTAAGGTATGCTGTAGCTGACAAACGGCAAAAAATGTCTACTCTGTTGTTGTTTGATGAAATTCCATGTCAATTTCGTTGTTCTTTGAACGATTTCGAATGAAATAAGATATTCTGTAGCTGACACAGAAAGAAAAAAAGGTTACCAAAACACGGAACGGCGAAAAATGTCTACTCTGTTGTTGTTTGATGAAATTCCATGTTAATTTCGTTGTTCGGTTATCAAAACACGGAACGACGAAAAAAGTCTACTTTTTGTTATTTGATGAAATTCCATGTTAATTTCGTTGTTCTTTGAACGATTTCGAATGAATTAAGACATTTTGTAGCTGACAAAGAAAGAAAAAAATGTTATCAAAACACGGAACGACGAAAGATGTCTACTTTGTTGTTATTTGATGAAATTCCATGTTAATTTCGTTGTTCTTTGAACGATTTCGAATGAATTAAGATATTTTGTAGCTGACACAGATAGAAAAAAAGTTTATCAAAACACGGAACGGCGAAAAATGTGTACTTTGTTGTTGTTTGATGAAGTTCCATGCCAGTGTCGTTGTGCTTTGACCGATTTCGAATGAATTAAGATATTTTGTAGCTGACCCAGAAAGAAAAGAAGGTTATAAAAACACGGAACAGCGAAAAATGTCTACTTTGTTGTTGTTTGATGAAATTCCATGTCAATTTCGTTGTTCTTTGAACGATTTCGAATGAATTAAGACATTTTGTAGCTGACAAAGAAAGAACAAAAAGTTATCAAAACACGGAACGACGAAAGATGTCTACTTTGTTGTTATTTGATGAAATTCCATGTTAATTTCGTTGTTCTTTGAACGATTTCGAATGAATTAAGATATTTTGTAGCTGACACAAATAGAAAAAAAGGTTATCAAAACACGGAACGGCGAAAAATGTGTACTTTGTTGTTGTTTGATGAAGTTCCATGCCGGTTTCGTTGTGCTTTGACCGATTTCGAATGAATTAAGATATTTTGTAGCTGACACAGAAAGAAAAAAAGGTTATAAAAACACGGAACAGCGAAAAATGTGTACTTTGTTTTTATTTGATGAAATTCCATGTTAATTTCGTAGTTCTTTGAATGATTTCGAATGAATTAAGTAATTTTGTAGCTGACACAGAAAGAAAAAAAGGTTATAAAAACACGGAACAGCGAAAAATGTCTACTTTGTTGTTATTTGATGAAATTCCATGTTAATTTCGTTGTTCTTTGACCGATTTCGAATGAATTAAGATATTTTGTAGCTCACACAGAAGAAATAAAAGGTTATCAAAACACGGAACGGCAAAAAATGTCTACTTTGTTGTTGTTTGATGAAATTCCATGTCAATTTCGTTGTTCTTTGAACGATTAAAGGTTATCAAAACAAGGAACGGCGAAAAATGTCTACTCTGTTGTTGTTTGATGAAATTCCATGTTAATTTCGTTGTTCGGTTATCAAAACACGGAACGACGAAAAAAGTCTACTTTTTGTTATTTGATGAAATTCTATGTCAATTTCGTTGTTCTTTGGACGATTTCGAATGAATTAAGATATTTTGTAGCTGACACAGAAAGAAAAAAAGGTTATCAAAACACGGAACAGCGAAAAATTTCCACTTTGTTGTTATTTTATGAAAATCCATGTTAATTTCGTGGTTCTTTGAACGATTTCGAATGAATTAAGATAATTTGTAGCTGACACAGAAAGAAAAAAAAGGTTATCAAATAACGGAACGGCAAAAAATGTCTACTTTGTTGTTGTTTGATGAAATTCCATGTCAATTTCATTGTTCTTTGCCCGATTTCGAATGAATTCAGATATTTTGTACCTGACATAGAAAGAAAACAAGGTTATCAAACCACGGAACGACGAAAAATGTCTACTTTGTTGTTGTTTGATGAAATGCCATGTCAATTTCTTTGTTCTTTGACCGATTTCGAATGAATTAAGATATTTTGTAGCTGACACAGAAGGAAAAAAAAGGTTATCAAAACACGGAACGGCTAAAAATGTCTCCTTTGTTGTTGTTTGATGAAATTCCATGTCAATTTCGTTGTTCTTTGAACGATTTCGAATGAACTAAGATATTTTGTAGCTGACACAGAAAGAATAAAAGCTATGAAAACACGGAGCGGCGAAAAATGTGTACTGTGTTGTTGTTTGATGAAGTTCCATGTCAATTTCGATGTTCTTTGACAGATTTCGAATGAATTAAGATATTTTCTTGCTGACACAGAACGAACAAAAAGTAATCAAAACACGCAACGACGAAAGATGTCTACTTTGTTGTTATTTGATGAAATTCCATGTTAATTTCGTTGTTCTTTGAACGATTTCGAATGAATTAAAATATTTTGTAGCTGACACAGATAGAAAAAAAGGTTATCAAAACACGGAACGGCGAAAAATGTGTACTTTGTTGTTGTTTGATGAAGTTCCATGCCGGTTTCGTTGTGCTTTGACCGATTTCGAATGAATTAAGATATTTTGTAGCTGACACAGAAAGAAAAAAAGGTTATAAAAACACGGAACAGCGAAAAATGTCTACTTTGTTTATATTTGATGAAATTCCATGTTAATTTCGTAGTTCTTTGAATGATTTCGAATGAATTAAGTAATTTTGTAGCTGACACAGAAAGAAAAAAAGGTTATAAAAACACGGAACAGCGAAAAATGTCTACTTTGTTGTTATTTGATGAAATTCCATGTTAATTTCGTTGTTCTTTGAACGATTTCGAATGAATTAAGACATTTTGTAGCTGACACAGATAGAAAAAAAGGTTATCAAAACACGGAACGGCGAAAAATGTGTACTTTGCTGTTGTTTGATGAAGTTCCATGCCAGTGTCGTTGTGCTTTGACCGATTTCGAATGAATTAAGATATTTTGTAGCTGACACAGAAAGAATAAAAGTTATGAAAACACGGAGCGGCGAAAAATGTGTACTGTGTTGTTGTTTGATGAAGTTCCATGTCAATTTCGTTGTTCTTTGACCGATTTCGAATGAATTAAGATATTTTGCAGTTGACACAGAAAGAAAAAAAGGTTATCAAAACAAGGAACGGCGAAAAATGTCTACTAAGTTGTTGTTTGATGAAGTTCCATGTCAATTTCGTTGTTCTTTGACCGATTTCGAACGAATTAAGATATTTTGTAGCTGACACAGAAAGAAAAAAAGTTATCAAAACACGGAACGGCAAAAAATGTCTACTTTGTTGTTGTTTGATGAAATTCCATGTCAATTTCGTTGTTCTTTGAACGATTTCGAATGAATTAAGATATTTTGTAACAGACACAGAAAGAAAAAAAGGTTATCAAAACAAGGAACGGCGAAAAATGTCTACTTTGTTGTTGTTTTATTAAGTTCCTGTCAATTTCGTTGTTTTTTGACCGATTTCGAATGAATTAAGATATTTTGTAGCTGACACAGAAAGAAAAAAAGGTTATCAAAACACGGAACAGCGAAAAATGTCTTCTTTGTTGTTGTTTGATGAAATTCCATGTCAATTTCGTTGTTCTTTGAACGATTTCGAATGAATTAAGATATTTTGTAACAGACACAGAAAGAAAAAAAGGTTATCAAACCACGGAACGACGAAAAATGTCTACTTTGTTGTTGTTTGATGAAATACCATGTCATTTTCTTTGTTCTTTGACCGATTTCGAATGAATTCAGATATTTTGTAGCTCACACAGAAGGAAAAAAAGGTTATCAAAACACGGAACGGCAAAAAATGTCTACTTTGTTGTTGTTTGATGAAATTCCATGTCATTTTCGTTGTTCTTTGAACGATTTCGAATGAATTAAGATATTTTGTAGCTGACACAGGAAGAAAAAAAGATTATCAAAACAAGGAACGGCGAAAAATGTCTACTTAGTTGTTGTTTGATGAAGATCCATGTCAATTTCGTTGTTCTTTGACCGATTTCCAATGAATTAAGGTATGTTGTAGCTGACAAACGGCAAAAAATGTCTACTCTGTTGTTGTTTGATGAAATTCCATGTCAATTTCGTTGTTCTTTGAACGATTTCGAATGAAATATGATATTCTGTAGCTGACACAGAAAGAAAAAAAGGTTACCAAAACACGGAACGGCGAAAAATGTCTACTCTGTTGTTTTTTGATGAAATTCCATGTTAATTTCATTGTTCGGTTATCAAAACACGGAACGACGAAAAAAGTCTACTTTTTGTTATTTGATGAAATTCCATGTTAATTTCGTTGTTCTTTGAACGATTTTGAATGAATTAAGACATTTTGTAGCTGACAAAGAAAGAAAAAAAGGTTATCAAAACACGGAACAGCGAAAAATGTCTTTTTTGTTGTTAGTTGATGAAATTCCATGTTAATTTCGATGTTCGGTTATCAAAACACGGAACGACGAAAAAAGTCTACTTTTTGTTATTTGATGAAATTACATGTTAATTTCGTTGTTCTTTGAACGATTTCGAATGAATTAAGATATTTTGTAGCTGACACAGAAAGAAAAAAAGGTTTACAAAACACGGAACGGCGAAAAATGTGTACTTTGTTGTTGTTTGATGAAGTTCCATGTCAATTTCGTTGTTCTTTGACCGATTTCGAATGAATTAAGATATTTTGTAGCTGACAGAAAGAAAAAAGGTTATCAAAACACGCAACAGCGAAAAATGTTTACTTTTTTGTTATTTGATGAAATTCGATATTAATTTCGTAGTTCTTTAAACGATTTCGAATGAATTAAAATATTTTGTAATTGACACAGAAAGAAAAAAAGTTATCAAAACACGGAACGACGAAAACTGTCTACTTTGTTGTTGTTTGATGAAATTCCATGTCAATTTCGTTGTTCTTTGAACGATTTCGAATGAATTAAGATATTTTGTAACAGACACAGAAAGAAAAAAAGGTTATCAAAACACGGAACGGCGAAAAATGTGTACTTTGTTGTTGTTTGATGAAGTTCCATGCCGGTTTTGTTGTGCTTTGACCGATTTCGAATGAATTAAGATATTTTGTAGCTGACACAGAAAGAAAAAAAGGTTATAAAAACACGGAACAGCGAAAAATGTCTACTTTGTTTTTATTTGATGAAATTCCATGTTAATTTCGTAGTTCTTTGAATGATTTCGAATGAATTAAGTAATTTTGTAGCTTACACAGAAAGAAAAAAAGGTTATAAAAAGACGGAACAGCGAAAAATGTCTACTTTGTTGTTATTTGATGAAATTCCATGTTAATTTCGTTGTTCTTTGAACGATTTCGAATGAATAAAGACATTTTGTAGCTGACACAGATAGAAAAAAAGGTTATCAAAACACGGAACGGCGAAAAATGTGTACTTTGTTGTTGTTTGATGAAGTTCCATGCCAGTGTCGTTGTGCTTTGACCGATTTCGAATGAATTAAGATATTTTGTAGCTGACACAGAAAGAATAAAAGTTATGAAAACACGGAGCGGCGAAAAATGTGTACTGTGTTGTTGTTTGATGAAGTTCCATGTCAATTTCGTTGTTCTTTGACAGATTTCGAATGAATTAAGATATTTTCTTGCTGACACAGAACGAACAAAAAGTTATCAAAACACGGAACGACGAAAGATGTCTACTTTGTTGTTATTTGATGAAATTCCATGTTAATTTCGTAGTTCCTTAAACGATTTCGAATGAATTAAGATATTTTGTAGCTGACGCAGAAAGAAAAAAAGGTTATCAAAACACGGAACGGCGAAAAATGTCTACTTTGTTGTTGTTTTATGAAGTTCCATGTCAATTTCGTTGTTCTTTGACCGATTTCGAATGAATTAAGATATTTTGCAGTTGACACAGAAAGAAAAAAAGGTTATCAAAACAAGGAACGGCGAAAAATGTCTACTAAGTTGTTGTTTGATGAAGTTCCATGTCAATTTCGTTGTTCTTTGACCGATTTCGAACGAATTAAGATATTTTGTAGCTGACACAGAAAGAAAAAAAGTTATCAAAACACGGAACGGCAAAAAATGTCTACTTTGTTGTTGTTTGATGAAATTCCATGTCAATTTCGTTGTTCTTTGAACGATTTCGAATGAATTAAGATATTTTGTAACAGACACAGAAAGAAAAAAAGGTTATCAAAACAAGGAACGGCGAAAAATGTCTACTTTGTTGTTGTTTTATTAAGTTCCTGTCAATTTCGTTGTTTTTTGACCGATTTCGAATGAATTAAGATATTTTGTAGCTGACACAGAAAGAAAAAAAGGTTATCAAAACACGGAACAGCGAAAAATGTCTACTTTGTTGTTGTTTGATGAAATTCCATGTCAATTTCGTTGTTCTTTGAACGATTTCGAATGAATTAAGATATTTTGTAACAGACACAGAAAGAAAAAAAGGTTATCAAACCACGGAACGACGAAAAATGTGTACTTTGTTGTTGTTTGATGAAATACCATGTCAATTTCTTTGTTCTTTGACCGATTTCGAATGAATTAAGATATTTTGTACCTGACATAGAAAGAAAACAAGGTTATCAAACCACGGAACGACGAAAAATGTCTACTTTGTTGTTGTTTGATGAAATGCCATGTCAATTTCTTTGTTCTTTGACCGATTTCGAATGAATTAAGATATTTTGTAGCTGACACAGAAGGAAAAAAAAGGTTATCAAAACACGGAACGGCTAAAAATGTCTCCTTTGTTGTTGTTTGATGAAATTCCATGTCAATTTCGTTGTTCTTTGAACGATTTCGAATGAACTAAGATATTTTGTAGCTGACACAGAAAGAATAAAAGCTATGAAAACACGGAGCGGCGAAAAATGTGTACTGTGTTGTTGTTTGATGAAGTTCCATGTCAATTTCGTTGTTCTTTGACAGATTTCGAATGAATTAAGATATTTTCTTGCTGACACAGAACGAACAAAAAGTTATCAAAACACGGAACGACGAAAGATGTCTACTTTGTTGTTATTTGATGAAATTCCATGTTAATTTCGTTGTTCTTTGAACGATTTCGAATGAATTAAGATATTTTGTAGCTGACACAGATAGAAAAAAAGGTTATCAAAACACGGAACGGCGAAAAATGTGTACTTTGTTGTTGTTTGATGAAGTTCCATGCCGGTTTCGTTGTGCTTTGACCGATTTCGAATGAATTAAGATATTTTGTAGCTGACACAGAAAGAAAAAAAGGTTATAAAAACACGGAACAGCGAAAAATGTCTACTTTGTTTTTATTTGATGAAATTCCATGTTAATTTCGTAGTTCTTTGAATGATTTCGAATGAATTAAGATATTTTGTAGCTGACACAGAAAGAAAAAAAGGTTATAAAAACACGGAACAGCGAAAAATGTCTACTTTGTTGTTATTTGATGAAATTCCATGTTAATTTCGTTGTTCTTTGAACGATTTCGAATGAATTAAGACATTTTGTAGCTGACACAGATAGAAAAAAAGGTTATCAAAACACGGAACGGCGAAAAATGTGTACTTTGCTGTTGTTTGATGAAGTTCCATGCCAGTGTCGTTGTGCTTTGACCGATTTCGAATGAATTAAGATATTTTGTAGCTGACACAGAAAGAATAAAAGTTATGAAAACACGGAGCGGCGAAAAATGTGTACTGTGTTGTTGTTTGATGAAGTTCCATGTCAATTTCGTTGTTCTTTGACCGATTTCGAATGAATTAAGATATTTTGCAGTTGACACAGAAAGAAAAAAAGGTTATCAAAACAAGGAACGGCGAAAAATTTCTACTAAGTTGTTGTTTGATGAAGTTCCATGTCAATTTCGTTGTTCTTTGACCGATTTCGAACGAATTAAGATATTTTGTAGCTGACACAGAAAGAAAAAAAGTTATCAAAACACGGAACGGCAAAAAATGTCTACTTTGTTGTTGTTTGATGAAATTCCATGTCAATTTCGTTGTTCTTTGAACGATTTCGAATGAATTAAGATATTTTGTAACAGACACAGAAAGAAAAAAAGGTTATCAAAACAAGGAACGGCGAAAAATGTCTACTTTGTTGTTGTTTTATTAAGTTCCTGTCAATTTCGTTGTTTTTTGACCGATTTCGAATGAATTAAGATATTTTGTAGCTGACACAGAAAGAAAAAAAGGTTATCAAAACACGGAACAGCGAAAAATGTCTTCTTTGTTGTTGTTTGATGAAATTCCATGTCAATTTCGTTGTTCTTTGAACGATTTCGAATGAATTAAGATATTTTGTAACAGACACAGAAAGAAAAAAAGGTTATCAAACCACGGAACGACGAAAAATGTCTACTTTGTTGTTGTTTGATGAAATACCATGTCAATTTCTTTGTTCTTTGACCGATTTCGAATGAATTCAGATATTTTGTAGCTCACACAGAAGGAAAAAAAGGTTATCAAAACACGGAACGGCAAAAAATGTCTACTTTGTTGTTGTTTGATGAAATTCCATGTCATTTTCGTTGTTCTTTGAACGATTTCGAATGAATTAAGATATTTTGTAGCTGACACAGGAAGAAAAAAAGATTATCAAAACAAGGAACGGCGAAAAACGTCTACTTAGTTGTTGTTTGATGAAGATCCATGTCAATTTCGTTGTTCTTTGACCGATTTCCAATGAATTAAGGTATGTTGTAGCTGACAAACGGCAAAAAATGTCTACTCTGTTGTTGTTTGATGAAATTCCATGTCAATTTCGTTGTTCTTTGAACGATTTCGAATGAAATATGATATTCTGTAGCTGACACAGAAAGAAAAAAAGGTAACCAAAACACGGAACGGCGAAAAATGTCTACTCTGTTGTTGTTTGATGAAATTCCATGTTAATTTCATTGTTCGGTTATCAAAACACGGAACGACGAAAAAAGTCTACTTTTTGTTATTTGATGAAATTCCATGTTAATTTCGTTGTTCTTTGAACGATTTCGAATGAATTAAGACATTTTGTAGCTGACAAAGAAAGAAAAAAAGGTTATCAAAACACGGAACAGCGAAAAATGTCTTTTTTGTTGTTAGTTGATGAAATTCCATGTTAATTTCGATGTTCGGTTATCAAAACACGGAACGACGAAAAAAGTCTACTTTTTGTTATTTGATGAAATTACATGTTAATTTCGTTGTTCTTTGAACGATTTCGAATGAATTAAGATATTTTGTAGCTGACACAGAAAGAAAAAAAGGTTTACAAAACACGGAACGGCGAAAAATGTGTACTTTGTTGTTGTTTGATGAAGTTCCATGTCAATTTCGTTGTTCTTTGACCGATTTCGAATGAATTAAGATATTTTGTAGCTGACAGAAAGAAAAAAGGTTATCAAAACACGCAACAGCGAAAAATGTTTACTTTTTTGTTATTTGATGAAATTCGATATTAATTTCGTAGTTCTTTAAACGATTTCGAATGAATTAAAATATTTTGTAATTGACACAGAAAGAAAAAAAGTTATCAAAACACGGAACGACGAAAACTGTCTACTTTGTTGTTGTTTGATGAAATTCCATGTCAATTTCGTTGTTCTTTGAACGATTTCGAATGAATTAAGATATTTTGTAACAGACACAGAAAGAAAAAAAGGTTATCAAAACACGGAACGGCGAAAAATGTGTACTTTGTTGTTGTTTGATGAAGTTCCATGCCGGTTTTGTTGTGCTTTGACCGATTTCGAATGAATTAAGATATTTTGTAGCTGACACAGAAAGAAAAAAAGGTTATAAAAACACGGAACAGCGAAAAATGTCTACTTTGTTTTTATTTGATGAAATTCCATGTTAATTTCGTAGTTCTTTGAATGATTTCGAATGAATTAAGTAATTTTGTAGCTGACACAGAAAAAAAAAAAGGTTATAAAAACACGGAACAGCGAAAAATGTCTACTTTGTTGTTATTTGATGAAATTCCATGTTAATTTCGTTGTTCTTTGAACGATTTCGAATGAATTAAGACATTTTGTAGCTGACACAGATAGAAAAAAAGGTTATCAAAACACGGAACGGCGAAAAATGTGTACTTTGTTGTTGTTTGATGAAGTTCCATGCCAGTGTCGTTGTGCTTTGACCGATTTCGAATGAATTAAGATATTTTGTAGCTGACACAGAAAGAATAAAAGTTATGAAAACACGGAGCGGCGAAAAATGTGTACTGTGTTGTTGTTTGATGAAGTTCCATGTCAATTTCGTTGTTCTTTGACAGATTTCGAATGAATTAAGATATTTTCTTGCTGACACAGAACGAACAAAAAGTTATCAAAACACGGAACGACGAAAAATGGCCACTTTGTTGTTATTTGATGGGCCATTTTTCGGCGTTCCATGTTAATTTCGTAGTTCTTTAAACGATTTCGAATGAATTAAGATATTTTGTAGCTGACGCAGAAAGAAAAAAAGGTTATCAAAACACGGAACGGCGAAAAATGTCTACTTTGTTGTTGTTTTATGAAGTTCCATGTCAATTTCGTTGTTCTTTGACCGATTTCGAATGAATTAAGATATTTTGCAGTTGACACAGAAAGAAAAAAAGGTTATCAAAACAAGGAACGGCGAAAAATGTCTACTAAGTTGTTGTTTGATGAAGTTCCATGTCAATTTCGTTGTTCTTTGACCGATTTCGAACGAATTAAGATATTTTGTATCTGACACAGAAAGAAAAAAAGTTATCAAAACACGGAACGGCAAAAAATGTCTACTTTGTTGTTGTTTGATGAAATTCCATGTCAATTTCGTTGTTCTTTGAACGATTTCGAATGAATTAAGATATTTTGTAACAGACACAGAAAGAAAAAAAGGTTATCAAAACAAGGAACGGCGAAAAATGTCTACTTTGTTGTTGTTTTATTAAGTTCCTGTCAATTTCGTTGTTTTTTGACCGATTTCGAATGAATTAAGATATTTTGTAGCTGACACAGAAAGAAAAAAAGGTTATCAAAACACGGAACAGCGAAAAATGTCTACTTTGTTGTTGTTTGATGAAATTCCATGTCAATTTCGTTGTTCTTTGAACGATTTCGAATGAATTAAGATATTTTGTAACAGACACAGAAAGAAAAAAAGGTTATCAAACCACGGAACGACGAAAAATGTGTACTTTGTTGTTGTTTGATGAAATACCATGTCAATTTCTTTGTTCTTTGACCGATTTCGAATGAATTAAGATATTTTGTACCTGACATAGAAAGAAAACAAGGTTATCAAACCACGGAACGACGAAAAATGTCTACTTTGTTGTTGTTTGATGAAATGCCATGTCAATTTCTTTGTTCTTTGACCGATTTCGAATGAATTAAGATATTTTGTAGCTGACACAGAAGGAAAAAAAAGGTTATCAAAACACGGAACGGCTAAAAATGTCTCCTTTGTTGTTGTTTGATGAAATTCCATGTCAATTTCGTTGTTCTTTGAACGATTTCGAATGAACTAAGATATTTTGTAGCTGACACAGAAAGAATAAAAGCTATGAAAACACGGAGCGGCGAAAAATGTGTACTGTGTTGTTGTTTGATGAAGTTCCATGTCAATTTCGTTGTTCTTTGACAGATTTCGAATGAATTAAGATATTTTCTTGCTGACACAGAACGAACAAAAAGTTATCAAAACACGGAACGACGAAAGATGTCTACTTTGTTGTTATTTGATGAAATTCCATGTTAATTTCGTTGTTCTTTGAACGATTTCGAATGAATTAAGATATTTTGTAGCTGACACAGATAGAAAAAAAGGTTATCAAAACACGGAACGGCGAAAAATGTGTACTTTGTTGTTGTTTGATGAAGTTCCATGCCGGTTTCGTTGTGCTTTGACCGATTTCGAATGAATTAAGATATTTTGTAGCTGACACAGAAAGAAAAAAAGGTTATAAAAACACGGAACAGCGAAAAATGTCTACTTTGTTTTTATTTGATGAAATTCCATGTTAATTTCGTAGTTCTTTGAATGATTTCGAATGAATTAAGTAATTTTGTAGCTGACACAGAAAGAAAAAAAGGTTATAAAAACACGGAACAGCGAAAAATGTCTACTTTGTTGTTATTTGATGAAATTCCATGTTAATTTCGTTGTTCTTTGAACGATTTCGAATGAATTAAGACATTTTGTAGCTGACACAGATAGAAAAAAAGGTTATCAAAACACGGAACGGCGAAAAATGTGTACTTTGCTGTTGTTTGATGAAGTTCCATGCCAGTGTCGTTGTGCTTTGACCGATTTCGAATGAAGTTAGTTAGTTGAAAACTTTATTAAACAAAATATAATTTAAAATTTACAATTCAATTTAATCCTAAGTTTAATATGGTTTGGCCAGAGGCCGTCTACCAGATTGACAGTTTTTTGTTCACTTAATATCTACTATAATATACATAATAAATTTACATATTTGTTCGTTTAGAAGTCTCCTTCCAATATACATTTTCTGTACCTCAGCGCAGTAGTTATATATTTATACAAAATTTCCCAACCAAATTTTCCATTCAAAATATCGACAACTGCATCCAAATCCATCCAAGTAACACCAAAAAATCTAACCCGGAATTCTCTTAAAATGGGACATCTGGCAATAAAATGATATACATCTTCTCTTTCCTTGAGGTTGCAAAGATCGCACAAAATTGGAAGATCCGGTCGATGTGGTATGAAGTTTAACTTGATCATTTCACCTCTTGCTTTAAATATAACGCTCATCATGTTGAGTGAAAAGCAGTTTCGAAAGTATGTCTGTTCCTTCAGGTCAAAGTTCAGTTGGCTGTAGATCATTCTGTATTGTGACGATTGTGCTTCAGTTTTAAATTTTCCATAATAACTGTGGCTTATTCCCTCTAGGATCCCATTGAACATGTTTCTTAATTCAATAGTACTTGTTTCGGATGAAATTCGTGCGTTTTCGCCAAGAACACTTGCCAGCTCCTCCCACTTCATGACCAGATTTCCCCTAGTAGTTAAGGTGTGCATCAGAATTTGTTTTGGCAACCTTCCCTCCTCCATCTCTAATACCTTCATGATATATTCGAAGTGTATCTTCAGGGTTTCAAAAAATAATGGTGGAACGGAAGTTTCCAAATGCAGCATATAGTTAGGCGTGCAAGTTGGTAACCGAAAAATCCTTTTTAAAAAATATCTCAGAAATCTTTCAACTTCTTCGAATTCACCAAAACCCCAAACTTGTGCCCCATAAAGCAATATGGATGTAGCAGTTGCACGAAAAATTTTCAATTTCGAACTATGATTAATATATTTGTTATCAAAACATCGGTTCCACACTGAAGAAACGGCTCTTTTTGCATCGGCCAGCTTACTTTGGAAATGCTTCCTCATGTTAAGGTTTGCAGTGACTATCACCCCTAAGTATTTATATTCCCGTACTGCTGAAACATTTTCTCCTTGATATCTCCATTTTTCGTTGCGTGAGTGTCTACCACCTCCTTCCCTGAAGATCATCATTTTAGATTTGTCCAGATTGACAGACAAGTTCCAAAGTTTACAGTAGCTTTCAAGACGGTTCATTGTTCGCTGCATTCCTTCGACAGAGTCAGACAAGAAAACTATGTCATCAGCAAATAATAGAGCAGGTATTGGCATGTTTCCGAATTGTATTCCTCCACCAGTCGCTTCTAAGATATCATTTATAAACAAGATGAACAGTAACGTGCTTAAAACACATCCCTGTTTTACTCCCATTTGAGTTGTGAACTCTTCAGAAATAAACTCGCCATCCCATACATACGCCATATTGTTTTCGTACATTGCTTTTAATAAAACTACAATTTTCGACGATATTCCCAACTTGTACAGCTTATAAAAAAGTGCTTCACGTGCGATTGTATCAAAAGCAGCACGGAAGTCGACGAAAAATGCATAGAGTTTTTTCTTCCTTCGTTTGAAGCTTTCCGCTATATTAGTGAGTGTGAATAATTGGTCTAAGGTCGAGTAGTTCTTTCTAAACCCAGCTTGAAATTCACTCAGTATTTTCTTATCATTGACCCACCTCGTAAGTCTATTAAAAATCAGAGCACTAAATAGCTTCGCCGAAGAATTCAAAAAAGAGATGCCTCTGTAATTTTCGGGGTTATCGTAAGATCCTTTTTTGTGCAGTGGATATATAATTGCTCTTTTAAAGCATGCCGGAACTCTTGCTGTCTCAAATATTGTATTAAATTCTTTTGTTAAAGCGGTTATGAATTCAAAAGAACAATTCTTATAAAATTCCGCAGGAACTCGGTCATCACCTGGGGCTTTTCCCGCCTTAGATTTATCAATTACGTTCTGTACTTCCTCAGTTGTAAACGGCGCGTCTAAGAGGTTTTCAGTAAAAAAAGGGGCTGCATAGTGCGTAAGCGGAGAAAATGTTTGAGCGTTAAGCAGGTTCTTAAAATGTTCACGGAGTTCAAACGCATGTAATGTTGCTGAAATTGTGTTGGTTCTCCCAGTGATAGTTTTAGCGGCTTTCCAAAATTCTGCAGAAGATTTTGATGAATTCAAAATAGCTAAATTTTGTTCCTCCAGTTGATTCCTCTTGGATAGGCAGAGTTTCTTAAAGCTTTTATTGGCTGCGGCATACAAACTTTTAAAGAGAGGTGTATTGTGTTCCCTTAGGAGCCGCAAGAATGAAAACGATTTTTTTCTGGCTTTCTGACACTCAGCATCGAACCATAATTGTTTGCAAGTATCCCTACGTTTCCCTTTGGAAGTTTTTGGCACAGCTGCAATTATTATTTGAGTGAGGTCCTCCATGTGCGTTGGGATGTTCTCTAACCTTCGTTTTTCCAGTTCCGTGTTCAGATTATTTTGGTAAATAGATTTAAATGAATCTTTCCATTTTAATTTTGGTAGTAATCCAAGTTGTCTTATGTTGAGTTTATCATCTGCACATGAGATGGAACAAATAATTTCTAAGGGCATGTGATCAGAGAAAAATTGTGCAGATATCTTGAAATCCTTCAAAATTGTGTTCCACTTTCCTGACACGAAACAATAATCAATCACTGAGCACGCCGTTCCACGAATAAACGTATACTCCCCATTTGTATCCCCTTGGCAGCTACCATTCAGAACTCTTGCATCCAACGAATCAGCAACTTCTAGGATATTGCCGCCCTTCAAATCACATACTTCATCCTTTGATCTGCGAGTTGGATTTATAATATTTGATACAGTTCCACTTACAAAATTATTCTGTGATAATCCGATCCTCGCGTTAAAATCTCCTACAAGAAGAACATCCATTGACCCCATATACTGTAAAGTGTCACAAAGTCGTTCATAATTTCTTGTCCAGTTTGAACAATTAAGGTATATGGGCACGATGTACAGGGTAGTTCCCCTAATTTTTAGCTCTAAGACATCCATTTCACCAAAACGCTTAAAGTTTGTAGTAATTTCTTCAAGATTCTTACGGTAGCCGAATAATTCACCTCCACTTCCTCTCCCAAATACATTTGATTTTATTGCTGGTATCCATTTTAAATTGTAATTAGTAAATATTCCTTCGAATTTATCCTTTTCATGTTCCAATACATGTGTTTCAAAAAGCACAAACATATCAAAACTTTTAACATAATTAAAAAAATCTATTAGAAAAAATTTATTTTTAAGTCCTGCTACATTATATCCTATAATTCTTAAATCTAAATATAAAATTGGTTTCTGGTAGACGATTTCATCTCATTTAATTTCATCGTGTGACCGCCCACTTAGCTGCTGGATTCTGCTTGCGCTTGTGTGCGCACCCAAATTCTGCGCAGCGGATGTTTCATACATTTGTAGGGATTGAACGCTGCCATTATTTGACAACCCCATTGACGTTTTAGATTTGACATTTACATTATTTTGTATGTTTTTCCGGGCTCGGTTAACTTCATTCATAAAATTATCAATGCTGGAAAATAAATTGTTATCGTCACCAAAAATTCTTCGTAAAGCCTCCACAGGATCATTTATGCCACATTTTAATCCGTTCGACAAATCCCAATTAAAAAGCTTGTTGTTAATATAAAGATTATCATCTTTCAGCTGGGTTTTCACAAGGGGAAATTTATGACGTAGGAATTTGGCAATAGGTAGCAAGTAATTTATCTTTTGTCGTGTGTTGTACGGTAGATCCTTATGGATGTGTATCTGTGTACCTTTAAGTTGTCTTGTGCTACGCAGTATTGCCCAAGCAGCACTACGCGAATTAAGTTTCACAACGATCATTGAAGTGCGTTTGTTCTGGTTAGATAAAGAGTGCGCATACTCAATTCTAAAGTTTGGATCGGCATTGCCTAATAGGTCAGCGCAAACGGACTTTGCTTTTTCCTTCATGTCCGTATTTTCTTCTGCGGGCATATGCACCACCACATTCGCCTCTAAGCTTTTTTGCAATAATTTGTCTACCTGTTCCTCTAATGTGTTGTTGCGATTTTGCAGGTGGACAACCTTCGCCGAAATTTCGTCATATTTAATTTTTAAGCCAGAAAGTTCTGCATGAAGTACCTGAAAATCGGCTTTTGAGGGGAGCTCATTGACGAGTTTTTTGTTGCTTTCCTCTAAGATTTTCTTTAGGATATCAACAGTTATCACTGGAGATGACATTTTCGACTCAGAGGGTACTGGGTATGGCAAAGCTTCTGTTGCAGTTCTGCGCTTTTCTTCTCTGAATTGGATGGGTGAGGTATCAAGCAGGCCCCTTTTCATTAAGTGAGGTTATATCTTACAGGACAAAATTTATTTGGGTTTTATTGCTCTTAGGTGCTAAGACTTACGTCGGAATATGATTGTTTCAGTGGCACTACAACTGGTTTTGATTTTGTATAAAGTTTTATAATTTTATATGCACTTTTTAAACCCTTTCGAATGAATTAAGATATTTTGTAGCTGACACAGAAAGAATAAAAGTTATGAAAACACGGAGCGGCGAAAAATGTGTACTGTGTTGTTGTTTGATGAAGTTCCATGTCAATTTCGTTGTTCTTTGACCGATTTCGAATGAATTAAGATATTTTGCAGTTGACACAGAAAGAAAAAAAGGTTATCAAAACAAGGAACGGCGAAAAATGTCTACTAAGTTGTTGTTTGATGAAGTTCCATGTCAATTTCGTTGTTCTTTGACCGATTTCGAACGAATTAAGATATTTTGTAGCTGACACAGAAAGAAAAAAAGTTATCAAAACACGGAACGGCAAAAAATGTCTACTTTGTTGTTGTTTGATGAAATTCCATGTCAATTTCGTTGTTCTTTGAACGATTTCGAATGAATTAAGATATTTTGTAACAGACACAGAAAGAAAAAAAGGTTATCAAAACAAGGAACGGCGAAAAATGTCTACTTTGTTGTTGTTTTATTAAGTTCCTGTCAATTTCGTTGTTTTTTGACCGATTTCGAATGAATTAAGATATTTTGTAGCTGACACAGAAAGAAAAAAAGGTTATCAAAACACGGAACAGCGAAAAATGTCTTCTTTGTTGTTGTTTGATGAAATTCCATGTCAATTTCGTTGTTCTTTGAACGATTTCGAATGAATTAAGATATTTTGTAACAGACACAGAAAGAAAAAAAGGTTATCAAACCACGGAACGACGAAAAATGTCTACTTTGTTGTTGTTTGATGAAATACCATGTCAATTTCTTTGTTCTTTGACCGATTTCGAATGAATTCAGATATTTTGTAGCTCACACAGAAGGAAAAAAAGGTTATCAAAACACGGAACGGCAAAAAATGTCTACTTTGTTGTTGTTCGATGAAATTCCATGTCATTTTCGTTGTTCTTTGAACGATTTCGAATGAATTAAGATATTTTGTAGCTGACACAGGAAGAAAAAAAGATTATCAAAACAAGGAACGGCGAAAAATGTCTACTTAGTTGTTGTTTGATGAAGATCCATGTCAATTTCGTTGTTCTTTGACCGATTTCCAATGAATTAAGGTATGTTGTAGCTGACAAACGGCAAAAAATGTCTACTCTGTTGTTGTTTGATGAAATTCCATGTCAATTTCGTTGTTCTTTGAACGATTTCGAATGAAATATGATATTCTGTAGCTGACACAGAAAGAAAAAAAGGTTACCAAAACACGGAACGGCGAAAAATGTCTACTCTGTTGTTGTTTGATGAAATTCCATGTTAATTTCGTTGTTCGGTTATCAAAACACGGAACGACGAAAAACTCTACTTTTTGTTATTTGATGAAATTCCATGTTAATTTCGTTGTTCTTTGAACGATTTCGAATGAATTAAGACATTTTGTAGCTGACAAAGAAAGAAAAAAAGGTTATCAAAACACGGAACAGCGAAAAATGTCTTTTTTGTTGTTAGTTGATGAAATTCCATGTTAATTTCGATGTTCGGTTATCAAAACACGGAACGACGAAAAAAGTCTACTTTTTGTTATTTGATGAAATTACATGTTAATTTCGTTGTTCTTTGAACGATTTCGAATGAATTAAGATATTTTGTAACAGACACAGAAAGAAAAAAGGTTATCAAAACACGGAACGGCGAAAAATGTGTACTTTGTTGTTGTTTGATGAAGTTCCATGCCGGTTTTTTTGTGCTTTGACCGATTTCGAATGAATTAAGATATTTTGTAGCTGACACAGAAAGAAAAAAAGGTTATAAAAACACGGAACAGCGAAAAATGTCTACTTTGTTTTTATTTGATGAAATTCCATGTTAATTTCGTAGTTCTTTGAATGATTTCGAATGAATTAAGTAATTTTGTAGCTGACACAGAAAGAAAAAAAGGTTATAAAAACACGGAACAGCGAAAAATGTCTACTTTGTTGTTATTTGATGAAATTCCATGTTAATTTCGTTGTTCTTTGAACGATTTCGAATGAATTAAGACATTTTGTAGCTGACACAGATAGAAAAAAAGGTTATCAAAACACGGAACGGCGAAAAATGTGTACTTTGTTGTTGTTTGATGAAGTTCCATGCCAGTGTCGTTGTGCTTTGACCGATTTCGAATGAATTAAGATATTTTGTAGCTGACACAGAAAGAATAAAAGTTATGAAAACACGGAGCGGCGAAAAATGTGTACTGTGTTGTTGTTTGATGAAGTTCCATGTCAATTTCGTTGTTCTTTGACAGATTTCGAATGAATTAAGATATTTTCTTGCTGACACAGAACGAACAAAAAGTTATCAAAACACGGAACGACGAAAGATGTCTACTTTGTTGTTATTTGATGAAATTCCATGTTAATTTCGGAGTTCTTTAAACGATTTCGAATGAATTAAGATATTTTGTAGCTGACGCAGAAAGAAAAAAAGGTTATCAAAACAGGGAACGGCGAAAAATGTCTACTTTGTTGTTGTTTTATGAAGTTCCATGTCAATTTCGTTGTTCTTTGACCGATTTCGAATGAATTAAGATATTTTGCAGTTGACACAGAAAGAAAAAAAGGTTATCAAAACAAGGAACGGCGAAAAATGTCTACTAAGTTGTTGTTTGATGAAGTTCCATGTCAATTTCGTTGTTCTTTGACCGATTTCGAACGAATTAAGATATTTTGTAGCTGACACAGAAAGAAAAAAAGTTATCAAAACACGGAACGGCAAAAAATGTCTACTTTGTTGTTGTTTGATGAAATTCCATGTCAATTTCGTTGTTCTTTGAACGATTTCGAATGAATTAAGATATTTTGTAACAGACACAGAAAGAAAAAAAGGTTATCAAAACAAGGAACGACGAAAAATGTCTACTTTGTTGTTGTTTTATTAAGTTCCTGTCAATTTCGTTGTTTTTTGACCGATTTCGAATGAATTAAGATATTTTGTAGCTGACACAGAAAGAAAAAAAGGTTATCAAAACACGGAACAGCGAAAAATGTCTACTTTGTTGTTGTTTGATGAAATTCCATGTCAATTTCGTTGTTCTTTGAACGATTTCGAATGAATTAAGATATTTTGTAACAGACACAGAAAGAAAAAAAGGTTATCAAACCACGGAACGACGAAAAATGTGTACTTTGTTGTTGTTTGATGAAATACCATGTCAATTTCTTTGTTCTTTGACCGATTTCGAATGAATTCAGATATTTTGTAGCTCACACAGAAGGAAAAAAAGGTTATCAAAACACGGAACGGCAAAAAATGTCTACTTTGTTGTTGTTTGATGAAATTCCATGTCAATTTCGTTGTTCTTTGAACGATTTCGAATGAATTAAGATATTTTGTAGCTGACACAGGAAGAAAAAAAGATTATCAAAACAAGGAACGGCGAAAAATGTCTACTTAGTTGTTGTTTGATGAAGATCCATGTCAATTTCGTTGTTCTTTGACCGATTTCCAATGAATTAAGGTATGTTGTAGCTGACAAACGGCAAAAAATGTCTACTCTGTTGTTGTTTGATGAAATTCCATGTCAATTTCGTTGTTCTTTGAACGATTTCGAATGAAATATGATATTCTGTAGCTGACACAGAAAGAAAAAAAGGTTACCAAAACACGGAACGGCGAAAAATGTCTACTCTGTTGTTGTTTGATGAAATTCCATGTTAATTTCGTTGTTCGGTTATCAAAACACGGAACGACGAAAAAAGTCTACTTTTTGTTATTTGATGAAATTCCATGTTAATTTCGTTGTTCTTTGAACGATTTCGAATGAATTAAGACATTTTGTAGCTGACAAAGAAAGAAAAAAAGGTTATCAAAACACGGAACAGCGAAAAATGTCTTTTTTGTTGTTAGTTGATGAAATTCCATGTTAATTTCGATGTTCGGTTATCAAAACACGGAACGACGAAAAAAGTCTACTTTTTGTTATTTGATGAAATTACATGTTAATTTCGTTGTTCTTTGAACGATTTCGAATGAATTAAGATATTTTGTAGCTGACACAGAAAGAAAAAAAGGTTTATAAAACACGGAACGGCGAAAAATGTGTACTTTGTTGTTGTTTGATGAAGTTCCATGTCAATTTCGTTGTTCTTTGACCGATTTCGAATGAATTAAGATATTTTGTAGCTGACAGAAAGAAAAAAGGTTATCAAAACACGCAACAGCGAAAAATGTTTACTTTTTTGTTATTTGATGAAATTCGATATTAATTTCGTAGTTCTTTAAACGATTTCGAATGAATTAAAATATTTTGTAATTGACACAGAAAGAAAAAAAGTTATCAAAACACGGAACGACGAAAACTGTCTACTTTGTTGTTATTTGATGAAATTCAATTTTAATTTCGTAGTTCTTTAAACGATTTCGAATGAATTAAGATATTTCGTAGCTGACACAGAAAGAAAAAAAGGTTATCAAGACACGGAACGGCAAGAGATATCTACTTTGTTGTTGTTTTATGAATTTCCATGTCAATTTCGTTGTTCTCTGACCGATTTCGAATGAATTAAGATATTTTGTAGCTGACACAGAAATAAAAAAGGTTATCAAAACACGGAACAGCGAAAAATGTCCACTTTGTTGTTATTTTATGAAAATCCATGTTAATTTCGTGGTTCTTTGAACGATTTCGAATGAATTAAGATATTTTGTAGCTGCCACAGAAAGAAAAAAAGTTATCAAAACACGGAACGGCAAAAAATGCCTACTTTGTTGTTGTTTCATGAAATTCCATGTCAATTTCGTTGTTCTTTGAACGATATCGAATGAATTAAGATATTTTGTAGCTGACAAAGAAGGAAAAAAAGGTTATCAAAACACGGAACGATGAAAAATGTCTACTTTGTTGTTTTTTGATGAAGTTTCATGTCAATTTCTTTGTTCTTTGACCGATTTTGAATGAATTAAGGCATTTTGTAGTTGACAAACGGCAAAAAATGTCTACTTTGTTGTTGTTTGATGAAAATGCATGTCAATTTCGTTGTTCTTTGAAGGATTTCGAATGAATTAAGATATTTTGTAGCTGACACAGAAACAAAAGGTTATCAAAACACGGAACGACGAAAAATGTCTACTTTGTTGTTGTTTGATGAAGTTCCATGTCAATTTCGTTGTTCTTTGCCCGATTTCGAATGAATTAAGATATTTTGTACCTGACATAGAAAGAAAAAAAGGTTATCAAACCACGGAACGACGAAAAATGTCTACTTTGTTGTTGTTTGATGAAATACCATGTCAATTTCTTTGTTCTTTGACCGATTTCGAATGAATTAAGATATTTTGTAGCTGACACAGAAGGAAAAAAAGGTTATCAAAACACGGAACGGCAAAAAATGTCTACTTTGTTGTTGTTTGATGAAATTCCATGTCAATTTCCTTGTTCTTTGAACGATTTCGAATGAATTAAGATATTTTGTAGCTGACACAGAAAGAATAAAAGTTATGAAAACACGGAACGGCGAAAAATGTGTACCTTGTTGTTGTTTGATGAAGTTCCATGTCAATTTCGTTGTTCTTTGACCGATTTCGAATGAATTAAGATATTTTCTTGCTGACACAGAACGAAAAGAAGGTTATCAAACCACAGAATGGCAAAATATGTCTACTTTGTTGTTGTTTGATGAAGTTCCATGCCAGTTTCATTGTGCTTTGACCGATTTCGAATGAATTAAGATATTTTGTAGCTGACACAGAAAGAAAAAAGGTTATAAAAACACGGAACAGCGAAAAATGTCTACTTTGTTGTAGTTTGATGAAATTCCATGTTAATTTCGTAGTTCTTTGAATGACTTCGAATGAATTAAGTAATTTTGTAGCTGACACAGAAAGAAAAAAAGGTTACCAAAACACGGAACGGCGAAAAATGTCTACTCTGTTGTTGTTTGATGAAATTCCATGTTAATTTCGTTGTTCGGTTATCAAAACACGGAACGACGAAAAAAGTCTACTTTTTGTTATTTGATGAAATTCCATGTTAATTTCGTTGTTCTTTGAACGATTTCGAATGAATTAAGACATTTTGTAGCTGACAAAGAAAGAAAAAAATGTTATCAAAACACGGAACGACGAAAGATGTCTACTTTGTTGTTATTTGATGAAATTCCATGTTAATTTCGTTGTTCTTTGAACGATTTCGAATGAATTAAGATATTTTGTAGCTGACACAGATAGAAAAAAAGGTTATCAAAACACGGAACGGCGAAAAATGTGTACTTTGTTGTTGTTTGATGAAGTTCCATTACAATTTTGTTTAAATCTTAAGAGCGATCTGTGCAAAGTATTAGATATATATTTGAATAGGCTTTCAATTGAACTTTGGTATTGATTGTGTCATTTAAGTTTTCCAATATATTATCCCAAATTATTAGCTTCGGTTTTTTTTCGGACTGAGTCGTAGAAAATAATATTCTTATTATAGAAGTTTCGATCATTAAAATTCGGCTACAATTGCTTTAGATTTATTTGGCGGTGTATTTTTTGTTTGTATTTCAAATAAATCAGTTCTGTCTAAATAAATAAGACAGGTGCGGTATTGATATTTATTTACTTGGCGTGGATATACATATATGTTTGTTTGTACTTAAAAGGGATCATAATCCAATTCGAGCGCACTGAATATTCTGCATCGTCTTCAATGATAAGGGAAGGAATGAACGAATGGACTCAGAGTCCATATAATAGGGAACCACCGCCAACTTATGAGGAGTCAAATGAGATGGAAACTTTCTTAAACCAAGCAAGGCCACAACCGATACTTGTCTCGGAGGAGGATCAAGAAGAAGTGGCAGATGCATTTCTACCAATAAGGGAACCATGTTGCGAATGTAAAATATTTCAATTAATGTATTTTTGGTCTCTGGCCTTGCTGATATTGGTAATGATAGTATTGATTTTGGCCATGAAACCAACATAAAGAGCATTTTTAAAATCACTCTTTTAATGTTCATACTCGTATTTGTTCATAACTCCTTTAGAAAATAACTAAATTACAGAATTATGAGCAGTTTCTTATTTTCATTGAAATCTTTGTTAGATGTGAGTCATATTTAAAAACACAACGAGCAACAATTTTACAGTACTCATCCAGTGAGCTGAAAGTTTATTATTTTGTTTAAGTATCTCTCCAAGAGGGTCGGATATGTTTTTTGCATAAGCATTAGGGGAAGGGTCTTGGTTTTAAGATGATAAAAAGATACATTATAAATCTATTTAGGATACTATTGTCGCACTCAAATGGGATGCCTATAGTTTTTTATTAGTTAACGTTGATTACATTTAATTAAAAAAAATAAAAAAAAATTTGGCTTTACTGTCATCTGCCTAGTTGATAAAATATAAATAATGCTCACGCTGTGTCTTGGTATAAAAAGGGTAACAAAAATCCCCTTTAGTGTGCGCTTATTATAAAAAAAATATATAAAATTTAGTTACAGAGTTTTAGTTCCATATTTTAATACTAATACCAAACATATACTAATTTAAAAGCTTTCATTATTTTGTTTCTAAAGATTAAGGCAAATCTGCAATAGGGAAATAATTTTTTCACTTGCGTGTTGTTGAGCAAGGTTATAATTTGAATACGCGTTAAGCTATCGCTCCCAAAGTTATTTTTTTTTCTTATTTCCTTAAGAATTGGACATATTCCCATAAAGTGAAATATATCCTCTCTCTCTTCTCTCTCTTTTCCAGGCTCTAAGTGGCATGAACTTAAGTTGAATAGGGTCACCTCGCAACTTTTTATTATTATCGAAGTTTCGGAAATACTGTTGTCGTCTCTAAAATAATTCTTTTCTTCCAAATTATGGTTTAGGTTAGAGTAAATTTGTCATTATATAGGGATACAGTGGCATCCTTCAAATATTTTTATCTTTGTTTTATGCCTACCGCAGAAATGAGCCGCTATAGAGACACTTTTATAACATTTTGACTAGAACTATCTAGATTCAGTTCCATCCCATCCTCTCCAGCTAACTACATACAGTCACCATACCAGCTTGTTTTCGTTTGGATGACTTAAAGAACTGCTATCTTTGAAAGCCGTGACTCTCCATCGTCATAATCCACTTGTATCTTTAGGGTTCGGATGAAAACAGGAGATAAAGCTATTTCCAGCGTAATCACTTAGTTAATTGTATTATTTAGCAAATACAAAATTCGCTTAATATAAAATCGAAGAAGTTTTTCCACGAATTCGGATTCGATCTGGTACTGTGGAGGTGTTAACACGTTTTCGGCTTCCCAGTTTTTCTCAAACAAATATCGTGTGTGAGCTTAAGTTTAAAGTTAAATCCGTATTTCTCAAGTAGTGCAGTAGCACAAAGTTAGAGTGGCGGACTGTGAATCCAGGGCTTACGAGTTTGACTGCCAGCCGGGCATAAAAAAGTTAGAAGCTTTTTTTCACAACCGGGAGGTTGAAAATTTTAGTGGCCAGGAAAACCAGACCAGGAGGGAGGAGTCGAAGCACCTGTCATCGAAACGTGTCCTAGGGTCAATGAGGCCAGCGATGGCATCAGCTGAGGGAACATTCGAAAGATGTTCCCCTTACAAGCAGTGATTATGTACCAACAACGTCATCTACTATAACAACAACGGCAACATCATCCAATGTAAATCCGAAGCCCAGAAAGAGAATCAAGTGTGCTGCAAGCTTTGTAAAGAGGAGATCCACCGCCACCTCAGTAAAGCTGCCAGCTGGGGTGAAGTCGTCGGATATATGTAGATGAGACGTCAGAGGCAGCAAGACAAACTCAACTTGACACGTCACCCTCAGATAAAGAAGAGGGTATTGAACACATGTCTGAAGAAGAAGAAGTGCACTTCACGACGGGCGGTAGTACCGGCTTCGTGAACCTCTACATGTTAGAGGCATAGTCCGAGGAGGATGAAAGAAATGAAGAGCAAATAATGCATGCTCAAGAAAATTGGAGCAGTGGAGGCAGAAATTCAACGTCTCAAGCATGAACTTCATTCCATGATATGAGCCCTGAAATACAAACAGGGAGCTCGGAGACAAAAGGAGAAGCAAGCTTCTAGGGCTTCTAGGAGGATGAAAGAAATGAAGAGCAAAACATGCATGCTCAAGAAAATTGGAGCAGTGGAGGCAGAAATTCAACGTCTCAAGCATGAACTTCATCCCATGATACGAACCCTGAAATACAAACAGGAAGCTCGGAAGCTTTTGTCTCCGAGCTTCTGTAGCCAAAAGTCGCTACAAACACAAAAAAAAGTAGCCCAGCAGCAGCAACAACAACAACAACAATAACCACATCCAAAAGACTAGCTGCAAGAGGTACAACCACAGAAGGAGTCTAAGTAAAAAGGCAATAACAGCAACAGCAGAAAACAAAACAACAACAGCAACAGTAGCAGACAAAACAGCAGCAGCAGACACAATCACAGCAGACACAACAGCAGCAGCAATTTGCTATAGTTAGAGCTAGCGGGGGAAGCGGAATCTTCCCTTCTTTCTTGTTCAACTCTCACCCAGCAGCAAACTCGATAGTTTGAGAAGTATCTCCGTCCTCAACTACCTGGTTGTAATTTGAGAGCAACTAAAAAGGCGCGGCGACATGCTTCAGTGTATGCGCTGCCCTTTGTTCGGCCACACCGCAGAAAACTGAGAAATACAGTCGCACTGCGTTAAGTGTGGAGAGCGCCACAATATAAATGACAATGGCGCAGTTGATAAAGTGCTTGATTGCTAACTTAGACATGTGGGTCCGATCTCCACGCTAGGCGCATTCTTTTCTATACCTCCAATTTTAATTAGATGCCGCCCATGGGTCAATACCTGGTTCCCAAATCCACTATGTCAAACTAGTGCCGTGCAATTCAGGTTGAATTTAAAAGACCTTGGGTCTTACAGGCATATAGTTAAATAAAAAAAAAAAAAAAAAAAAAAAAAATTCAGATGAATGCAAGTTAGGGAAGGAACGGGTCGAAGATAGGACCCAGCTCTAATGTGCACTCTACCGAGGTGACGGACACCCCGCTTATTATCGGAGATGCCTGACGTTTCAGCTAATAAAGAACAATAAAGCAGCATAGCAATCAGGGGTAGAAAGCGTCGAACAGTGCGCCCTCCTAGAACAACGGCCGTCTATAACCAAAATGTTTCCCAACAGGCCCCCGTGCCTAAGGTGCCGGCCTCCAAAACCAGATCAGGGAGTAGCCGACTAGGGTGGATTATCTCTACTGTGTTTTGCCAAGCTTAACGCAACTTAGATTTTAAGTTTTTTATTTTCATTGAAATCTTTGTTAGAATATGAGTCATATTTAAAAACACAACGAGCAACAATTTTACAGTACTCATCCAGTGAGCTGAAAGTTTATTCTTTTGATTATGTATCTCTCCAAGAGTGTCGGATATACTTTTGCATAAGCATTAGGGGAAGGCTCTTGGCTTTAATATGATAAAAAGATACATTATAAATCTATTTAGGGTACTATTGTCCCACTCAAATGGGATACCTATAGTTTTTTTTATTAGTTAAGGTTGATTGCATTTAATTACAAAAATAACATAAATATGGCTTTACTGCCTAGTTGATAAAACATAAATAATGCTCACGCTGTGTCTTGGTATAAAAACGGTAAGAAAAATCCCCTTGAGTGTGCGTTTATTATAAAACAAATATATAACATTTAGTTAAAGAATTTTAGTGATTCAAAATAGCTTTTAAAGGGCTTTAGTCCACAAAATTTGCGTTTCATCCCGGCAATCTCACTTGGACTCATCAGTTGGTTAGTGAGCGCTTTACCAATACGCAATTTTTGTTAAGTTCAGTTCATCTTACTTGCATTTTTTGACAAAAAAGCAATGTGAACTATATCCAACAAGATTAAAATTTTAATCATTAAAATTGGAAGATTTTGTCCTTGGCCAGTTAATAAGAAGGTGTTTTTTTCATAATACAATTCTATATACTACTGAAATTACTCAGCCAAGTAGAAGACTTAGCATTATATTTAATTGGACTTATTGAATTATTGATTCAAAATAGCTTTTAACGGCCTTTAGTCCACAAAATTTGCGTTTCATCCAAGGAAACTCACTTGGACTCATCAGTTGGTTATACAAAATTTCTTCTTTAATAAATTTTGTCCCTGGATTTTTTGATTTTACAGCTTTAAAAAATGAACTTAAAGTTTTGTACGCATCTTCTTCTCTTCGACAACTTGACGTTTTAGCACTTCAAAACCATAATAATTGTTATTGCGTGAAACATTCCCACATATTTTTAAATTAACAAATTTAAATTTATTTAAGATATAGTATTTGCATCCACCAAAAAGTTTTCTTTTGAAACCGCTTATGCGTTAAGCTCATTGTTACATTTTTGGTGACTAATTTTTGTTCGACCTACCTTTTGAAATTATTCACGCCTTGCCACTGTTACCAAATACCCTCAAACTTGATCGACTGTTGATTTTAAAATATGCGGTTAAATACATATATTATTATTATTATTAAGACTTTATTGATACATTAGTAAATTACATTATAAACAATACAATTAATCCAACTGAATGTTTTTGTGACCTTTAGTCCAAAATGCGTTTCGCCCAGGTACTACAGCTGGGCTCATCAGTTAGATGCTGTAGTACCTTTCTAAGACGCATTATTTTTTAATCGATGTTTACCGACTTTAATAAAACTTACAGCGATTACTCACTGTAAATTATATTTTTCTAGGGGAATTTGGTTAGATTCATGCACCTAGAATTATGTTTTGCCCGTGGTCGGGCCAGTGAATTAATTGAAGAAAACTCTAACAATATGTTTATATTATTTTTGTTTTTGTTTTAGTGGACTGTGTGGATTTAAAGCCAATTGAATGAATTTGTGACCTTTAGTCCAAAATGCGTTTCGCCCACTAAAACAAAAACAAAAATAATATAAACATATTGTTTGCGTTTTCTTCAATTAATTCACTGGCCAGACCACGGGCAAAACATAATTCTAGGTGCATGAATCTAACCAAATTCCCCTAGAAAAATATAATTTACAGTGAGTAATCGCTGTAAGTTTTATTAAAGTCGGTAAACATCGATCCAAAAATAATGCGTCCTAGAAAGGTACTACAGCATCTAACTGATGAGCCCAGCTGTGGTACCTGGGCGAAACGCATTTTGGACTAAAAGTCAGAAATTAATTTATGGATACAAAAATGGAAAACAGAAGTTGAAATATGGGATAAGATCGACACACTGTTATTGAGTTAATGAAAGTGCATCGCTTTATCGCAATCGATGTTAATGAAATTATAACAGGATCTGCTGAGAAAAAAAAAACAGAGAAAACTAGAGTTACACACTTCTTACACTGAACCAAAAATTTCTGAAAATTTTAATAAACGGCGTTTGTTAAGTGAAAATTCCTTGTTACAATGTTTCTTATTTCAACAAACGGTTTATTAAAAAAATCAATATTTAATAAACTTTATTATATCTCGTTTATTAAGATATTTTGTTTATTAAAAATAATAAATCGTTCATTTATTGAGATAATAAAGAGCCGCTAAAAAATCAGAAATAACCAATGAGTTATTGTTTAAATAAACTTATACTTTGAAACAATAAGCCTTAATTATTAAAAATTAATAGACCGGTTATTAATTCTAAAATTGATAAACCGCTTTTATTTGTAAACTTATTTTAATGAAACAATAAACTTTAGTTATTAAAATTTAATAAACCGTTTATTGTGACATTTATCCTGGACACCAACGGAAAAGTGAGAAATGGTTTATTATTTAATATTTTGTTTTTGCTGAAAAAATCGTTTTTTTAATTAAAATTATATAAACCGTTTATTGCGGCAGTACACGACAACTATAAAAGGCTAAATTCGAAAACTGAGAAACGGTTTATAGTATTTATAAACTTTGTTTACTGAAACAACAACCTTTAGTTATTAAAATTTATTAAGCCGTTTAGGGTGATAATGAACGTCAATTTTTATGTTTTTGCTGAAAAATAGTGTTTTTTAATTAAAATGCAATAAACCGTTTATTGCGATAGTGACAGACAGTTATTAAAAGCTTAATTCTAAAATTGGGAAAACGTTTTGTTTTTATAATTTTTGTTTACTTAAGTGAGATACTTTAGTTATTAAAATTAAAATTTCCCATTAATTCGTTCTGTTTCTATTGATTAATTAAATGCATACATACATGATGGCAACCGGTCGTGTAGCTTTCGCCTCTTTTATGTTCATCGTTCCTTTGTCGCTTTTAATGTTCATAGTTCATTTTATTCATCATAACATAAGAAATTAGCTGTCAAAATTCCCCGTCAATCTAACATGTGCAAGCTAAGATATTCTAAATCAATTACAAAAAGATAGCTTAAAGGTTAGACCGCACTAGGCGGAACTGCACTGCAGCGGACTGCGATTCACAATAATTTGTATGTAATTTTATGAAGTTCAGTTGCCGCTTAGTGCGATACCGCTCATGCAATTTCGTACAAATATTACTAAAACATCAAATGAACTAGGCATAATAATCTAATCGCAATGTAAGCCTTGGGTAACCTCCATGCATTTTGGTTTGCAAGTATTTTTACTAAACTATTTATTGAATAAATAAACAATTTATTAATATAATAAATAATTTAAAAAATACTGACGAAGTGTTCATTTAGTGGTTTGGGTTTCTTAGTTTCATGTAGTAAGAGTTCACACTTTCTAAAAATCTAGAAAAATTATATAAAATGTGCAGTAGCTCATAAAATAATAACAATTTGAATTTCTGCGTACCAACCACTTGTACAAATTTACGTTATATTTATTTATTTGCCTTAATAGCAGCCAATTATTATATAGTTGTGCTTTTTAAAATAAAAACATTCCTTCATAATATATTTAATTATGATTTTTGAAAAAATTTAGAGGGACCACGAATTTTTCGCTTTTGAAAGCGATTCGATAAACTCCACCCATATTCGTCTTATTTCCTTATATGCAGAGGGTCCTAAATTTACTTGTCATACATGCACTCAGCGAACTGCGTGTTGTGTTTCTGCACGCATACTTTCTCAGATATAATACATCAGATGTATTCCGTAGCTTGTAGGACGATCTTGATGACAGCTTTCTTGTTTGACGTCTTTTTATGCCTACATACAGTGTTTTTGCTTCTGCCTATTACCGCTTTAACAGCCCACATCGATCTATCATGTCGACGAAGTACTTGTTTTTATTGCTTTAAGAGTGATTAAATAGCTGCCAATTAAAGGCTTAAGAACATAGACCTACTTTTGCCAAAAAGTACAAAAGTGAGAAATAAAAATCTATACTGAAGGCACCTGATTGCAAAAAAACAATTGCAAATTGTGTATATTACATTAAATGGAGGTTTTTATTGTTTTTTCCTCCGGACATAATTATATAAACCTTATTGATAAATTACAAAACTTATATACATAATATTTTTGTTGAATGATACATTATATCAAATTACTATATTGTAAAATGTACGGTAACAACCATTGTAAAATTTAAACAAAATCAATAAACTATCTATCTATCTATATTGCAAATTGAGTATAGTGGCTTTATTTTATCTATCAGAACAATATTCGTATGTGTTTTTGCAAGCAGGTTTCTTAAGCGAAAATTTTAATTTCTCACTTGTGTACTTTTTGCCAAAAGTAGGTCTATGTAGTTAATGCTTAGGTTAGACCGCACACAATTGCAGTGGAATTGCACTTCAAGATTATTTGTACGAAATTGTATGAGATATCGTACAAAGCGGCAGCTGAACTGCATAAAATGTCATACAAATTATTGTGAATCGCAGTTCCGCTGCAGTGCAGTTTCGCCTAGTGCGGCCTAACCTTTAATGGAGCAGTTAAATATTGGAGTTAAGAAATCCAAATTTTGTCTTTTTTGTCTGCTCTGGAAAAATGGAAATAAAAGTCAAATTCCATTGAGGAATGGCTATACGATTTCGATGGATTAAAAAACTTCTGGAAAACCAGATTGTTTCCTATTAAAAACTAACAATTTTTAAAACGGGCGATTTGAAGGCTTCAGGGCGACATTTGAAAAAAACATATATTAGAGGTTAAAATGTAGTTTGTTGCCCTTCTGCCAAGCCATAAACTGCAAAATTGCATTGAAGGATGGCTACGATTACGATGGATACCTCTGAAAATACCATTTTTTCCTATGAATATCTGAAGTTTTTGAAAATGGGCAATTTGAGGGCTTTAGGGTGACATTTGAAACGACTCACCTCTAACCCGACGACCGGCGAAAGTTTTATAGTCTCACCGAATGTTTCGCGTTGGCTTGGGAGAGCTTTAATTCGTTTCCTCTGATTTCATTTACGGCTAAAGAAAATAATTCTACACGTTCTCCCAAACCGACGCGAAACATTCGCCGACTGCAGTTTTTTATTTTTATTTTCCAATTTTCATTTTTCTAATCGTTGATAATGCTTCGCTCAGATTTCGCGTTAATTTGGGAAATCTATAAATAAATTATGTTGTGCAGTATTTGTAATAAAATTATATCCATGTATATGGATATACGGATATATATCCCGCTAAAAATAAGGTAAGTGGATATAACTGCAATAAATTATAAATATGTATAAAATTTTTATTAAATAAATAGGTATCTAAACACAAATATTAACAACATATTTCTAAATCTGAAAATGCATGGTGATTTGATGAATGTTATTAAGACTAAGGACTTTTAGTGGTAAGAACAAATAAAATGCACGACTGGATCGTACGAACTTGCTCTTGTAGCTAACAACTTCAATGTAGCTATAACCATTGAGGTTAAGTTAGTTAGGTGTAGTTATCCTATGCAGGTTTAAACCCTATGTAGGCTAGATTACCTTGATTCTTAATACATATAATGAATTGTCGAATGGATGACTCAAGGAATAGTTACACCTACAAATGTATATTTAAATCTAATTTATGGATTTCAATAATGTAAGTTAGGAGAGTAAAGTGTATCTACAAACATATATAGACGCAACCTAAGTATGTAAACATGTACAACCTAAGTATGTAAACATGTACATATAATAATGAAAATGACGAATGTAGGTGGGTAGGTATAGCTATATGCATACAACTTAATAATTTAGGTGCAATATACAATATTGTGCATACATAAGATTCAAGTGATTTTTAAAGACACATATGTATAAATAAATGTATGAGGGCCTAAATTGTGTTTAGTATTCAGTGACATACGCAAAAAATCGTAAAAAGGGAATAATAATAAGGTAGAAATAAATGGATAATACAGATAATTAAATGATTTTTATATTGCTTAGTCGTTATAGTTTAAGGGAAAACAAAAATGCAATTTGAATTCATGGATAAATATGAATATATAAAAAAAAACTAAAAAAATCGTTGGAGCGGAAGACAAATTTGAAACGCCATTTTGATATTATTGATATACATATAAAATTCAAATTAAAAAAAAATTCTGTGACTGGTTTTTGAAAAATCGATTTTTCAAAAAAAAATTGTATTTTTTAAAAATCGAAAAACTTTTTTTTGAAAATTTTCGTATACAGTCTTATTAACAATTTTAGGGAGCATTTGTATAAAAAAATTATTTTAATCAGTTAATCCAATATTGAGAAAGTCGAAAATATGAAAAGTGGTTTGTTGGATGCTGCCGCCTACAATTGACATTGAACGTGACCAGGCGTCTTCGTTAAATATTTGATGGAAAATCATAATTATAGAAATGTATTTGTAAATGTTATAAAATATGAAGGTTAGATGGAGGGCATAGGGAAAAATAAAAGACTTACTTGTAATTCAACCATCAGAGCTTGTGTTTCATTTTTAAGCTTTCATTTTCCTTCTTTTTTTAAATAAAATAATAAATTCACTCAACACAAAACGTTTATGATCCTTCGAGCCTATATCCGGACCACCCAATTTGTAATTGAATAATATCAATTCAAAAAAAAGATTGTGACGACTTCTTGTCGTTTTTTTATGGTTTTAATAAAAATAAATTGGTCCAAAAATCATCGCTATCATCATCGCCATCATCATCGTCATCACCATCGCCAACACCATCATCAACTTCATCGCCAGCCGCCAGCCGCATCGCATCAAGAAAATCTCCATTTATCACCAATTGCTCGGAATCCATCGTCAATCTTTCAAGCTTTGTCAATCATCCAGTTCAGCTGAAATTTAATACAAGTGAGTACATTTTTTACTCTCTTTATATTATATTTATAATATATATGCATATATATATAACATTTTGAACAAAATTTAATATAAATTCAAAATGAGTGCTGCTGCTAAAATTGTAAAAACTATTTCCACTCAAATCGCAAAAGATTTCGACAATTTTAAAAAGACAGTTTCTCCAAGTCGTAGAACAAAGAACTACGTTAATACACGTCTCGAAACTCTCGAGAAGAATTGGAAAAACCTGGAAGAACTATACTATGAAGCAGTAAGCGATGACAGCATAAAGCAGGAAGCCCTCAAAGTGACCGAAGACGCCATAGTAATTTTTTTGCTTTTAAAAAAGCTTCCAGCTTCTTTGCAATCTAAGTGGGAAACATTGCTCGGAACCAAAAAAGAAATCCCTTCATACAAGGAATTTCTGATTTTTTGGAAACAAAGTTTCGGTCGCTAGAAATGGTGGATCAACAACCTGATAAGCAATGCTCATCGAATAGGAAACAAAGGAATGTATTGTTTGTAAACTCTGATGCAAGAGATGAATTTTCGTGCAAGGTTTGCCACAAAGGTACGCATTCGTTAAGAACTTGCTCTAAATTTTTGAAGATGGATGCTAGTACACGACAACGAATTGTCAAACAACAGGGCAATTGCTACAACTGTTTGGCCTACAGCCATCAAACAAATAAATGCCCGAGCAGCAAAAGATGTCATTTTGCCAACAAAAACACAATTCACTTCTGCATCTTAGAAACACCAATAATTTAAATCGCCAAGCTTCACAATACATTACATCCCAACAAAATTCATTCAATCCAACATTCGCTCATAACAATAAAATGCCACACAACACAAACAATAATAATTCATATAACCCAAACCATTTCGATCGCACTCAAACACATTCAAACGCACTCATTCCAACTCAACAAAATAGTTCACTCATTCAATCAAATTCAAACAACCAAAATCGTAATCAATCCCATCACGTTTCTACAGAAATTAACCCAAACGCTCCAGCTTTTCAACCATGTGAGATGCTACGATCAACTTCGTCGAATTGCTGTAATATAAATGAAATAAAGAAAACACAAATTTTAATCGCAACAGCAATTGTCAAAGTGAAATCCCCGCAGGGAACCTTTCTCAAATTAAGGGCATTAATTGATCCTGGATCACAGGCATCATTTATAACAGAATCAGCTGTTCAAGTTTTGGGCTTGAAAAAGCACCCAACTTCCCTTGATATTTCTGTCCTGGGACAAAACAGACAGGTTCGTGTCAAAACTATATCGAATTGAGCTTGCATTCGAATAACTCTGATTTTGTCACAGTAACAAAAGGCTTTATTTTCAAAACCCTAACTGGTCTTCTGCCAAACCAAGAAATGGTACCAAACAAACTGAAGCACATTCAAGGTTTAAAACTTGCCGATCCCACAATTTATGTACCAGCCCAAATTGACCTTTTATTAGGCAGCAATGTGTATTTCGAAGTGGTCTTACCCGAAGTCATCAGATCTGATGAACTCATTGCTCCAATAGCACAAAATACGGAATTTGGCTGGATTATATTAGGCAAAACTCCCATCGGAAGAACTTTTTCAATACAAGTGTTCACTCAGTTGACATCCAATGATATTGGCACAGAAATGAGGAAGTTCTGGGAAATAGAAGAATCGCCGTACATTAAAGCCGAAGAAGAAAAACATGTAGCGTGTGAAAATCATTTCTTACACAACATCAAAAGGTTGCCGGGAGGGCGTTTTGAAGTAAGTCTGCCCTTCAAAAGAAATCATCGACCAAAACTAAAATCAACACAGCATAACGCACTCAATATGTTCTTGAAACAAGAACAAAAGTTACTCAAGGATCCTGCTTTGCATAAAGAATACAACAAATGTATAGCAGAATACCTTGAACTAGGACAAATGGAAGAAGTAGATTTTCATCACGACACAAAAATAATGTCACCTTATCACTATGTAGTTCCACACCACGCAGTCATAAAAGAGTCAAGTTTAACCACCAAACTTCGAGTGGTTTTTAACGCCGCGTTCAAAACTTCGGACGGAAGTTCACTCAACGACCACCTGATGACTGATCCTAAAACGCAAGCTGACATCTTATCGATTGTCTTAAAGTGGAGAACTTACAAAATTACATTTACATCAGACATAGAAAAGATGTATAGGCAAATTGAAATCAACCCAGAAGATGCCTACTACCAACTTGTTTATTGGCGTGAGGATCCGTCCACACCTGTTAAATTATATAAAATTAAAGTTTTAATGTTTGGTACTGCCCCAGGACCATATTTGGCTAATCGAACACTGAAGAAACTGGCATCCGATGAAGAATCCACACATCCACTGGCTTCAAAATTGATTTGTGAAGAGATGTACGTCGACGATTTGGTGTCAGGTGCAGATACAATGGAAGAAGCCAAAGAAAAGTATAGACAGATATAAAAATTATTATCATCTGCTCGTTTTCAACTTCGGAAATGGATGAGCAACGAAGTAAAATTTCTCAAGTCCATTCCGCAAGAAGATCAGGAAACCAAATTATCACTCGCTATAGGAAATCTCGATCACACGAAGACCCTAGGGATAAGTTGGTATCCTACTACCGATTACATTTCGTTTCTGAGCATAATCGTTGAAGATTCAGTCAAAACGCACAATACTCTCAACTATCGCACGCATTTTTGACCCACTCGGATAGATTTCGCCCTGTGTTATCAAGGCGTAGATCATCATGCAGCAATTATGGTTGAGTGGACTTTCATGGGATGAAACCATTCCAGCCGAACTTCATCAAGAATGGTGTTCTTTTAGAAACGAATTGACGAATCTCGAATCCTTCCGTATTTCACGATGGATAAACACTCAAAAGGATGTCAAACATGTGGAATTACATGGTTTGAGTGACGCATCAACCAAGGCAAATACCTTCAAGTATTGGACAATAAAACTGCATTCACACTCATTTGCTTATTTCTAAGACAAAGGTTGCACCAGTTAACACTGTTTCGTTGCCAAGACTCGAACTTTGCGGAGCTGTCATATTAGCTAAGCTTCTCGATTATACCCGATCAGTTCTTCCATTCAAAACCGTCCAAATATTTGCATGGACTGACTCTACAATCACTTTTAGTTGGATATCTGGATTGCCAGCGAAATGGAAGACATTCATCGCTAACCGAGTCACCGAAATTCAGCGGTTGACCAATGTTAGTAATTGGCGACACATTCCCACAAAACTAAACCCAGCGGATCTAGCATCGCGTGGTGTCTTGCCATCAAAATTAAAAACCAACACCCTATGGTGGGATGGACCATACTTTCTTCAGGAAAAATGGGATTTCTCAATGCCAACCCAACCCATTCAATTAGAAACTGAAGAAGAAAAGAGAGAAATCAAAATTCATGTCACCATTGAAATTGAAAATGGCATCCTCGATGTAGTTTGTAAACAATCCAAACTTATTAGGGTCTTGCGAATTATAGCATTTGTGAACAGATTTATCTATAACGTTAGAAAGGATGAAGTTCTCAGAATGAAATCAGTTTTGTCACCCACAGAACTTGACATGGCTTTACGTATAGCCATAGGAAGTGTTCAACAATTCATGTTTCCCGATGTCGTAAAAGAACTCGAGTTTACTAAAAGAACAAAGCTCAACAAATCCTTAAACAGACTTAGACTTCAAAATGCCACCCTTACCTATGATCAATACATCCCATTGTATTGAAACCCGATCGCAACATCTCGAGACTCATAATTGAAGATGCTCATGAGAGAACCTTGCATGGTGGAATTCAACAAACAATTGCCTACGTTCGAAACCAATTTTGGATTTTCAATATGAAAAGAGCAGTAAGGAAATGGTTGAGAAAATGCGTTATATGTTTTACTTCTCAACCCAAATCAATGCAAAAATTGATGGGAAGCCTTCCTGCACCTAGAGTAAATGTGTCTCGACCTTTTACTCATACTGGCGTGGATTATGCCGGACCTTTGGAAGTAAAAGCCTGGAAAGGAAGAAATTCCAAGAAATTTAAAGGATATTTCGCCATTTTCATATGCTTATCAACGAAAACGATTCATCTAGAAGCCTTAACAGAACTCACAACTCAAGCCTTTGTCGCCGCTTTCCGAAGATTTACATCTCGCAGAGGAATATGTCCAAACATTTATAACGATTGCGGTAATAATTTCAAGGGTGTTAGCACTGAACTTCAAAAAATGTTAAATGAAGCCAAACACGACTATATGGAAATAGCTGACTCACTGAGTAAATTGGGTACCAAGTGGAACTTTATTTCTCCCGCTTCTCCTCACTTTGGTGGTTTATGGGAAGCAGGGGTGAAATCCGTCAAACACCACTTAAAACGTGTTGCCCGAAACCAAGCTCTGACCTTCGAGGAGCTCAGTACGCTTCTAACACAAATAGAAGCTTGTCTTAACTCGAGACCCCTTTGTTCGGTTACAGATAGCTTGGATGATTTTAACGCCCTAACACCAGCACACTTTTTGATCGGCACATCGATGCATATAGTTCCTGAAGCAGACATAGCGATTGAAAAAATGGGATATTTAGACAGATGGAAGCGAAGTCAAGCTTTACTTCAGGCATTCTGGAAAGAATGGAGTGGAGAATACTTAACAAGGCTACAAAATCGACCAAAATGGGTGAAAATCGAAAATCAACCTAAAATCGGAGATTTGGTTCTATTAAAGGATAAAAGACTTCCACCGTCAAAATGGTCCATGGCAAGGATAATTGAAACCTATCCAGGACAAAATAAACTAATACGCGTAGTAAAAGTAAAAACTCAGAACAATGAATTTAAAAGACCTATCACCAAAATTTGCCCACTCCCATCGAACAACACGGGTACCGAGAACACAATAACCTAAGAAGTTGAAATAAACATCATCTAACAAAATAAAAAAACATAACAAACTCACTCAAATTGAAAATATTCAACCGAACTAAAAACTCAAAGCTAAAAAAGTTGAAAGCAAAAAAATGAACTCAACACTAATTTCAAAATATGAAACCCAACTCATGGATTACAATGCAAATACACAAACATACAGTCCACTTAAAAGGAAATGAAAAACTAATCATTTCCACAACACATAAGAAAATACAATCAATTACACTCAAACAACACTCATTCATACAAACCTAAAACAAAATTATAAAGTTACAAATTTGAAATACCTAAAAATTATAATCATAAAATATGGTTCTATAGTAAATATTTGAAATCACACACACATAATCATACAAACTGAAATGAAACATTCATCACACTCAGAAAAGGAAATCAAAACGAAACCCTAACATTTAAAATAATATAATAATTGAAAATCGTACTGAATAAATAAATAAATCATAATAAATAAAACCATAAAATATAAAAAACGAAGTTACAAAAAGGCATACCAGATTTCAAACAAGTCTTCGAAATCGCAAGAGATTTTAAAGCGCTCCAAAATACGAAGATATCAAACCTGAAAGAAAAACAAAGGTTAATAAAATACACGACACAAATATTATACCAACTCACCCATCTGATCAGCATTTTCGGTATAATACAAATAACATAACATATATAACAACATAAATAATAACACATCAACCTTTCATACAACTAAAACTACTGGCCCACATGAATTCACATTTAACTAAACATAATATAAATAACATCGATATTAACCAATTAAAATAACACACACTAATAAAATTAATTAACATCAAATAAAATAAAAAGTTGTTAAAAAAAAAAAAATAGTATATACATAATCAACGAAACCAATAAAGGACCTTTAGCAATTCCACCAACTACAATAAACAAATAATGATTCCTGAAAAGAGAAATAGTTAATACACAAACCATTATACAAAATAAAACTACATACCAGAACAAATCACAGATCGCCGCCATGGTTGTGCATGCAATCTGCAAATACAAGGTCAAGTCAGCTACTGCAGAAGAAACCCATTGAAAATCAATTGAAAGCGCAAATTAACAGGGGTGGAATCGGCTAAGGTGATTTGTGATAGTTGACAGTCACAAAAAATAAATTGGGGCTGCGTAAGGTGACTGTTGTTGCGGCGCCGGGGGGAGGTTTCCTTGCTAATGTCAACAGATTATACCTGAAATATAATAATAATATAATAATAATGGAAAAAAAAAGAAAAGTAATTTTGTACGTACCAATGTCCAAATGCGTTTACCCGATACCCGCTGCTTTTAAAATGAATGCCATAGAGAAACAAATATAGAGAGATGGAACACTTGGACCAAAGATTAATCCACCTAAGATCTCTAACTTATAATAGTTATGGCGGTACCGTTCAGAAGCGTAAAGCATTGGTGGTGAATTTGTCCCTACAACTTTTAAACTATACCTTGTCGGTCCAAACGTCATAACTTTGTTTCTACATTACATTGTTGTTCTCATTCATGATTTGCGATTATATTGTTATTCTTGCCGTGACAGTTAATTTTTTTATGTGTGATATTATAGTAAGATTTTATGACATTAATGGATGGAATTAAGCTTTTCCAATATTTTTCTCGCATAGTTACCGAAAAGTATCAATTATATTTGTTGGAAATTATAAAAAAGATAAAGGAAAGGAAACATTTTAAGCACCAGCCCCATCTATCGACGAGGAGCATCGTCGATGATGCAAACATAATAGCCGTAGTTTATGGACATAGCTTTCGAAGATCGAGAGGGACAAGTACAAAAGTCACTGGTTTTTTTTTTTTGGTGGTTCACCCATACCAATGCGTTAAACAATTACCAATACATGTTTGTTTTTGCAATTTTTTTTCTTAATTGGTTGTTGTTATGCTCTTTATAGAGATAGGATCGGATGATGTTGTTCAGTTAGGAAAAAAAAAATCATCCCAGAATTTGTGGGTATGAGTAGTTTCGACTTTTTCATTTTGGCCCACGATAATTGGTAAGGCGATTGTTTGACAAGTGGACAGTAGTCATTCGTTCAATAAAAATATATACTAAGAACCAAAAAAAAAAACCCGGGAAGAATTTACCTTAAATTAAAAGTTAAAATTTAAAATAAGAAAAAAAAGGAAAAAGTTTTGCTGGTGCGTTTTATGGATTAGCTATGTTTAGCATATAATTTTCAATATTATTCATTGTATGTTTTAGAATCCCTTTCGGGGAGTACCGTCTAGATTCCAACTCCTATTGGGCCGTTTGACTAGACTTAAATTCTATTAAAAAAAAAAAAAAAAAAAATTAAAGTGGTGAGTTATTTTCTTTAAATGTTTTTTATTGAAAGGTGTCATAAGTGTACAAAAAACCCCTTTAGGTAATTTCTCGGCGGCCCTTCAAAGTATCCCAGTACGGGGCCGCTGCAGCTGTTTTTTTTTGGAATTGTTCATATTTTTGTATCCCGCATTTGTCCGAATAGACCCAGATTTTTCCAAATTGGACTGGATTGGATGTGCTGATTCCCTGGCCGCTACTATATACGGTAGATCCCAAGCGGGCTCGCATGAGAAATGACATAGTGGGACACTAAAACCAGACCAGCGAAGTCGAAGGAGCTCCACGGCCATCACATAGCGAAGTAGCTTAACGCCAACCCAGTTGAAGTCGGTCAGAGTGAGTCTTTTAAAGTTTCTAGAGAAAAGAAAAGGAGAAAATCACCAATTTTATCAAAACAAAAAAAAAAGGATATGTGGATATATCTTTTCATATATGAAAATTTGTGTTTGTGTTTGTCTATTATTTATTTAATATTAAATATTAAGTTTAACTGACGTTATAGTTATAAAAACAAATGCATACCTAAATTATTTAATTTGCTAACCCTTCTTGATACTTTTTCTGTGTAAAACCTAAGATCGGTTTCATTAGGAGTGTCACCGGGGAATTAATTCCATTGTTTTTACCTGGGTTCAGGTACCTCCAAAGAGCTCTCTAGGGGTAGGGAACCGGGTCTTCGCTTTGTTTCAAAAAAAAGGAGAAAAAAAAAAAAAAGGAAAAATTACCGATGAGGATATAAGGTTTTTTTTTATTAATGTCTGGCACTGCTGTGATCGATTTTTAGTTATTTATTTTGTTTTTTTTTCTTAGTACCACTTTGTTTATTTTTTATTTGGATAATTTATTTTGGTTTTCATCTGAATTTAATTCAGTTCATTGTTTTTTTTTTTTTGGTATTTTTGTTTTGTGGTTAGCAAACATTTAGCTATACTTTGGTTTTAAAACAAAAAAAAAATGAAATGTAAATAAAACTTCGAAACGCCAATGGTCAAACATCTAGTCTTTCTCTTGGTCCTCCTAAGTGAGACCATGATCTATTGAAGAAATATTTGCAGGGGTGCTAAAGGTAGCTGAGTTTCGGTGAAGATGGTATGATCCAAAACCGATCATCCACCATCTTGGGGGAATCTAAAAATGGCCGAAGATTCCTATGGTAGGGTGGGTAATGGCCTCACTGCAACAACATCCGCAGTGCCTTGATGTGACAATAGTCCGTCCGTCTTTATCTTCCAATTTCCCTTTCCTTTCCTTAGGCCTGATATGTGTTTTTTTGTTTGCAGGTGAGGTTAGGTTTCCGGGGGCAAGATCCCCCCCGTCCGACGAGCTGATGCCGTGCATAGCAAGCAGGCCACGCCCCCCGGAACTTAGCATTCTATCCCTTTCCCGAACTATTCCTTTCCAATATCCTAGCCCGTCCTTTTTCCTACCTATCCCCACTACCCCGACCTATCCACCTCCTCTTGCTTGCAACAATTATGGCGCCCAACGTTGCTAAAGCGTTTTTTCAACGTAGTTGGAACGTTTTTTTGACGAGATAGTTATTGTAATCTTTGTTTCAGTTCGTTTATGTTGTGAAGTACCCAACCAAACTTGCTGTGAATTTTTAAAACTCGTAAGTCTGCAACAGGAAGGCCTCAGGCGTACCTAGTTGTATTGCGACGAGTGTTTGGAAATTCGCAGCGACTGCGGTTAATAAGTGTTATGCGTTTTATTTGACATTACTGAAGTTTTTGAAAAAGGCGTATGTCTGCATCAGGAAGGTCACAGACGCACCTAGTTGTATCGCGACGTTCTTTTGCAAAAGCTTGAGTAAGATCAGACAGCGTATTTTAGTATTGTTTTTCCCTATTCCTACCCTTACTATTTTTACTATTCTATTTCTAATTTTCAATTTTCATATCCTACAGTCTTGTCATCTTCTATTTGGTAGCGGTGATTGTGTGTGACGTTTAGTCCGACATCACCGTTCCAAAATTTTTTGTCCAGTTTTATCTCACCGTTTCATGTCTTCTAGCAAGGTCCTTGAGACAGACTAGAATTGCGGGAACGGTGAGAGAAAACTTTGTAATGTGATTTGTTAGTGTTTCTAGTAGTTTTCCCATATTATTATTGTCACATCAGGGATTTTAGTTCGTCCGTCTGATGTCTTCTAGTTTTAGTGATGATCGTTGGTAGGATCATACCATGTAGCGAAAGAAACCACCGAGTAGAAGCTAACGGAAGCACCCCGCATGCTCATGAAACCAAAACTTAAAACATATACCTCAACCATCAATTACGTTCAAAAGTGAAATGGTCTTCGTCATTTGTTAAAAACTTTCATAAAATCTTTATCGTTAGTAAAAAAAAAAAAAAAAAAAAAAATATATATATATATATGTATATATATATATGTTTATATATATATACACTAATAAGCTAGCAAAATACTATAAATAAAAAAAAAAAAAATTTTTTTTTAAAGTTACCAAATGTTAGTTTTACGAGTTATAAATAACTACTTAATAATATAAAATATATAAATATAGATTTACTTGGTTTACAAATTCTCGAATTTTTATTAGTCGTGTTTCTGTTCTCGTTTAAGCTTAATAGTATATTTTGTTCAAAGAAATTTCCTTGCGAGTTTAAGTTTTTGTTTTAGAAAAGAAATTTAAAACTGTAGGAAATCATTCAATCTTTTTAATTGTTATTTTTCGTTAATTTTTGAACTTGGATTGGTTTCGAAAAGTTACAAAATAACCTTCATATTTAAGGAAGAAACATCTTTAGAATATTAAGTTTTTGTAAAATTTTTAGGTAACGTTTTTGGTTTTATGGTTTTTTTTCGTGGGAAACTTCGTTTCCAGAATAATATTTTTTTGGTATAATCTTTTGTTAGGTGTTTGCTTTGTTTTTGAGTTAAGTATTTATTGATTGATTGTTTTTTTTAAGTTATTTATTTTTGTTATTTCTTTACGATCATCTTCAATTCAGTCATTTTATTAAGATAAAATTTCGATATTGAACAATACATTTTCAAATCAAGTCTATTTAGTTTAAATTAATTTAGGCTTTCTTTCTGAAGAAAAGAATTCTTTAAATTTTTGAAAAACGATAAGATAGATTTTTGATTAGTTACCTTTTTTTGTAATTATCTCGTTTGTTTTTGTTTTTAAAATTTCGTTTTTCGTTATTGAAATACCTAATGGTTTAAAATTGTTTTACATCTTAGTTTTTTTATTATTATTTGTTAATTTACGATTTTTTTTTGTTAAGTTCAAATACATTTCTGAAAAATATTTGTTCGTTTCGAACGTTAATTATTTTTTTTTGTTTTTTGTTATAAGTTCACAGTTTTGTTTCTTCATTTTTTTTATTTTTGTTTGGTTATTTATTTACATACATTTTTTTTTTCTTGTCATTTAATAACTTCTTTTGTTACATACGTTTTTTTAGTTCAAGTTTAACAGTTTTTTTCGAATAATTTATCTTTCTTTTCGGTTTTTTTTTCAAATCAGTTTTCATTTAGTTTACATAATTTTTTTTATACATTTATATATTGTTCATATTTTTTTTTGTTAGACTTTGATAGTTTTTGTTATTTATTATTTTTTTTGGTACAAATATCGTTGTTTACGAAAAATTTATATTTCGTCGGATTAGTTTAAAAAAAAAAAACTTTATACTTTACTTTTTAAACTCACCACTTTCTTTTCTTGTTATTGTTGTTAAACTGCGGTCGTGGAATTCGTTATTTTTGTTGAATCGGCTACAATTTAAATCGGAAAATGGCATATCCTGATAAAAATGAAGAGGAACGCATACAGCGAATGATTCGGAATGCTGAAATTGATGAGGCTAGAATTACTAGGTCGGCTACGCAAAATTTAGACCAAGGTGCTAGACACCGAGTTTTACATTCCCCTCTGAAAACAGTTAGGCGTGTCCGATCCACATCTATCAATGTAGATAGCGCTCAATTACCAGATATCCATAATACCAGTGCCCATACAGATTCTATATCAACACCCCCATATAGTGATATAAGCGGTGCGGGGGCCCAAGGAGTGTCACCTCGACAAGAAAGTTTCGGTTCTCTCGACAATACGGTGAGGCAAGATATAGGTAGAGAGAACGAGGTTAGGTCCCAAGGTATTCCATCCAACAATGGTTCGCGAGGAATCCTTGAATGTATTGCCCGAACTTTACCTAAAACAAAACAAAAAACAGTTACGCCAGAGTTAGAGCATTTTATTAATATTGGAATAGCGAGAAGTATGTCTACCTGTAAAAAGAGTTTGGAGAAGGACGTGACGGCTCGTGTAAGCGAAGAAATAGAGAGGCAACTCAGCAACTTCCTCGAAAAATTGAACTTGGTCCTTCCAGTTCCAGCCACAAATAACTCTCTACCTCTACAGCCGACTGTTCCTTTAGGGCCACCACCGACATCAAAACCTTTGACAGTAGCTCCACCACAGATCCCAATGTATAACTCAGCTCCTGGAGGTTTTCCACCAGGGTTACGAAATCGTTCCGTTAATCAAGGTAGGAGTGCTTTTGTTCCAATAAGACAGCCACATAGCGCAAATTCAGCATCTGTAGCTCCAGAAAGACCTTTTCAGCCACCTTGCACCCCGTTTCCTTTTCCACCTCCGGTTATTAATCCAGGTATGCCCCCTTACGGTTATAAGGCCCCGGTTAAGGTGGATAAATGGGGCCTAAAATTCGATGGTCTCTCAGACAAGTTGAGCGTTGAAGACTTTGTTTTTAGGTTGGAGAAATTGCAGAGTAGATACGCATGTTCGTGGAACGAAATCTTAAGAGATTTTCACCAACTACTTTCTGGTCCAGCCTACGATTGGTTTTGGCAATTCCAGGTAGATAGAGACTTCGATTGGCCTACCTTAAAAGAAGCCTTATTAAGCCGGTATCAAAACCCCGTGACCGATGTAGAAATAGTACGAAACATTTTAGACCGAAAACAATATTCCTATGAAAATAGCGAGGAATTCTTTGCCGCTATAAACAAAATGAGATTCCAATTGAAGATGCCGATTCCAGAGGCCGATATGGTGAAAATTATAAAAAGAAATTTGAATGAAAAAATTAGGAATTTAGTGTTTCCGCAAGCGATCTTTTCACTCGATCAACTCCGGTATGTGTGTAAGGAAGCTGAAGCCGCCTTGCCGAAAAGAGATCGAGACCTACCCAAACCAACTGGTAGGCCCCCTAATAAGTTCAGCGTAAATGAGTTAGTTTATGAAGAGGAGTATCTGCCGTCGGATGAACAACTGGCGGCTTATCAGTTCGGGGCAGCACGTTCCAAAAATCCTCCACGGCGGTATGCTGACACAACAAATCTTATATGTTGGAACTGCAAAGTGCAGGGACACACCTACTTTGACTGCGAGTCAGATGTAAGAAACTTATTTTGTTTCAAGTGTGGTCAGGAGGATGTTAAGACGCCGAGTTGTCCGCGATGCCACCAGGAAAACCGAGCGAAGGACGCGAAGGCTCTGGGGGAATCGCGTTCAACCTCAAAGTAAAACCCCCGAAATATGTAATAACTGAAAAAGAAGGAAATGAGGCAGATGAAAAAGGAAAAAAAATTAAAATTTTAAAGCGTGAAGAAAATTCTGAAATTGAAAAAGAGGTTGAAGAAAGAAAATTAGTGGAGTTAAAGCCACTTCATATCCGTCTCAAAGCATACGAAGAAGCTAAAACTAAGATTTTCAGTAGTGCGATTGGCGTCCCGTCGAAAAATATTTTAAAGGCTAGAGCCAGATTTAAGGCCAGAAAAGATACCAAAATAAGAATATCTTCAACAATTTTAAATTTAGAATCAGATCCCCGACCATATGCGAGGATTCAAATTGGTTCGAAAGAATTTTTAGGTTTGCTGGACAGCGGGGCCAGCGTAAGCATTTTAGGCAAAGATTGTAAGCAATTGATTCAGCAACTTGGTTGCCCTATAATCCCATTTACTTCAGGAGTTAGGACCGCTGATGGCCAAAGTCAGTCAATAGTGGGCAAAGTTGAAATTAGAGTTAAATATAGAGATAAAGAGGAGGGGCTTACTTTCTTCCTCGTGCCCAGTTTGGATCAGGAAATCTATCTTGGGGTGGACTTTTGGAGAGCATTCCAGTTAGCCCCGGGAATCATAAGTAGTATTTCGATTGGTGAACCATTAGATTCCTCAAATGTTCATCAATTGAACTTTGATCAACAGGCCAGGCTGGATGCAGTTAAAGAGAGGTTTTTATGTTTCGAACGTGATGGTCTTGGAAAGACGGCGTTGATGGAACACGTCATCGATACAGGGGATGCACTTCCTGTGAAACAGCGTCACTACCCTGTCTCTCCAGCGATACAGGCCATTTTGTATGAAGAGTTAGATCGTATGTTGAGTCTCGGCGTTATTGAGGAGAGTGAAAGCCCGTGGTGTTCACCGGTGGTTCTATTGCGGAAACCAGGCAAAAATCGACTTTGCTTGGATTCCCGTAAGGTGAACTCATTGACGAAGAAGAACGCTAACCCTCTCCCCCATATCGAGGGACTCACAAGCCGATTTCCGGATGCAATCTACATGAGTAGTATCGATCTAAAAGAAGCATTTTGGCAAATACCGCTGGAGAAACGGAGTAGGGAAAAGACTGCCTTTGCGGTACCGGGAAGACCCTTGTACCAATTCACAGTGATGCCGTTTGGGTTGTGTAATGCAGCTCAGCGGTTGAGCCAGTTGATGGATAAGGTAATTCCTGCACGACTTAGGGAGCGCGTCTTTGTGTATCTCGATGACTTGCTTATCATGGCACCGGATTTCGAGACGCATATCACCTTGCTAAGTGAAGTAGCCGACTGCTTACGCAGAGCTAATCTCACCATCAACATGAAGAAATCTAAGTTTTGTTTCAAGGAGTTAAAATATTTGGGCTTCATAGTTGGTGGTGGGAAGTTCAAGACCGATCCTGCTAAGGTAGAGGCGATCACGGATTTCCCGATTCCAAAATCCCCGAGGCAGATTCGGAGGCTGCTTGGCATGGCAGGGTGGTATCGGAAATTCATAAAAGATTTCTCCACCCTGACTGCACCCTTGACTGACTTGTTAAAGAAGAGGAGCGACAAATTTAAGATGACTGACGAGGCGCTGAGAGCATTTGTGGATCTGAAGAAAGCGTTGATCTCGGCACCGGTTCTTTCGCGCCCGGAGTTTACAAAAAGATTTTATATACAATGTGATGCTTCGGACGCGGGAATTGGAGCCGTACTGTCCCAGTTGGACGAGCAAGGGGAGGAGGTCCCTATAGCTTATTTTTCACAAAAATTTAACAAAAGTCAGAGGAATTACAGTGTCACCGAGAAGGAGTGTATGGCCGCGGTTATGGCTGTGAAGAAATTCCGCGCTTATGTCGAGGGAATGGACTTCACGGTCATTACTGACCACTCAAGCCTTCAATGGCTGATGAGCATGAAGGACTTGAGTGGTAAACTTGCAAGGTGGAGTTTGTCGTTGCAGTCCTATACCTTCGACATACAGCACCGTAAAGGCAGCCAACATGTAGTTCCGGATACTCTTTCTCGTGTGCACGTAGATTCCCTGGCTCTGGAAGAGGTAGCCCCGTTAATTGACTTAAAATCCGCGGAATTCCTGTCCGACGAATATTTGGATCTCATCGAAACGGTAATCGAACGAAAAGATGAGCTTCCAGATTTAAAATATGAAGACAGATATGTGTACAAGAAAGCGTTCAAGAAGTTAGGCGAAGAAGAAATGTCAGAGCATTCTTGGCTCCTTTGGGTACCATCGGGTTTAACCGAAGAAATTATAAGAAGGGTTCATGAACCTCCTAAGTCTGCTCATGGCGGTATAGCAAAAACTCTAAATCGACTTAGAAACTATTTCTATTGGCCTAATATGACTGTGCATGTTCGTGAATATGTCTCTAATTGTAGTGTATGTAAGCAATGTAAAGCGACTAATCAAGTTTCTCGTCCCCCTATTGTAACGACTTATTGTAGTAATCGCCCTTTTGAAAAAATATACATTGACTTTTTAGGGCCTTATCCGAGGTCCAAGTTAGGAAATGTATACGTGTTCGTTGTTTTAGATCATTTGTCCAAATTTGTGTTGTTAAAAGCGTTACGAAAAGCAAGTACGTCAAGCGTGATAACATTTTTAAAAGATGTCTTCAACATGTTTGGAGTTCCAAAAATAATCCATTCGGATAATGGAAAGCAATTTGTGGCCAAAGAATTTGAAAACATGCTAACTAAATATGGTATAAGGCATTTCAAAACCGCCTACTATGCACCGCAATCGAATGCGTCGGAGAGGGTTAACCGCTCGTTGTTAGCTGCTATCCGATCATACCTTAAAGATGACCAACGATACTGGGATATGCACCTTAGTGATATCGCATGCGCGTTAAGGAGTTCTGTTCATAGCTCTACTGGGGTATCGCCATTTTATGCCTTATTCGGTACTAATATGATGATGCACGGTAGCAGTTATGAACTAGCGAAAAAGCTGAATGCGATAGATGACAACGAATTGTTGACTATTCCCAGGCAAAATCGATTGCAGTGCATAAGAAGACAAATTCGCGAGCATATAATGAAGGTCAATGATAATTCGGCAAAAATATATAACGTCCGTTGCAAACCGGTTCAATATTCACCCGGACAGGAAGTCTATCGGAGGAATTTTGTTACAAGTGATTCTGCAAACTATGTGTCGGCCAAACTTTCACCAAAATACGTAAAATGCCGCATAATAAAACAGATCGGAAATCATATGTATGAAGTAGAAAACCTTAATGGAAAAAAAATTGGAATATTTCACGCGAAAGATTTGAAACAATGAGCCGACAATTGGAAAAAAAAAAACTTTCTGCCAAATTATTCCTTGCTTTTTGTATTGCTGTCTTTATTTGTTGATATATTCGCCAGTAATGTAAATTATTATTTATTTATTTTTTGTTTGTATTGTCACGTTTTATTTGCTAATTTAATCTTCCAATGTACCAAGGTTCTATTCACAAATGAAAAAGACGATTCGTCGAAAGTTCACGATTAAAAAAAAAAAAAAAAAAAAAAAAAAAAAAGGGGTCCATGAAAATAAAGAAGTTTTATATAGTTCATTATATATTTTATTAATTGCATGATTGGTTTTATTTTAAAATATTCCTAACAACTATTAATTTTTATTTATTTATTGATATTAAAATAACTTTTACTAACTGTTATCAAGCCTCTGTGATTTCCAAAAGACTGAATACCTACTACTGTGATATTTACAAACTACTTTTATATATATCTGCACTTTAGGCTTAGTAATTCGCTTTCAAATCGGTGATATTATTTTTAAGATCGAACTAGTGACTGTGATACTGATTTTAATTTCATTTATTTATTTTCATTTTTATTTCTACTCTTAATTATTTATTCACTAATTTTAACACTTTTTAATTCTTTTTGTTAATACAACATTTATATATTTCTATTTTAGCGTAATTCGTCCGCATGTTTAAGTTATTATTTAGTTGCATGAACACTTTCATTTTTTCACAAAATAAAATGCCTAAAATAAGTAAGAAACCACTCACCCGAAACTACAACAGAAAGAAAAAAACAATTCCCGCTAAGCAATGCGTTGAGTTGACGTAGGTTAGGGCGGTGAAAGGGTCGTTGACCTCGAACGAAGAATGTGTATGCTAGAGATAGAACGAGAAAAAAATGTTGAGGCAAACATATTTATATGTATACGCATGGTACTTACCTTTACTGTTGGAATTGGCGTCGGTGGAATAGCTTCCAAAAATTTCCTTTTTATGCCCGGCTGAACGTGGGTTTTTCCCCACTGTGGTCTTCCAAAAAAAAAAATGCCAAAAACTTGAAACCGTGAGAAAAAAAAAATATGATTAGAATAAAAAATGCGAAAGAAATGTGCATTTCCTACCTGTGTTAAAATCCTAGTGTCTTCCTTGTCCTTTTGGGCGTACTTCCGTGTGACAATCGTAGACAGCCTTAGTACCAAGGCCCCCTCGTTTTTTTTGGTAGATTTTTTTCGGCGACCGTAGTTTCATTTTTGCTGCTTATTGGCAATATATCCCAATAAACAGCAAATTTTGTTGCGGCGCCGGGGGGAGGTTTCCTTGCTAATGTCAACAGATTATACCTGAAATATAATAATAATATAATAATAATGGAAAAAAAAAGAAAAGTAATTTTGTACGTACCAATGTCCAAATGCGTTTACCCGATACCAGCTGCTTTTAAAATGAATGCCATAGAGAAACAAATATAGAGAGATGGAACACTTGGACCAAAGATTAATCCACCTAAGATCTCTAACTTATAATAGTTATGGCGGTACCGTTCAGAAGCGTAAAGCATTGGTGGTGAATTTGTCCCTACAACTTTTAAACTATACCTTGTCGGTCCAAACGTCATAACTTTGTTTCTACATTACATTGTTGTTCTCATTCATGATTTGCGATTATATTGTTATTCTTGCCGTGACAGTTAATTTTTTTATGTGTGATATTATAGTAAGATTTTATGACATTAATGGATGGAATTAAGCTTTTCCAATATTTTTCTCGCATAGTTACCGAAAAGTATCAATTATATTTGTTGGAAATTATAAAAAAGATAAAGGAAAGGAAACATTTTAAGCACCAGCCCCATCTATCGACGAGGAGCATCGTCGATGATGCAAACATAATAGCCGTAGTTTATGGACATAGCTTTCGAAGATCGAGAGGGACAAGTACAAAAGTCACTGGTTATTTTTTTTTGGTGGTTCACCCATACCAATGCGTTAAACAATTACCAATACATGTTTGTTTTTGCAATTTTTTTTCTTAATTGGTTGTTGTTATGCTTTTTATAGAGATAGGATCGGATGATGTTGTTCAGTTAGGAAAAAAAAAATCATCCCAGAATTTTTGGGTATGAGTAGTTTCGACTTTTTCATTTTGGCCCACGATAATTGGTAAGGCGATTGTTTGACAAGTGGACAGTAGTCATTCGTTCAATAAAAATATATACTAAGAACCAAAAAAAAAAAACCCGGGAAGAATTTACCTTAAATTAAAAGTTAAAATTTAAAATAAGAAAAAAAAGGAAAAAGTTTTGTCTGGTGCGTTTTATGGATTAGCTATGTTTAGCATATAATTTTCAATATTATTCATTGTATGTTTTAGAATCCCTTTCGGGGAGTACCGTCTAGATTCCAACTCCTATTGGGCCGTTTGACTAGACTTAAATTCTATTAAAAAAAAAAAAAAAAAAAATTAAAGTGGTGAGTTATTTTCTTTAAATGTTTTTTATTGAAAGGTGTCATAAGTGTACAAAAAACCCCTTTAGGTAATTTCTCGGCGGCCCTTCAAAGTATCCCAGTACGGGGCCGCTGCAGCTGTTTTTTTTTGGAATTGTTCATATTTTTGTATCCCGCATTTGTCCGAATAGACCCAGATTTTTCCAAATTGGACTGGATTGGATGTGCTGATTCCCTGGCCGCTACTATATACGGTAGATCCCAAGCGGGCTCGCATGAGAAATGACATAGTGGGACACTAAAACCAGACCAGCGAAGTCGAAGGAGCTCCACGGCCATCACATAGCGAAGTAGCTTAACACCAACCCAGTTGAAGTCGGTCAGAGTGAGTCTTTTAAAGTTTCTAGAGAAAAGAAAAGGAGAAAATCACCAATTTTATCAAAACAAAAAAAAAGGATATGTGGATATATCTTTTCATATATGAAAATTTGTGTTTGTGTTTGTCTATTATTTATTTAATATTAAATATTAAGTTTAACTGACGTTATAGTTATAAAAACAAATGCATACCTAAATTATTTAATTTGCTAACCCTTCTTGATACTTTTTCTGTGTAAAACCTAAGATCGGTTTCATTAGGAGTGTCACCGGGGAATTAATTCCATTGTTTTTACCTGGGTTCAGGTACCTCCAAAGAGCTCTCTAGGGGTAGGGAACCGGGTCTTCGCTTTGTTTCAAAAAAAAAAGGAGAAAAAAAAAAGGAAAAATTACCGATGAGGATATAAGGTTTTTTTTTATTAATGTCTGGCACTGCTGTGATCGATTTTTAGTTATTTATTTTGTTTTTTTTTTCTTAGTACCACTTTGTTTATTTTTTATTTGGATAATTTATTTTGGTTTTCATCTGAATTTAATTCAGTTCATTGTTTTTTTTTTTTTGGTATTTTTGTTTTGTGGTTAGCAAACATTTAGCTATACTTTGGTTTTAAAACAAAAAAAAAATGAAATGTAAATAAAACTTCGAAACGCCAATGGTCAAACATCTAGTCTTTCTCTTGGTCCTCCTAAGTGAGACCATGATCTATTGAAGAAATATTTGCAGGGGTGCTAAAGGTAGCTGAGTTTCGGTGAAGATGGTATGATCCAAAACCGATCATCCACCATCTTGGGGGAATCTAAAAATGGCCGAAGATTCCTATGGTAGGGTGGGTAATGGCCTCACTGCAACAACATCCGCAGTGCCTTGATGTGACAATAGTCCGTCCGTCTTTATCTTCCAATTTCCCTTTCCTTTCCTTAGGCCTGATATGTGTTTTTTTGTTTGCAGGTGAGGTTAGGTTTCCGGGGGCAAGATCCCCCCCGTCCGACGAGCTGATGCCGTGCATAGCAAGCAGGCCACGCCCCCCGGAACTTAGCATTCTATCCCTTTCCCGAACTATTCCTTTCCAATATCCTAGCCCGTCCTTTTTCCTACCTATCCCCACTACCGCGACCTATCCACCTCCTCTTGCTTGCAACACTGTCACATGTGATAATGACATTTTTGTGACTTTTTCTTGTGACAGCTGTTTTGGTGTCATTTTCATATAAAATTCATTTGTTTTCTAATTTTGTAAATTTCTAAAATTGCTTTTATGATTTCACAAATTCCGAAAATAAAACCATATATGTACATGTGCACACCCATATACATTACATTCAACAAAGTATAATCCGATAAAACAGAAGTATGTACATGTAATTGGGTAAAGGCATTGTTTTTCTCACACATATTTATTTCAACTTTTAATTTATTTTGTTATTAATTGGCATTTAGAATAAATTAATAGTAGGTACAAATTAAAAAACTTTTGGCACGAGCGAAACATTTTTATTTTCTCAGTTTGTAGAACAAATTGGAAATATCCTAATTTAATCTCGCGAACTCAATGACTATATTCTACTTTTTATTTCAACTTTTTTGGATTGCGAGATAATTATAACATTTTTTTTAATATCAAAAGGTTAATAACGTTTGGGCACTCAACATTGCATGAAAAAAAAAACAAATAAAACAATTTGCAGACAAACAAAACCAATCATAAACATATGGATTTATGTCAAATTTTAGTACTTCTCTTAAAGTGGTGCCAAGTTTTCTGTAATTTTTTGTGATCACCTTACACAGACGAAAATTTTTATATGATCACATATGATTGTCGGAAATGTGACAATCAGAAATCACCTTAGCCGATTCCACCCCAGGTTTCAAATGTAAAGTAAATACACACATATAATACAATTCACAATACTCACCTTTTGAAATAGCTGCATATATATGGGCGAAATAAAAATTAAAACCATTTGCCCGTTTGAAATTTAATTCAAAAAAATATAAAACAAATATCGCAAAAAGAAACGCACATGAACGACAAATAGAATAAATGAATGAAGTGTGTCAGTGACAGTACGATGGACTTCGAGTATCGATGATCGGAACGTAATAGATTAATCATAGACCACAACCTAACCGTATGTTGATTTCAAAAATTTTGGTTTACAATAGTGTTTAAACTTTCCATGAGCTTCTGCGTAAAAAATTTCAAAAAAATCAAAACCAAAAAAATGGTTGTACTCGAGGTACCAAAATAACAATTTTTTACAAAAAAAAAATTATCAAAAGTTACCCTTTACCTTCATTAATGATCTGATTTTTTTTTTAAATCGTAGGAGCCGTTTTTGAGAAAAATAAGATTTAGTTTGTGGCAAAAAAAATTTATGGGAGCTGCTGTTATTTGTTGTCTTAATGAAAATGAAAAAAACGTGTGGGCAAATTACCGAAAAACCAATATGTACCAAGTTCGAAGCAAATCCATCCAACCGTTTAGGCTGCAGACTCGAGGACAGACAGACAGACAGACAAACAGACGACATTGGGGATCCACTTTTTTGGTGTTCTCTATGATCGTAATGTCATGTTTGATTGTTAGAAAAAAAAATTGTATTCCGAATACATAACATGCTTTATAGTACATATAATCGCAAGTAAAATAACTGTATCATAATCACACTCTATATGGAAGAAAGATATATAAAAATATAAAAAAGGTAATTTTTAGACCAAAAAATTAGATTTTCTTATTTGGTCAAATGAAAACGGGGTATAATTATTAATTTTTAATACACATTGATTTTATAAACCCATTTACTAAGCCAATTACGCTATTTATTGTCTGATTAAACAGTTTATTGCCATTGTTAGGGAATAATGGACTATATTTAATTCAGTCCTACCTTTATCGACAACAAAATGAATTAAAACCATTCAATTAGAAAAGAAATATATAACGCAATAATTTTAGTATAATTCTTGTTTTATTCGATTGTCTACAATATTTTACCAGCTCTTGAGATGATCCGCTCTGCTTGATGGTTGGATTCGAAAAAGGGTCGATGCTTATCAAAAATATGTGCTTGTAGTTGCAGCGAATGTAAGCACAAAAAGAAGGCATACAATAATAATACTGTGCTTGCAATTTAGAGTAGTAATGTTACATTAGATTTTAAGTAGGCAAAAAATTGATAACAGTATAGTTTAAAGTTAAGGTTTTAAGAGCAATTCATAGTGTATGATGTATAATATTTGGCAATGTGAATAAATTATTATAAATGATACTTGTGTTTAAAATTGAATAAATGAAAATTTGAATGCAACTAGATTGTACTTTGAATGTATGATTTAAATGAATATTAGATTTAGGTTGTCTTAGTCCTGAACATCCCGCCTCCACTGGAACGAGTTTCAGGACATGGGCACTAGCGCAAGTTTATTGAATGAACGAACATATGTTCCACCGTTTGTCTTTACGGTAGTAACTCTTACTCGACCATCAGTTCCTTGGGTTGTTGCTTCGATCTTGCCAAGAAACCACTTAGTTGGCGGAAGATTTGGCTCTTTTATGATTACCAGGTCTCCTGGGCTTAGATTTGGAGTTGCTGTTTTCAATTTTTGCTGTTCTTGAAGGCTGGTGATATACTCCACATGCCACCGTTTCCAGAATCACTGTATCATATTTTCTAGATGGTTCCAATGCGACAAGCGATTTAAAGGTGTAGACAGTGTTGTAGATTCCGGGACAGCAGATAACGGTTGACATATAATAAAATGCGCAGGAGTTAGTGGATTAAGATCGTTATCAGATATAATATAAAGGGGACGAGAATTTAAAACAGCTTCAATTTGAGTCAACACGGTATACATTTCTTCGAATGTAAGGATGGTTGCTCCAATAACTCGTCGTAAGTGAAATTTGACTGACTTTACTCCAGCCTTCCACAGCCCGCCAAAATGTGGGGAAGATGGTGGGATAAAGTGCCAGGTAACATTGTCTTTCGCCAGCGATTCAGCAAAAGCCTTGTTGTACGTTTCTGAGATGAACAACTTGTGGATCTCGTTTAGTCATCGACGGGCACCGTGGAAGTTGGTTCCATTGTCCCCATACACATTCGAACTATGTCCACGTGGGAAACGAATCGGCAGAAGGCGGCTAGAAAAGCGTCCGAGGTGAGATCACTGACCAGTTCTAGGTGTATTGCCTTTGTGGCCATACACACAAATAAACTTATGTATGCCTTTGACGTTTTTGGATTGTGCCATATATAGAGCTTTACGCAAATTGGCCCTGCATAGTCACAACCAATATGCGAAAACGGACGACTTTGTGATATTCGTTGTGATGGTAAGTCACCCATAAGCTGTAAGGTAGTTGCCTTTCGCAACTTAAAGCAAATAGTAGACTTAAAAACGACCTTTCTGATGAGATTTCGACACCGTAGGATCCAAAACTGCTGTCTTACGATGGCGAATGTTGCAGACGCTCCAGGATGTAGTTTAACCTCATGGATATCTTCTACAATAAGATAAGAAAAGTTATTATATGGAAGTATATAAGGATGTTTAATGTTGTAAGATATATAAGCGTCTGTTATTCGTCCGCCTACTCTAAAAAGACCGTTATTGTCAAGGAATGGGGAATATTTGAGCAATTTTGATTTCATTGGCAATTGAGTTTTAGTTTTAAGGGCGCGAATGTCGACACTGAATGATTTTGGTCGGACAGATTTGATAAAGGTTGTTTTAACGATGAGTAATTCCTTAGTTGTAATGTACGAGGTGCGACGATTGGAATTTTCACTCAGATAATTAAAGATAAAGCGGATTACATAAGCGAGAATTCGTTGCATGCGAGACCACGATGAGATCTTGTTAATTATGTGATCGATGACATCAAAATTGTTACGTTCGGTGAGGAGAACTTGACGAGGAGATTGTCTTGTTTCGCGTAGAAGTTCACTGTCGTCCGACTTAAGAGTGTTGAATGTAGAATTCGGCCAGTTGCACGCTTCTAGCGATAACCATGATGGACCGGTCCACCAGAGATGGTGATTTGGAAGTTCAGATGGCAGCACACAGCGCGAAGCCCAATCTGCTGGATTAGAATCTGACAAAATGTGCCGCAAGGCACTTCTGGGAGTGACTTCGAGTATAGCTGCTGTTTTATTGGCGTCAAATGTAGTACAGCGACGGGGAGGTGAAGAGAGCCAATATTAAACCAAGCTACAGTTTTTGTGAATTAATATGAAAACGATGATTTCACAAGACTGAACAACCGAGACAGCAGCAGGGCCCCACAAATCTCCAGAAGCGGAATCGAGACTGGTTTCAATGGCGCAACTTTTGTCTTGGCTGCGACAATTATTATGTTTTGCCTTCCTTCAGCGATTTTACAGCGAGTGTATAGGACAGCACTATAAGAGAGAGTGAATGCATCGCAGAACCCATGGAGCTCAATGTCATTGAACGAAGATGTGAACAAATGTCTGGGTATTCGAATCTGCTCCAAACACGAAATCTCTTGTCTGTATTTTTCCTAACGATCAGCTAATTCTGAAGGCAACGATTGAGTTCCACAGTTCCTAAAACTGCATTTTGAAAAGTACAACCGATGGTGCTAACAGTCCTAACGGATCGAATGTGCGCTATACTTCTGACAACAACGAGCGCCGAGTTAACGAAATGGTTGGGAGAGAATTCGGCGAGCGAATATTCGTCGCTGGATGGAGTCCAATGCACTTGGAGCACTTTGACATACGAATTTGTGCGTTCGGTGTCATAGAACGAGTACTCAAAGTTTTCCTTTAGAAGAGAAGCGAGAAGAGGCCAACAATTAGAACTCCATTTTCGCAGCTCAAGTTTGGCCATGGAAAGAAGTGTAACTAGTTCTATTTGCAGTTCAATAAGTTAGTTTGTTAATTGTGCTCCCGTCATTACGTCATCCACGTAGACGTCTTCCAATAGAACACAAGCTTCACTAGTATATTCCGATTTATAATCCTCAGACAGTTGTTTTAAAACACGAACTGACAAAAACGGAGCGGAAGCTGTACCATGCGTCACAGTACGTAAACGAGAATGTTCTATTTCTTTTGAAGAAGAGTCTCGCCAAACAACACGTTGCTAATCACAATCTGAGTCACCTACCCAAATTTGACGGAACATTTTAACTGGCAGTAAAAACGAACGGATGTTGCCGAAACCGGAAGCAAACACCAATTAAGGCCCGTTGAATAGGGGGGCCTATTAACAACGCATTGTTTAAAGATTTTCTAGTCGAGTCTTTTACCGAACCATCAAAAACGACACGCAATTTTGTAGTAGAACTATCCGGTTTCAGCACAGCTTGATGAGGGAGATCAAAGCATTTGCCCTTGAGACCATATGGCCTAAGTCGATATATTCTCGCATGAACTCGAAATATAAATCTCGCAATTTCGAATTTTGTGAAAACCGACGTTCCATGCGAATAAACGAGAAATAGCGAGAGACAGCGTATTTTGGAAAGATACATTTGGGGTTTTTAAAGGAAGATGAACGACATATTTCCCGTCAGGAGAGCTAGAAAAGGTCTGTCGAAAATGTTCTTCAGCCTGATCGAGAACAACTGTCTTGTTTGCTGGAGGCACCTCCTCAAGTTCCCAGAACCGTTGTAGCAAAGAATCTGTGTCGAGTAATGAATGAAGCGAAGTAGAATGGTTCGATTTTTCTGGTTCAAAAACCTGTCCGGTTATGACCCATCCAAACGAAGTGCTTTGTGCGATGGGGCACCCACTAGGACCTACAATTTGTCCGTCTTTAAGGATGCTCCAAAGCTTGTCACCACCGAGAAGAACATAGAATTGGCGCAGCAACATTGAAATTTGGATCACCGAGTTCAAGATTTTGAATATAAGACCAAGAAGAAATATCAATTGATTTGTTTGGCAAATTTGAAGTCAATTTATCTAATATAAAAGCATCAATGCATAAATGAGAAGAATTGACACGAAAAAAAAGATTTAACGAGGTCAGGCCTTTGGTATATCCAATTCTATTAAACGATAACCCGAGAATAGGAATTCTATCTTCTTTACGATGATAACCGAGTCTTCGAGCGAAAGATTCGACAACGAATGTGAATTGTGACCCGGAATCTAGAAGCACACGACAGTCTGTAAGATTTCCTTGAATGTCTGAATCTTAGCGAAGAGAGTTGGTAGAAGAGTTTTTTTTACAAGAACTGAAATCAAGCGAATGACTATTTACGACCAGAGCATTGGAGGTAGATTGAGTGAGGTTTGATAATGAAGATTGGGATTGGTTTGAAGAATCCGACGAAACATCATATATTTTCGGCGCTGTATCATCAGAATGTACGAGCGAATGATGAGGTGATCTGCATACCCGACAACGAAACGGAAAATAACATTTTTGTGATGAATGTCCAGCTCGGAGACAATTAAAACACAGCGCAGTTATCTTCACGAACTTCCGGCGAGAGTCAGTGTCCAACGCGATAAATTTTGTACACTGCGCAAGGACATGATTTTCTTCACACATTTGGCATTTGAATTTCGAGGTTGAATTTGAAGAGTCTGCGACATGAACTCGAATGTTGTTTGAATGGTTTATACGCGACGTACCCGAACGACTGATAAGCGATTGACATGCTTTCAAAGCATCCAACCGCTGTTCTAAGAATTCTAAGAATTCGACTACAGTATTGTCTTCGCGAGAACCGATATGCTCTGCCCATGCTTGTTTTGTGTCCAAATCAAGTTTCATTAATAATAAATAAATGAGCCAATGGTCACGACCTGACTTTCCCAAAGCACTTAGACCATGCACAGCTTCATCGGTCCCGTCCGATATTTTCCTTAAAGTCTGAACATTAGGGCTAGTAGCAGTAGGAAGCGACAAAAACGTTTCAGTAAACGACTGAACAATGAATTGGCTACGATCGTATGGCTTTTCTAAGCGATCCCAAGCTTCCGCATAGTTCGCGTCATTTTTTTCGAATGCTTTATAAGGTAAGCTGCGTCATCACGTAGATAATATTTTAAGTAATAAAACTTATGGGTTGAACTGAGATTCACCTTTGTGTCAATCGAACTCAGAAAAATGTCCCAAAACGACGGCCAATCTTTGTAATTTCCACTGAAAGATGGTACGACGATTGTCGAAAGTTTAGAAGTATTGGCATTATTAGATGATGCCGAAGGCGAATTAATTTTTTCGAGAAAAGCTAATTGCTGTTCAGCTAACCGATCTAGAGCTGAGGACTTTTCGAGAACATCCGAAGATTTGATGGAAGGTTTTTTCTTAACGCGAATTGCCTTAACGAGTTCAGAATTTGCACAATAATATTTTAGTTCGTATTCCGAAAAATCAGTTTCTAGTTCATTAACTTCTTCTTCTTCTATAGTAAGTTCAAGTATCTTATTATGAAGAGAAGAAAATTCAGACCATGTGTCTTCGAGTCTATTAAGACGAACCTCAAGCATTTCGATTGATGTCGATTCATAAATTGTCTCAACAAAGGTTGCCGCCCGCGTCAAGCGCCCTTTAGCATTACCGCACTTTATATTTAATTCACTTGCCATCGCAGTTATAATTTGATATCTGATTAAATTGTTAAGAAACAAAAGGAAACAAAATGTATATATGTATGTTCGTAGGTATGTGTCTATATGTTTTTGAAAGCGCGTACCAATAATTTTAAGTAAACTGTACGGATATTAATTAGATATTCGATAAATCGTAATTAATAAAAAAAAAATCATATGTATTTTTACAGCGTGTATACGCATTAGCGAGCCTTAGCTTAAATATATGTAATGTATATAATATCACATTAAGAATTTATCACTTTTTTGCAACGCGATTATTATTTATACAATTTTCATTAAATTCGGGTTTGAAGGACCAATATGTTTGGGAATAATGGACTATATTTAATTCAGTCCTACCTTTATCGACAACAAAATGAATTAAAACCATTCAATTAGGAAAGACAAATATAACGCACCTCTTGAGATGATCCGCTCTGTTTGATGGTTGGATTCGAAAAAGGGTCCATGCTTATCAAAAATATGTGCTTGTAGTTGCAGCGAATGTAAGCACAAAAAGAGACCATACAATATTATTACTGTGCTTGCAATTAAGAGTAGTAATGTAACATTAGATTTTAAGTATAAAATTGATAACAGTATAGTTTAAAGTTGAGGTTTTAAGAGCAATTCAAAGTGTATGATGTATAATGTTTGGCAATGTGAATAAATTATTATAAATGATACTTGTGTTTAAAATTGAATAAATGAAAATTTGAATGCAACTTGATTGTACTTTGAATGTATGAAAGTATGATTTAAATGAATATTAGATTTAGATTGTCTTATTCCTGAACAGCCATAATAGACAATTTATCAATCTTCCCTACAGTTAGTTTAAAAAATTAAACTAACCTTTCTAGAATAATCTCATTTATTGGAATTAGTTAATAGTTTATTGTCATAATAACGTATTTATTCAATGATTTATCTTGTATACTACTTTAAATAAACTGTTTATTGTCATAATTATCCCTTTTGTTTATCTAATTATCTTGTTAAATAATTTTAATAAACCGTTTATTGATATTAGAAATCATTTATTAGTTATCAATAAAATCGTCAAAATCCGGCAGTGTGAGGAGCTCAGCAATGTGTGTAAACACGGAGAATTTTTTGACACACTAAACGAACAAAACTAATTGACGCCAACTTTCTCAGCAACGATTCAGAAAGTAAAAGGACGCCATCACCGCCAGAATCCCAGAAGCCAGAACAAAAAGTAAAAGTTAAAATTAAAAAGTGAGAAGGTCTTTTAAAAAAAATTGTGAATTATAAGTAAAAGAATAAAACGACAATCAAAAGTTAATTTGTCTTGCTGGAATAGGAACAACATTATATGGAAGAATGTAGGTTATTTTTTTTCTATATTAGTACCAAAAACTCACGTTCGGTGCCATCCGTATTTATTGCAGGCGCCCAGCCTTAGATATTGTGAAATTATATTTTACTTGATAGGACTCGATTTTGATAAAGCTTTAACAGGTAAATTTCTAAAACTTGAATCTCTCTGCTGAAAAAAACAACGCTAAACAAATGGCTGGCATTGCTGGCATGTCTGGCGAAAAGAAAATGTTTTTACTTCTGAATACGGTACACTTTTATTCATAATAATTATCACTTTAATTTCATTTAGCGCAGATCGCATTATTTTGTGGCGAAAAGCTTTATTATTGAATTTATAAAACATCAAATGAGAATCAATCTTTTAAACACATTCGGTTCGGACTGAAAAGCCCGTGCATACCAATACCAACCAACTAAAAACGAAAGCCAGATGTTTAACAAAATACATTTTAACTAAATTTCGCTCCATATCTAATCCAAAAATCAACTTATGATGAATAAAACATGTAATATAATAATAAAGTTGAACCCTATAAAATATTTCAGATTTTCGTTTCAAAATACGAGATTAAGTACATTCATAAATGAATGATGAATGATGATTGAAATTTGGCGATTTAAAATTTTATTGATTATAAAATTCATCAATTATTTGTTGATAAGAATCGTTTGTCTTTCAATTCAAAAGAGTCAGTACACAGTACATGTACAATGTACATATATATAAGGTATTCTACGTGTACATGTACATATTAAAGCTTTCATTGAACTTTAATACTCAAATACTTACTTAGGTGGCGCTATAGTTCGGGTCGAACCTGGGCCTCAACCAACATGCCGCCCCAGCTAGCTCGGTCTATGGCTAGCTGTCTTCAGTTACGCACTCCAAGTTGGTTGAGGTCATCTTCCACATGAGCCCGCCACCTTGGGAGAGGTCTTCCTGCGTCTTCACTCTGGGTTGGAATCGAAGATCCTGCGAGCCGGAGCATTGTTGTCCATTTTTTGTAGCAGGTCAATGTCGCTGTACAGCTAGTTTAGTTCGTGTTTGAACCTTCTCCAACAAAGCCCGTTAACGCAGATATGGCGAAGAACCTTACACTCGAAACTACCAGGGATATCTTCATCCGCTTTCGATAGAGTCCATGTCTCCGCACCATAGAGCAGGACTGGGATGATCGGAATCTTATAAAGATTCTCCTTTGTTTTTCGAGAGAGGGCTTTACTAATCAATTGCCTCCCTAGCCCACAGCGATTGGCAAGAGTTATTCTCCGCTTTATTTCTAACGAGATGTTGTTGTTAGATGTTATAGCGGATCCGAGGTAGACAAAGTCCCTAACTACCTCAAAGTTATACCTGTCTATTGTGACGTTTTGTCCAATCCGCCGGTGTTGTGTCCCTTTTGTGGACAGCAGGTGCTTCGTTTTGGCCTCATTGACTGCTAGTCCCATCTTAGCCACTTCAGCTTCAATGTTAGCAAACGCTCCAGTGACAGCTCGCTGGGTTCTGCCAATGATGTCTGTCATCAGCGTTTGCTTGAAAAAAGTTGTGCCAGTAGATTTTACTTGTGAATTTCTTACAATTTTTTCAAGTATTAAGTTGAAGAAATCGCACGATCGCGCATCACCTTGTTGGAATCCTTTTTGGACATCAAAGGCTTCTGTGAGGTCAGTACCAACCTTGACGGAGCAGCGAGAGTTCTCCATCGTCACATGAGCTTTGTGGCGATGCCAATACCAGACATGGCTCTGTGTAGCTCGTCTCTATAAATGCTATAGTACGCGGCCTTAAAATCGATAAAGAGATGGTGTGTATTGGTTTGGAGTTCTTGGGTGCTTTCCAGGATCTGCCATATCTTGAATATTTGATCTATTGTGGACTTTCCTGGCCTGAACCCGCACTGATAGGGTCCAATCAGGTTGCTGACAAATGGTATCAGACGTTCACAGAATGCAGCAGAAAGGATCTTGTACGCGATATTCAGGAGACTTATTCCTCTATAGTTGGCGCAGTTTAGAGGGTCTCATTTTTTGTGGATCGGGCAAACGATGCTGAAGTTCCATTCATCAGACATACTTTCTTCTCAGCAGACTTTAGAGATGAGTTGGTGTATGGGCTGTACTAGGTCATCTCCGGCTGCTTGAAAGAGTTCGGCGGGTAGTCCGTCGGGGCCAGCAGCTTTGTTGTTTTTTAGTTTGGATATTGCTATCCTCACTTCATTTTGGTCAGGTGGACCGAAGTTTTGTGTGTCACCGTCCATGTTAAGTAGTTCATTGTGCCTGACAGCGGGATTTTGGTCTTCATCGCCGTTTAACAGTCTGCAGAAATGGTCCAACCATATACTCAGCACCGACTGTGACTCTACTTCGAGGTTTCCATTCCTATCTCTAGAGGCTTCTGTGCGGATTTTTTGCATTGACGTTCTTTTAACCTGTTGTTCCGCTTCTCATGCTCTCTCTTTTTCTTCTGGAGAAGCCGGTGTGCTTCCACTGGCGGCAATATATTTCTTGAGAGGGTACGGGATATTCGTTGGGCATAGGTTCTGGCGGTCTCTTGCGATTGCAGTTTTCCGACGTCATACTTCCTCACAGTATAACTCCGTTGTGTTATTTGTGTTATTGGCACTCTTACCTTATCTGCAACAAGGTAGTGATCCGAGTCGATGTTAGCTGCTCGGAAGGTGCGAACATCTAGTTTACCTGAGGGGTGCCTTGCATCGATCGCAACGTAATCAATCTGATTGACGGTTATTTGATCTGGATGCCGCCAAGTCCCTTTGTGTACCTCGAGATGACGAAACCGTGTGTCAATTAGCCTAAGTCCGCTATCAGACCTTGTGTTGTGTAGGCTATGTTTTCCGACAGTCCTACTAAAGATTTCCTCTTTACCTATTTTGGCGTTAAAATCGCCTAGTACGATCTTAACGTCATGTTTAGGCACTGCTCATAGGCTTTGTCGAGGAGCTCGCAGAAGTCATCCTTGGTGGCGTCATCCTTGTCTTCTGTGGGGGCGTGAGCGCATATTAGACTAATGTTGGCGGATTTAGTCTTGATACGGATTGTCACAAGTCGCTTACTTACGTCTCGAAAGCCTAAGACTTCCTGCCTTAGTCTGCCGCTTATGACGAATCCGCATCCAAATAGACGCTGTGTTCTTCTTTCACGATCACCGTACTATACGTCACAGTTTTTCATCTTCCTTTTGCCCGGCCCATCCCATCGCACTTCCTGGATGGCAGTAATTCCTGCTCTGTAGCAGTCTGGAGCCTCCGCTAGTTGTTCGGCTACAGATCCGAAGGTAGTTGTCGTAAATGCATTTTGCCGGGTCGTCAACAGTTAATCCGTCCTTTCCCGAGGCTATTGGTCGCTTCGCAACTTATATTTATTTACATGGCGGAGTTCTTAACCCCACGCACAAACCCCAAGCTGGAGGTCCAGGTCCTTTGTTGGACTTCTTGGGCGAAAGGAGCCGGATCACCATCATCATCATTCAAAAACAGAAAAAGTAAGTTATTATTAATATAATAATAATATTATAATATTGTTTTCATCATTTTTTGTTCTTCTCGCCGCAATAAGTTTTACATAATCTATGTGTATGTTTTTTTTGATAACATAAATCACCCGTATAACGATTGTCGTTTTACTTAAACCATTATTTAGATTAGTAGGTATATTATTTTATGATAAAACTAGCATCGATTAAGTTAGTAAAAAGAAGTCACCGCCGCGGTGCACTACAAGAACCCCAGAAGCCAGATCAAAACGTAAAAAGGAAGAAGGTTTTTTTTTTAACAAATTCTGAATTATAAATAAAAGAATAAAACGACGAATAAAAGATAATTTGTCTTGCTGGAACAAGAACAACATTATATGGAAGAATCTAAGTTATTTTTTCTATATTAGTAACAAAAATATACAGGAAACCTACCTGTGAATCTTTCATTGTAAGTTGAAGAGTACTTTTTCTACCCGATTTCTGCTCGCCATAGTTTTTTGAGTCGCGGAGGCAATAAAGAATTTAATAATAATTTTTCGTCATTTTTTGGACTTAGAAAAATCTTATGTATTCTTTGACTTAGAAAATTTGTTTGTGTTTTTGGACTAGAAAATGTCTTTTTGTATTTTGGACCTAGAAAATTTTTTTGTGTTCTTGGACTTAGAAATTGTTTGTGTTGTTGGACTTAAACAAATTGTTTGTGTTTTAGGACTTTAACAATTTTTTTTGTTCTTGGATGTGAGTTATTTTATATATATTAGTAACAAAAATCCACGTTCGAAGCCGTGTATAGGTATTGCAGGCGGCCGGCAATTAGCTTTAATATGCTTTTACCTAAATATTTTAAGCCTTATATATTGTGAATTTATATTTTACTTGATAGGACTCGATTTTGATAAAGTTTTAATTAGGTTTATAAATTGATACAAGTTATTAAAAAGTAAATTTCTAAAACTTGAATCTCTCTGCTGAAAAAAACACGGCTATACAAATAGCTGGCATGTCTGGCGAAAAGAAAATGTTTTTACTTTTACGCTTTGGTTCATAATTATCACTTTCATTTCATTTAACGCAGAGCGCATTATTTTGTGGCGAAAAGCTTTATTTTTGAATTTATAAAATATCAAGCGAAAATCAATCTTTTAAACACATTCGATTCGGACTGAGAAGCCCGTGCATATAAACCAAATAAAAAGAAAGCGGGATTTTTAACAAAATTTTGCTCTTTATTGTTAATTTTAACTATGCTTGTAAGACCTTAGGCCTTTTAAATGCAACCTGAATTGCACGGCACTATCTATTCCAAAAATAAACTTGGAAAAAAATTTCAAATGTTCCTTTTAAGATACGAGAGTAGATGAAATAGTTGAAATTTGGTGATTTAAAATCTTATTGATTATCAATGTTTTGTTCACAAGAATCGTTTGTCTTTCAATTCAAAACAGTCAGTATACAGTATATCAGTGGCGGATTAACCTTCTCGGCGCCCTGAGGCACGCTGAGTGCATACCGCCCCCTTTTTTTAATACTATGCGAGGCTCGTATTTGAATGGGCTAACATCAAAGAGTAATGGGACACGGTTGTCTTTTTGGGGATGAGGAATTTGAATGCTGCGGTAGTATTTTCGAAATATGTCACATGTCATTGTTTTTAAAAAATTGATAGAATCTTTGTAAGCAAAATTTCATTACTAAGTGTTTGTTATACTTGTATGGCGAAAATATATTTTCCCTTATATTTCAACGAAGAACGTATGTTTTAAAACTGGGAACCCGTCAAATATTTTTTATACTGCAAAAAGGTATTGCGTAGACTATTGCAATTAATTTAATAATAAGATCTAGTAAAATATATATAAGAAGTTGGTTGCTTTTGTCCTTAATTTAAATGGTGTATGTCTTAATGCCTTTTATTGTTTTCTCCTAGACCTTTGGGGGCTCATGACCTCATGACCCTTCCTCTAGACCCGCGGTTGCACATTACATGGTGGTTTATACATTTGTTGTTGAAGAGACAAATGTATATACCAATGGCATTGGTATATACCTTTTCTTATAAAAAAAATAGAAGAACTTGTTGAGTGGAACATGAATTTGGTGTGAGAGTAGATAATTTATTTTAGTTAGTCCCAAGAGTAAGTGTAGAAAGAAATTTCAGTTCCGCACAATTTCTCTCCATTAAAAAGACAAATAATTTTCATATATAAATTTTGAGAATTTATTACTTTTATTTAAAAAATAGTTATTTAACATTTTTACCCATTTCAGTATAAAATTTCAGCCCAATTCTAAATGTTCCCGGGAAAATTGCTCTCCGGAAGATGTGTTCTCCCGAGAGTAGTATTCTGCAATTATAGTTTCCTTGGGAAACTATTTTTCCTTTCGAAAGCGGGAAAGAGAATTCTGAATGTTCGAATCAGCTGTTTGACATAATATTATATTAAGTTAACGCACGATCACCCCATATACGACATATAAAAGACACTTGTCAAAACATTAATTTCACAGTTGATCGATCTTCTAAGCAAAGTAATTAGCAAAATGGAGAAATGCAGAATAAGCACATCCGGGCAATCCGATATCCCTGGAACCAAGGCCAGCATCCAGATCAAAGGATGATATCATCAACTCCGACGATGCAGTTAGGTTAGCTTGAGAAATATTATTGTATATCAAAAACACTTGTAATTCAGACACCGAAGTAAACGGTTTAGTTTATAATCTAGATATGTTAAGATCGTATTAAATAAAGAAGCTTTTTTAAAACTTCAAACCTGAAGTACATTTATTAATTGGCGACCGTTACAGGACAACCAATATTCGAATAACCAGAAAAACAAAGTATGGTTTATATTGCGTTGTCTTGCGTTTTTAAAAAGCAAATCGCGAAATTAAAATATACAAGTATCCTTCCGAGAAAGGAGAAAAAGTTTTTAACAGTATCCTTCCGAGAAAGGAGAAAAGTTTTTAACAGTATTCTAAGAAAGGAGAAAATAATAAAACTATTCCTATAAACTGGAAGAAAAAATAAATTGGTGAAAAAGAAAATATCCTAAAGTATTAGGAAAAGTGAGATATATTAAGAAAAGAATAAAAAAAGTGATAATACTAATAATTCTGAGATAAGTCTCAAAAATACCTCCCCAAGTTATTTAGTGGTTAAAGCAAACAAAATCAAAGCAGTGTTTAAACCTACTAAAGAAAACATATTGAACAATAAGTTGTGAAGATAAAAAATATAAAAATAATTAATAAACAAAAACAGTTAAAAATATTTGTTATTAAAACAAAGAGTGGAAAAAAGTGAACATTCTGCACATTACAAAAACTATTAACGAAAAAAGACTTGAACGAGATCATCATCAGATATCGTGAGGAACCAGATTTTAAAGAAAGTAATTAATTTAAATTTTTTAATTTCTATTATTTTATTATTTCATTATAAAAAAACTATAAAATTATAAAAAAATATAAATTATTTATAAAATTAAATTTTCCAAAATAAATAAATTGTGAAATTTATTATAAACAAAGACATCCTGGACAGTTTTACTGACAAATTCAATAAATTAACAATAAAAACGACAAAGCATACTCCCACTGAAGAACTACTAACTAGGTTGGTAGCAATCAACATCCTTTCATTACAATCAGAGATAGCATCTCTACGAACAACACTCGAAGCAGTGACTAATTCAAATCTAGTCACAGAGTACACAACACAAACCATTTCAGAACAAATTAACTGTACTGAGACACTTGACGTTATAAAGTCATTTTCAGAATTTTCTGGACATAATTTAATCTCATACGTCAGTTGGCGAGAAGCCGCACACAATTTAATTTCTCTTCACGTAAAAGGTAGCGGCAAATTCTTTGCAGCCCTTACAATTTTCCGAAACAAAATATCTAATAACGCAAATGACATATTATCTAACCATGGCACAGTACTCAATTTTGACGCCATAATATCTAGTCTCGACTTCGCATATGCAGATAAACGCCCAGCTCATATAATAGAACAGAAATTGATCATCCATCTACAAGGTAACTTGTCCATATTAGATTTTTATAACGAAGTTAATAAAAAGTTGACACTCTTGATCAACAAAACAATTATGACCCATGGTACAGATACCACTTTAACTAAAGAATTGAATAAGATGAATCGGAAAAACGCTGTACGAATTTTCATGACAGGCCTTAACGGTCAACTATCTAATATCATAATTTCTCTATCACCTGAAGATTTACCAAGTGCTCTTGCCAAGGCACAAGAAATGGAATCGAACAACATGAGAGCAAATTTTACACTTCAATTTAATCGTGCTCAAACAACAAATTCAAATAACCAGGGGGTGGCCGTGGCGCGATAGTTGTGTCTTCGCCTGTCAACCTCATGGTCACAGGTCCGATCGCTGCCGTAGTCCATGTCATCTTATTTTTCCATTAAAAACCAATTTTAAAATAAATGTCATACGAATTGCTGGCTTACTCATTACATGCTGTTTAGGCATAGAACTAACAACATGTGATTGAGTAAAACTAGTATACCGATAAAATACTTAACCTCACCGTCATGCTCGCGCTGGTGTTGAAACATTTAACGGGTAGTATAATCCCTTGAGCGCGTGTAGAATATTAAAAGAAAACACCATGTTAATAACAATAATCTTAGATTTCCTCCACGGAACCAAGACCAAACAAAAAATAATAAGTATGAACCAACGGAACTTGGAAGCTCAGCGCACAGGCCAATAACATGGCATGAACAAAAACACTTTGATTCACAAAAACCAACATTTTATCTATTCACTCAAAGAAATAATAACTTCAAGAACTATAATAATAATAACCGTCAATATGATAGACCGGTATACAAAAATAATTATTCAAATCGTAATTTATTCCAAGGTGAAATAAAGGAGAAAATAGAGAGGGAACATAGTTCAATAAGCATCTCACTACCATTTAGGACAGACGCATTGGCAGAGTCCATATAACTCACCAGTTTGGGTTCCAATAAAAGGAAAAAAATGAAGACGGAAAATATTAGATTAGTTATAGATTATGAAAAAATGAATGAAATTGTGGTGTTAGATAAGTATTCTATTTTAGAAACTAATGTAATTTTATCGAATTTAGGAAAGGCAAAATAATTTTCCACGTTAGATTTAGAATCCGGATTAAATCAAATAAAAATGAAATCCGAAGACATTGAAAAACAACTTTTCCGTAAATAATGGAAAATATGAGTTTGTGAGAATGCCATTTGGACTAAAAAATTCTCCAAGTATTTTTCAAAGAGACATGGATGACATTTTAAGAGGCTATGTAGGAAAATATGTCATGTTTATATCGATGACATAATTGTATATTCAGAAAGCTTATAAAACATTCTGAAGATTTGAGTAAAATAATTAACTTTTTGCGGGAAGCTAATAGGAAAATTTCCTTTGAAAAATCTTAGACTTACGAGAAAGAAGTTGAATTTTTAGGATATAAAGTAGGCTTCAATATAATAATGACAGACCCAAAGAAAACCGAAGCAATAAAAGGTTATCATATTTCCAAAACACTTAGACAGTTAAGAAGTTTCCTAGGACTTACCGGATATTACAGGGAATTCATTAAGAATTATGCAGGTATAACAAATTCTTTGACTACATACTTAGCGGGAGAAAACGGAAAAGTATATATGCCTAGATGAGGAAGCTATACAAGCTTTCGAGAATTCAACGAATGAAGTTGAATTAACGCAGCCAAATTTTGAAAAAAAAAAATATGTATATATATTTTAACAACTGACGCTTCAAACGATGCAATTAGCAAAGTATTATCGCAGGATGATAATCCAATAACATTCATTTCCAAAACGCTAAATAGTACTGCACGAAACTATGCAAAAAACGAAAAAGAGCTGTATGCCATTGTATGGGTATTAAAAATCTTAGAAGCTGTATTTATGGAGTTTCTAATTTAGAAATTCATACAGACCATCAACCTTTAACCTTCGCAGTTTCTCCAAGAAACCCTAACTCAAAAATAAAAAGATGGCATGCAATTATTGAAGAATACGCAGCGCAAAATATAAAAAACCAGGCAAAACATGTGTTGTAGCTGATGCTTTATCGAGACAAAATTTAAATCAGATAACTGATAGTTCCTCAACGGACAATACAATACATTCTGCAGAAAGTAGTGATAATGAGCCATTAAATGATTTTAGACAACAAACACTTTTAGCTAGAGGAAATTTTACAGTTCATGATAGAATCCAAAACTTTCCAAATAAAACACGGCACATTATAGAGCACGATACACCTGATAACTTAATGGTTATCTTTAAAGAGTTCATTCAACCAGGAGTTGTAACAATTCATTGTACCCCAGAAGATCTTTACGATATTAAATCTAAGCTTTTACAGACTTTCAGTAATAAAATTTTAGTTACCAAACTATTTCCCAAGGACGTAATACGTGCAGACGATCAAGCTAATATTGTATACAAACACATTCAAGAGCTCATAGAAATTGAATATAGTTATATCTGAGGAAGGAGAAGGGCCCTTCACGACGGGCGATATTACTGCCTTCGTGAACCTCTCCACATCACAGGCGTCATCTGAGGAGGACGAGGTACAAAGAATGGTCGCTCAAATTGAAACAATGGAGGCAGAAATCCAAAGTTTGAAAAGCCAGCAGGATCTGATAGTTATCGCCGTTAAGGCCAAGCAAGAAGCGCGCCAAGCGAAACAACTGAAAGAATTCGAGGAACAAGAACAACAAGAGCAAAAAGAACAATTACAAAAACAACAGCCACAGCAGCAGCCAAAACAACAACGGCAAAAACAACAGCAACAGCAGCAGACACAAGCCCAGAAACAACCGCAACAAAAACAGCAGCAGCAGAATCAAAAACAGCAGAATCAACAGCAGCAGAAAAGTCAGTCTCAGCAGCAGCAGCCACAGCCGCCGATTACGACAAAAGAAAAGGTGCCACCCATAAATACTTATAAAATGGAGTTACAGGATACCATAGATCTGTGTAAGTTGGCCATAGGTCAAAACTTTACTATAAAAAGATTAAATAATGATATCCATGCTATCCATTGCACAAAAAAATTAAAGCGTTGCTCAAAGAAACCACTACTGAATTCTTTAGTTTACCCCTAAGAACGAAAAGTTTCAAACGGTCCTTTTTAAGGGCATAGATTCCTGCACGGAACCACAGGTGCTCTTAAGTGAACTCCGCCAAAAAGCGAATGACGATCTCGACTTTATCGGGGTCAAGCCGTTCGCTACAGTTAGAGCTAGGCGGGAGAAGCGGAGTCTTCCCTTCTTCCTTGTTCAACTCTCACCCAGCAGCAAACTGGATAGTTTGAGGAGTATCTCCGTCCTCAACTACCAGGTTGTAACTTGGGACAAATTAAAAAGGCGCGGCGACATGCTTCAATGCATACTCTGCCAAAGGATCGGCCACGCCGCAGCAAACTGCGAAATGCAGTCACGCTGCGTTAAGTGTGGAGAGAACCACAATTCAGATGAATGAAATTTAGGAAGGGAACGCGCCGGCGGCACAAGCGGATATTATGGGCATTCTGCTGGCCATCCAGGGCCAGTTGACTGGCCTCCAAAACCAGATCAGGGAGCAGGCGACTAGGGTGGATTATCTCTACTCTGTTTTGCCGAGCTTAACGCAACTTAGAGGTTAAGAGCGCGTTGCCGGAGAGGCCCTTTAGGAACCTAGCTGTGAATGTAAATTCACTGATTTGGCCGAACGTAGAGTGAATTTATTCCAATTGCTGAAAGACATAATTCCAGATGTGTTTATGGCTAGCGAAACTAAGCTCAACCAGAAACATAAATTCACTAACAACAATTACAATATCGTGAGAAGAGACCGACCCAACTCCACTTAAGGAGGAGGCGTCGAAATTTTTATACGTAAAGACATTAGTCATAAGGTAATATATTTATTTATTTATTTATTTATTAACATCAATTAGAGATCTTATACATCTTCAATTAGACTATCGAATATATAAACAAAAAATTAATAAGTAAATATTTGGTTATATGCCTTGGTAATAATATTATACATACACAATAAATATAAAAACCTAATTTAAAAAGTACAATAGTAAATTATTTTTTAAAGTTAATCTACTTGAATGAAAATTGAAATTTACATATACAGAAATAAGGTTAGTTTCTCTAACACAGCGAGTTATAGGTTCATTTAGTGCATAATTAACCCTGTGATCATTGCAGGCATCTTTCTCTTAGCTGTCGAGATGGTGCGTAAATATCAACTAAAGATAAAAGAAAAGGGCATTTAATATGATTATTTAAAATATCGCTAATGAACATAATTGAAAAGACTTTTCGTCTGTTTGCAAGCGACTGAAGGCCAAGAAGTTTGCATCTAGTGGGGTAGTGGGGAGTTTCGATGTTCCAACCTAATTTCCATATTACAAAACGAGTGAACTTTTTTTGAATACTTTCAATTCTTTTGGAATGAATGTTATAGTAAGGATTCCATATCACACAACAATATTCTAAGATGGACCTAATATATGCCGTATATAGGGATTTTAGAGTATATGGATCCTTAAAGTCTGTAGAGTTGCGTTTTATAAAACCTAACATGGAGTTAGCTTTAGCTACAATGTATTCTACATGTTTAATAAAGTTTAGTTTTGAATCAAAAACTACACCAAGGTCTTTTTTTTCGGAAACTCTATCTAGAACATGATTTTCAATTTTGTATTCGTAGAAAACTGACGAAAAATTGCGACAAAAAGAAAAGCTGTGGCATTTAGAGACGTTTAAAAACAATTGGTTAACTTTACACCACTCTGTTAGCCTAAGGAGGTCATCTTGTAAAAGACGACAATCATCGACAGTCATCAGCAAAAAGGAGTCGAACGGAATTTTTAAAGATGTCAGGCATGTCATTAATAAAGATGAGAAAGAGAAGTGGACCCAAGTGGCTTCCTTGGGGTACTCCTGATGTAACATTTACAGGGTTCGAGAGTATTTGGTCAATGGATACAAATTGTATGTGACCTATTAAGTATGAATTCAGCCATTTCAACATACTTGAGTGCAAACCCACACTTTCAATCTTCTCAATCAAAATTGAATGACTGACTCTATCGAAGGTCTTGGCAAAATCGGTGTAAATCACATCGATTTGATATCCTTCTTCGAGCTTATTCAAAATAAAATTGGAAAAGATTGAAAGATTGGTAGTTGTTGATCTTCCTGCAACAAATTCATGTTGAAATATGTTCTCTCAATAAAAAAGCCAACTTAACGTAAACAATTTTTTCAAAGAGTTTAGGAATAGATGACAGCTTACAAATTGGACGGTAGTTAGATATTTCTTGCTTAGGTCTATTTTTGTGAATAGGAATGATAAAAGATTTTTTCCACTCCGAGAGAAACTCACCGCTCGCAAGAGAGCTATTAAAGATATAAAAGAGGGGTACAGAAAGAGCAGCTGCACATTTTTTCAAGACGATTGGAGGGACTCCATCAGGACCGGGATTGTTATCACAATCCAAGTTCAGAAGACCCTCTTCGATTTCGGAAATATTTAACTCTAAATGACCTATGTCAACCATATGCTGGTAAGTACAATTTTCAGTTCTTCGAGGATGTATTTTATTTGAGGTTGTGTAGTTAGATTTAAAATATTCGCCAAATAAATTACATACAGTTTGGAGATCAGAATATGTAGAACCCATGTATTGCATAGAGCTCGGAATACCAATTGATTTCTTTTTACTATTGATAAAGGACCAAAAACACTTACTATTCCTTTTTAAGTTCGATTCAATTGACACTATATAATTTTTGTAAAGAAATATGTTAAGAACATCGAATTCACGCGCCAATCTGAGATAATTATTCTTAAATTGAATATTGTTTGGAGAATTACGTGTAAATTTGTAAGCCTTATTTTTTTTATTACATAAATTACGAAGTCTGTTATTAAACCACGGGGGCTTTGAATTATTCTTAATTTTGACTTTTGGTACATATATATTAATTGCCTCTTTCAGATTATCCATGAACAAATTATAAGATTGGAACAAACTTAACGAATGAAAATTTAAATTCCACGGAAATTCAGACATATAACTCGCTATGCCATCAAAATTAGTTAAATAGTAAAAATAGTTAAATTTGTCATTATTATGGTTAACTGATTTAAAATAATCATAAAACGAAAATTGCACAGATAATGCATTATGATGAACAGAGTTAGGAAAAATTGGATACAATGATTTATCAACTGATATAGTTAATTCTCTGTCTGCAAAAACAAGATCGAGTACACGATTAAAATCATTTTTACAACAATTAAATTGAACTAAATCAAAACTAGCAAAAGAATCAATAAGTTCGATTTCATAATCGTTATTCACATTGAAAGATAAAAGTTGAAGCTCTTCGGGATCATAAACCCAATCGATATTGGTTAAATTAAAATCTCCAAGTATAATAATATGTTCACATTCTTTAAGCTTCGATAAATAAAATTGGCAGTTGTTTACATGAATTTTATAAAGTTCTAATATGCTTCTAGGTGGAATATAACTTACGATAATAAATGCGACACAGCGGCTTGCAGTGATGACTTTGACTATAATTTGATCGATGTCATACGAGTGGGAGTAAGCAGAAGAAGGCAAAAACATTTCAACACATGAGAATGTGTGGCGAACTGCAAGCATTACACCTCCCCCTCTATCTAATCCCGTAGTTGTGGAGCAACGATCTTTTCGAAAGACTGAATAATCATTATTAAAAATTTCGGCATTATGGTGGTTGCTTGTCAACCAAGTCTCGGTAAGCGCAATGAAGTCATATTGTTTAGAAGATGAAGATAAAAACAATGTCTGTAATTTAGTACGCATGCCTCCAATGTTTTGGTAATAACCTAAGAGATCATTACGAGAATAATACTTGGAGAGTGAAGGACAAGAAGAAGAACGAAGAAACGGTGAAGTTGGTTGTCACTGAGATGGTAGCTGATCGGCGGGCGTAGATGTTGGTTGTGGTGGTGGAGATGGTTGTGATGATGATTCAGGCGGGGGTGGTGGTTGCAGCGGCAGGTGTAATGATGTTGATGGTAATGAATCCTGTTGAGGGGCGAGTGCTGGTATATTAGTGTAGGAAGAGTGATGTTTGCTTTCTCGCGAAACAAATTTTTTTATTTGGACAAAGCATGGCCATAAAGAAGAATCCATCATAGACGACACTTTGGAAGATGGTACACTAAGTTTAAATGATACAAACTTCAGTTTTGTTAAATCGGCATCCTTTTTAACTAACATATAGCATTTAAACAGATTAGTTGGAAGGTTTGATTTTTTCGATATGTGGTTAATGATGTCATCAGGTTTTGTTTCAATATTAAATCTTGATAAGTGGAGCCACTTGTAATCCGAAAGCGCGCGAAGGCAAGATGAAGAATCAGTGCCGATTATTTTCTTTACGCTTGAAGATTTTTTATTGACACGAGTTGATTTCCCTTCAGAGCTGTTTAGAATCGTGGGTAATGAAGAATTGATGATAGCTGATGGCTGTAGTGGATCAGGATTAATTTGATGAGATGATAATGAATTTATTGTTGAATCATTGACAGTTTCATTTCCTCGAACTGCGTTGGCATAAGTAGACGGTTTTTGGTTTTCTGAGAGTGAATGGTACTGTTAAGCAGGTTACGGGAGGGCAATTCTGAATCTCTTAAAGAGTCTATGGTATTTATTTTTGCGGTTTTACGTGGAGGAGAGTTATTAGAAAGTAATGATTTAAGAGCGACTATATCATTTTTTATCTCACTAACACTCGTTGAAAGCTCAAGAAAATTATTTATGAAGGAGGAAATGTTTAAATTGGCACATGAGTTACATTTCCAGAATAAATTGCGATTGATTAATGATTTATATTCATCATCGGATAACTCGACACAGTTTTTATGAAAAAGACGGCCACAGAAATATCCGCACTCAACGAATTCCGTGTTTTTAGAACGTTTTATTGCAAGATTGCAACTTGCACAAATCTTGGACATTTTAAGAAATAGATAATGACCGACTCTGAGCGAACTTAGTCTGAGACTATAATAGTGATGTGCGAAAATTTCGGACGCTAGAGGCATGTATCATATGCATTCATCTCCAACAGGGGAAGCGAATGAATGTGATTGCTGACTATGCACCGGAAACACCTCAGCCCACCCAATTTTTAGCAGAGCTTGAAAAGCTTTTTGAATGCTTAAGATTGAGCTCGGAAGAGAATAACTACGTATTGACTGGTGATTTAAACACCAAGCACATAGATTGGGGAAATCAAATACAAAATCCTCGAGGTAACCATCTATTTAATTGGATGGGTCGATACAACCTTGAGTATCGCATCGATCTTCTAGCTGAAGACAGGCTATCGTTTCCAAGAAGCGGTGCCTATCTGGATCTATTGCTTAAAGACGCAAGACTAACAATTACTGACGCTCTGGGCCAACGGCCAAGAAATTGTTTACGAACGATCGAACAGTGACCACTGCGGACTCGCCGCCGTAATACAACTTCCGAACGTGCGTATGGAGTTGGAGAGTATGCGCCTGTGCATACTTACAATTTCAATAAGGTGCGCTGGCCATGCTTCTCCAATACCTTATTGAGTGAATTACGTTCAAATGGTATATCCCCACCAAATGACAGGAATCTGACAAATACGGAAATCGACAGATACTTAGAACAAATGGACGAAACAATTCAAAGAACAATGAACAGAATAATACCGAAATACATAGAATGTAACGCAACCAACATGTACCGTAACGCGACAATTGACGCACTACACAGAAAAAAAAGTCGACTACTGACAAGACTTAAACGATTGTACGGACGGTTTACTGACACACGAGATCTGGAGGTTAGGGCACTGAAGTCGTCGATCAAAAACATCAATTAACTGATCAAACCAAACTATAGGTTGTCTATTAATTTGTTTTGGGACAATAAAATTCGGGCCGTTAACTCTAGCGACCCGAGTATGTTACCAAAAATTAATAAGATTTTTAGAAGGAAGGATCAAAACGATCTTCCGTGTCTTAAGTTCCAGAGAACGGCAGAGAACAGAGACCTTCTTCTGACAGCAGGCATAGACCCGGATGGCGCCGTCTTGGACGATGACTTTTACATAGTCGAAGATCCGCAGGAGAAGGTGGCTGTGGGGGCTACTTTCCAGCAAGTGTACAAGGTGAATGCTAGCATTCGCCCGAATCATGACCTGGGGAACAGAGCTCTGCTTCATCACTTATGGCTCCGGAACAATATAACCGAATGGCGATCTGAGAACCTTAATTTTACCGGGTTTAATGATGAAGATTTGGCAAACGCCATAATCGCCGACCGACATGGGCCCAGTCCCCTGTTAATTTCGAAGAATGAGCTCCAGATCATCTTCGATTCATTAAAAAAAAGAAATCAGAAGGAGTCGATGGTATATCCAACGTTGTACTACGACATTTACCTCAGGAAGCAGTTGACATTTACACTACATTATTTAACAACGCGCTTAATAATGCATATTATCCAGTGCGGTGGAAGACAGCTGTTGTACATCCTCTCCCCAAAAAGGGAAAGGACTACTCCAATCCAGCGAATCTACGGTCGATAAGTCTCCTTCCGAGTATTAGCAAGGTATTTGAAAAGATTATTAATAAGGCTCTGTTCAAGTAGGCGGAGGACAACGATATCATACCGGATAATCAGTTCGGTTTTAAGGCGGGACATGACGCAATTCATGCCGGGTCTAAACTGGTTTCTGATATACAATGGAACAAATCTAAAAAGCAGTGTACAGGTGCCTGTCTGGTGGATTTGGAGAGGGCCTTCGACACCGTATGGTTAGATGACCTCTATATAAAGCTTACCAGACTGGCTATAAGTAAATCTCTATTGTATATGCTTTATGACATGCTAAATGGTAGAAAGTTTGTTGTCAAGAGTGGCAATGTAACTTCTACCGCAATTTTTAATATCAAAAATGGTCTTCAGCAGGGAGCGGTTAACTCGCCGATTCTATTCAGCATTTACACCAGCGATTTAATAGGTAGTCTAACTCATGCAATTGCGTACGCTGACGATCTATTTGCACACAGAACAGCTCATACAGTTGAGGTCATCAAAAATCTCTTGCAGAGTGACTTCGACAAGATTCAGCGATATTGTGATGACTGGAAGTTGAAAATCATCTTCCAGAATTCAGAAACTATTTTGTTTAGGACTCCGTTGTCCAGCGCCTCAAGTTATACGAGAAAGAACTTGCACAAGTTGGTGATCGTAGGGCCACATGGACATCCACTGGCGAGTAAAAGTGTAGTAAAGTACCTTGGCATCTGGTTGGATCAGTACTTGTATTTCGATAGACATATAGGTGCTGCTCTGGCCAGGGCTAGGGGAGGCTTTGCCCTGACAAAGCGATTGTTTTATAACAGTCATCTTGACAGCAGGGTGAAGGTGATTTGCTACATGGCCCTCATTAGGCCGATGATTGCCTATGGATGGCCGGTGTGGTTCAACGTTGCCCCACCTCAAATGGAAAAGATTCGGGTGTTTGAGAGGCAGTGTCTTCGACGTTGCCTTGGATTAGACAGAACACCAGAGTCGGAGTACAAACGATATTATTCCAACCAGGTTCTATACAACGGAGCCAACATAAACAGAATAGATAATTTTTTTGTTTAAACTGATTCGGGGGCACGTTGCAAGAGCGATATCCTCAACTAACAGCTTAATTTTTGGGGCTTATAACCCCAATAACGAATATTTTAAGAGTGCGCGATTAAGTGGCTATATCCCTCCCGAGGCATTCCTCTATTTAGACAGTAGAGGGCTGATACAGGATGAAGGGGCGGTTCCGCTCATCTACCACGTCAGCCGGAAAACTGTGGAGAGGCGACTCCTGTACGGTCGAGACGTCATCCCTCAAGGTGGAGAAGAGCGCCTTCGGCTCAGTAGGACTGTTTCCGATCGGGACCGAAGGGATAGGGCAAAACAGGAGAACCAGTTCTGGTGGCTCTCTGAACAGCATCATATTTAAAGTCGATGAAGATGGTATGTCTTGGCCGACTTACATTAATTTAGGGTAATTAGGTATAGGGAACAGTCGGGGAGGCACCAAAAAAAATTAAACATATGTATGTATGCGGAGGCATATGTGCATGTGCCTGCGTAACTGTATATGTGCGTACGTATATGTATGTACGTATGTACATGTATGTATGGGTTGCATGTTGTTGTGTATCTGCATGCAAATAAAAAAAAATAAACAAAAAAATTTAAAAAACGAAAAAAAAATGCTGCTGTGTCTGTTCTAGTTTTTAAGTAGTTTTAAGTTGCTTTGGTATTATTAGGTATTTTAAGTAGTTTAAGTTATTTTTAGTTAGTATAAGTTAGTTGTATCTAGTTTTAATTATTTTTAGTCTATCTTTAGGTTTAGTTTATTAGTAAAAAGAAAAATATAAAAAGATACCGAGTTTTTTGGCAATAACTTTTCTTGGTTTAAAAAAAAACTAAATTAATTAGATTTAATTAATATAGTTTTTAGGTCGAAAGGCATTAGTTCTAAGAGTTATTGCTAAGTTTAGAGCGCCCGTAAAGGGATAGTAAATTAGTTGTAAGTTATTGATAATTAGGCTAGTTTTAAACATTTTTGTCTAGCTTTAAGATCATTATAAATTATTATTAAATAAAAATGAATTTAAAAAAAAAATAAAAAAAAATATATTTTCCGCACAAAAATTTAGTACCTTACATGCATTGATGCATCTGGAAATTTTAAATTGTAAAATGTTTAAATATAAAACTAACCTTAGAAAACAAAGTTTTGAAAACATTACAAGTCTTTCCTAATTGTAAAAAAATAAAATTGGATAATGGAAAAGGCTTCCAATCGATAGTATTTAAAAATTTAATGAATAGATTAAATATATAATTTTATAAATGCGACCCAGGTCATAGTTCAATAAACGGTCAAATAGAAAGAATTCGTTCAACCCTTACGGAAATTACAAAATGCTTAATAGATGAATATGATATAATAATGGATACAACTGAAGCATTACTTAGAGCAGCACAATAATATAACCAAACAATACATTCTGTTACAAATGCTAAACCATTTGACATTTTATATAATAAAATAAATCACAATGATATTAATACTAAATTGAGGGAAGCACAGGTTAAAATGTTAAAAAGGAATAATGATAAATGAAAAGTTAAGGTATATAAACCAAAAGATATAATTTATGAAGAAATATTGCAATTTAAAAATAAAAATAAAATGCTTAATACGTATAAAAAACAAATAGTGAAAAAGGATTAAGAGAATAAAATTAGAACTAGAAAACAACATTAAAAGTTAGATACATTTTCTTTCTATTTCAGAGAAATGGAAGCATCAATCTGAATTTTATTACTAAGACTAATCTTAGCAACCACTGACATAGTGCACGGAAATACTGCACTATATAGCGATTATGGAACTATTTTCCATATAACACATTTATCACGTTTTGAAAATATACTAAAAGAAACTGAGAGATATTGAAAAAAATTATTTTAAAAACAAAGCATACGAAAGTTCTGACGATGAATTATTAAGTAATAATAAGGATACCGATATAACAGTAATTAAAACACTTTTAGGGCAGCTTAGAATGACAAATAGATTCAGACGAGACATTAACGAAATAGGTACATTATGGAAATGGATCTCATGTTCACCTGATCATGACGATTTAACTTTAATTAATAACAAACTCTCAGAATTAGTAACAAACAATAATAAGCAATTTAGAACAAACTAACTAACTAACTACAAACTAACTAACAAACAAACAAACAAATACTAAACGCAATAAAAAAGTTTTCAGAATCAATACACCAAATAGAAAACGACGCATAATTAAGATTAGCGAGGGAAAGAAATAAGTTAAATTAAAAAAAATAAACATTATCTAAACTAGAACTTTATCGAAATCAGGGATCATAAACCCCACAATTTTAAATTTACATGACATTAGAGACTAGACATGAACATGGTAGTATGACAATAACTGACTTAATGGATGTATCAGAAATCAAAATTTTACAAAATAATGATGTAATCGTTACACTTATAAAATATTCAACAGTAAATAAAAATTGTAAGCTTTACGAAGCAAGGGCCATAAGCCAAACAGATGGAAAATTTATTATTGAAAAAGAAATTGCCATATGTAATAATGAATATGTTAATGGTAGAAATTGTAAAATAGAATTAAGATTTAATTTTTGTAAATTACTATATAATGAAACTTGTTTATCAAATCTATTTAATAACAAAAAAGCAACATGTAACCAAATAAAAGGGAAGAATTTAGATTTAGAAATATCGTCGATAACACAACTATAAACGGAATACACCTAATTACTTTTGAAAACAAGACAGTAATAGACGGCATAAGTTATGGAAATCCCACAGCTGCAATTCAGAATTATTTAAAAGCATACAGCATAGATAAATACGTGGTCGAAATTTACTTCAAGTCATTAAACGAAAACCTAAAATTTGAAAACATAAATCTAATTGAATGTTTGCAAGCCGAAGCTTCAAACAGTCCCATCATCACATCAGTAACATTAATATCCATCATGGTAGCCGCAGCTTTATGCATCATTTATTATTTTAAAATGAAATCATTTGAAAGAGTATCAGCAACTGAATTGGAAGACATTAGGTTCAGCACATTGCTAAGACGAGTTGAAGAACTCAGAGAAGAAGCGGGACGTTCTGCTTAAAGAAGGAGGGGAGTAAACACACGATCACCCCATATATGACACATACAATTCACACTTGTCAAAACATCAATTTCACAGTTGAACGATCTTATAAGAAAAGTAATGAGCAAAATGAAGAAAAGCAGAATAAGCACGTCCGGGCAATCCGATATCCCTGGTACCAGGGCCATCATCCAGATCAAAGGATGATATCATCAACTACGACGATACAGTTAGGTTAGCTTAAAAAATATTTTGTATATCAAAAACACTTGTAATTCAGACACCGAAGTAAACGGTTTAATTTATAATCTCGATATGTTAAGATCGTATTAAATAAAGAAATTTTTTAAAACTTCAAACTTGAAGTACATTTATTTATTTATAATAATAATATTAAAAATATATATTATATTATATTAAAAGTAAAAAAAAAACGAAATGAAAAAATTATTTATTATCCAATGTGAAAGTTAAACGTTAAATGAATAAAGTGAAAAATTAAATAAATATAATAGTATCCCAAATGTTCAGCATTTTGAATGAAGAGCAGTTTGAAGAAAACCGATATCGATAACCATGAGCGTTTAGAAACTTGGTGCATGTGCTCACATGAACCTCTCTAAAGTCCTGCAAATGTTTGAGGGGCAGCTGTCCAGTCCATAATGGATGTGTAAGGTGTACAAAAAGGCCGAAGAAAAAAGAAAAGTTTTGCATGTGGGATGTTCGTTGTTTTTTGTCTCAAAATTAATTAGAATTTCCTTTATATTTTAGTTGCATAAAGTAAAAAACTTAAATATTTTCTCAATTCTCCAACAAATGTGTCAGAAAAAGCGAGCCCCAATGGGATAAATTGTCCCTTTTTTGCCATTTAGAATGTCTACTTTTTCCCCGAGTATTTTTTCCCATATTCGAAGAGATAGGGAAATGGGAAACAAATCCTAGGAGTTTTTTTTTGTTAGTAATAAGAGAGTAGAGAAAAGGAAAATATTTCCTTGGGAATTGTCAAATAGAGTTGGGCTGATATTACATCCTGAAAAAAAACCTTGGTCACTTTTTTTCACTATCAAGCCTTTTTAAGAGACTTTTTTCACTATATAAAAAAATATCTTGAGGATTACGTAGTTTTTTTTTTGCAATTTTAAGGCCCATAGGTAAGTGCAAAAATCGTGTCCGATCATATTTAAAACTTATCTATGGCCGCCGCGTATTAATGAAAGCATAAAAAGTGTTAATGATCAAGTTGCTCTCTTGCAGCAAATTATTAACTTGTTTAATAATCATTTGCATATATTATCTAAGCGAGATGAATCCAACGAAAGCCTAAACATTAGTCGTGATAAACGTGAACCTAAGATCATTGACCCCTCAAAATCAAAAACTTCTAAAATAGATCCAACGAAAAGTGCACCCTCGTTACCCTCTTCATCTTGATTTCCACTACATTTAATACTTTCACCTATCGTCCCGCGCACCAATAGTGGGCAAATTAAGTCTCTTGCTAGTACCGCATGCAGATCATCATCATTTCCTAGTATAGCGTGTAATAATAACGAAAAAGACAAATAAAAAGAGAAAAAACTCAAAAGTAACTGTTGTTGCGACCAATAATTCAAACGATGTTGACATTCTTTGTGCTACCGCTGCTGTTGCTCCAAGAGAAGATGTTGTTGCTACCGCTGCTGCTAAAAAAAACTCAGAAGTAATTTTTTTATAACTTTACACGCGCTCAAGTTTTTATGAATGCCCTTTATATGTTTTTCTTAACACAGCGTGGTCATCCGGTGGAAGAAGAGAAAGAAGGATACGAAAGATGTGTGGCGCGATGTTCTGAGACTAGAGCTGGTTGTTGTCGCAGATTTATCTCCAGGGATGGCGGCTGAACTATTGCGGAGATAATTACCGTGTCTTATGTATTTATTTCCCTTATAATTCGAATTATTTTATTTATTTCGTTGTCATATTTTATGGGTATGCTAGTTTACTCAATCACATATTGTTAGTGTTATGCCTAAATAGCATGCAAAGCCGCAACTTATTTTATGACAATTTTTAGAATTGGTTTTTAATGGAATATAAGAAGACATAGACAACGGCAGGAATCGAACCCGCAACCACGAGGTTGACAGGCGAGCACACAACTATCGCGCCACGGCCACCTCCTATTGTTGTTGCGACCAATAACCAAAACCAAGATGAAGTTGTTGGTGCTGCTACTGTTACTGCTCGGAGTGAAGGTGTTGTTGTCTCTAATAATGCTATTGATATTGTTGTTATATCCAAAGACAATAATTTGAATATTGCTGCTGCTGATGACTCATTGCCTGCTGCCGATGATATACATGAAAAAAATAATAAGAAAGAGTTCTCAAAGTCAAGAAAGAGCCCCGAAACTGTTGTACACAATGCCAAGAACCCAAACAATGGTGTCATTGCTGTTGTTAGTAGTGAGAGTGCTGGTGTTGCTGAAAATATTTTTAGAAGATAATGTGAATGTTATTGATACTGCGAATCCTTCTGTCTGACATGTAATTGGAAAAACTTTGCCGATTGATAAACACGATAAAACTATAATTGATTCCAAGATGCAATATAATGACCTTCAAATTGCAAAGAAACTTAAATGGTTTCATATTGGATGTTTTCGAAACTCTACTGCTACTGATGATATTGTAAACTATATATCAACTAACCTGGAATTCCAGAGAGCAATCAGATATTAATTTCAGATTCATCAATTTTAAGATTGGCGTCTCTGTGGAATGCGCAAATAATATATACGTAGACTCTTTTTGGCCTAGTGGCGTTAAAATTAGTCCTTTCGTCTTCAAACCAAAAATCTAAGTAAGATAGAGGGATCTCTAGCTCTGTTCAAAATTCGTCGCTACAAATATACTTTCATAATGCAAGTGGCATTCGTACAAAAACACGTGAATTGTTCAATAATTCAAGCCATATCCATTATGATGTAATTATTATTGTCGAAACTTGGTCACAACCTGAAATATCTTCGAGCGAACTGTTCGATTCTTGCTGTTCATAGACGAGATAGATGTAAGTCTAACTCCGATCGTGGATGAAGAATTCTGATTGCAGTAAGCACAAAGTTAACCTGCACGGAAGTTGATCTACAATACTCTGATATTGAACAATTATGCGTTGCTGTGACTTCATTTTCTACTGATAATTTTAATTTATTTTTTATCATAAGTTATATTCCACATAGAAGTATCTTAGAAGTTTATAAGAAACACTTTTTTAATATTGACACCATTAATAATACTTGTTGTGAACTTGATAATATATTTTGTTTTGGTGATTTTTACTTGTCAAATGTTGTATGGAACTAGTCAGTTGATGATAATTTGTCGTTTATTTTTTTATAGACTCTCTTCATTCACTTAATCTAAATCAAATAAACCAAATTCCTAACGCTTTGAATAATATATTGGATTTCATTTTTGTTTGCAATGATTATATTAACTAAAATGTATCTACTGTTTCCTTCTCATTCTGAAATGAATCACTTCATCATAAAGAATTATTTATGGAATTTGAATTTTACATTTTCTCGTCGGATGAATCTAATAAATGTATAGAATCTTATAACCTTATCAAGGCAAACTTCATTGAAATTAACAATTTTCTTGAATATTTTGACTGGGGTCATGAATTTTTGAATTTAAGAAATTTTTGAAATTAAGTGACCAAATGTATTTGAGATTTACTTCAATTATTTTTAAAAGTTTTTCCAAGTTTGTTCCTTTTAGGTCTGAATCAATGAAACCATTTAAACCTCCATGATACAATGATAATTTAATAAATCTGAAAAACATCAAGCGTAAAGCTTTTAGTAAATTTAAAGTTACTAACAATCAGTTATATTATGCCAAATTTAGTAAGTTGCGAAAAGATTTTACTATTCTTAATAAATTCCTACATAGGTCTTATATTAGAGTATTGAGAGTAACATCAAGTCTAATAGTGGCTCGTACTGGTCTTTTGTCCATGCTAAGAGAAAGTCTTTCCGAATTTAAAAATTCATGTGCTTCGCAGGCCACTTCTGCTCTTGATTGATTTGAAGACTTCTTTCAATCCGTATATTCAGATACGAATAACTTAAATAAGTCGTATTTGCACCTTAACAAGTAAGGTTGGTATTGGCGAGTTATATGTAAGTAGGAATGAAATTATTTTAGAACTCCAGTCATTGAAGCCTAAACCTAAACCTGGTACGGGTGGTATACCAGCCTTATTTCTTAAAAACTGTTCTTCTGCTCTATGTTTTCCCCTGTATTGCATTTTCAGTAAGTCGCTCTCCGAAGGTGTCTTTCTCGACGTTTGGAAAATTTCATACCTTATTCCAATTCATAAGTCTGGCTCTAGAAAAAAAATTGAAAACTATAGAGGTATCTCTAAGTTATCTGTAATTCCCAAATTATTCGAATGCACTGTGAAAACAAAATTAGAGTTTTTGACTCGAGAGTCCATAACTGATCTACAGCATGGTTTTATCTCTGGGCGTTCTACAACAACAAATGTAGCTCTTTTTTCCTCGTATGTAGTTGCGAATATTGAAAAAAAGAATCAAATTGATGCGATTTGCGCAGACAAGCTTTTGATTCCGTTAACCATTTTAGTTTACTTCAAAAACTTGAATTGTTCGGTTTCCATTCGTCATTTTTAAGTTGGATTACTTCATATTTATTAGGAAGATCCCAAGAAATTGAAATGAATAATTTGTATTCAAAATCGATTGACTGCATTTCGGGTGTTTCTCAAGGAAGTCATTTGGGTCCCCTTCTCTTCAATATATTTATAAATGACATAAGATCTGTTATTAAATATTCACAATGCCTTCTATATGCTGACGATTTGAAATTATTCCTAAGAATAAGAAATGAAGATGATTGCCACCTATTACAATTTGGCATTAACCAAATTTCTGAATGGTGCACGGCAAATTGTTTAAAATTAAACATATTGATTTTTAAAAATCATATTTCAAAAAGAACTAGGAAAGACACTTCTATTTATTTTCTTTCATTCGTTTTAGCTCAATTCTCGACTAATATCAATGCCAAGTCCCCATTACGAAGATATAAGTTTGTTCGACTATACTCTCTACAAAATATCGATATAAAATATTTTATTATGTTATGATATTGTATTTTAATAATACATACTACTTAAATATTTTAAGTTCAGATTCAGATAAAAGCTATAGACTAGAGAAGGCAATTAAATGAAATGATTAGTTTTATATATAAGGTTAAAATTTCTTCTATAAATTTGTTTAAACAACACCTAAGAAAGATTCATGATCTGAGTACCATGTGCGTATGATGAGAAAAACATAAAAGGCATGTTGATGCCAATAAAATATCAAATGAAAAAATGTTTTGAGATTCCAAACATTTTAAATAAAACGATATTTCATATGGAAACATTAAGTAAACAAAAAAAATCAAGTTTTGTTTAAGGTGAGTTTTGGAAGAAAAAAACTGAAAATTATCCGTTAAAAATACTAATTCCATACTTTTTATATAGCGATGACTTTGAAATTAATAACCCCTTAAGATCTCATACAGACGTTCATTCGATATGTAAGTTTTATTATTCATTTCCTTGCCTCCCTAGGAAAGAATCAAAGTTAGACAGTGTTTTAGTGTTTTCTTAGCAGGAGTCCTTATAACAAGAGATCTCAAGACATTCGATAACGATAACTGTTTTCAATCTATAATAAGTGAGCTTAAGGGCCTCGAAATTGATGGTGTTGAAATAAATATTAACAATGAGTCAAAATTAAAAGTATATTTTATCTTAGGTCTTGTGTTGGGGGATAACTTGGGCTTAAATACTGTTTTGGATTTTAATAAATCATTTTCCAACAACTCTTATTGTAGGATTTTTTAAAGTAAAAAATATTGGAAACGCATTCGTTAGCAATTGAGCGAGATGATTTGTTGAGGAACCGTTCTAACTATGGAAAAGATGTTCTTCTTCAAAACCCTCTTGAAACGGGCTTACAAAACTATTCTTAACTTAATGAAATCCCATCCTTTCATGTCGTAGAAAATTATTGTGTTTATCTTATGCACGATGTTTTTGAAGGAGTTTGTCATTACGACATTTGCCAATATTTCAACAGCACAGCTAAATATTTTAGCCTAGAAACACATTATTTAAGAAAACAAACATTTAAGTATGTCGCAATTGAGATTGACAATATTTCAGGTGAAATAAAAACTGGTCAATTAAAAACTAAAAATCAAAAATTGACAGCAAGAGAAATGATGACTTTTATTTCCTTTTTTCACTTAATGGATGAAGATTTATTGCCACATGATGACGAAGTATGGCAATTCCTTCTGAATTTAATTGAAACAATTGACTTAATGCTTGCATTTGAAATTTGGGATGAAATCATCCCAATGTTAAAATTAAAAATTGAAAACCACAACAAAGATTCTGTTCGCCTTTTAATGATACCTTGAAACCAAAGCATCACAGTTTAAATCATTATCCTAATGTCATTAAACAGTCAGGACCTGTTCGTAGTTTTTGGTGTATTAAGTTTGAAGCTAAGCAAAAACAATTTAAACTTTATTCCCATGCAATAACATCCCGTAAGAATATTTGCCTGACCTTAGCGAAAAAATATCAACCTAAAACTGCATTCAAGTTGTTAATTATTTTTAATAATTTTCCTTGTTACTTTGAAATTTATAACAAACACAAAATCGAGAGTGATTTTACAAATTTAGAATCTGAAATGCTAGGAGTTCCTAATACACACATCGAATTTTTCTGTACGGCAAACACTGAATTAATTTTGTTATATCACGGTCTAGAGCTTACATTGAGTTATACATTATTGTAGACATATGTATTTAAAAATTTAATTATACTTTAATTGGACAACAATCCAAAAAATTATACATATTTCGATCTTTAATAGAATGTGTACATACACTAAAATCATCAACAGTTATTGATTTGAGACCCTGTACTTATATAGTTATCTATATGTAAATTATTATTTTTCTGTTAATTTTTAAATATGTTTAATGTTTTTGTTTTACGTATTTAATAAATTAGCAATAGGTTTAAATCATTATAATAAACATATCTTATTAAGAAAATGAACATTGAGGTATGTGATGAGGAGGAAAATTACGGTGAGGTCGGTGACGATGGAGTTGAGAAAGTGACAGCCAGTGACGTCGAAAATCCGCAGGTTGAATCAATGGTGAATACTGTTTCCGAAGCAGATTATGCAAATATTTGGACAACAAATATATAACAACGACTTTTGTTAACATAGATCAAAGTGACAATATAATAGATTTATTGGCGCCTATTAGAATTGCTAGACCATTTCAAGAGTAAGTTGCAGTAAAATTTCTTGTAAATCATTTATTTTAATCAATGTTTTTCTAATGAAAATAACTGTATTCTCCACCGCACGAATTAAAAATGCTTCAAAGAGAAGAAAACCTTTACTTTTTTGGAGTAAAGCAAAAAATAAACAATTGATGGAAAAAGGAAGGATGATGGGCAAACATATATTGGACCTAGTCTACCTAGTGCCCAGAAACGAGCTTACGCACGCAGAATAATTCCCATTCGTTTAATTCGCTTAATCGAATAAAAGAGGGTGGCCGTGGTGCGATAGTTGTGTGTTCGCCTGTCAACCTCAAGGTCACAGGTTCAATCCCTGCCGTACTCTATGTCCTCTTATTTTCCATTAAAAACCAATTCTAAAATAAATGTCATACAATGAGTTGCTGGTTTACTCATAACATGCTGGGTAGGAATAGAACTAACAACATGTGATTGAGTAAAACTAGTATACCGATAAAATATGACAAAGAAAAACAAATTAATTATAAGGGACATAGATAAATAAGACACGGAAATTTCTCCGCATTAGTTCAGCCGCCATCCCTGGAGATAAAATCTAAGACAACAACCACCTACAGTCTCAGAACATCGCGCCACACATCTTTGCTGTCATTCTTTCTCTTCCTTAACCTCACCCTCACGCCCGCGCTGTGTTGAAACATTTTTTTGTATTCATTTTTATTTTATCTTAACTTATAATTATATTAAAGCTAGAGAAAAATGTTTAAAACTAGCCTAATTATCAATAACTTACAACTAAATTGCTGGCCCTTTACGGGCGCTCTAAACTTAAATCTACTTAAAAACTAGAACAGCCTACAGCTTTTTTATGTTGTTTGTATATTTTTATTTCGTATATTTTGTATACGCATGCAGGCACACAGAGACATGCAATCCACCCAGCCATGAACATACATACATACATATTCATATGTACATACATACACAGGCACGCAGCTACATACACATATGCCCCGCATACATACATGTTTTCTTAATTTTGTGTTTATGCCACCCCGACTGTTCCTTATACCTAATTTACCAATATCTATGTAGGTCGGCCAAGAAATACCATCCTAATCGACTTTATGTATCATAATGCTGTTCAGAGAGCCACCAGAACTAGTTCTCTTGCTTCGCCCTATCTCTTCGGTCCCTATCGGACACAGTCCTTCTGAACCGAAGGCGCTCTTCTCCACCTTGGCGATGACGTCTCGACCATACAGGAGTCGCCTATCTACAGTTCTTCGGCTGACGTGGTAGATTAGCGGAACCGCCATTCTATTCTGTATCAGCCCTCGACTGTCTAAATAGAGGAATGCATTGGGAGGGATGTATCCAGCCCCAAAAATGAAGCTGTTGGTTGACAATATCGCTCTTGCAATGTGACCCCGAATCAGCTTAAACAAAAAATTATCTATTCTGCTTATGTTGGCCCCGTTTTATAGAACCTTGTTGGAATAATATCGTGTGTACTCCGACTCTGGTGACACTGCCTCTCAAGCACCCGAATCTTTCCCATTTGAGATGAGGCAATGTTGAACCACATCGGGCATCCATAGGCATTCATAGGCCTGATGAGGGCCATGTAGCAAATCATCTTCACCCTGCTGTCAAGATGACTGCTATAAAACAATCCTTTTAGCAGGGCAAAGGCTCCCCTAACCCGAGCTAGAGCAGCACCTATATGTCTGTCGAAATACAAGTACTGATCCAACCAAATGCCAAGGTACTTTACTACAATTTTACTCGCCAGTGGATGTCCATGTGGCCCTACGATCAATAGCGTGCACCAGTTCTTTCTCGTACCTATTGAGGCACTAGACAACGGAGTCCTAAACAGAATGGTTTCTGATTTCTGGAAGTTGATTTTTAACTTCCAGTCATCACAATATCGCTGAATCGTGTCGAAGTCACTCTGCAAACGATTTTTGATGACCTCAACTGTATTAGCTGTTCTGTACGCAATTAGATCGTCGGCGTACGCAATTGCCTGAGTTAGACTACCTATCAAATCGCTGGTGTAAATGCTGAACAGAATCGCTGAGTTAACCGCTCCCTGCTGAAGACCATTTTTAATATTTAAAACTGTGGTAGAAGTTACATTGCCACTCTTGACAACAAACTTCCTACCATTTAGCATGTCATAAAGCATATTCAATAGAGGTTTACTTATACCTAGTCTGAAAAGCTTTAGACAAAGACCTTTTAGCCATACGGTGTCGAAGGCCTTTTCCAAATCAACCAGGCAGGCACCCATATACTGCTTTTTAGATTTGTTCCATTGGATATCAGAAACCAGGGCTCATGTTCTGTAACTCAGGCGATAACTTTTCCTCACTTATCGCCTCGGAAAAAAATGGGTTTCTATAAGTTGGGGCGATATGTTAAATTTTTAATTTGTTTGACTGGGATTGTCCAAAGGAAGGCGATAAATTAATAAAGTCATATTGGCATTTTAACAACAAAACAAACATAATTTTTTTTGTTTCTCTATTACTTTTATCGATTCGATAGTTAAAGAGCATGGGCCCAGTTTAGACGCGGCATGAATTGTGTCATGTCCCGCCTTAAAACCGAACTGATTATCCGGAATGATATTGTTTTCCTCTGCAAACTTGAACAGAGCCCTATTAATAACCTTTTCGAATACCTTTCGGGTACTCGGAAGAAGACTTATCGACCGAAGATTCGCAGGATTGGAGTTGTCTTTTTTGGGAGAAGATGGACCACAGCTGTCTTCCACTGCACTGGGTAATATGCATTGTTCAGCGCGTTGTTAAACAGTGTGTTATAAATGTCTTGAGGCAAATGTTGTAGTACAAACCAAGGTTCTCAGATCGCCATTCGGTTATATCGTTCCGGAGCCATAAGTGATGAAGCAGAGCTCCGTTCTCCAGGTCAAGATTCGGGCGAATGCTAGCATTCACCTTGTACACTTGCTGGAAAGCAGCCCACACAGCCTTCACTTTCTCCTGTGGATCTTCGATTATATAGAGGTTATCGTCCAATACGGCGTTCTCTGGGTCTATGTCTGTTGTCAGAAGTACGTCTCTATTCTCTATCGTCCTCTGTAGCTCAAGACACGGAAGATCGTTTTGATCCTTTTTTCTAAATATCTTATTAATTTCTGGGAACATACTCGGGTCGCTATAGTTAAAGGCCCGAATTTTATTGTCCCAGAACAAATTAATAGAAAACCTATAATTTTTTTTTGATCAATTGGTTGATTTTTTTGATGGACGACTTCAGTGTCCTCATCTCCAGATCTCGTGTGTCAGTAAACCGTCTGTACAAGCGTTTTAGTCTTTTTTGTCTGTGAAGTGCGTCAATGGTCGCATTACGGTACATGTCAGTTGCGTTACGTTCTATGTATTTCGGTATTGTTCTGTTCATTGTTGGTAGAATCATTTAGTCAATTTGTTCTAATTACCAGGTTTGTCAGGTTCCTGTCATTTGGTGGGGATATACCGTTTGAACGTAAACCGCTCAATACGGCGTTGGGGATGTAATTGTAATTGTAAGTATGCACATGCATATACTCCTCCAACTCCATAAACTCGTTCGGAAGTTGTATTACGGCACGGCGGCGAGTCCGCAGTGGTCACTGTTGTACTCGATCGTTCGTAAACAATTTCTTGGCCGTTGACCCACAGTGTCAGTAATCGTTAGTCTTGCGTCTTTCAGCAATTGATCCAGATAGTCACCGCTTCTTGAAAACGATGCCCTGTCTGTAGCAAGAAGTTCAATGCGATACTCAAGGTTGTATCGACTCATCCAATCATACAGATGGTTACCTCGAGGATTTTGTATTTGATTTCTCCAATCTATATGTTTTACATTTAAATCACCAGCAAATATATAAAAGTTTTCTTCCGAGCAAGACTGGGCTCGGCAAATGCATTCGCTTGGATCGGTGCTTCAATCCCAAAGATCGACGACCATATCCGACACCTCAATGAACTATGTGAGAATGTGCAGCCCTTCATAATTATGCATGGCAGTTCAATATTGGATCTTAACGGAACTTTCTTGTATTTTGATCTCGTAAAATTTGTATTTAAAAGCTTTTTAAGAGCTGTAGATATTTGTTTTAAAATTTTGCGTTTCTATATTTTGTTGTTTCTATAAAGCCCCAAAATGAGGAACAAGATAATGGGTACTGAAGGTTGAACAGATACAAAATTTTAAAACAAATGTCTACCGCTCTTAAAAAGCTCTTAAATTCAAACTTTACGCCGTCAAAACACAAGAAAGTTTCGTTAAAATCGAATATTGACCTACCATGTACAATTATGAAGGGCTGCACATTCTCAAATACGAGTAGTGCATTGAGGTGTTGGATATGGTCGTCGATAGTTGGATTGTTAGTGAGTCTCTGATGCTAAATCACGGGAAGCTTACCAAGCTAATGAGTATGAGTATTGAAGATTGAACAGATAAAATTATTTAAAACAAATGTCTATAGCTCTTAAATAGATTTTAAATACAAATTTTACTCCGTAAAAATACAGACAAATTTCCTTTAAAGTCAATGGAAATAAATATTATATAAACTAGTTTATGCATCTATTCCTATATTTAGCAGTGTCACAAAGTTTAGTTGGAATTAATATTGCCTGGAAAGAGGCTAGTTAATCGAAAAGAAGTAATTTTTTATATAGCTGATAAGACTATCTTTTCCTGGACAAAACGCAATTTTGTACTGGGCTAGGGGCAGCAACATATTTTTGTATCAATTTTCCCTTTTAAATTTAGCTAAGCATGTTTTCCTTAGACATTTTATAGTTATATGGTCTATTGTATTTATAAACGAAAACAATAAGCGATTGTTAGTATTAATAAACGCGTTATTTAAATCAACGAATTCCCGTTGATTTATCGTTACAAACGCGTTTATCAATTTAATAAGCAATTGTTAGTATTAATGAACGCGTTTATTAAACCAACGATTTCCCGTTCAGTCTCCTTACAAACGCGTTTATTAATTTAATAAACGGGTTTATTACATTTGTAATCCAAAATAATAAACGGTTATTTGTATTAATAAACACGTTTATTAAATCAATTAACTCTTATTCATTGTCGTTACAAACTCATTCATGAGTTTGATAAACGGGTTTGTTACTTTCATGTATATATTTCTTAATATTTTTTGCTCCAAATTGATAAATCATTTGTTAACACAATAAACGTGCTTGTTAAAACAATACGGTAATAACAAACGGTTTATAGATTCAATCACCATTTATAGAACTTTATAAACGGCCGATCCTTGTTTCTATAAACGTGTTTTTGGGTTAAATTTTAAGAAATACTTTCTTCTCACAATAAATTTGTTGCTTGTATTCACGTAACTTTTTGGTTCAGTGTAAGGATACCTACGTTAAAACCTAAAGGAAGTGTTTAACTCATTCATTACATAATGTTGTATGTCATAAACTCTTTGTCAATTTATTTTGTGTAAGGGTTCAATAAATCTTTTTTTTAATATTTTCAAGACTGTTGATTTTTGAAACTACATGATACGTATCGTCACTTGCATACTACACTGTAAGTAAGAAAATTAGAGAGTAAGATTATATGTAATATTATCGGAATAAAAGTTAGTCTTAAGCAGAACTAGTATCGAGTTGTTTTTATTATCCATTCGATTGTCTTCGGACATATCATTGGCGATTAAGTTATAATTGAAAATAATTGTGCAGTGGTTTTTTTTAATATTTTATTTTTTTATAATTATTTGAATGGACGATATTAAATTGAATATAGAATCAACAAAGAACTTAGAACCAAAATGTCTAACTTTATTGGCCGTATCGAGTTTTTTAATATCGGCGATGATTTTTATTCGTACATCGAGTGAACGAAGCACCTTTTAAAGCTTAATAAAATTGAAGAAAGTGCGGATAAGTCGTCGTTTTTCGTTAGATTTGGAGGCGTAGATTTATACAAGGTGTCAAAAACTGTAACTTCACTGAGAATGCCTGAAGATTTAGATTTTGAATCTTTTATCATACTGCTAAAAACGCATTTTTCACCAAAAAGAAACATGACGGCGGAACGCTATAAATTTCTGGCTCGAAATAAAAATGCAGATGAAACGTTACCGCATTATATCATGACAATCAAAGTCTGGCAAACACGTGTTCATATAAGATATTCTATATATATGAAGCGCTCAAATATTGATTTTTTATGGGTATCCTTGTGTGAGCGGCCCTAGTGTGCGCGTGCCTCGTTGTTCAAGGGAAAGTGTCTGGTAGACAACCACATCAGTGTTAAGGTAGGTGTCTGTTAAGCCACCACCTCAGTGTAATAGTTATATGTTCGTAGTGTCTCCTATGCAACACGTCAGTGAAATTGTTTGCATTACTTCAACTTGTTTATTTCTTAGATGGGTCAAAGATCTAAAAGAACATCGGCTGCAACATTTTTTAGTTACGAAGAGCAAACAGAACAATGATTAGATGAAGAAAGTGAACACGAGTTCAGTGTTTGCGACAATGAAGATGAGGACCCGAGTTTTGAACGAGAAAATGAAGTCTTTGAAGCTGACGAAATTTCAGAAGGGGAAGCACACGACGAAGTTTCAGATATCGAAGAACATGAAGAACCAAGTGCAGATGTTAGAAATTCTACCACCAATAAACAGTTGCATGAAGAATTTTATATAGATAAGAACTGTTTTAAATGCAATAAAATGAGTGCCCTAGGGCACCTAGAACAGCAGTCCACAATATTATAAGATTACCTGGTCGTTTGCACACACTTAACTTCGAAGGCTATTTTGAACTTTGGTCTAAGATTTTTGATGTTGGAATGTTTGGTGACACATACAAACCAAAAATTACAAAATTATAGTAAAAAATTCAAACAAAGCGCTAAGACAGATCTAATGGACACCGATATAACTGAAATAAAAGCCTTTATCAGTTTAATGTATTACTCGTCCGTTTTTAAGTGCAATCACTCCGATCTGAGGATGATATTTGCTACAGATGGCACCGGCCATGAAATATTTCGGTGCGTTATGTCAAAATGGCATTTTTCTTGTTTGATTAACTGCCGCCGGTTTGATGATTCAAATACTAGAGAGGAATGTCTGAAAGATGAGAAACTTGCTCCAATCTCTGATTTGTTCAACAAATTCATCACAAAAAGCCAGGCCCAATATACTCCTGGACCATACCTATGTATAGATGAAATGTCGGTGTAAGTTTATCATTTACATGCCACAGAAGCCAGCAAAATATTCCATCAAGATAATGCTAATGTTAGATGCTCGTACATTCTATATTTATAATGTCTACATCTACCATGGTAAAGACTCGGATGGTATAGGATTGAGTGAACAAGATACAAAAATGGCAATACCTAGTCAGTCTGTTTTGAGACTAGCGAAAGTTGTGGAAAAATCAAATCGGAACATTACAGCAGACAATTGGTTTAGTTCAATTCACTGATGGAAACTTTGCTCAAAAGAGGACTTACTTACTGAGGTACGCCGAAAAAAAAATAAAACGGAGATACCAACATGCTACTGGCCGGACAAGAAAAAAGATTTAAGAAGTTCAGTGTATGGGTTCACAAAAGGCTTCACATTGTTATCATATGTTCCGAAAAAAAAAACAAAGCTGTCCTCTTAATTTCTTCTTCCCACCACAATGAAGATGTGGATACTGACACAGGTAAATCAATAATGATAACTGACTACAATCATACTAAAGGCGGAGTTGATGAAGATTATAAAATGTGTTCAATTTATTCCTGCAGCCGCAAAACTCGCCGTTGGCCTATAGCAATTATCCAAAGGATTTTGGATATGTCAGCCATAAACAGCCTTGTACTATATCAAATGTGTGCAGACAGCATTTGTAAAATGAGACGGGGTAATTTTATTTTGAATACGGCAAGAGAACTAGTTATTAGGATTAGTTCTGGATCACATGAAATATCATGTAGAACGAACGATTGCCCAGAGAGCTGCTGATGACAATAAGTAGAGCTTTGGCTAAGGATTTCCCTCTTCCACCACCGAAAGCTTTACAAAATCAGTCAGTTAGAAGAAAATTATGTTTCATTTGCCCACCAAAATTAAAAAGGCAATCAAGATATTGTTGTTGTGATTGTTCAAAGTCAATCTGTTTGCAATGCTCAAAGCCACTTTGCGCAGACTGCCAGCAAAAACTTTTATTTTTGAACTATTATATTTTTTGTCCAACCAGTAGATTAATCTCATTTTTTTTTAAATTATTCTGATAAGTGTTAAGTTTTATAAATGTTTATGTAAATAAAGAAATTATTTATGTTTATTTTTTTTTACTTTTTATCTATGTTTGATTTTGAGTATTAATTTTTATGTTACATAAATAAATGTTGTTAAAATCAAAATGTGTTTTTTTTTTTTTTACAACTTTGCACCCGCTCAAGGGATTATGAATACCCTTTATATGTTTTTCCTAACACAGCGCGGGCATCCGGTGGAAGAAGAGAAAGAAGGATAGGAAAGATATGTGGCGCGATGTTCTGAGACTAGAGTTGGTTGTTGTCTCAGATTTATCTCCAGGGATGGCGGCTGAACTAATGTTTGTGTTTTTATTTTTTAATTGCTAATATATACCCTTAAGTTTAAAATATGACGAATTAAAGATGCAAAATAAAATAAGTTTAAAAACACAAGCTATCAAAATGGTATCTGGTACTATCCACGTCAGTAGGATTGTGAAAATTAAAGCACGTCACTTGCAGAGCGTTATGCTTGTCACGCACGTGACTTTTTAAGGCGAGCTTATAAAATAGTTATTTAGAGTTAAATCATTTTAAATTGAGGCATTCACATGTAATTTCATTTTGTACAACATTAGTCGTTTTGTATTATCAGAATTGAACAATATTATGGATTATCAAAAAACATGCATTACATAAGATCTTGCACTCTATCGAGATCATGTTTCATGATCCAAAAATGTAGTTCTGGGGATGGTAGTTTAGTGCAAAGAAAAGAACCAAAATTTACATGAAAAATAAACACACACTAATTACACTCCGATTACACGATTTGATTTTTTTTTGGTTATTTCGTCTTTATGAGGAAGAAACGAAATCACGAATGAAAATTTCAACACTTTTTATGGTTGAAACTTGAATGCATGTATATTTTTATTGAGATTTTCTTTCATTTACATAGACCTTATTACATTTTTTTTACTTAACTATAGATATATCTATTTGCCGACTTTGAATTGGCTGCGCTACACAAATCTTATTTTTATTGTTTTTTTTCTTTCAATTTACCAACGTCAAGTAATGTTTTTTTCTATTATATTAAACTGAATAATATTTTTAGCGTCCGATGGTTAAACTTTGATGTTTCTGATTTAACAACCGCAATGCTCCTCGATGTAAATTCAAATTATTGAGTTGGTAATTTTTTTTTTACAATTAAATGGTATATATTTGGGAAAGAAGTAATTCAAATACATTTTTAATGACTACTTCTGTCTATTTTTACACAAAACAACAACAAATTTTATAAACGTCAAAATAACGAACGAAATAACATACATATTTCCACGAACGGTGTAATCCGAAACGTATGTGCCTGTCAAAATGACGAATACCGAAACGAACGAATGGAGTAATCAGGCTCATGATCTATATGGATCATGATACGGCAATTGTCTAACTGAACGGACGGATTGTTGATGGTGAAATTAGTTTTCATTATTTAATTCATATTTTTAATAATTTAATTTGAAAACTTGGTAGTATTGCAAAACGCACTACAATTTACTGCACAAGATATGAAAAATAAAAAAGACGTGACCAACATCTGTTCACATAGTTTCTATGTCTTGAAAAACCTCCAAGCTCAAAAAGTTTTGAAAATCAAACAGCACGTTTGGCAGGTGGTTGTTTTTATGTTCGAATCATCAAAAATCGACAAGGTACTTCCAAGATTTATCATTTTTAAACGGTTTGTACCTGTCCACACTAGAGTTTAACTATGACAATTTTTTACGATATTACATGCGTGAAAAAGGAACAGGCAATCTGCCCTTCTCTTTTCTACGAATGTAAAATTGTAAAAAATCCTCATAGTGATCAGCCACTTCGAGACTATATTTGTTTAATCTAACTTTAAAAAAAGTGTGAGGTTAGCCTTAGACCAAAATTGATAAATTAGAATTGCTCTAGAATTGAACAAATCTTTATGTCAAACGAACAACAAGTAGAGACACCAACCCTTAAATAGCTAACCAATTAGAAAGACATTTGCTGTGAATTGTTTTCTTGAATTTGTTTTACTTCATGTGATGTATTCTCACCAAAATACACCTAATGTAAATTTAAGTCAGGATAATATGCTTGCTTCCAACTTTTTACTTGCGATTATAGGTACTATAAGGCAAGTTGTGCACTCGTAAAAAAAATCTAACAATCAAACATTACGATCATAGAGAAGTCCAAAAAAGTGATCGCCAAAAAATTTCTGTTTGTCAGTAACGAGCTACAGCCTAAACGGCGTGAGCGATTACCTTCAAATTTGGTATGTGTGATTCTTTTGGCATTCCTCAGAGGGGAAACTGAAATTTTATTTTTAGGCCTAAAAATAACGGTACCTGTCATATAACCGTTTGGGAGAACCTTATTTTTCTCGAAAACGGCTCCAAAGATTTTGAGAATTTTTTAGTTTAGTTTACGGGAAAAGTCCAATAACGATACCGTTCATAAAACATTTTTTTTTAATTTTTGGCTATCTCGGTAACGGTACATTGGGTTTCTTTAAAATCTTATATCTGAGAAGTAGCCAAACTAAGTCTCCATATCAAATTTTAAAATATTTAAATATTTTTTTTTTCTAATAAAAATTAATTTTTAAGACTTTTTTTCAAAAACCATAATTTTTAAAACTAATCAAAACAAATAATTTTAAATTTCACAGTCGCATGTATATTAATAAACTCTAAAAAACTGCATTCTAAGATTTCAAAAAACTAAAAATAAAAAACAGGATTTCATCAAAATCCGTCCTACAATTTTTGAGATACTTTTTTATAAAATGTTCATTGAACCGTAGCATCTAATTTCGTTTTTTCGAGAAACCGATTAAAGTGATGGTTTTGGGCAGTTTTTATAAGTTGAAAAAACGATTTTTCCCACGCATACACCATTCATTTTCATTACATATGTATGTACATATTTACATACTTAGGTTCACTATACGTAGGTGGGTTCATATTTCCCTCCTAATTTACATAATTCAAATCCATTTAAATCCACATTTGTAGGTGGGTGTCTATGTAACCATTCCTTGTGTCATGTATTCCACAATTCATTATATTAAGAATCAAGGTATCCTTACCTACATCGGGTTTAAACCTGCATAGTGTAAATAGACTACTAGTAATAATAATAATAATAGACTACTTTTACCTACTAACAGAGTCAGTGGTTAGCTACACAAAACTCGTTAGCTACAAGAGCAAGCAAGTTCGTACGATCAACTCGTGCATTTTATTAATAAAGGAAACTAAGACCAATTATTTTAATAGTTTAAATTTCTTAAAATAAGGTAATCATCCTCTATATCTTCAAGTATCTTCTGATGGCAAACATTTTCGGTTCGAAGTTGATTGATTGATCAATTTAATTTTGTGTTTTCAAACAAGTGCGATCCTATAAACAAATTTAAGGCAATAATTATCTTAGAAGATAACGCTACTCTTGTTTTTTGCAAGCCTATACTCGGTGCCATTTGGCTTACGGAGAGCTGTGGAGAAAGAGTTGGAGCGCTTGGTAGAAGAAACATTTTGTATGTGTAGATTGCAAGGTGACAGTTAACAAGTTTGTTAAAACGGACCACTATCCACTTCCTCGTGTTGATGACATCTTTGCGAACGTCTGCACCAATAATGATAACTGAGTACAATCATACTAAGGGCGGAGTTGATGAATATTATAAAATGTGTTCAATTTATTCCTGCAGCCGCAAAACTCGCCGTTGGCCTATGGCAATTATCCAAAGGATTTTGGATATGTCAGCCATAAACAGCCTTGTACTAAAGGGTCCGCCATCTAACGTTTTTTTTTCAACTAGTGCTTATTTCGTGAATGGTAACACTTAGCTCATGTCTGATTTGACGGATGATTAGTTTTATCCTTCCGCTGAACGAATATGGTTGTGTGTACGCTTGAACAACGCTGGCAAATATTGCCAATATTATATTATTATATTATTTTTATATTATTATTATATTATATAAATATTGCTGGTGTATCTATGATTTATTACATTCATGTTGCTAGGAGTTCGATAGTTGTTGAAAGTGACACTTTTAAGATGGAATTCGGGCAGTGGTACCCCCGGAAATTGTTCAAATTAATTCGCTGCAAGAAAAAAAAATCAGAATAGATATATAAAACTAATGTTAATATATTCCCGAAAATTGCCGCCCCCAACAAAGTGCCGCCCGGGGCCTGTATTTATTTTGTTTTTGTTTTTTAATTTTTTGCATATTATTATTTTTTAATAAGTTATTTCTCAATTATTATTAACTAATAACTTGAAAAAGTGTGTCAACTGTACCTTTTATGTCGATTGGCAACTTGTTAAAGATGTATGGACCCATTACATTAAAAACTCTCCTACAGTTAGGCTTACCATGCGCCAGGATTTCGCCTGACGCGTCAGGCTTTAAGGATCTCAATCAGGCATTGGCCAGGCTTCGTGCTTTGTCAGGCTTTTCTGTGTCAATCACACAAAACTTAGCAACTTAACTAATTGAAAAAAGAAAATTGTTTCAAAAATCTTTTCGGAATGCGTTCAAATGAGAGGTTACAAAGCAGGGTAAGCGCACTCATTTTTCTTGTTTTAGTTATCACTTTTTAGAAGAAGACAAAGAGCTGTGGAAAATGAATGTCTGAATGTCGATGCGATTGCCTAGGGTTAGTATAAATTTATGATCCTAAATAACAAAAATCGGAAAGATTAAATTTGTATGGATTTGTGCATCAATACCAACGTTTTTCGGATAGCTTGAGATTTATATTTTTTGGTAGTAGCTGTTTTGTCATCAGCTGTGTTCTTACTCGAGATTACTACAACACCAACCTATCCGGATAATTTTGGTTCGATTTTTGAATGCGGCCAATGTGTACTTTCATTTTACCACAAATTTCTGGCTACATGGTGGATCGGCTTCAGTTTATTTGTAGAGAAAAGTATACGAATTAAGTATCTATAGGTCTATATAAATGTCTACGACCGCTTGCTGGATTAGATACTTAAGTGTTTTTTGTCATTATTTTTTTTTTCTTTAAATTGTGAAAAAGAACAAAACTAATTTCGTCAGGTTTTTTTCTCAAAAATCAGGCATTTTTATCTTTACCGTCCAGATTTTTAAATTTTATAGCTGCCTACAGTGCTCTTTCCTCACAGAAGGAACATTTACCACGTTTTGTAAGTTGGTACGTAGGGGGTATAAAACGTTGGATCTCATCTGCATATTGTCGTTTCTTATGATATATGATTTTAATATTTTAAGTATATATAAGTAACGAAAGGGCAGTATTTTAGTTGTTTAGAATAGAGGCAATGGTGATTCAATTCTCCCTCGATGCAGTATTAGCCTAAGAGATCTTTTTTTGCATTATTATAATAGGTTTTAAGTTACTAATGTAAGCCATTCCCTAGCATGCTAATCTATATTCTAGTCGTGAGTTTACTGTCGCATAGTATATGGTTTGAAGCAACTTACTTGGAACTACGTTGCGCAAATAATACAGTTGATTTATTGAATAGTATAAAGATTGTTTCACTTGATTGAAGTGAGGTACCTAAGTAAGCCCTTTTTCAATTTGTATACCTAAATATCTGTATTCCGAAACAAAGTCAAGTGTAACCCAGGACTTGTCACAACCAGCATTGTGTGATAATGCGTATTATCTGTGGAAGTTCGGGTGATTTAGATAAATAAAAATTATAGCCTTAGATTTATTACTTAATATCATATTGTGTGAGTTCATCCACACATAAAGTAGAACTAAATCATTTTTTATTTGATCCATCAGGTTATCAAATGAACAAGACAGTGCTTAGTCGTCGGCAAATGCAGTTAATTTACCATTTGTAGATATACTTTAAAAATTGGACTTTTCAATAAATTTTGAAAAAACCGACAGCAAGGAAATTGGTCGGTAGTTGTTAGGATCCTTTGCATCATCATTTTAAGAAAACAAGAGTAACATTAGCTGTTTAAGGCATGATGGAAATTCACCTTGTTCAAAGCTCTTACTAACGAGGGAAGCAATGGGAGACGATACATATTTTCCGATATTTTAAAGAACAATTCCACTTATTTCGTCAAGTCCACAAGAATTTGTATGTTTAAGATTGTTGATAATTGTAAGAAATTCAGCTTTTTTAAACTGGACTAAGGAAAAACGATGAGGGATCCTATTGTTCTCTTGTTGAAGGGGTAAGAAGCTTGTGTGAAAAATCTATTGAGTTCGTTTCCTATTTCAGCTTTACCCGTGATGCTCGTGTTCTCATCAATTCGAATTCAATGCGAATTCTCCCTGAGGAAGCATGCGAATGGAGGACGGCAGCGAGTTCACTCTATTTATGATGTTATTAGGATTCTTTAATGAGTCTATAGATAGCGAAATTGGAACTTGCTTTTATCACTCTGATCGTTTCCCCTTTTTCTCACAGGTCATCCACTATAAGCATAAATTCGGTAGCTCTTTTTTCGATGCATGGGGGTACGTAATTTGGATTTATCTTGCCTAAGATAAACCATTCACGCTTATTAAATTGAAAACAATTAATCTAATTAAGTATATATTCAGACAATGGCATTCGCACAGACGGTCCAACCAAACCAGCCTAGAACAAGATCAGAAATAGAATGAGAAGATGGCAAAATTCGCATATCCACCTTCTTCTTACGTTCAAATTTCGAGCTTTTCTTTTTCGATGTACAGCTCATATAGATTTTTGTGTAGCATTAAGTGTACAAACATCCGCTTACTGAACTGATGTCAGTTAAATTTTTAAGAGCGTGAAAATTTATTTTTTGTCGTTGGACTTCAATTAAACAAAAAAATTATTTGATTTAAGGGGAATGCTTCAATCTTCCGTTCTGTCTGAAACCCAATACGGCAATACCTATATCAATTTAGATACTCATTTTAATAATTAGAAACCGTTTATCATTTATCATATGAGGCCACATATCTCGAGCGTACATTTTTTTTTTAGATATTTTTGAAACTTTTACCATTTTGATATCTAAACTATAGTAAGACATACAAGTCATTTTTGTCATTTAATTAGCATGTTCTGCTTATTTCAATTAAGAAGGAAGAGAAAAGAGAAAAAAAAACTTTAATGAATGTACAATCCTTTTTCATATACATGAATTAAATGCAAAATCGGAGGCGAAGATTTCCTCCATAAAAAGATTTTTGACTTGCTACAAAAAAATAAATGATGGGAAAATGTAACCTTTTTTAATACCCTCGTTCGGTTCACTACAGTATATACCCATTGTTTTTTGACGGGCGTGATTTCTTTGTTCTAGAATGATTTCATTTATATTTTGTTATCATACAGAACAGACGTCAACAAAAAGGGTTTCTTTTTTGTGAAAAATAAAATATAATATATATATATATGAATATAAACAACTAACAAATGAATCAATGCTTTATTAAAAATACTTAGGATGTACATAGTAAACGTTTATTTATACGTAAATAGGTAGGTACAGTACCCGACAGACATGTAGTCTATTTCTGTGACTAATTTATTATATCTCAAGAATCTCTATTTTCAACCAAGAAAAAGAACTTATGAACTCTAAGATCTCAAGACCACAACGATTTCATATATTCTTTTTCTTTTACTTTTTTTTTTTATAATCTACACGCGCTCAAGGGATTATGAATACCCGTTAAATGTTTCAACACAGCGCGGGCGTGAGGGTGAGGTTAAGGAAGAGAAAGAATGATAGGAAAGATGTGTGGCGCGATATTCGGAGACTGTATGTGGTTGTTGTCTCAGATTTTATCTTCAGGGATGGCGGCTGAACTAATGCGGAGAAATTTCCGTGTCTTATTTATCGATGTCCCTTATAATTCGCATTAATTTTTTTTATTCTTTGTCATATTTTATCGGTATACTAGTTATACTCAATCTCATGTTGTTAGTTCTATGCCTAAACAGCATGTAATGAGAAAGCCAGCAACTCGTATGACACTTATTTTAGAATTGGTTTTTAATGGAAAAATAAGAAGACATAGACTACGGAAGGGATCGAACCTGATACCATGAGGTTGACAGGCGAACATACAACTATCGCGCCACGGCCACCCCCACTAAATCATCACATCTCAAGCATCAGTTTTTTCACCAAGAAAATGAACTCATGAATTTCATGATTCAATGTAACCGGTGATTTCATTATAAAATTTTCATCGAGAATGGATGCACCTACTTACCTCCTAGATCAAAGACATGTTAAATTCATTATATGATTCCCCAGAAAATTCATTGGTGATACTTCTTTTCCTTGAGGAAAAAGATACTTTTTCAGTTGCGATTTTTTGAATATTTCCCACTGGGATAAGATACAGACACCTATACTTAATATAATCATATAATATACATGTATCAGTAGTGATATGTCTGAAGACAAACGAATGGAAAATGGAAACAACTCGTAACAGTTCTGCTTTTAAGACTAACTGTTGTTCCAATAATATTACATATTATCTTACTTTCTAATTCACTTACTTACAGTGTAGTATGCAAGTGACGATACATATCACTCCTCCCAACTTTATATACTATTTAATCAATTTCACATAAAGAGAATTATACTTAATATTATAACTTACGATTAACAATTTCATTTTGTTTACTTTTTAACCTAGCTGATCTTCATGGTATAAGATATTCACTATCATCTGTAACAGAACGATTACGCTTTTTTGATATTGGATTTGTAACATTTTCATTTTTAATATCATTACTTTGCTTCACAGAACAAGGTACAAATTTCAAAGATTTGCAGGTATTTCTTCTAATCTGATTTACATGTGCAGTTCTATGATAACCATCTTCATTCATTAAATACATCATATTTCCTAGTTTCTTAATAACTACTGCAGAAACCCAACTATAACCTAACCGTGTTCTTAATTTATACCAACTCTTATCCCCCTTTTTAAACAAATATCTTGCAACTTCCAACTGCTCGATTCGTGTTGATGTCATTTATCTTGTGCTTTTTTTCTCTCTTTGCTTTGTTTTTAATTTTGGGATTTATGCTGATTGAAATTTGTTTTGCCTTATTGACCGCAAAAATCCAAAGAAAAAATTAAAAATAAAAACAATCGAAAACGAATTTTAAAAAAACAACGTTTATGTTTGAATATTTAAATGTTTTTATTTAGAACGAATGCATTTCGGTTCTCGGCTGCGGAACCATCTTCATCGGGCGACAATTTAAACAAAATTACAAAGAGTCTGCATACAAACATACATAGTTGGTACATAGAATCTGTTAAGCTTTAAGAGAACAAAACAAATGGGAGTGATAACAATTTCTATTTGTTCTCCTTTTTGATGGCATTGGACAAAGGAGAGTCAATCAGTCCAGGTTTCAAATTCATTAGGTTATCCTTAAAGTGGATATATATTGATTCATATGCGTCTAGTTTGTGGGGCTTATGCTGTCTATTAATGTTTTAGTTTTGTATTGCAAAATTAGATCATTTGGACTAATTTTTGTTACAGTAGATGGTGTTGTTCTATATTTTAAAACAAAGTTTGAATGGGTAAAGCTACTATTCAAATTATTGGGATCCTCGAACATTTCCTTTAAACCTGACTTAACGGTTTGAACCGCTTGTTTAGCAAGTCCATTGGATTGTGGATGATAGGCTGGGCTTTTTAAACAATATATTATTAGTATCGGAAAAAACTAATAAATGCTTCTGAATTATAAGGTGGACCATTATCGTATGTGGTAAACCAAAACATAAAAAAATGTTCTTTATATTCATAATGAGATTTTGTGCGTTAGTTATATTTACAATTTTAACGTCTACCCATTTCGAGCAACTATCTAGCACTATAAGCACTATCTAGCACTAAAAAGAAATCCAAGTGGATTCTTTCAAAAAAGTAAGAAGGAAGTGCCCATACAGTTTTTTGTGTAGAACAAGCTTTATTGCTCAACCTCCCATATACTTCACATACTTGAGCGTAATCCCCAATATCATGCTCCATACCGTCCGACCAAACGTTATTTTGTGCTAAACCCTTCATCCGTACAATACCTATATGCGTTTCATGTAGTACTCCTATAACTTTAGGTATTAATATTCGAGGTATAACGATTCTATCCTTAAAATAAAGGCACTGATTTTCAAAATTTAAATCATTTCGCCTGACAAAATATGCTCTAAGATCTGTCGGTATTTTTCCATACCAGCCTTCCCTATTAATTGTTTGAACTCGTTGCAGTATTTTATCAATACCGGTTTCTCTTTGAATTACAAAAATATCTATATTTTCAATAATAAACGATTTTAAAAAAATTACTGAAAGCTTTTCCAAATTGGTAGACCCTTCAGGGTATATTGGTATATTCCAGAATATTGCCCGTCTACATAACCTACCTGCTGCTACAAGTGGAGATACTTTAGTTGAACTGAATAGTTCCTTGAGTGGTTGGTGGTCACTATATATAGTAAATTTCTTGCATTATGTATATCGATGGAACTTCTTTACTGCAAATAATATGGCTAATCCTTCTCTATGAAGATGGGCATCTGTTTCTTCAGCATCGCTTAAAGTATTGGATACAAACAAAACTGGGCGCTCAACGCCATCAACTACATGGGATAAAGTACCTCCTACGCGATAAGTACTGGCATTACAATTAAGCACAATTTCTTTTTGAGGGTCGTAGTGAACCGATCAATTATTTTCCAACAACAAGTTCTTGTTTTTCTTAAAGGCATCATTGTAGTCGCTTGACAATTCAAACTTAACCTTTTCCTTTGTAAGCCCATATAAACCAATTAGTTCACTAGATAAGTTAGGAGCGAAAGGAGAAAAGTTCTTGATGAATCCTAAAATTGATTGATATTCTGAGGAACTGGAGCCTTGTGAACTGCCTCAAACTTAGTGATACAAGGCTTTATTCCATCTTTAGTGATTATATGACCCAGATACTCAATACTTTCCTTTAGAAACTGGTGCTTTTGCAACTTAACATTGACTTTAAACATTTTCTATCGCTTAAGAACACTTTCAACTTTCGCTTGAAATCTTCCTCAGCATGACCTCCAATCAAAATACCATCCAAATAACATTGAACCTTGTCTATTCCCTTTAAGGTTTCATCCATTGTTGCCTGGAAAATCGCGGGGTACAATTTTTGCCCATAATTAACCGTCGAAATAAACCTTTATTGGTGTTTATGGTTACTAACTCTTGACATTCATCTACCAGTTCTAGTTGTTGATAGGCACCTTTCAAATTAAACACGCAAAAGCATGAACAACCGCAGAGGTTCGCAAAGATGTCATCAACACGAGGAAGTGCATAGTGGTCCGTTTTAACAAACTTGTTAACTGTCACCTTGCAATCTACACATAACCTAATGACCCCCTTTGGTTTTTCAACAACTACTATAGGTGATGTCCAAGTGCTATATCGCACTGGGTACAAAATGTTTCTTCTAGCAAGCGCTCCAACTCTTTCTCCACAGCTCTCCATAAGCCAAATGGCACCGAGTATAGGCTTGGAAAAAACAAGTGTAGCGTTATCTTCTAAAATAATTATTGCCTTAAATTTGTTTATAGGATCGCACTTGTTTGAAAACACAAAATTAAATTGATCAATCAATCAACTTCGAACCGAAAATGTTTGCCATCAGAAGATACTTGAATATATAGAGGATGATTACCTAATTATAAGAAATTTAAACTATTAAAATAATTGGTCTAAGATTCCTTTATTAATAAAATGCAGACCTGGATCGTACGAACTTGCTCTTGTAGCTAACGAGTTTTGCGTAGCTAACCACTGACTCTGTTAGTAGGTAAAAGTAGTCTATTATTATTATTATTATTATTATTATTATTATTATTATTATTATTATTATTATTATTAGTATTCTTACTAGTAGTCTATTTACACTATGCAGGTTTAAACCCGATGTAGGTAAGGATACCTTGATTCTTAATATAATGAATTGTGGAATACATGACACAAGGAATGGTTACACCCACCTACAAATGTGGATTTAAATGGAGATGAATTATGTAAATTAGGAGGGAAATATGAACCCACCTATTTATAGTGAACGTAAGTTGTAATGAACCACGGAATCAGATATGAACATTCCTTGGGTATGCAGCGTCTGGCACTTTCCTCCCTGCTAGCTCAAGTGTTTGGAGTGGGAATTGCTGCTACCAATGCCCAGCTCATTCAAATAAAAAAAAATCGTGCCAGATAACATAAAGAAAAGAAAAAAACAAGAAGAGAGCAAAAACTAACATCTACCATAGTCAGCACTACGCACCGTTCGTCCGATGATCATGACGATAGCTCTTTGATAAGCTACTCAGCATGCGCTTATCCTATAGTGACACGAGCCACCTCCTTGCAATGCTTGTGCTAAATTTTAAGCAATGCCCCTTATTGCGCTGACAATTCAAGCTCTCACTTATTGCATCTCTCACTACACCACTTCCACCTAAGTTACTCTCTCTCCTCTTAAATACCTACTCAACTCTCATCATTGAAGAAATGTAATTTTGCAACAAACAATTTATATTTATACTCTTTAATTCAAGATTTTTTTTTACTTAAAATGCAATTGATAGATTTAAGACATAAATCATATGGAATGTATCTGAAAGTCATTATCTAATTTTATTTAAACATCCAACACGATAGTTTAAGATAAAATGATCAAGAGATAAGTAAGAAAAACAAGAAAATGATAATAAAATAATAAATATAGTTTTGCGTAAGTAGGTACTCACAGAATATTCTCTCCACAGCATCCAGGAACATGTGCGCACATCCTCCGATGATCTGCTCTGACTTGACAAAGTAAAATTGATTAATTTTTCGTTTCTCTCACTTTGATCACCATCCAAATTTAAAAAAAAAAAAAAAAAAAATACTTCCATCCAATACGATTGTAACACAACTAGGCAATACGTGGTTTTAATTTTAAATTTTAAAATTAATTCAAAAAAAAATTATATAGAGAACTAGTGAATTAAGATTAAGATTAAGAAAAAAAAACTAATCACAAATTCTAAATTAAATTTTAAACTTTTTTGATTGATAATGTTGTTGATGTGACACAACGCATGAGATGACTGACACGGTTATTGGTTGGCGAGTCGTCTCGTTCCAAGCTTTTGCCACGTATATCAGTGAAATGATGGGTACTACAGATCCGTTGAAGCACGTTGTATTGATTATAGATTTGGTCCAGTTGCTAGGCGCAACCACTACTTGATCTGGGCAATCAATTGATCGAGTATACTTGCCTTTTGACGAGAGTGCAATTGCTATTGTCGCTGGTCTTGATGCATATGACTGTTTTGATGATGCAGCATGCAGATGGAATATACAAATGTTTCAGATGTTGGTTTGATCAGGACAAGGTTTCCTGTTGATTTCAGAACCTCACAATATAGCACAATTTTTTTTCCTCTGACACAAGTATTTCGCTCGTTCGTCAGCTTGAGAAGTCAATTCACAACTTCGATTAATTGATGCGATCACCAAAAATATGGCCACGTACCAGAACTTGCACACCACTGAAGCAGTGAATGCTTCGTTCAGGTTGGTTGACGACGTGGCCGACTAAAGATTTTGTTCAGAGATTATATGGAATACTTGGGCCCAAATCTTAATTTCGATGCTTGCGCCCTCGAGAAATTCCCTTTTAAACTTGTTTCACTTACGGATTCGTAGTTATTGTGATGAAATTTATTCAATGGAATTATTGCCGATGAGTACAAGTTAACTCGTGGGCGGATGGCAGCGACAAGAAGATATGAAGTGCCAGCAGACTAAAAGCGGATATCGACATATTATGTTCGCAAAAATAAGTATCAGTTCAGTGGTTTATTTGTTCATCTTCGAATTCCACATCTGGACACTTAGTAGGGCACTATATGTGTCGATAACTATATTAGACATGGGCATAGCTTAGCTTTACTACATCTAACTTGAAATAATACTCTAACCAAAATAAAATCATGACAAAGTATGTAAATATGTACATACATATGTAATGCAATTGAATGGTGTATGTGTAGGTAAAAATCGTTTTTTCAACTTATAAAAACTGCCAAAACCATTACTTTAATCCGTTTCTCGAAAAAATGAAATTAGATGCCACGGTTCAATGAACATTTTATAAAAAAGTATCTCAAAAATTGTAGGACGGATTTTGATGAAATCCTGTTTTTTATTTTTAGTTTTTTGAAATCTTGGTATGCAGTTTTTTAGAGTTTATTAATATACATGCGACTGTGAAATTTAAAATTATTTGTTTTGATTAGTTTTAAAAATTATGGTTTTTGAAAAAAAGTCTTAAAAATTAATTTTTATTAGAAAAAAAAAATATTTAAATATTTTAAAATTTGATATGGAGACTTAGTTTGGCTACTTCTCAGATATAAGATTTTAAAGAAACCCAATGTACCGTTACCGAGATAGCCAAAAATTAAAAAAAAATGTTTTATGAACGGTATCGTTATTGGACTTTTCCCGTAAACTAAACTAAAAAATTCTCAAAATCTTTGGAGCCGTTTTCGAGAAAAATAAGGTTCTCCTAAACGTTATATGGCAGGTACCGTTATTTTTAGGCCTAAAAATAAAATTTCAATTTCCCCTCTGAGGAATGCCAAAAGAATCACACATACCAAATTTGAAGGTAATCGCTCACGCCGTTTAGGCTGTAGCTCGTTATACAAGTAAAGAGATTCGTTTGAATTCTATAATACTTTTATTTATTGAGGCTATTATTAGACTGACTCTACTTATCACTAACTTAATATCTCGAACCCTGTGCTTTGGCCCCAAATGCAATGGATATCTTGCAGCTTGTGCAAGATATCGCATTTCATCTTTGTCGTCGTCGGTTGTTGACACTAGTCTGCTTCTTTTATTGAAGTAGCTGTGTCAGCATGGTTCGTTTTTGACGACGACGACTTTGTGTGGCTTAGCAGCGGATGTCTTAGGAGCTCATGCTGACTCCTCCCTCACTTAGGTGAAGGCCGTCCTCGGGCTTCTTGAGAGCCTTGATGACCTTTTGAATGTCGACATTTTGGCGCTGCTTCTTCTGAGGTTTTTTTTAGTTTAATGATGGTGCAGCAAACTGTAATGAGTGCAACTGTCACGCAGCAAGCCATAAGTGGATGGGTTATCAATTTTGTTTCTATCTCACCAATGTAACGTAAATTGTCCATGTTCATTCTATGAAGGAATGGTAGGCTCAATATCTCTGTATGACCGGTGATATTTAGAAGCGTAGATGTTGCACTACCGGGTTGCTTTTTCTGGATGTTATTTCGATTGATAAATTTGGATCCATTGATCCACACGGCATCATCAAAAGTCAGCAAATGCGTCCCGTTGATGTCCGTCTCAAAATCATTCGCCTCCCTTATTCTGGCATTTCTGTTGTTTATTATAACAATTCCATCATCAATAACCAACACGGATTCCCGATGGTCTGGCTGTGTGTTGCAATGAGCCATGCCTCCAGAGTGTAATTGTTGAGCGCATGTCTTGCTCGATAACTCCTTGCAAAATGTTAACGTTGTTGCTACGTTGCAGTCCTCAACAGCTAGCACTTGTCTTCCACATTCCGCCACCACATCATCTCCATTGAAGGATAGAATATTGCCGTTATGAGCAACAGGGTAGATTATTACTTTCTTACAAACTAACTTAGGTCTAGGATAATTAATTATGAAATGTAAAATATTATCATTTTGCAGAACCTTTACATTTGACACTTCCATAAGTTCTGTAACACTTACATTAAAAAATTGTTCGTTTATTATGAATTTTAAGTCTTCATCATCTAAAATTACCGGGTTTATAACCCTGAGCTTTGCAAGTGCTATAGAGAGCATTAGATTTTGAATTTCTGAAATGAGCATTCTATTTCTGGTTAACAAGATTTCATAAACATGAACAGTGTCGATTTGTGATTTTTTCGAATAAGCCAAAATATTATTTACGGTGTCTGTTAACCTATTAATTTGCTCCTGAGATTTTGTGTTTATTACAGCTTGTCTATTGTTGGAATCGATCAATTGGGCTTGATTGAATTTAATTTTCTCGAAGTCGTCAAAGTCAGAGGTGCCAGCTACAATTTTTAAACCTGTGCCTAAGAAGTTTAAACTCCTTGCGTTTCTATGATGGATACTTATACTCGTGAAGAGTGTTTCTAAGTGCTTAAGGTCTATTTCCACAATTTTTCGCATATGCGACTGTGGAGGGAACAGCTCAGTCATGTTTTTTGATTCGTTTATTATTTGCTTAAAGGCAGTCAAATTTGTTGTGTGGCGTAAGTATCCGTTTACCTCCCAGACAATGACATCCCCGTCTAGTATTGGAATATATTTAGAACTGGTGTAGTCCGTTAATTTAGACACGACTGTTGTCATCATAAATAATAGAAGAATCCTGAAAGATTAATTGTAAAAATATGAAATAATAAATGTTCTATTTTAGATTGTCCATATGGACTACCCTCCCTTTAATTAGAACCGTTGTCCCTAAATCGGCTTCCACTTTCTCTTCAACGTATAATGGAGTTAACTTATTACCTAATCGTCTATTTGTTTTTACTAATACCTTTTCTCCTACACTGAAAATTCTGTTCTGCCTTGTTTCATTATCCCTTTGCAACTGTAATTCTTGGGCCTTTTGAACTTTATTTTTGATTTTTTTTCTAAATTCTGTCGGGGACAAGTGTATTAAATCAATTGGTCTTTGGTTCGTAACAGAGTGGACGGTCCTATTGTATTCTACTGTTGCTAATAGTATTAATTCGAAGTATTAATTCTTCTACTTTTCTGTCAAGTTTTAGACATCTTGCAATTTCTTATAGAGTGCTGTGAAACCTTTCTACTTGACCGTTGGATGTACTGTGTAAGGGTGGAGCATTTATTATGTGAACATTAAAATGATTGAGCAAAATTGACCTAATTGTCTCGGATTTTAAAGAAGCTTCATTATCACAAAAGATTTGTTTTGTATTTGGGAAAATTTTCATTATCTCCAGCATTGGAACTTTTACGTCTATTATTGTACGTGATGCTATTGGCATCACAACCGTAAATTTGGAAAACTTGTCAATGCACGTTAAAAAAATATTTTTTATCCGTGGAGAATATGTCGACGTGAAGCATTTCTCCAGCATACGAGGGGACTGGTGTCACGCCAATCAATTGTTTTTTTTGGATGCCGATCGTACTTCGACTTTGAACATATTTTACAGTTTGCCACAATCTCATTTGCCTGTTTTGTCATTTTCGGAAAAAAATAGTCACAAAGAATTTGTTTAATGTTTTCTTGAGCTGCTCTATGTGCTCGGTTGTGTTCAGTAATTATAATTTCTTTTTGTTAATTCAGGTCGAATATATCCACCACAAATTTGATAGTGTGCCAAAACTTAGTTGATGGAAATAACTCGACTTAATTGTGTTGAATAAAAGCTAGAACTGGTAGGTCACAATGAATTACGTCGACAACATCTATTTTAATCACGTTTCTTAAAGTGTTTATCAATGTATTCCTTTCTGAAAAATTAATGCAATGTCTAGTTTTTTTTCCAAATATTATAAATGTACGGGTTGAAGCGATTGGGGCCTCCTCTATAACTATTTGATTTCTGAAGCAGTTCAAAGGTTTATCCGTTGTGTCTATTACATAAGTCAAGGATAGTTCGCTGTGAATTGTAGCGGCATCAAAAGACGCCTCGTTCTCCAATGCATGAATATTTTGTCGCGAAAGTGCATCAGCGACATAATTCTCCTTTCCTGGCTTGTAAAATATTTGAGCATTATGCTCGTCTACAAAAGCTTTCCAGCGCTTACTTTTAGCATTTGTGTTTTTATCTGAAACTGAAAACGAAAGAGGTTGATGATCTGTAAAAATGTTAAGAGTTTTCACTCGATAGAGATAGTTACGTAGATTTTTTAAGGACCACACTATGGCCAACAGTTCTCTTTCATTTGTTGCAAATTGCAACTCTTTATCTTTGAGTGTTCTTAAAATCATTGATATAGGCTTTCCATTTTGTGACAAAACCGCTCCAAGACCACGTGACGAAGCATCCGTCGTAAGATCGAAAGGCTTCGTATAATCTGGATATAACAATGTGACGTCTTCTGACGCCAAAATTTCTTTTAATTTATTAAACGCTTGGAGTTCTTTCTCTTTTAGTTCTATTTTAATATTTTTAGATTGATTAACACTTATTTTGCCATTCTCACCCATTAATAAATTAGTAAGTGGTCTAGCTATTGATGCGAAATCTTTTATAAAGCATCTATTATAACTAGCTAAACCTAGAAATGACCTTATTCCAAAGAGTGTAGAAGGTTGTGAATAATTTTTAATCGCTTCCACTTTAGCAGGGCAAGTTTTTATACCATCCCTAGACACTGTAAAGCCTAAGTACTCTACATCTGTCTTAAGAAAATGTGACTTTTCTCGTGAAACCCTCATATTCGCTTCATACAATTTTTTTAAAACCGAATCAATATCTTTAACATGTTCATTCTCAGTTTCTGAGAAAACAATTACGTCATCAACGTAAACATAGCAATTTTTTCCAATTTGTTCACGAAGGACGTCATCTATAGCCCGTTGGAAAATACTGGGCGCGTTTTTCAACCCAAACGGAAGGCGACAAAATTCGTATTTTCCGCCGTTAACGGAAAAAGCTGTTTTTTCTCGATCCCGTTCCGCTAATTCAATTTGGTGAAACCCTGATTTTAAGTCAAGGGTTTTAAAAAATCGTGCCATGCCTAAATTTGACAAAATCGTTGTAATATTTGGGATAGGATATTTATCGTCTATGGTTTTTTGGTTGAGCTTTCGAAAGTCCATTACTAAACGTTTCTTTTTATTACCCAACTCATCTGTTCCCTTTTTATCAACTACCCAAATGGGATTATTGTAAGGTGACCTAGACGGTCTAACAATGCCATTCTTCAGAAGATCTTTAATTTCGTTATTTACGAAATCCGTCACACCCATAGGATATGGGTACAATTTTGAGTAAATGGGGTCTTCACTTACTGTACGAATTGTGGCAACGATGTTGGTGTTATACGGCAAGGATTCGTTTGAATCTGCAAATGTTTTTATTCTATTATGTAACATATTTTTGAAATGTATGCTTACGGAGGGTGGAACCTCAATGTCCTCTACTATCGTAAAGTTCACACTGTCGCATTTATGGAACAGAATAGTTTCTAGCCCTGAATTGAAGCGAATTAAATTTTCTTTTAAGCAAATTGTGGCATTAACCTGTGTTAACAGGTCAAGACCAATTATTCCGTCAAAAGTTGACAGGTTGGGTAAAATAAAAAAAGTGCTATTTCTCCCAAAAATATTTATAAAACATTTGAGTTCAATATTGTTAAAACCATGAATTGATTTTACTAAAAAGGGTGTGCCTACTGGCACTAAACCTTTTATCTCTCGTAATGGCCTGATGTAATTTTTCGAGGCACCTGTGTCAATTAAAAACTTTACTAACCTCCCTCCTACTGTTTTTTGAATAAACGGCAGTTGGGAGTTTCCCCTAAAAAATTAACGTAGTCAAAATCATGTACCTCAGCTTCCACTTCATCTGCCTGCAACGCAGCTGTGGCTTCATAGTCACCTTCATTATTCCATGGAGGATTTTTTTGCAAATAATTTACTCTTTGGCGACGCTGTCGCGACTGTCTTTGAGAGCTACTTGGCCTTTTATTCCTTTGTTCTTGCCCTTGATCATAGGTATCGTTATTATTTTTTTGTTGATAGCTATTAAATTGCCGTAAGCGTGATGATGTCGGATCAACATCCATTTTGTCACGACTGCTGGGGATTTTAGAACTGTTAAGTTCCAATTGTTTGTCATTTTCATAACTTTGCTTTTTGTTAAAATATGGATTTTTGCCCTGCCTATTACTTTGGCTGTTATTATTAGGGTTATTACTATTATTATTGTTTTGGTAACGGCTCGGCGACCGTTTGAGCTCGGATCTTAGAGATTTTTCTTCACAATTTTTTGCATAACTCGCCGCAAACAGATACCTTTCATTGTTTGCTTCAACTTCTTGAGCCAAAGCCAAAGCAGTAGGCATATCAGACGGACGGGCCGAAAACAAAACATCACTTAATGTTTTTTTTAACCCAGATATGAAAACCCTAAGGGCGTCTCTTCTGTACTTTTCGTTAAATGCAATGGCTAATGCACTGTCATATGACATATTTGTTTTGTTTGTAAGGAGGGTTAGCTTTTTCTCAATCTCGTCATAATATTCTAGAACGGTAAGGTTCCCTTGCAGCAGTGTACTGAGTTCTTGTTCAATTAAATAAATCGGACGTACATCGGCGTACGTAAAATCTAACCTAGCTATAATAGCTTTAAAATTTAAAACTGTATTAAAAGAAGCCAGGACAGCATCGGCTGGGCCTCTTATTTTATTTCTTATTATTCCCACTGCCTGATAATGTCTAGAACTACCATCGTATTTTTCAAAAACTTTGTAAGCGGAGTGAACCGCTTGACGCCAAGAGACATAAGTGCCCTGTTTGCTCTCAAATTCCGGAAGAGATTTAACTATGTCGAGACACTCTTCACACATAATTCTTTCACTTATTTCAATTTCTTTAAAAATTTCAACTTCAGGTTTGTTTTGTGTCACTGTTAAATTTTTCAGTGCATCACTTAACTTTCGTTCAAAATCCACTTTTTGTGCTTCAAGGGCACTACTGACTGCGGATTCTACTAATACTTTTAAATCTGTTGCATTCATTTTTTTCTATTGCGTTCCCTATTTGTAAGTAATTAAACTTTTCTAATAGTATTTCAATATTTTCAGGTTCACTCATTAAAAACCGTAAAGAATATTTGTTTAGTTATTTTGAATATTATTAAAAAAAGCAATCAATAGAAGTACTTAAATAACGATACAAAAAAAAAATACATAACACTTGCAAGCTTTACAAATAGAAATATTCAAAGTAGGTACAGGTAGGTAAAGACAAATTCTTACATTCTTAATAAAAGTAAATAATTCCTTTTTTTTTTCTCCAGTTATTTAATTCCGGTTGATATTGTTTAAATTGTCTTCTAAGTTGGGATTCATAATAAAAGTAAATAATTCTTTATTTTTCCAGTTTGTTAATTCTGGTTGATATTGTTTAAAGGTTCTTCTCAGTTGGCCGCCAGTAAAGAGATTCGTTTGAATTCTATAATACATTTATTTATTGAGGCTATTATTGGACTGACTCTACTTATCACTAACTTAATATCTGGAACCCTGTGCTTTGGCCCCAAATGCATTGGATATCATGCAGCTTGTGCAAGATATCGCATTTCATCTTTGTCGTCGTCGGTTGTTGACACTAGTGTGCTTCGTTTATAGAAGTAGCTGTGTCAGCATGATTCGTTGTTGACGACGACGACTTTGTGTGGCTTAGCGGCGGATGTCTTAGGAGCTCATGTTGAGTTACATACAGACGGATAGACTGACAGACTAACAGACTGACAGACAGAAATTTTTTGGCGATCACTTTTTTGGACTTCTCTATGATCGTATTGTTTGATTGTTAGAATTTTTTTTTACGAATGCACAACTTCCCTTATAGTACCTATAATCGCAAGTAAAAAGTTGGAAGCAAGCATATTATCCTGACTTAAATTTACATTAGGTGTATTTTGGTGAGAATACATCACATGAAGTAAAACGAATTCAAGAAAACCATCCACAGTAAATGTCTTTCTAATTGGTTAGCTATTTAAGGGTTGGTGTCTCTGCTTGTTGTTCGTTTGACATAAAGATTTGTTCAATTCTTGAGCAATTCTAATTTATCAATTTTGGTCTAAGGCTAACCTCACACTTTTTTTTAAAGTTAGATTAAAGAAATATAGTCTCAAAGTGGCTGATCACTATGAGGATTTTTTACAATCTTACATTCGTAGAAAAGAGAAGGGCAGATTACCTGTTTCGATATTACGCATGTAATATCGTAAAAAATTGACATAGTTAAACTCAAGTGTGGACAGGTACAAAGCGTTTAAAAATGATAAATCTTGGAAGTACCTTGTCGATGTTTGATGATTCGAACATAAAACCAACCACCTGACAAACGTGCTGTTTGATTTTCGAAACTTTTTGAGCTCGGAGGCTTTTCAAGACATAGAAACTATGTGAACAGATGTTGGTCACGTCTTTTTTATTTTTCATATCTTGTGCAGTAAATTGTAGTGCGTTTTCAAATACTACCAAGTTTTCAAATTAAATTATTAAAAATATGAAATAAATAATGAAAACTAATTTCACCATCAACGTTCCGTCCGTTCAGTTAGACAATTGCCGTATCATGATCCATATAGATCATGAGCCTGATTACTCCATTCGTTCGTTTCGGTATTCGTCATTTTGACAGGCACATACGTTTCGGATTACACCGTTCGTGGAAATATGTATGTTATTTCGTTCGTTATTTTGACGTTTATAAAATTTGTTGTTGTTTTGTGTAAAAATAAACAGAAGTAGTTTAGTTAAAAAGGTATTTGAATTATTTCTTTCCCAAATATATACCATTTAATTGTAAAAAAAAAATTACCAACTCAATAATTTGAATTAACATCGAGGAGCATTGCCGTTGTTAAATCAGAAACATCGAAGTTCAACCATCGAGTGGGCGCTAAAAATATTATTCAGTTTAATATAATAGAAAAAAACATTACTTGAAGGTGGTAAATTGAAAGAAAAAAACAATAAAAATAAGATTTGTGTAGCGCAGCCAATTCAAAGTCGGCAAATAGATATATCTATAGTTAAGTAAAAAAAAAATGTAAAAAGGTCTATGTAAATGAAAGAAAATCTCAATAAAAATATACATCTGTGTTTATTTTTCATGTAAATTTTGTTTCTTTTCTTTGCACTAAACTACCATTCCCAGAACTACATTTTTGGATCATGAAACATGATCTCGATAGAGTGCAAGATCTTATGTAATGCATGTTTTTGATAATCCATAATATTGTTCAATTCTGATAATACAAAACGACTAATGTTGTACAAAATGAAATAACATGTGAATGCCTCAATTTAAGATGATTTAAATCTATATAACTATTTTATAAGCTCCGCCTTAAAAATTCACGTGCGTGACAAGCTTAACGCTCTGCGACTGACGTGCTTTAGTTTTCACAATCCGACTGACGTGGATAGTACCAGATACCATTTTGATAGATTGTGTTTTTTAAACTTATTTTATTTTGCATCTTTAATTCGTCATATTTTAAACATAAGGGTATATATTAGCATTAAAAAATAAAAATACAAACAATTTGAAACATATTTTGATTTTAACAACATTTACTGATGTAACATACATTAATACTCAAAAACAAACATAGATAAAAAGTAAAAAAAAAAAATTAACGTAAATAATTTCTTTATTTACATAAACATTTATAAAACTTAACACTTATCAGAATATTTTTTTAAAAAAAAAGAGATTAATCCACTGGTTGGACAAAAAATATAATTAATGTATTATTAAAAAAACCTTCTTATATAAATAATGCCAGGCCACGGGCAAAAAACAAAAATTTCCAATTTAATGATTAGGAATTCTAGTCTTCTTGGATATAGTTCACACTAGATGTTCTTCACGAAATCTATGTAAGATGAACTGAACTTGGCAAAAATTGCGTATTGACAAAGGTCCTCACTAGTCAACTGATGAGTCCATGTGAGATCGCCGGGACGAAACGCTAATTTTTGTTGGACTAAAGGCCGTTAAAAGCTATTTTGAATCAATAATTCAACAAGTCCAAATATTATAGTGCTAAGTCTTCTACTTGGCTGATTTCAGTAGTATATAGAATTTGTATTATTAAAAAAACCTTCTTAAAAAAATATAATAGTTCAAAAATCAAAGTTTTTGCTGGCAGTGTGCGCAAAGTGGCTTTGAGCATTGCAAACAGATTGACTTTGAACAATCACAACAACATAATCTTGATTGCCTTTTTAATTTTGGTGGGCAAATGAAACATAATTTTCTTCTAACTAACTGATTTTGTAAGGCTTTCGGTGGTGGAAGAGGGAAATCCTTAGCCAAAACTCTACTTATTGTCATCAGCAGCTCTCTGGGCAATCGTTCATTCTACATGATATTTCATGTGATCCAGAACTAATCCTAATAACTAGTTCTCTTGCCGTATTCAAAATAAAATTACCCCGTCTCATTTTACAAATGCTGTCTGCACACATTTGATATAGTACAAGGCTGTTTATGGCTGACATATCCAAAATCCTTTGGATAATTGCTATAGGCCAACGGCGAGTTTTGCGGCTGCAGGAATAAATTGAATACATTTTATAATCTTCATCAACTCCGCCTTTAGTATGATTGTAGTCAGTTATCATTATTGATTTACCTGTGTCAGTATCCACATCTTCATTGTGGTGGGAAGAAGAAATTAAGAGGACAGCTTTTTTTTTTTTTTCGGAACATATGATAACAATGTGAAGCCTTTTGTGAACCCATACACTGAACTTCTTAAATCTTTTTTCTTGTCCGGCCAGTAGCATGTTGGTATCTCCGTTTTATTTTTTTTTCGGCGTACCTCAGTAAGTAAGTCCTCTTTTGAGCAAAGTTTCCATCAGTGAATTGAACTAAACCAATTGTCTGCTGTAATGTTCCGATTTGATTTTTCCACAACTTTCGCTAGTCTCAAAACAGACTGACTAGGTATTGCCATTTTTGTATCTTGTTCACTCAATCCTATACCATCCGAGTCTTTACCATGGTAGATGTACACATTATAAATATAGAATGTACGAGCATCTAACAATAGCATTATCTTGATGGCATATTTTGCTGGCTTCTGTGGCATGTAAATGATAAACTTACACCGACATTTCATCTATACATAGGTATGGTCCAGGAGTATATTGGGCCTGGCTTTTTGTGATGAATTTGTTGAACAAATCAGAGATTGGAGCAAGTTTCTCATCTTTCAGAAATTCCTCTCTAGTAGTTGAATCATCAAACCGGCGGCAGTTAATCAAACAAGAAAAACGCCATTTTGACATAACGCACCGAAATATTTCATGGCCGGTGCCATCTGTAGCAAATATCATCCTCGGAGTGATTGCACTTAAAAACGGACGAGTAATACATTAGACTGATAAAGGCTTTTATTTCAGTTACATCGGTGTCCATTAGATCTGTCTTAGCGCTTTGTTTGAATTTTGTACTAGAATTTTTTAATTTTTGGTTTGTATGTATCACCAAACATTCCAACATTGTATTATCAAAAATCTTAGACCAAAGTTCAAAATAGCTTTGAAGTTAAGTGTGTGCAAACGACCAGGTAATCTTATAATATTGTGGACTGCTGTTCTAGGTGCCCTAGGGCACTCATTTTATTGCATTTAAAACAGTTCTTATCTATATAAAATTCTTCATGCAACTGTTTATTGGTGGTAGAATTTCTAACATCTGCACTTGGTTCTTCATGTTCTTCGATATCTGAAACTTCGTCGTGTGCTTCCCCTTCTGAAATTTCGTCAGCTTCAAAGACTTCATTTTGTCGTTCAAAACTCGGGTCCTCATCTTCATTGTCGCAAACACTGAACTCGTGTTCACTTTCTTCATCTAATCATTGTTCTGTTTGCTCTTCGTAACTAAAAAATGTTGCAGCCGATGTTCTTTTAGATCTTTGACCCATCTAAGAAATAAACAAGTTGAAGTAATGCAAACAATTTCACTGACGTGTTGCATAGGAGACACTACGAACATATAACTATTACACTGAGGTGGTGGCTTAACAGACACCTACCTTAACACTGATGTGGTTGTCTACCAGACACTTTCCCTTGAACAACGAGGCACGCGCACACTAGGGCCGCTCACACAGGACTAACGCACGCATTAGCATAGTAGAAGAAGGTATAGCGGAGATACACAAGTTTTTTATTTTGTTTGTGTCTGGCAGTCATCACGTTATTCGCAGAAGGTTAAAGATCAAAAATCAAACACATCTATTGTAATCTATTATCAGGTTTACCAACATAGCAAATACACAAAATTAGATCAGCGCCCTCTGAATTGGAACAGCACAAACGAATAATGTCAAGTAACATTTCACTGGAATAAAAAGGAAAAGTAGATCCCAGTGCGTTTTTGTTGTTGTATCTTATGTTACATTTTGACTGACTGAGTTTCTTTTCCTCACCAAAACACGCCTTATGATTATATAGTTAAAATTTACTTCATCATCCTCATCGCTTACAATTTCTTCACTCAAATTAATATTTTTAATGTGCTTATTAGTTTTATCACTGTATTTATTTTGTCTGTACCCTTGGTTTTGTTTGGAACATTCTTTGCTGCTCACTGCTCATCCCAGCCATATTATTGAACTCCTGTTCCACCATTTCCATATTTAATATTTAATGAAATTTCGCAGCACTCTTCGAATGTCTTGGGTGATCAATTAATTTCGACTGAATTCTTTTGTTACGGATACCCATAAAAAATCAATATTTGAGCGCTTCATATATATAGAATTTTTTATATGAACACGTGTTTGCCAGACTTTGATTGTCATGATATAATCCGCTAACGTTTCATCTGCATTTTTATTTCGTGCCAGAAATTTATAGCGTTCCGCCGTCATGTTTCTTTTTGGTGAAAAATGCGTTTTTAGCAGTATGATAAAAGATTCAAAATCTAAATCTTCAGGCATTCTCAGTGAAGTTACAGTTTTTGACACCTTGTATAAATCTACGCCTCCAAATCTAACGAAAAACGACGACTTATCCGCACTTTCTTCAATTTTATTAAGCTTTAAAAGGTGCTTCGTTCACTCGATGTACGAATAAAAATCATCGCCGATATTAAAAAACTCGATACGGCCAATAAAGTTAGACATTTTGGTTCTAAGTTCTTTGTTGATTCTATATTCAATTTAATATCGTCCATTCAAATAATTATAAAAAAAATAAAATATTAAAAAAAACCACTGCACAATTATTTTCAATTATAACTTAATCGCCAATGATATGTCCGAAGACAATCGAATGGATAATAAAAACAACTCGATACTAGTTCTGCTTAAGACTAACTTTTATTCCGATAATATTACATATAATCTTACTCTCTAATTTTCTTACTTACAGTGTAGTATGCAAGTGACGATACGTATCATGTAGTTTCAAAAATCAACAGTCTTGAAAATATTAAAAAAAAGATTTATTGAACCCTTACACAAAATAAATTGACAAAGAGTTTATTACATACAACATTATGTAATGAATGAGTTAAACACTTCCTTTAGGTTTTAACGTAGGTATCCTTACACTGAACCAAAAAGTTACGTGAATACAAGCAACAAATTTATTGTGAGAAGAAAGTGTTTCTTAAAATTTAACCCAAAAACACGTTTATAGAAACAAGGATCGGCCGTTTATAAAGTTCTATAAATGGTGATTGAATCTATAAACCGTTTGTTATTACCGTATTGTTTTAACAAGCACCTTTATTGTGTTAACAAATGATTTATCAATTTGGAGCAAAAAATATTAAGAAATATATACATGAAAGTAACAAACCCGTTTATCAAACTCATGAATGAGTTTGTAACGACAATGAATAAGAGTTAATTGATTTAATAAACGTGTTTATTAATACAAATAACCGTTTATTATTTTGGATTACAAATGTAATAAACCCGTTTATTAAATTAATAAACGCGTTTGTAAGGAGACTGAACGGGAAATCGTTGGTTTAATAAACGCGTTCATTAATACTAACAATTGCTTATTAAATTGATAAACGCGTTTGTAACGATAAATCAACGGGAATTCGTTGATTTAAATAACGCGTTTATTAATACTAACAATCGCTTATTGTTTTCGTTTATAAATACAATAGACCATATAACTATAAAATGTCTAAGGAAAACATGCTTAGCTAAATTTAAAAGGGAAAATTGATACAAAAATATGTTGCTGCCCCTAGCCCAGTACAAAATTGCGTTTTGTCCAGGAAAAGATAGTCTTATCAGCTATATAAAAAATTACTTCTTTTCGATTAACTAGCCTCTTTCCAGGCAATATTAATTCCAACTAAACTTTGTGACACTGCTAAATATAGGAATAGATGCATAAACTAGTTTATATAATATTTATTTCCATTGACTTTAAAGGAAATTTGTCTGTATTTTTACGGAGTAAAATTTGTATTTAAAATCTATTTAAGAGCTATAGACATTTGTTTTAAATAATTTTATCTGTTCAATCTTCAATACTCATACTCATTAGCTTGGTAAGCTTCCCGTGATTTAGCATCAGAGACTCACTAACAATCCAACTATCGACGACCATATCCAACACCTCAATGCACTACTCGTATTTGAGAATGTGCAGCCCTTCATAATTGTACATGGTAGTTCAATATACGATTTTAACGAAACTTTCTTGTGTTTTGACGGCGTAAAGTTTGAATTTAAGAGCTTTTTAAGAGCGGTAGACATTTGTTTTAAAATTTTGTATCTGTTCAACCTTCAGTACCCATTATCTTGTTCCTCATTTTGGGGCTTTATAGAAACAACAAAATATAGAAACGCAAAATTTTAAAACAAATATCTACAGCTCTTAAAAAGCTTTTAAATACAAATTTTACGAGATCAAAATACAAGAAAGTTCCGTTAAGATCCAATATTGAACTGCCATGCATAATTATGAAGGGCTGCACATTCTCACATAGTTCATTGAGGCGTCGGATATGGTCGTCGATCTTTGGGATTGAAGCACCGATCCAAGCGAATGCATTTGCCGAGCCCAGTCTTGCTCGGAAGAAAACTTTTATATATTTGCTGGTGATTTAAATGTAAAACATATAGATTGGAGAAATCAAATACAAAATCCTCGAGGTAACCATCTGTATGATTGGATGAGTCGATACAACCTTGAGTATCGCATTGAACTTCTTGCTACAGACAGGGCATCGTTTTCAAGAAGCGGTGACTATCTGGATCAATTGCTGAAAGACGCAAGACTAACGATTACTGACACTGTGGGTCAACGGCCAAGAAATTGTTTACGAACGATCGAGTACAACAGTGACCACTGCGGACTCGCCGCCGTGCCGTAATACAACTTCCGAACGAGTTTATGGAGTTGGAGGAGTATATGCATGTGCATACTTACAATTACAATTACATCCCCAACGCCGTATTGAGCGGTTTACGTTCAAACGGTATATCCCCACCAAATGACAGGAACCTGACAAACCTGGTAATTAGAACAAATTGACTAAATGATTCTACCAACAATGAACAGAACAATACCGAAATACAAAGAACGTAACGCAACTGACATGTACCGTAATGCGACCATTGACGCACTTCACAGACAAAAAAGACTAAAACGCTTGTACAGACGGTTTATTGACACACGAAATCTGGAGATGAGGACACTGAAGTCGTCCATCAAAAACATCAACCAATTGATCAAACAAAAATTATAGGTTTTCTATTAATTTTGTTCTGGGACAATAAAATTCGGGCCTTTAACTATAGCGACCCGAGTATGTTCCCAGAAATTAATAAGATATTTAGAAAAAAGGATCAAGACGATCTTCCGTGTCTTAAGCTTCAGAGGACGATAGAGAATAGAGACGTACTTCTGACAACAGGCATAGACCCAGAGGACGCCGTATTGGACGATAACCTCTATATAATTGAAGATCCACAGGAGAAAGTGGAGGCTGTGTGGGCTGCTTTCCAGCAAGTGTACAAGGTGAATGCTAGCATTCGCCCGAATCATGACCTGGAGAACGGAGCTCTGCTTCATCACTTATGGCTCCGGAACGATATAACCGAATGGCGATCTGAGAACCTTGGTTTGTACTACGACATTTGCCTCAAGAAGCAGTTGACATTTATACCACACTGTTTAACAACGCGCTGAACAAAGCATATTACCCAGTGCAGTGGAAGACAGCTGTGGTCCATCCTCTCCCAAAAAAGGGAAAAGACAGCTCCAATCCTGCGCATCTTCGGTCGATAAGTCTTCTTCCGAGTACCAGAAAGGTATTTGAAAAGGTTATTAATAGGGCTCTGTTCAAGTGGGCAGAGGAAAATAATATCAATGCGGATAATCAGTTCGGTTTTAAGGCGGGACATGACACAATTCATGCCGCGTCTAAACTGGGCCCATGTTCTTTAACGATCGAATCGATAAAAGTAGTAGAGAAACAAAAAAAAATTATGTTTGTTTTGTTGTTAAGATGCCAATATGACTTTATTAATTTATCGCCTTCCTTTGGAAAATCCCAGTCAAACAAATTAAAAATTTAACATATCGCCCCAACTTACAGAAACCCATTTTTTTCAGAGGCGATAAGTGAGGAAAAGTTATCGCAGGAGTTACAGAACATGAGCCCTGGTTTCTGATATCCAATGGAACAAATCTAAAACGCAGTATATGGATGCCTGCCTGGTTGATTTGGAAAAGGCCTTCGACACCATATGGCTAAAAGGTCTTTGTCTAAAGCTTTTTAGACCAGGTATAAGTAAACCTCTATTGAATATGCTTTATGTCATGCTAAATGGTAGGAAGTTTGTTGTCAAGAGTGGCAATGTAACTTCTACCACAATTTTTAATATCAAAAATGGTCTTCAGCATGGAGCGGTTAGCTCAGCGATTCTGTTCACCATTTACACCAGCGATTTGATAGGTAGTCTAACTCAGGCAATTGCGTACGCTGACGATCTAATTGCGTACAGAACAGCTAAAACAGTTGAGGTCATCAAAAATCTTTTGCAGAGTGATTTCGACACGATTCAGCGATATTGTGATGACTGGAAGTTGAAAATCAACTTCCAGAAATCAGAAACCATTCTGTTTAGGACTCCGTTGTCTAGTGCCTCAAGGGGTACGAGAAAGAACTGGTGCAAGCTATTTATCGTAGGGCCACATGGACATCCACTGGCGAGTAAAAGTGTAGTAAAGAACCTTGGCATTTGGTTGGATCAGTACTTGTATTTCGACAGACATATAGGTGCTGCTCTAGCTAGGGCTAGGAGAGCCTTTGCCCTGGCAAAAGATTGTTTTATAGCAGTCGTCTTGACAGAAGGGTGAAGGTGATTTGCTACATGGCCCTCATCAGCCCTATGAATGCCTATGGATGCCCGATGTGGTTCAACATTGCCCCATCTCAAATGGAAAAGATTCGGGTGCTTGAGAGGCAGTGTCTTAGACGTTGCCTTGGATTACACAGAACACCAGAGTCGGAGTATACACGATATTATTTCAACAAGGTTCTATAAAACGGGGCCAACATAAGCAGAATATATAATTTTTTGTTTAAGCTGATTCGGGGTCACATTGCAAGAGCGATGTCCTCAACCAACAGCTTCATTTTCGGGGCTTATTTAACCAATAGCGAATACTATGAGAATGTGCGGCTAAGTGGATACATCCCTCCCAATGCATTCCTCTATTTAGACAGTCGAGGGCTCATACATGATAGAATGGCGGTTCCGCTAATCTACCACGTCAGCCGAAGAACTGTAGATAGGCGACTCCTATATGGTAGAGACGTCATCGCCTAGGTGGAGAAGAGCGCCTTCGGTTCAGAAGGACTGTGTCCGATACGGACCAAAGCGAGAGGGCGAAGCAAGAGAACCAGTTCTGGTAGCTCTCTGAACAGCATTATGATACATAAAGTCGATTAGGATGGTATTTTTTGGCCGACTTACATAGATATTGGTAAATTAGGTATAAAGAACAGTCGGGGTGGCACACACACAAAATTAAAAAATATGTATATATGCGGGGCATATGTGTATGCAGCTGCGTGCCTGTGTATGTATGTACATATGAATATGTATGTACGTATGTTCATGGCTGGATGGATTGCATGTCTCTGTGTGGCTGCACGCGTATACAAAATATACAAAATAAAAATGTACCAACAACATAAAAAAGCTGTAGGCTGTTCTAGTTTTTAAGTAGATTTAAGTTTAGAGCGCCCGTAAAGTGCCAGCAAATTAGTTGTAAGTTATTGATAATTAGGCTAGTTTTTAACATTTTTGTCTAGCTTTAAGGTAGTTATAAGTTAAGATAAAATAAAAATGAATAAACAAAATGTTTCAACACAGCGCGGTCGTGAGGGTGAGGTTCAGGAAGAGAAAGAATGACAGGAAAGATGTGTGGCGCGATGTTCTGAGACTGTAGGTGGTTGTTGTCTTCGATTTTATCTCCAGTGATGGCGACTGAACTAATGCGGAGAAATTTCCGTGTCTTATTTATCTATGTCCCTTATAATTAATTTGTTTTTCTTTGTCATATTTTATCGGTATACTAGTTTTACTCAATCACATGTTGTTAGTTCTATTCCTAACCAGCATGTTATGAGTAAACCAGCAACTCATTGTATGACATTTATTTTTAGAATTGGTTTTTAATGGAAAATAAGAGGACATAGAGTACGGCAGGTATTGAACCTGTGACCTTGAGGTTGACAGGAGAACACACAACTATCGCACCACGGCCACCCTCTTTTATTCGATTAAGCGAATTAAACGAATGGGAGTAATTCTGCGTGCGTGGGCTCGTTTCTGGGCACTAGGTAGACTAGGTCCAATATATTTTTGCCCATCATCCTTCCTTTTTCCATCAATTGTTTATTTTTTGCTTTACTCCAAAAAAGTAAAGGTTTTCTTCTCTTTGAAGCATTTTTAATTCGTGCGGTGGAGAATACAGTTATTTTCATTAGAAAAACATTGATTAAAATAAATGATTTACAAGAAATTTTACTGCAACTTACTCTTGAAATGGTCTAGCAATTCTAATAGGCGCCAATAAATCTATTATATTGTCACTTTGATCTATGTTAACAAAAGTCGTTGTTATATATTTGTTGTCCAAATATTTGCATAATCTGCTTCGGAAACAGTATTCACCATTGATTCAACCTGCGGATTTTCGACGTCACTGGCTGTCACTTTCTCAACTCCATCGTCACCGACCTCACCGTAATTTTCCTCCTCATCACATACCTCAATGTTCATTTTCTTAATAAGATATGTTTATTATAATGATTTAAACCTATTGCTAATTTATTAAATACGTAAAACAAAAACATTAAACATATTTAAAAATTAACAGAAAAATAATAATTTACATATAGATAACTATATAAGTACAGGGTCTCAAATCAATAACTGTTGATGATTTTAGTGTATGTACACATTCTATTAAAGATCGAAATATGTATAATTTTTTGGATTGTTGTCCAATTAAAGTATAATTAAATTTTTAAATACATATGTCTACAATAATGTATAACTCAATGTAAGCTCTAGACCGTGATATAACAAAATTAATTCAGTGTTTGCCGTACAGAAAAATTCGATGTGTGTATTAGGAACTCCTAGCATTTCAGATTCTAAATTTGTAAAATCACTCTCGATTTTGTGTTTGTTATAAATTTCAAAGTAACAAGGAAAATTATTAAAAATAATTAACAACTTGAATGCAGTTTTAGGTTGATATTTTTTCGCTAAGGTCAGGCAAATATTCTTACGGGATGTTATTGCATGGGAATAAAGTTTAAATTGTTTTTGCTTAGCTTCAAACTTAATACACCAAAAACTACGAACAAGTCCTGACTGTTTAATGACACTAGGATAATGATTTAAACTGTGATGCTTTGGTTTCAAGGTATCATTAAAAGGCGAACAGAATCTTTGTTGTGGTTTTCAATTTTTAATTTTAACATCGGGATGATTTCATCCCAAATTTCAAATGCAAGCATTAAGTCAATTGTTTCAATTAAATTCAGAAGGAATTGCCATACTTCGTCATCATGTGGCAATAAATCTTCATCCATTAAGTGAAAAAACGAAATAAAAGTCATCATTTCTCTTGCTGTCAATTTTTGATGTTTAGTTTTTAATTGACCAGTTTTTATTTCACCTGAAATATTGTCAATCTCAATTGCGACATACTTAAATGTTTGTTTTCTTAAATAATGTGTTTCTAGGCTAAAATATTTAGCTGTGCTGTTGAAATATTGGCAAATGTCGTAATGACAAACTCCTTCAAAAACATCGTGCATAAGATAAACACAATAATTTTCTACGACATGAAAGGATGGGATTTCATTAAGTTAAGAATAGTTTTGTAAGCCCGTTTCAAGAGGGTTTTGAAGAAGAACATCTTTTCCATAGTTAGAACGGTTCCTCAACAAATCATCTCGCTCAATTGCTAACGAATGCGTTTCCAATATTTTTTACTTTAAAAAATCCTACAATAAGAGTTGCTGGAAAATGATTTATTAAAATCCAAAAGACTATTTAAGCCCAAGTTATCCCCTAACACAAGACCTAAGATAAAATATACTTTTAATTTTGACTCATTGTTAATATTTATTTCAACACCATCAAATTCGAGACCCTTAAGCTCACTTATTATAGATTGAAAACAGTCATCGTTATCGAATGTCTTGCGATCTCTTGTTTTAAGGACTCCTGCTAAGAAAACACTGTCTGACTTTGATTCTTTCCCAGGGAGACAAGGAAATGAATAATAAAACTTACATATCGAATGAACGTCTGTATGAGATCTTAAGGGGTTATTAATTTCAAAGTCATCGTTATATAAAAAGGATGGAATTAGTATTTTTAACGGATACTTTTCAGTTTTTTTCTTCCAAAACTCACCTTAAACAAAACTTGATTTTTTTGGTTTACTTAATGTTTCCATATGAAATATCGTTTTATTTAAAATGTTTGGAACCTCAAAACATTTTTTCACTTGATATTTTATTGGCATCAACATGCCTTTTATGTTTTTCTCATCATACGCACATGGTACTCAGATCATGAATCTTTCTTAGGTGTTGTTTAAACAAATTTATAGAAGAAATTTTAACCTTATATATAAAACTAATCATTTCATTTAATTGTCTTCTCTAGTCTATAGCTTTTATCTGAATCTGAACTAAAAATATTTAAGTAGTATGTATTATTAAAATACAATATCATAACATAATAAAATATTTTATATCGATATTTTGTAGAGAGTATAGTCGAACAAACTTATATCTTCGTAATGGGGACTTGGCATTGATATTAGTCGAGAATTGAGCTAAAACGAATGAAAGAAAATAAATAGAAGTGTATTTCCTAGTTCTTTTTGAAATATGATTTTTAAAAATCAACACGTTGGCTGCAATTTCTACTTCTGTATAACTCGCTCTTCTTCTAACATATACATTTGATGCAGTGAGTGCAAAATTGTTATAAAAAACTTATTTAAGTGGTCTTAAATCGATCAAAAACAAACAATTATTGTTTTTAAAATAGTTATGGTACCAACCTTTCTGAAAAGGTTGAATATTCAATAGTCAAAAAAATAAAAGAAAATATGTGAATTTTCAAGAAAAAAACATGCCCTAAGTATAGACAGTTTATAAATACCTATCTCTGTCAGCCTCCTTGAGACATATATTTTCTAATAAACAAATGCAGACTTCTAAACTTCGCCTTAACGACCAAGTAAAATGGAAAATGTGACATTTAGATTTAGAGACGCTAGGAAAGCCAAAATAGTGATTTTTGGGATGTTACAAAAGATAAAGTATTAATTTAATTTTAGTATTAAGTTTGAATGAAAGCTTTAATAGCTATTCATGTAGATATACTTTGTTTTTATTTATTTATCGACAAGCTTAGGCTAACAGATACTCGAAATTATGTTAAAGTATATTAAATACAATATATACAACAATTTTTCATTAAAATGTAAATATAAGCATATGGTTTGTTTTGAACAGATCCCTTTTAAAGCTTAGTTCAATATTGTGACAAACTTCATTGAAATATTTAATGCCTCTACAAATTCATTAATTCCATAGTTTGTTCTATGGTATGGTTCAAAAAGCAAATTTTTGGGACGTAAAGCTCTTGAAATATTGGAGAGAAAAATAGGACATTTGATGTGATAATTCAAAATATCCCTCACAAATGTTATATCAAGCATACATCTTCCTGATTTCAATGATTTAATTCCTAAAAATAAAGAACGTGCTTTATATTGTGGGATTGAAGTCCATTTCATTTTATTAAAGATAAACTTAGTAAAACGTCTTTGGATTTTTTCAATGCGATCAGAAAGAGTCTACATTGCTGGATTCCAGATAATGTCAGCATATTCAAGTAACGATCTAACTAGAGACAAGAACAAGGAAAGCAAAGCATGAGGGTCACTGAAATCGGAACAAGTAGTCTTAACAAAACCCACAAGTAAATTAGCTCTAGTAACCATGTGGTCAATATGATTATCAAAAGAGAAAGTGTGTCCAGAAATATACCAAGGTCCTTTATTTTGTTTATCCATGAAAATGGAGCCGAACCAATTTTGTAAACGAAATGTATGTGGTTACGAATTCTATAGAACGAAATAACATTAAATTTTCTTATGTTTAATTTTAAACAATTTGCCGTACACCATTCAGAAATTTGGTTAATGCCAAATTGTAATAGGTGGCAATCATCTTCATTTCTTATTCTTAGGAACAATTTCAAAAAGTCAGCATATAGAAGGCATTGTGAATATTTAGTAACAGATCTTATGTCATTTATAAATATATTGAAGAGAAGGGGACCCAAATGACTTCCTTGAGGAACACCCGAAATGCAGTTAATCGATTTTGAATACAAATTATTCATTTCAATTTTTTGGGATCTTCCTAATAAATATGAAGTAATCCAACTTAAAAATGATGAATGGAAACCGAACAATTCAAGTTTTTAAAGTAAACTAAAATGGTTAACAGAACCAAAAGCTTGTCTGCGCAAATCGCATCAATTTGATTCTTTTTTTCAATATTCTCAACTACATACGAGGAAAAAAGAGCTACATTTGATGTTGTAGAACGCCCAGAGATAAAACCATGCTGTAGATCAGTTATGGACTCTCGAGTCAAAAACTCTAATATTGTTTTCACAGTGCATTCGAATAATTTGGGAATTGCAGATAACTTAGAGATACCTCTATAGTTTCCAATTTTTTTTCTAGAGCCAGACTTATGAATTGGAATAAGGTATGAAATTTTCCAAACGTTGAGAAAGACACCTTCGGAGAGCGACTTACTGAAAATGCAATACAGGGGAAAACATAGAGCAGAAGAACAGTTTTTAAGAAATAAGGCTGGTATACCATCCGTACCAGGTTTAGGTTTAGGCTTCAATGACTGGAGTTCTAAAAGAATTTCATTCCTACTTAGATATAACTCGCCAATACCAACCTTACTTGTTATGTTGGGCAAATACGACTTATTTAAGTTATTCGTATCTGAATATACGGATTGAAAGAAGTCTTCAAATCAATCAAGAGCAGAAGTGGCATGCGAAGCACATGAATTTTTAAATTCGGAAAGACTTTCTCTTAGCATGGACAAAAGACCAGTACGAGCCACTATTAGACTTGATGTTACTCTCAATACTCTAATATAAGACCTATGTAGGAATTTATTAAGAATAGTAAAATCTTTTCGCAACTTACTAAATTTGGCATAATATAACTGATTGTTAGTAACTTTAAATTTACTAAAAGCTTTACGTTTGATGTTTTTCAGATTTATTAAATTATCTTTGTACCATGGAGGTTTAAATAGTTTCTTTGATTTAGACCTAAAAGGAACAAACTTGGAAAAACTTTCAAAAATAATGGAAGTAAATCTAAAATACAATTGGTCAAGACTTAAATTCAAAAATTCATGACCCCAGTCAAAATAATCAAGAAAATTGTTAATTTCAATGAACTTTGCCTTGATAAAGTTATAAGATTTTATACATTTATTAGATTCATCCGACGAGAAAATGTAAAATTCAAATTCCATAAATAATTCTTTATGATGAAGTGATTCATTTAAGAATGAGAAGGGAACAGTAGATACATTTTAGTTAATATAATCATTGCAAATAAAAATTAAATCCAATATATTATTCAAAGCGTTAGGAATTTGATTTATTTGATTTAGATTAAGTGAATGAAGAGAGTCTATAAAAAAATAGTTAAAATCTTTTATCATATTAGATGCCAACGACAAATTATCATCAACTGACTAGTTCCATACAACATTTAACAAGTAAAAATCACCAAAACAAAATATATTATCAAGTTCACAACAAGTATTATTAATGGTGTCAATATTAAAAAAGTGTTTCTCATAAACTTCTAAGATACTTCTACGTGGAATATAATTTACGATAAAAAATAAATTAAAATTATCAGTAAAAAATGTAGTCACAGCAACGCATAATTGTTCAATATCAGAGTATTGTAGATCAACTTCCGTGCAGGTTAACTTTGTGCTTACTGCAATCAGAATTCTTCATCCACGATCGGAGTTAGACTTACATCTATCTCGTCTATGAACAGCAAGAATCGAACAGTTCGCTCGAAGATATTTCAGGTTGTGACCAAGTTTCGACAATAATAATTACATCATAATGGATATGGCTTGAATTATTGAACAATTCACGTGTTTTTGTACGAATGCCACTTGCATTATGAAAGTATATTTGTAGCGACGAATTTTGAACAGAGCTAGATATCCCTCTATCTTACTTAGATTTTTGGTTTGAAGACGAAAGGACTAATTTTTACGCCATTAGGCCAAAAAGAGTCTACGTATATATTATTTGCGCATTCCACAGAGACGCCAATCTTAAAATTGATGAATCTGAAATTAATATCTGATTGCTCTCTGGAATTCCAGGTTAGTTGATATATAGTTTACAATATCATCAGTAGCAGTAGAGTTTCGAAAACATCCAATATGAAACCATTTAAGTTTCTTTGCAATTTGAAGGTCATTATATTGCATCTTGGAATCAATTATAGTTTTATCGTGTTTATCAATCGGCAAAGTTTTTCCAATTACATGTCAGACAGAAGGATTCGCAGTATCAATAACATTCACATTATCTACTAAAAATATTTTCAGCAACACCAGCACTCTCACTACTAACAACAGCAATGACACCATTGTTTGGGTTCTTGGCATTGTGTACAACAGTTTCGGGGCTCTTTCTTGACTTTGAGAACTCTTTCTTATTATTTTTTTCATGTATATCATCGGCAGCAGGCAATGAGTCATCAGCAGCAGCAATATTCAAATTATTGTCTTTGGATATAACAACAATATCAATAGCATTATTAGAGACAACAACACCTTCACTCCGAGCAGTAACAGTAGCAGCACCAACAACTTCATCTTGGTTTTGGTTATTGGTCGCAACAACAATAGGAGGTGGCCGTGGCGCGATAGTTGTGTGCTCGCCTGTCAACCTCGTGGTTGCGGGTTCGATTCCTGCCGTTGTCTATGTCTTCTTATATTCCATTAAAAACCAATTCTAAAAATTGTCATAAAATAAGTTGCGGCTTTGCATGCTATTTAGGCATAACACTAACAATATGTGATTGAGTAAACTAGCATACCCATAAAATATGACAACGAAATAAATAAAATAATTCGAATTATAAGGGAAATAAATACATAAGACACGGTAATTATCTCCGCAATAGTTCAGCCGCCATCCCTGGAGATAAATCTGCGACAACAACCAGCTCTAGTCTCAGAACATCGCGCCACACATCTTTCGTATCCTTCTTTCTCTTCTTCCACCGGATGACCACGCTGTGTTAAGAAAAACATATAAAGGGCATTCATAAAAACTTGAGCGCGTGTAAAGTTATAAAAAAATTACTTCTGAGTTTTTTTTAGCAGCAGCGGTAGCAACAACATCTTCTCTTGGAGCAACAGCAGCGGTAGCACAAAGAATGTCAACATCGTTTGAATTATTGGTCGCAACAACAGTTACTTTTGAGTTTTTTCTCTTTTTATTTGTCTTTTTCGTTATTATTACACGCTATACTAGGAAATGATGATGATCTGCATGCGGTACTAGCAAGAGACTTAATTTGCCCACTATTGGTGCGCGGGACGATAGGTGAAAGTATTAAATGTAGTGGAAATCAAGATGAAGAGGGTAACGAGGGTGCACTTTTCGTTGGATCTATTTTAGAAGTTTTTGATTTTGAGGGGTCAATGATCTTAGGTTCACGTTTATCACGACTAATGTTTAGGCTTTCGTTGGATTCATCTCGGTTAGATAATATATGCAAATGATTATTAAACAAGTTAATAATTTGCTGCAAGAGAGCAACTTGATCATTAACACTTTTTATGCTTTCATTAATACGCGGCGGCCATAGATAAGTTTTAAATATGATCGGACACGATTTTTGCACTTACCTATGGGCCTTAAAATTGCAAAAAAAAAACTACGTAATCCTCAAGATATTTTTTTATATAGTGAAAAAAGTCTCTTAAAAAGGCTTGATAGTGAAAAAAAGTGACCAAGGTTTTTTTTCAGGATGTAATATCAGCCCAACTCTATTTGACAATTCCCAAGGAAATATTTTCCTTTTCTCTACTCTCTTATTACTAACAAAAAAAAACTCCTAGGATTTGTTTCCCATTTCCCTATCTCTTCGAATATGGGAAAAAATACTCGGGGAAAAAGTAGACATTCTAAATGGCAAAAAAGGGACAATTTATCCCATTGGGGCTCGCTTTTTCTAACACATTTGTTGGAGAATTGAGAAAATATTTAAGTTTTTTACTTTATGCAACTAAAATATAAAGGAAATTCTAATTAATTTTGAGACAAAAAACAACGAACATCCCACATGCAAAACTTTTCTTTTTTCTTCGGCCTTTTTGTACACCTTACACATCCATTATGGACTGGACAGCTGCCCCTCAAACATTTGCAGGACTTTAGAGAGGTTCATGTGAGCACATGCACCAAGTTTCTAAACGCTCATGGTTATCGATATCGGTTTTCTTCAAACTGCTCTTCATTCAAAATGCTGAACATTTGGGATACTATTATATTTATTTAATTTTTCACTTTATTCATTTAACGTTTAACTTTCACATTGGATAATAAATAATTTTTTCATTTCGTTTTTTTTTACTTTTAATATAATATAATATATATTTTTAATATTATTATTATAAATAAATAAATGTACTTCAAGTTTGAAGTTTTAAAAAATTTCTTTATTTAATACGATCTTAACATATCGAGATTATAAATTAAACCGTTTACTTCGGTGTCTGAATTACAAGTGTTTTTGATATACAAAATATTTTTTAAGCTAACCTAACTGTATCGTCGTAGTTGATGATATCATCCTTTGATCTGGATGATGGCCCTGGTACCAGGGATATCGGATTGCCCGGACGTGCTTATTCTGCTTTTCTTCATTTTGCTCATTACTTTTCTTATAAGATCGTTCAACTGTGAAATTGATGTTTTGACAAGTGTGAATTGTATGTGTCATATATGGGGTGATCGTGTGTTTACTCCCCTCCTTCTTTAAGCAGAACGTCCCGCTTCTTCTCTGAGTTCTTCAACTCGTCTTAGCAATGTGCTGAACCTAATGTCTTCCAATTCAGTTGCTGATACTCTTTCAAATGATTTCATTTTAAAATAATAAATGATGCATAAAGCTGCGGCTACCATGATGGATATTAATGTTACTGATGTGATGATGGGACTGTTTGAAGCTTCGGCTTGCAAACATTCAATTAGATTTATGTTTTCAAATTTTAGGTTTTCGTTTAATGACTTGAAGTAAATTTCGACCACGTATTTATCTATGCTGTATGCTTTTAAATAATTCTGAATTGCAGCTGTGGGATTTCCATAACTTATGCCGTCTATTACTGTCTTGTTTTCAAAAGTAATTAGGTATATTCCGTTTATAGTTGTGTTATCGACGATATTTCTAAATCTAAATTCTTCCCTTTTATTTGGTTACATGTTGCTTTTTTGTTATTAAATAGATTTGATAAACAAGTTTCATTATATAGTAATTTACAAAAATTAAATCTTAATTCTATTTTACAATTTCTACCATTAACATATTCATTATTACATATGGCAATTTCTTTTTCAATAATAAATTTTCCATCTGTTTGGCTTATGGCCCTTGCTTCGTAAAGCTTACAATTTTTATTTACTGTTGAATATTTTATAAGTGTAACGATTACATCATTATTTTGTAAAATTTTGATTTCTGATACATCCATTAAGTCAGTTATTGTCATACTACCATGTTCATGTCTAGTCTCTAATGTCATGTAAATTTAAAATTGTGGGGTTTATGATCCCTGATTTCGCTAAAGTTCTAGTTTAGATAATGTTTATTTTTTTTAATTTAACTTATTTCTTTCCCTCGCTAATCTTAATTATGCGTCGTTTTCTATTTGGTGTATTGATTCTGAAAACTTTTTTTATTGCGTTTAGTATTTGTTTGTTTGTTTGTTAGTTAGTTTGTAGTTAGTTAGTTAGTTTGTTCTAAATTGCTTATTATTGTTTGTTACTAATTCTGAGAGTTTGTTATTAATTAAAGTTAAATCGTCATGATCAGGTGAACATGAGATCCATTTCCATAATGTACCTATTTCGTTAATGTCTCGTCTGAATCTATTTGTCATTCTAAGCTGCCCTAAAAGTGTTTTAATTACTGTTATATCGGTATCCTTATTATTACTTAATAATTCATCGTCAGAACTTTCGTATGCTTTGTTTTTAAAATAATTGTTTTCAATATCTCTCAGTTTCTTTTAGTATATTTTCAAAACGTGATAAATGTGTTATATGGAAAATAGTTCCATAATCGCTATATAGTGCAGTATTTCCGTGCACTATGTCAGTGGTTGCTAAGATTAGTCTTAGTAGTAAAATTCAGATTGATGCTTCCATTTCTCTGAAATAGAAAGAAAATGTATCTAACTTTTAATGTTGTTTTCTAGTTCTAATTTTATTCTCTTAATCCTTTTTCACTATTTGTTTTTTATACGTATTAAGCATTTTATTTTTATTTTTAAATTGCAATATTTCTTCATAAATTATATCTTTTGGTTTATATACCTTAACTTTTCATTTATCATTATTCCTTTTTAACATTTTAACCTGTGCTTCCCTCAATTTAGTATTAATATCATTGTGATTTATTTTATTATATAAAATGTCAAATGGTTTAGCATTTGTAACAGAATGTATTGTTCGGTTATATTATTGTGCTGCTCTAAGTAATGCTTCAGTTGTATCCATTATTATATCATATTCATCTATTAAGCATTTTGTAATTTCCTTAAGGGTTGAACGAATTCTTTCTACTTGACCGTTTATTGAACTATGACCTGGGTCGCAATAATCAAATTCTATATTTAATCTATTCATTAAATTTTTAAATACTATCGATTGGAAACCTCTTTCATTATCCAATGTTATTTTTTAACAATTAGGAAAGACTTGTAATGTTTTCAAAACTTTGTTTTCTAAGGTTAGTTTTATATCTAAACATTTTACAATTTAAAATTTCGAGTATGCATCAATGCATGTGATCAGAAATAGAAAAGACGAAATTCGATTCTTTAATTACAAATTTATTGATCAAGACAAAATTTACTGCCGACGAAGTCAACTTGACGGTGGTTGCTAACAAAAAAAAAAGGTTACAAAAATTATTTAACAAGCACCATCCATGCATACAGTTAACTACAAATTACAATAGCATTAGCGGATTATTAACTTAGGCAAAAAAAAACAAGATATGCAAATTAATATTATTCGATTATACTCGTACATAGGGTGAAATTGGAAATGTTTGGCAATTTACAAAATATTACAAACAAAATAAATGTTATAAATTAATTGACAATAAGTAGTATAAATAGGCGGGTTCTGGGCCACCGGCGCACTGGTGCAGCCTATATACTGGTCGTATGGTGTTGCTCGTAGAATAGTATCGCATGATGTTGCTTGAGAATTAATTTCATGGTAATCGCCATGTTGTTTAAAGATCTAAGAGATAATAATGTTTTTATGTAAAATGAATCATATACTTGGGGTTTAAGAATTATTTATATTTTTTTCTTGATTTAAATTGTAGAAATATGTACTTCATATCTTGGATGACGCACACATCATTGTCGGGGCTAGGCCACGGCAACGGCCGGCGGACTGACAGACTGATAGACTGACAGACTGACATACTTGTTAATTGCCATGTTGTTTAAAGATCTAAGAGATAATAATGTCTTTATGTAGTATGAATCATATACTTGGGGCTTAAGAATTATTTTTTTTTGTTTTAAATTGTAGAAATGTATACTCCATATCTTGGATGACGCACACATCATTGTCGGGGCTAGGCCACGGTGGCTAGGACAATGAACTGATTAGGTCGTGATGGATGCGGGGCGGGTGCGATGCGAGGCTGTGGCCCGGGCTGCGGTTGTGGTTGAAGGTGTATTTAGTTTGGGAAGTAAACTAAGAAAAAAAAATTGGATGATAAGGTATGGCGCTAACGTATTAGTTTGTTGAATTTAGGGTTTTTTATTTCAATCGTGAGAATGATAAAAGCTTATAATTGTGTCAGAGCTAAGTAATATTTATGGTTATGAATGTGATACTTTAAGAAATCCATATCATATCAGTTGGTTGAATTCAGGTTTCTTTTATTTCGATCGTTATTATTCCATTGTTTTTTTATCGTAAGTAAGAATGATAAAGATTAAAAAATGTGTTAGAGAAAATAGTATTTATGACTAGGAATGTGTTACTTTATCAATTGGTTGATTTTCGGCTTTTTTTATTAAAAATGTTTGGAAGTATGTAAATTGTTTTTCATGGACAATGGGTAGATAAAGAAAATTCAATTCAATTTTTTTATTATAGGACTAGAATGATAAGATAAAATAACTGTGTCATCTATAATTAGAATTTATGGTTAGACATGTGAAACTTTAAGAAATCCATTTCATTTCCATTGTTACTAGAATGATAAGATATAAAATTAATATTTATGGATAGGTATGTGATAATAAAAAGCTTTCAACACAAGGAGAATCAGAAAAAAAGTGAAATAAGCATAAAATCGTTTAAGTGTCCAATGCAAATAGCTTTACAAAATGATGATTTGAAAGATATAATTGAAAATATGTTTAAAACAATTAGAGTTAAAAGTGAAGAGTTTCAGGAGAGAGATTCAGGGTGGGCACATAGGTTGTATTTTTCTTTTAATTTTCATTACAGTCTTGCTAGTTAAACTTTCAGTATCTAATTATTAAAAAAAAAAGAAAATGGAATCTTTCCAACCAACCATAAACAAATATATTTGTGAAAAAGCGCTTCTTCCTTTGAAAGATCTGGAGGCAACACCTGAAACCCTTATCGAAGCCAAAATGTGTAATACAAAGTTCGGTCCTGGAGTTCTAATAGAGATTGAAGACCTTAAAATCTTTCTAAGTCCAAGGTTTAAGAACCTAACGATAGAAGAAATTCAAAATTTGGTGGGAATGAGGATAATGAGAGGGGATCACGGAGTGAAGTTCCTGCCACCTGCTGGAATGATGATTATAAATGGAAAGGATGGAGTTGAGTTCCTTTCACCAGAACATATCGATTCTTCGAGTAAGAGAAAATCAACTACAATCGTACCACAGGATGAAGCAGACGATGATGATATTTTTGTATTTTCACAAAAGCGACAAAAGCTTGTTAATAAAATTGCTTTCATTTATTTTATGGTTTTTCTTTATCTTTTCTTCTATGAGCTTTCGTTTATTTTTTGGTTTTTCTTTATCTTCTCTTCTTTGGGAAAAAACTTATATGGTTTTTGTTTGTCTTCTATTCTATGAAAAAAAAAAATGATTCAGTTCAGTGTCCCAACCACTGGGCCGTGGCCTAACCCCGACAATGATGTATTGTTCGAGTATACTTTAGTATGGGACGACATCATCATATTGATAGTTTTTACTTATGTCAAACTTATACAAGAATACCTAAAAACTTAATTCGAGATATCGCAAATTTACTCATTGTCTTCAAACAGGATGATATGAAACTTAAACATATATATAATGATCATATTAATTCAGATATTACATTTAATACATTCCGAAAGGTCTGTGCAGATTGCTGGAATACAAATTACGGACTTATGGTAGCTGATAAGGATAGTCCTTTGAATGGAGGTCGTTATAGAAAAGGTTTTGACTGTTTTCTTAAGTTATAAAGCAGAAAACACTTTCGATTTCATATCATATGTATAGTAGTGTTCTATGAGAACAGTACAGAGCAGTTCAGTGAGCAGATAATAGCAGTAAAAAGCAGTTCAGCTCAGTTTGAGACTCAGTATTCTTCAGTTAAGATCAGTTATCTTAATATCAAATTCAGTTTAAGACCTTTTGAACGCTTCTTTCATCAACTACGAAATTTATTAACCACCTGCCTTTGTAAGAAAAATTAAATTTTACATGATGATGAATATAGATGTAAAACTAACAAAGGAACTAATTATAACTACAGATGCTCTACGGAAGAAATACAAAGCTCTTAAGACAGGTAGAGAAGCTTACGAAGCTCTAATTGAAGAAACTTTTAAACCACTTACAAAACCCCTAAACGAGCTGGTTAAAAAATCAAACAGTACACAAGATAAAAATAATCTTAGTGGAATCCCTTCAAAGAAAATAAAAATCAATTCAGAACAACTTCACACTGCTGATGAATTCACAACCCCCAAGACATCTATTGGTGACTCGCCAAATTTTACTGATGATAATGGTAATAGTAGAAATATACCAAAAAGAACAAAGAAACGCTCAAACTATCAAATTAGTCATCATCTCAACTTTGTGGAGCAATTATCAAAAGAAGAATTTCATGACACACCTAAAAAATATATGGATTTATTTATAAGTAATTCCAATACTCTTGATAAAACATATGGCATACATTCAAAAGATGAAAAGTGGTATATAGGTAATGTTGAGTTTAATATTCTCGGAAACGATATAGAAAATAGGGATAAAACCTTCGAATGTACAATTGGATTATATGAGCTTATATTTAAGAAAAAAACCCTGATAAAAATATTTACACAGATGAAGATTTAAAAAACTATAAGATCATACTATCTCTCACCAATGCGCATAGAATTAAACATAATTCTCAAAAACAAGTACATTTTAATCGAGGATATAAGTATAAGAACATTATAAGTAAATTATTTGGAGTAACCAAAAATACTTCTAATAATTCATTATCTTCACCCATACAAACACCAACCGGAAGTGGTTTATTACAGATATCAATATATTTTGGGATAATCCTAATGAACTTGTAGATCGAATAAGACTTCTAATTGCTTCACAACAAGCTGGAAATAATAATCACTCTAACGAAATTATTTCAATCATTGAAGAACTTAAAGAAGCTAATATTATCGAATAAAAAAAAGAAAAGATGAGTGTTGATAAATTTGGTCGTTTCACAAATAGACCCCCACTCAGAAGATGAAAACAGGGAAAACAGGGTCCAATAGGTGTACAGGGAGAGCGAGGCTTACCAGCTGGTGAAGGTTTTTAAAAACAGAAAGCGGTGATTACGATATAAGCTTTAAACGATTAACTAATATTCACATTCCGGAAGAAGAGGGGGACGCCATCACCAAAAAATATGTTGTTGAATTATATGAACGAATTAAAAAATACATTGATAATGGAGTTTTTTGAAAAATTTGATAAGCTATTGGCGGAGAAGAGTTAACACCAATATTTAAATTATCAACCATTATCAAAGCTTTAGTCTTTAACTTAACTCGGCAGTGTGACAACACATTCTTTCATTCATTATGTCTAACATAGATTATACATTAATTCTTGATGAAATTTTACAATTTTTGAAAACTAATCAACGCCAATTATTGGAAGAACATTATCAAGAGATTTTAAATAGTATAATCTTCCTTAAAGGATTCATGAATGTATCCAGCACAATTTCAAAGCATGGATGTCATTTTAATAACTGCTCGTGGTCTTCAAACCTATGCCAAGATGGACCAGATACATGTGCATGTTAAATGTTTGAAAGTAGAATGTTGAGAAATAAAAAATTAATGGCTCTATACAAAATATTAAAATAGTGAAAGCAAGCCTTGTAATTATTATATCAAATGTCTTAAATAAATAAACACATTATAAAAAAGAGACATATTGTTTTTTTATCATTCAATAATAAAGATGAGTCAAAGAAACGTTGTAGAAGAACTACATAAGCCTGCTCGAAGGAATTTTCCAAAAAGACGAGTTATTATTAAGGGCTTAAATGATTTATGGCAAGCTGATCTTGTCGACATGATTGTATATTCACCGGAAAATGACAATTATCGATATCTTCTCACAGTTATTGATACATTTTCAAAATTTGCTTGGACGGTTCCTATTAAAAATAAAACTGGAGTGAATGTCACTCTGGCTATGGAGGATATACTTAATAAAGGTCTTCACCCAAAAAATTTACAAACAGATGATGGAAAAGAATTTTTTAATGTATCTTTTCAAAAACTTATGAAACAATTTAAAATCAAGCACTATTCTACATTTAGTGTTCTTAAAGCTTCGATTGTTGAACGATTTAATCGCACTTTGAAAGCATATATGTGGAAAGAATTCAGTTTGAATGGATCATATCGTTGGACTGATATTATAGAACAGCTGACAAGCACCTACAATAATTCTAAACATCGTACAATAAAGATGAAACCATCTCAAGTTAATACCACAAACGAAAAAATATTACTATCCGAAATTTATAATCACGTAAAAATTAATATTACTCCAAAATTTAAAATTGGGGATTCAGTCAGAATTAGTAAATTTAAACATATATTTGATAAAGGATACACACCAAATTGGACTACTGGAATATTTAAGATAATCAAAGTACAGCATACAAATCCAATAACATACATATTGGAAGGATTTTACGAACTCGAACTGCAAAAAACTAAGTTCCCCGATTCATATCTAATCGATAAAGTGCATCAAAGAAAAAAAGATCAAATATTTGTGAAATGGCATGGTTTCTCATCAGATCACAACTCTTGGATACCTATTCCCAAAGACAATAAATAAAACACATCTTTTATAATTTTTTTAAAAATAAAACTTTATTGATAAGTAAATTTATATATGTTTTCTTTTTCTTAAGAGATATTCATTTGGTATGTTTGCTTCATTGTTTTGAAATTCAGTAATTCAACATCAGATTTATATTCAAGATCCTCCTTCATAAAGATTTCAACTTCTCCATTACTTAGCACTCTCTCTGTTTCATATTTATGATATTCATAACATTTAATACTGAGTGTTCGTAGATTATAATTACTATCATACGAACATCGAATTGTTAACGTCTTATCATCATCAAACTCGTGCTTATAATGTCTATAAAAAACTTCTTTACTTTGACTAATTCCAGATATTTCAGTTTCTTTTTTAATTAAGTCTTGCCTAAAGCTCTCGATTACCTCCTCTACGGTTACTGTTTTCTCATCGAAAATTTTGTTTGTAGATTTTGTTGTTGATGTTGTTGTTGTGGTTGCTGTCTCACGCTATGATGCATGATTATCATTGTGAAATGATGTTGTATCTGAATTTGTACTATTGTGTAAATTCTTAGCATTTGTAAGAGTTAACAAACGAAACGATAATCCTATTTGTACTGTATCATTATTAGGTAAATTCAATGAAAACGAAAGATTGTCAGTTGTATTTGATTGTTGTAAATTTATATCCACAGGTAGAGGTGATGTAATAATTAGTGATGGAAAAATTGAAAATATATGTATAGCTCCTATGTCCTTTATTCTTATCTCATTTACATTTATTAAGATACATCCAATTGAAATAAGTCTTGAGCGCGTTCATTTTTCTCTTTATTCTTTTTAAATTTTTGAGGTGTATTAAGTAATTCAGCGTCACCAAACGGACAAAGCGATGGATATTCGCCCTCTTTCCTCTTTAAAGCATTTGAATGAGGTGTAATCATTCCGCTCAGTGTTAGCTGTCCCCCTATAATTAAATTTTAGAATTATATAATTTATTTTTTTATTTTTTCAACAAAGTAATATCCCCACCTAAAAGTCTAAATCGTACATGCTGCATGGTACATGCTACATGGTTCAAACTGTAACCTAAAACTGTGAATATGAGATATGCTCTCACCATTTCTAATATGAAACAGCTTACATTCTGCCCCATGTTCTGGTTGTACTAGTAATCTCATTCCATCACTATAGAATGATACATCTGTAAATCTCATCTCCAACCAACCAGATTCACAGATACAGAATGTATCTCCTTCTCGTAATCTTTCATTCCAGAACATTTTCAAATGAACCGTCTCAACTTAGAGCTCTTCTATAAATATAAACAAATCTACTTATTTTTATTTTTACATGATTCTTATTTCATTTATACAATATTCAATGACACACGACCACCTAACCACACACACAATTTATTCAACTTTTTATATTACCCCAAACGTTAGCGCCATACGTTATCATAAAATTTTTTTCTTAATTTACTTCCCAAACCAAATACACCTTCAACCACAACCGCGGCCCGCGCCGTCGCCTCGCATCAAACCCATCACACACCACCTCTTAACCACATACATAATTTATTCAACTTTTTATATTATCCCAAACGCTAGCGCCATACCTTATCATACAATTTTTTTTCTTTTTTTAATTTACTTCCCAAACTAATCCCACCTTCAACCAGAACCTCAGCCCGCGCCATCGACTCGCATCGCACCCGCCCCGCATCCATCGCGACCTAATCACTTCATTGCCCCAACCACCGCTGCGCGCGACCGTTGCCCTGGCCTACTCCCGACAACGATGTATGCCTCATCCAAGATATGGAGTATACATTTATCCAATTTAAAACGAAAAAAATATAAATTATTCTTAAACCCCAAGTATATGATTCATGCTACTTAAAAAACATTATTTTCTCTTAGCTCTTTAAACAGCATGGCGATTACCATGAAATCACTTTTCAAGCAACATCATGCGATACTATTTTTGATAGCAAGACCATACGACTAGTATATAGGCTGCACCGCTGCGCCGCTGGCCCAGAACCCGCTTATTTATACTACTACAATAATTTAGATATGATCAAATACTAGCATTTGGTATAATAATAATTCAGATAGCATGCATTCCTGAACACGGATGGCCCCCCTGAAAGAACTTCAGGAACTAGGTAAGATATCCAGCTTTGTTATAGGACGTTTAAAAATTCCATTTTTGGTACGAACTGACACCACTCTAACAAAATTGTCTTCGCCTGGATGAACTTCCTCCACCCGTCCTAGTGACCATTTTGATGGAGGCATATTTGGCTCTTTAACGACGACCAAGTCACCAACCTTAAAGTTACGGGTTTGTTTCTGCCATTTGGGGCGTTGTTGAAATGAGGTAAAGTAGTCACAGTGCCAACGACGCCAAAATCCTTGCAACATATTTTGAATGAGTTGCCATCGTCCAAGCCTGTTAAATGGAACGTCCAAATAGCTGGGTTCCGATATCGCCGTATACGGTCTGCCTATAAGAAAATGAGACGGGGTTAGAGGACTCAAATCATTATCAGAAATAGCACAAAGAGGCCTAGAATTTAATACTGCTTCAATTTGACAAAGCTAGGTAGATAATTCTTCAAAGGTTAAGATATTGTTCTCTATAACCCTTCGTAGGTGCTGTTTAACACATTTCATTCCCGCTTCCCAAAGTCCCCCAAAGTGAGGACTATGTGGGGGAATGAACTCCCATTTGATACTCTCTGCCGCCAAGGTTTTCGATATCTGAGAATTATGCTCCTCAGAGCGTACCAGTTTAAACCAATCAGATAAAGTGCTTGCGGCCCCCCGAAAATTAGTTCCGTTGTCTGAATAGATAACGTTGCACTTTCCTCGTCTTGCAATAAAACGCCGAAGTGCGGCTAGGAAGGCATCCGTGGATAAGTCGCTGACAGTTTTTAAGTGCAGCGACTTGGTTGCCATGCATACAAATAACGCAAAGTATCCTTTTACGAATTTTGGATTTTTCAATCTGGCTAGACGAAGCGTTATTGGCCCAGCATAATCGCAACCCGTTTGAGCAAATGCAAAAGATGGTGAGAGTCTCGATGAAGGCACATTACCCATCAGCTGATAAGATGTTTTTTCACGTTGACGAAAACAGCCCATGCAGTCGTGGACAACCTTTCTCACTAAATTTCTACTTCCGATGATCCAAAACTCCTAGCGAATCAACGAAAACAGTTCCGATACCCCAGCATGAAGATATCTGCGATGAGAATCGCGAATTATGAGCCTGGAGATGGGATGATCTTTTGGCAGGATTATAGGGTGTTTGATGTTGAAGGACACGTGGAGGGCCTTAGAAATTCTTCGTCCTACCCGTACCAATCCAACCTCATCTATGAACGGGGACAAAGGAGAAAGCTTGGAGCCATTTGGGACAAACCCTTTCTGTTTCAACGCATTTATATCCAATACAAATTCTTGTTGAATCCACAAGAGACATTTTTGCTTGGCATAAATAAGCTCGGATGAACGAAAAACCCGTAGATTCGTTCTGCAGCGGGAATCTTAGCATTTTTGGCATAACGGACGAAGATCGCTACAATTCGCATCACTCGAACCCAGGAAGAAACTCGGTTGCCCAGTCTTTCTATTAGGTCTTCCTGCATACACGAAGTGTTGACGCCAAAATACAAACTTTGTATTAAAGAATATGTATTAGAGAATATGTATTTAGAAATTAAATTGCCTACTTTTAGGTATTTCATACATTTAGATATAATTGAGTAAATAACATTAAAACTTAGTTATTAAGTTTAATGTTAGTTACTCAATCGTTAAGAAGCTTATCTCGTTTTATCTTCCAAGCTGAGCTTTCACCACCGAGCTAGAGCTAGTCGGTGTGATGATGAGTTGTACTTATTCTTAAGTTTAGTTTATTAGTATTGTTTAAAAGGAGAAGACCTGGTAATTTATAAAATAAAAGGTAAAAGAAATTTGATTTTTTTTCTTTGATATCTTGGTACTGCAAGAGACTTTTTATCCACAGCAAAGCACTAGGATTTTTTTGGGAAATCTATCGCCAACCCATAGCGATTAGCCCGAAGCTGTCTACCCATAGCAGCCCCACAGATAAATACCAGTGACTGGGATTCAAGAGAGGAATCCCCCCAACATTATTTTTGGTCCAATCGAACCGGATAGGATTTTTCTGGATTTAATTAAATTGATGCATTAATTGCATAATAATTGGAGAACCCATAACCCTAATCCAAGGTAGGTGCTGTGTACTTAGGAAAGATATTCTGGTGATTTTTTCGGTGATTTTAATTTTTAAAAAAATTGTGTAAAGAATCCTTCAATTTAATCGCAATTTATTTTGTATTGAAAAGAAAAGTTGTGCATCGGTTGATGTGTAACTTAAAACTTTTTATTAAAAAAAAAAAAAAAATTTAATGAAGCAAGATCTTTATGAAGTTGGTAAATTTGGGATAGTTTTTGATCGGAAGATTAAGGTACAGTTTCGCTACGGTTTTTTGATCGCGTGATTTTAATACGTTTCTGTTTTTTTTCTTGGTGAACAAACCATACGGTATTTGAAATCCTGTTAATGATTATCGGTTCTTTAATTTAAAAGAAAACAGATTTTTCTGATTTTTAACAAAAATAATTAGTATTTGAAAACTTATTTTCTCTCTTTTTTTGAAATTTTATTGCATATTGTACATTTTTTTCTTCGTTCGAGATCCGTTTTAACTTTTCTTCTTAGTTCTTCGAAATGTCTGTTTCTGAAGATTTTTATGTGTGCGTTAAGCAAATAAATGAAACAATTAATAGTTTTCGTGATGTACCAAATACAGAAAATATGACATTTGGTATGTACAAAGTATGGAAAAAGGAATTCGAGGTTTTGTGGGAGAGTTTTCGTGTAATTTATACGGAATGTTTAAAAAACGAAGAAAAAACCTTAGACGATTCAAAATTATTGACAATAAAATCCAAATATACATCCGTTTCAACAAATTATTTCACTACAGTAGGTAGTATAATAGATGCGATTGAATTGAATTCAAGCAACGAAACGAAACAAAATTTGGTGTTTCCTCAAAGGTCTGAGTCAGAGTTTGGAATAAGATTTCCACCTTGCGACGCGGAATGTTTCGAAGGCGACTACAAATCCTGGCCTACTTTTCGTGACATGTTCACATCAGTTTACGTTAATCACCCTCGATTAAGTGATGTTGAAAAGTTATTTCATTTACGCTTAAAAACAAAAAAAGAAGCTCATGACATTGTTGATAAGTTTCCTCTCACGGCAGATAATTTTAAACTTGCGTGGGATACACTAAGAACCCAGTACGAAAACAAACGGATCCTAATAAATACCCAGCTTAAAACACTTTTTTCTATAACTTCAATCGCAATTGAAAGCGGTTCAGCTTTGAGAAAACTCAACAGAACTGTATGTGATTGCTTAGGAATACTTTCAAGCTACAGTGTTAAAACCGACAATTGGGATCCGATTCTAGTTTTCTTAATTTCTCAGAAAATTCCTGAAAATACTTTGTTTCTTTTTGAACAAAGTCTTCCAAAAGAAAATGAAATTCCAACTTGGAAATTTTTAGAAGATTTTCTCGCTTCTAGATACAGAATTCTTGAATCTGTTGAAGAAATAAAACATTGTCCCCGACAAAACGCTAAACAGTTATCAAATTCAAAATCAAACAAATTAAACTCTTTTCATATCGAACAAAAGAACTTTTGTTGTAAAATATGTAAAAGCAATCACCCTTTGCGATTATGCAAGAAATTTTTGGACATGGATGTCTCATCTCGACGTAAACTAGTACAAGCCCAGAAGTACTGCTACAACTGTCTTGCACTTACACATTCGGTGTATGAGTGTAAAAGTAAAGTGTCTTGTGATCAATGTGGAAAAAGACACCACAGTTTACTACATTTCACCCATTTAAGACCCGTCTCTCACGACACAAGATCTCCTACTTTACATCAGGCTTCTTTAAGTAAAACATCAATACAGTCCACTTCGAAATTTCATCAACAACCAACGAAAGAAGTAGAAACAGATATTCCATCGGCTTCTCCAACGCTTCAAAGTTTTCTCGTTAACCAGAAAAGAAATATTTTATTAGCTACAGCTTTGGTGAAAATTACTGCTCACAACCAAACATTTCTCTTGAGATCTTTAATCGACCCTGGTTCTGAAGCTACATATATCTTACAATCTGTAGTGAACCGATTTAAGCTTTCCACCCGTTCGTCCAATGCATCTATTTGTGGCATTGGACAAGTTCATAGTGAATTTTCAACGAGTATGTGCCCTCTCATTCTCGAATATCGCATCAATCCTGATGTACATATTTCTGTTTAGCTGTTGTTTTGAAAAAGTTGACAGGTAATTTGCCATCCCAAACTATTGACGCATCAAACTTGGTTGAACTCAAAGGTTTGCGGTTGGCAGATCCGAACTTTGATAAGTGTTCATTGCTTTCGCAAACACAAGCCACACCAAGTATTGATGACATCAGCAGGAAACAATGACCTGCCCAACATAAACATAACTGTGTCATATTTTGTTTTACTCTAATATATTTGTAAGCAATTTATGTAACAATGCAATGTGACATCGTATTTATGTTTGTAAGCAATTTATGTAAAACAATTAATATTATTTATTTTGCAATGCAATGTGTCATCGTATTACATTTGTAAGCAATTTATGTGACACAATTAATATTTATTTGTAACATAATGTATCATCAATTTGATTGTTTAGTTTTAAGTATAAAAGAGACATATCTCGACAATAAAATTCATTCGTTTCGTTTAACAACAACATGGTGCTTTAACTTCGAATCTACAATTCCTTTCAAGAACAAGTTCAAGTGCTTGTCTCTTGTAAACACCAAAATTTTATTGTACATAGAACAGTAAGAAGCTGAGATACACCTTTTACTCTAACTGTATTGGACAGTAAGAGATAAAATACATTTGGTGACCCCGACTTTGGAACTTATCAACATTTAGAACTACACATTTGGTCGGCGAATCAAAATCAATTAAATCAACTAACGGCTCACAATGGAGACAAAAATAGCCGAGCAACGTCTTGCCGGAGAAGAAATTCAAACAATAATCCGAAATTTCAACAAAGATTCGCCAACGCGAAAAACAACAAAAGAGTACTTTACATCTCGGTTAAACCGAATCGAGGCAATATGGAAGAACTTTGCAGTTAGAGACGAGGAAATTCGCGCATCAGATCTAAGCATAGATCACGAATACTTCACCTCGAACTACTTCTTCAAAATAAAAGAAATATCAGAAAAATACTCAAAGGTATTCAAGAATTCGCTTGCTGAAATAGAGCCCAGCGAAACTGTAGGAACTGAGGGAGACCAACATGCAACCTCAGCCCCCTCAGTTCAGATTAAAACTCAAAGTACGCCCGAGGTGCTTACACTCATGCGCCGCCAGAAGGCATTGATGAACTCGTTAACCCGCCTTAGCAACGGCCGAGTTAAAGAAGAAGCCCCCATACAATGCCTAGAGGCAAAGAATAAACTTTGGGACCAAATTGAAGAGTTACATTACGCAATTTGGGAAAGAAGCGAAGACCCACTTTCGGAGGGCTACGACATGAGCTCTTATTCAGAACTTGAAATAAAGGTTCTGAAAAACCGAGCTTCACTTAGGGGAACTTCAAATAATTCAAGAACGGATCATCTATCAGTACAACTTCCAAAGATGACAATCCCAAAGTTTGACGGCGATTACTTAAAATGGCAAACGTTTTCCGACATTTTTACCAAAATGATACATGATCAAGATCTACCACTAATACAAAAAATGTGGTATTTAAAAACAAATGTTTCTGGTGATGCAGAACGTCTGTTAAGACACTTAGAACTGACAGAGGAAAACTATCCGATCGCATGGAAAACTCTTCAAGATCGTTTCAGCAACAAAAGGGCCCAGACATTGTCCCTTATTCAAAAAATTTTGGGTTTGCCGCAGCAAGGCTCAGAAGTAAAGGCTATGAGAGAATTTCATGATACAATTCACGAATCATTGGCAGCTTTAAAGGCTCTCAATATTGATACAGACTCGTGGGCTCCTCTGCTTATCTATCTATTAACGAAGAAATTAGATCGACAAAGTCATTTACTCTATGAACAATCCGTCAAAAACCCCCGAGAACTACCAACAATGGAAGAATTCCTCAAATTCTTGAAAAACCGTTTTGAAGCCTTAGAAGCTGTTGGAGGAAAAGATAGAACCAAGGTGGTATCCAACGTTGCCTCCTCCAACATAGACAACTGCAAGGTATGTGGCAATAAGAGCCATCCAATCTTTTACTGTGAAAAATTCTTGAAGATGTCAGCCGCTGAAAGATTAAGATGGACGCAGAAGCAACGATGGTGCGTAAACTGTTTCAAGCCCGATCACACGGCAAAAACATGTACGTCACGGAGTTGCACCAAGTGCGCAGGTAAGCACAACACGCTTTTGCACTTAAGTCAAAAAAATTCGAAACCATCCAACACAACAACGAGCGCAATTACTTCAGAGACAACAACCGCTAAACCTAGCACAACAAAAACTGAGGGTTTAGCACCGATTACTGTAGCAACAATTCAAAAACTTAATCACAACCACGACTATGTACTTTTGGCTACGGCAAAAGTTGTCATCACAGCAAACAATGGACAATCTTGTGTGGCCAGAGCGATCTTAGACTCAGGTTCACAGATAAATCTAGTCTCAGAGCGACTCATCAAACGTCTATCCTTATCACCTAAACCATCATCTCTTTGCATCGAAGGCATCGGGCGCAGAACACGAAACTCCACACAGCAAGTTAACATCAAACTCCAATCGTCAATTGGAAAATTCAACTGCAGAGTGGAAGCATTCATTCTTCCAAGCATTGTGTCATCTCAACCCACGCAGAACCTGGATACAACAACCTGGTCAATTCCTGAAAACATCAATCTAGCAGACTCAAACTTTCATCAGTCAGACAAAATTGATGTTCTTCTTGGAGTCCTGAGCAAATACGAATTGGTGACAAGATGCCATTGTTACAGAACACTGTCCTTGGTTGGGTCGTGGCAGGCAAAATTGAAAATGTCTCCTATAACAATGCCACCTGTGCAATTTTCGGCGAAGACGACTCCACAAATGACCTCATCGAAAGATTCTGGAAGCTGGACGACTTCGAAGACACACCAAAATCAATGACAACAACCGAAAAATATTGTGAATCACATTTTACTCAAACAGTTAAGAGATCCAACTCCGGTAGCTTTGAAGTTCGACTACCATTCCTAGAAAATGGTGAAGCCTTGGGTGACTCAAGACAATTAGCACTCAACCGATTTATGTCATTAGAAAGACGACTAAGCAAAAACCCAATGTTAAGGAATGATTATGTGAAATTCATGGCCGAGTATGAAGCCTTTGGTCACATGGAACAATTAAATCCGGCCAACATCCCAAAACACCACTTCTTCATCCCTCATCACTGTGTACTCAAACCTGATAGCAGCACAACCAAACTACGTGTTGTTTTCGACGCATCAGCAAAAACTTCCACGGGCCTATCTCTCAACGATATACTTCATACTGGACCCACTGTTCAAAGTGAACTCTTCTCGATCCTACTCCGCTTTCGAATACATAGGTTTGTGTTCACAGCCGACATCGAAAAAATGTACAGACAGATCCTCATTCATGAAGAGGATCAGAATTATCAACTCATCGTTTGGAGACGGCAGCCATCAGAAGACATAAAATACTACAAACTCAAAACGGTCTCTTACGGAACCTCAGCCGCTCCCTACTTAGCAACCAAATGCCTACAATTTTTAGCCTCTCAAAGCTAAATAACGCACCCAATCGGAAGCCAGATCCTGTTAGAAGACTTTTATGTAGATGATTGCATAAGCGGATCCAACAGCATCACTCAGGCAAAAGAAGCTCAAAAACAACTAATGTCAATCCTGAACAACGCTGGTTTTAAACTTCGAAAATGGTGTGCAAACCATCCCCAATTACTATGTGACATTCACCCTGAGGATCAGGAAGTCAGCCTCGACTTCACCGATGGAAGCTACTGCACAATTAAAACACTAGGACTTGTCTGGCAACCTAAAACAGACGAGTTATGTGGGAGATCTCAAGTGAACGATTCTTCATCAATCACCAAACGTGTGGTTAGTTCAGAACTCGCAAGAATTTTCGATCCATTAGGACTATTTGGCCTTATTGTAGTTCAAGCCAAAATCTTCATGCAAAAACTGTGGCATTTAAAACTCTCCTGGGACGACGAACTTCCACAACACCTCAAGGAAGAATGGTTTAGTTTCAGAAAGGACATAGCAGATCTCGATCAAGCGAAAATTCCCAGACACATATTTAAAGGGAACCCTACGTCTATACAAATTCACACCTTCGTGGATGCATCAGAACGAGCCTATGGAGCCGCGGTGTATCTGCGTTCAACTTATCCAGACCAAACAACTATCAACAGGCTACTTTGCGCAAAATCACGTGTAGCTCCAATAAAACAGCAAACACTTCCTCGCCTAGAATTATGTGCTGCAGTCTTGGGAGCTGAACTTACCCGTAGAGTCAGAGAAGATATACGACTCCCAGAAGCATCAGTATATCTTTGGACAGGCTCCCAAATTGTCCTCTCCTGGATAACCTCCACATCATCTTCATATCACACTTTCGTGGCGAATCGAATAGCAAAAATACAAGAACTCTCATGGGGAGCACAATGGTGTAATGTACCATCAAAGGAAAATCCCGCAGATTTACTTTCTCGAGGAATATCTGCACGCAACTTCATGTCCTATCACATGTGGCTTTACGGGCCCTTATTTCTACATGCAAATGAATCGGCCTGGCCACATTCAACTCCAAAGGAACTAGAAACTCATTCCGATCTTGAACGAAAGAGAAAACATACTCTTGCTATAGCACTACTAGATGATTCTCCAAGTGATTTCATATATAAAATACGACATCGAAATTCTTTTAAGTTCCTGCAACATACCATCGGCTATATGCTTCGTTTCATCAAACGGGCCAAGAAACTCAAGGTTAATCCGGAGGGGCAGAGGGCACTCTCACCCAAAGAGCTCAACGAATCTCTCATTACCATTGTGAGACAGATACAATCTTCCGAATTCAAAAGCGAAATTCAAGATCTTAAGAACCATAAGGGACTTTGCAAATCTAGTGGACTTACAACTCTGGCACCATTTCTAGATGACAACCATGTTCTTCGCGTAGGAGGACGACTACAAGCTGCATCAATATCATTTGATGCAAAACATCCAATACTACTCCCATACAACGAAGTAATTACAAAATTGCTATTCAAATACAAACATGAGCGCCACAATCACTGTGGACCGCAAACACTGCTGTCCATTTTAAGACAACAGTTTTGGCCAATCAAGGGTAAGATCACAGCCCGACACACAGTTCATAATTGCATAAGATGCACGAGAACAAAACCACATCTGATGACCCAAGTCATGGGGAACCTTCCAGCTGATCGAGTAACGCCAAATAGACCATTCCTTATCTGTGGCGTAGATTTCTGCGGACCTCTTTGGGTCCACTATAAAATCAGAGGCAAGAAACCACACAAGGTGTACTTAGCAGTTTTTTGCTGTTTCTCAACTAAGACAGTTCACTTGGAAGTAGTAACAGATTTAACCACTGAAGCCTTCATTGGAGCCATGAGAAGATTTATTAGTCGAAGAGGAAGAATACAAACGCTGTATTGTGATAATGCAACCAATTTTGTCGGAGCCAAAAATCAGCTAGCCGAACTCAAGGATATTTTACACACGGCAGAAGCTAGAGAAGCCATCATCAAGGCCAGCAGCGATAAGGGAATAACCTTTAAATTCATTCCACCAAGAGCCCCCCACTTCGGCGGTTTATGGGAAGCAGCAGTCAAATCAGCAAAGCATCTTCTACTCCGAACGGTATCCACAGCATCATTAACACATGAGGAACTAGAGACTATTGTGATTGAAATGGAAGCAATCCTGAATTCAAGGCAATTAACTCCACTATCAGATAACCCAAATGATCTTACCGCCTTACACCAGGACATTTCTTAATTGGAGAACCCCTCACCGCACAAATCGATCCCAACATAGTTCCAGAAAACAAGAATCTAAGAAATCGTTGGAGTAACATATGCTACCTTAAACACGAATTTTGGAAACGATGGTCAACAGAATACCTCAACCAACTCCAACAGAGAAGCAAGTGGAACAAGAGGCATCAAGATATCAAAATCGGGGATTTAGTTATCATCAAAGAAGATAGTACACCAACCCTCAAATGGCCATTGGGAAGAATTGTCGACATCTTTAAGGGGCAGGATGAAGTCGTTCGAGTGGTCAACGTAAAAACACAGTCAGGAATACTGAAACGACCGATTCATCGTCTAGCGCCACTCATCGAAGACAGGGAAGATGCAAACCATGAAGATGAGGACATACTGACGGAGACATCACCAAAACGACGAAAAACATGCAACACTTCACTAATAACAACGATGATTCTGTCATTGTGCTTGCTTCCAATAGTTATCGCATCACCGATAAACATCACAAGGTTTAAAAATAATCCTGGACTATACTTTGAAAATCTTGGATCCATGAACCTGATTGTAAATGAATGGAACATCATAACATATTATGACCTAGCACCTATTCTAGCTGATCTTGAAGCATTCAACAACGGGACGAAGGCGCTTCAACACTTATGTAATCAACTACAGCTAAGAACAACATGCAATGCAATGGTTAACCATCTAACGAATATGAAGATATCACTACAAGGAGATACCAACTTGATTTCAAGACATCGAAGTGCTAGAGCAGCAATAAATATTGTTGGAAACATAGCTCACTCCTTATTTGGGCTACTAGATTCCGACTATGCAGAAGAATTGTCGAAAACAATCAACCAAATAAATAACAATGATGCTCATCTCTTGTCAATGTTGAAAAATCAGACCTCTGTTATTGACTCAACCATCAACATAATAAAGCATGATCAGCTCCAGGTCCAAGATCGCATAAATATGGTTCAACCTCAAGCCAACGAGATCATTGCAAGAATTGGAAATGCCACTGACCAGGTTAGAGTGTTTCAAATCTTTACTACACTTGCTATGCAACTAATGATGATGGCATCCAATCTACAACGGATAGAAAGCACAATTCTTGATACACTAACAGATATACATTATGGCAACATCAACCCACTACTACTTTCACCTGCCCAACTTAAGGCTGAAATCATAAACATAAGAAATCACGTACCATTGTCACAGAAACTACCATTCGAACAAGAAGATTTGCTCCAATTCTACAAAATATCAAAAACGAAGGGAGGCAACGCAGGAAATCACTTAATATTCGTCATTACCATCCCGCTCGTTGAACAAGAAGCATTTGAGATATTCCAAATAAGATCAGCCCCATTAATTATAAACAACACGCTTCTGACCATAAGCCCAGCCATAGAGATTCTGGCCATAAACCGTCATAGAGACCAGTATTTTCCAATGACTTCATCAGAATTCAAGGATTGCAACAAAGGAAAAGATATGCAGTATTTCTGCTCAACCAGAAAGGCAAAATATCACGCAGGTTCACAAGCGTACAACTGTGAATTTTCTCTTTTCATCAACAACACCGCAACTTCGTGTAACATTGTACGGCCCATCAACAACTTTATATGGACCCAATTGAACAATAGAAATCAATGGATTTTTGGAACCCTTCAAGATATTCAACTTACTACTGTATGCAATTCCGAAACCTGTCAAATGGATCTCTCTGGAGCTGGACTCCTCTCAATCGAAGGCAACTGTAGATTAAGAAACAACCTAGTTACCATTCAAGGAATCCAGATGACAATAAGCATCGTACATTCATCCTTCATAAGTTTTGGAAATTTATCAACGATAGCGAAACTAAGTGATGTTCAATCAGCTCTAGATCAAATTCCAAAATTTAACAACTCACACATTGAATCGCTTACAACACTCCAAAACCAACTTTCAACATTACAACATCAGAAGCTCGCAAACCTCAACGAAAAAATACTTACTAACAACATTCATCATTACTCAATCAGCTATCTGGCACTTATAATAGCAGTCTGCCTGGGAGTCATATTTCTGCTGAAAACTCGGAAGCAAATGACGTCAAACGAAAACTCCATTCCTTCACCGCCCAAAACTCAATACAACGTTTCGGAGGTATAGTTTGTTGAATGAGTTCTCATTCAACGCGGGGAAGAATGTTCATTGCTTTCGCAAACACAAGCCACACCAAGTATTGATGACATCAGCAGGAAACAATGACCTGCCCAACATAAACATAACTGTGTCATATTTTGTTTTACTCTAATATATTTGTAAGCAATTTATGTAACAATGCAATGTGACATCGTATTTATGTTTGTAAGCAATTTATGTAAACCAATTAATATTATTTATTTTGCAATGCAATGTGTCATCGTATTACATTTGTAAGCAATTTATGTGACACAATTAATATTTATTTGTAACATAATGTATCATCAATTTGATTGTTTAGTTTTAAGTATAAAAGAGACATATCTCGACAATAAAATTCATTCGTTTCGTTTAACAACAACAAGGTGTTTTAACTTCGAATCTACAATTCCTTTCAAGAACAAGTTCAAGTGCTTGTCTCTTGTAAACAACAAAATCTTATTGTACATAGAACAGTAAGAAGCTGAGATACATCTTTTACTCTAACTGTATTGGACAGTAAGAGATAAAATACAATAAGCCTGCTTCAATAGATATATTGATTGGAGCAGATATTTACCCTCTTATCTTATGTGAAGGTGTTAAAAGAGAAAAGGACTTGTGTCCAGTGGCTCAAAATACGGTTTTTGGATGGGTCCTTTCAGGACCTTGTGACAAAGGTACAACTAAACCAACCCTTCACACATTTTTTGTCAAAATTTGTTTAGAAAAACAAATACAGAAATTTTGGGAACTCGAAGAAGTTCAGGATATTAAACCCCTATCTAACGAAGATAAATTTTGTGAAAAATTATATAAACAGACGACAACTCGAAATGCAGATGGTCGTTATACAGTCAAACTTCCATTTAATCCTCACTTAAATATCTTGGATTTAGGTCTTTCAAAAGGTAGTGCAGTTTCGCAGTATCTGCGCCAAGAAAGGCGTCTACTTTGTGATATAAAGCTAAAAGAAGAGTATAACAAAGTTCTAAAGGAATATATTTTGTTAAGCCATATGACTCTTCTACCAAAATGCAGTTTGAATCTTCCTAAACCACACTTTTTATCTTCCGCATCATGCTGTGGTAAAACCGGATAGTGTGTCAACAAAAGTACGCATTGTATTTAATGCCAGTGCGTCTACAAGCAAAAGCGCGAGTCTAAACGACTTTTTATACTGCGGTCCTGCTCTCCAAAACGATTTGCAATCTATTTTACTGAGATGGCGACAATATCCATACGTTTTCAATAGTGATATTGAAAAAATGTATCGTCAAATACATGTGCACCCCGATCATCACAGATTCCAACGAATAGTTTTTCGATCCTCAGATTCAGAATCAGATTTGGCTGATTTTGAAATAAATCGTATTACGTTTGGAATCAACTGTGCTCCATATTTGGCTATCCGAACATTGCATCAGCTTGTTTCTGATGAAGGAAACAAGTACCCGTTAGCTAAAGATGTAGTACTGTCAGATTTTTACGTGGATGACGTTTTTTCGGGTGGTTTCAACTTGGATGTTGTTGTTCAAATTCAGGACCAGTTAAAAGCACTTCTATTATCGGGAGGGTTTTGCTTAAAGAAATGGACTGCAAACCACCCTTGCTTGTTGGAAAACATTCGTAGGGGGGATGTTTTAGACCAACACTTTCTAATGTTTGAAGAGTCTTCACATTCGAAAGTTCTAGGTGTAGGGTGGAATGCAAGGGAAGAATGTTTTTATATTCGATGTGAATTGTTTCCTCAACAAGATTCGCTTATCACAAAACGTGAACTATTTTCAAACATAGCAAATAAATATATACCCTAATGGTTGGTTAGCGCCAAAAACAGTTGTATTAAAAATGTTAATGCAAGAGGTCTGGAAGGACAAATTAGATTGGGATACCTACATTAATTCTAATCATTTAAAAACATGGCAAGAGTTTGTTAATTCCTTTAAAATTATAAAAGATATTAAAATCCAGAGATGGATTAACTATACCCCAGCTATGTGCATTGAAATCCATGGCTTCTGTGATGCATCGCTTCATGCATATGCAGCTGCCGCATATGCAAGGATCTCAGATTCATCTGGAAATAGTTTTTCTCACCTTCTTTGTTCAAAAACGAAAGTGGCACCCCTAAAAGCCATTTCGATTCCTCGGCTAGAACTTTGTGGAGCTGTTTTGCTAACAAAGTTAGTGAACGCTGTACTAAGTAGTCTACGCCTTAAAAACTGTCCCGTCTACCTTTGGACGGACTCAATGATTGTTTTATATTGGATTCATGACTGTCCATCTCGACTTGAAACGTTCGTCAGAAATAGGGTGTCCAAAATACAAACTGAAAGTCCTCCAAGTAGTATTTGGAAACATGTTCCCTCTGAACATAATCCTGCTGACATCGCTTCTCGAGGAGTTATGCCCCATTTGAAAAATAATACCCAATGGTGGCATGGACCAAGTTGGTTGCTGTCTTCAAAGGAATTTTGGCCAGTAACAAACATTCAAAAGGATCCTAATTGGAATCTCGAAACAAAAAGAATTAAGAGCTTTGTTGTCAATACAAACCACAATTATGATTTCTTAAGTAGATTTTCATGTTTTGCGCGTGCCCTTAAAGTAATATCGTATCTGTTTAGGTTTATTAACTTAGCTTCTCGAAAAAGAAAAGGTTTTATCCCTATAGATACTCTTCTATAAATTTAGCTCACCATGAAATAGTTTTTGTGAAAACTCGGCTAGTTATATTAGCACAACGTCACTATTTCAGTGATGATTACAAAGCGCTTTATAATTCAAAACCGTTGAGTAAAAATAGCTCAATTTTATCTCTCAACCCTTCGCTAGATTCTCAAAGAATTATGAGAGTAAATGGTCGTTTAGCAAATGCTGATTTGACCTATCACGAAAAATTCCCCATTATACTTCCATATTCATGTCCTTTAGCAAAATTGTTGGTAGGATTTTTTCATAAAATTTCCCTTCACGGTGGCAACCAGTAAGTTCTGTATCTAATGCGTAAAGTATACTGGATTATAAAACTAAAGAACTTGATAAAAACGTATATCAATGGTTGCCTTGTTTGTGTTTTGCACAAAAAGGAATTTCAAACCCAGCTTATGGGAACACTCCCACCTGAAATAGTAAACTATTCTTTTCCGTTTACTCATGTCGGGCTAGATTTTGCTGGGCCCTTTGAATTAAAGGTTCAAAAGGGTCGTTTTTATCAAGCAATAAAAGGTTATGCATGTCTCTTTATTTGTCTTTGTACAAAAGCTGTACATTTAGAAGCAGTAGGAAGCCTGTCTACAGAGTCATTTTTAGCAGCTTACGATAGATTTGTCGGTCGAAGAGGTGTTCCTCAACAACTTTTTTCCGATAATGGTACGAATTTTGTGGGTGCTAATCAAATACTTACAAAAGAAATTCGAAAGGCTTTGGCAAGTGCTACCTCAGAAGCTGAAAAATCATACCTACCAAAAGATTTAAAATGGAATTTTATTCCACCAGGTTCTCCTCATATGGGTGGCCTTTGGGAGGCCGGCATAAAGTCTTTTAAAAATCATTTTAAAAGAGTTGTTGGAAACTCCAAATTAACTTTTGAAGAGTTTTCAACATTACTTGTCAAAATTGAGTCGTGTTTGAACTCCCGCCCTATTTCTCCAATAAGTGAAAACCCTTTTGAGCCTCTTCCTTTAACTCCTGGTCATTTCTTGAAAGGTGCGCCATTGCTTTCCTTACCCGAAAGTCAAGTTAGTGAAAATACCACGGTTAAGAACTGGCAAAGAGTTCAACAAATTTTACACTCTTTTTCAAGAAGATGGAAGGAGGAATATTTGGCCGATCTTCAACGAAGAACAAAGTGGAAATATCCTACACGTAACATTGAAATCGGAGACATTGTCGTTGTGCGCAATGAAAAATTGCCACCCACTGTATGGAGACTAGGAAGAATTGTGGCTGTTCATCCAGGAAAAGATGGAAAGGTTCGTGTAGCTACCGTTAAGACTCAACAAGGGGAGATTTTGCGCCCTATAGTAAAACTGTGTCTTTTGCCCATCGATCAGGAATTGTTTCAGGTTTATCATGCTTCACAAAAGATAGAGTAGTATTTGCTAGTTTTCATTTTTCATTTGATTACGACATTCTATAGTTATTTTTTTATATATATATTTTTAATGGTTCTAATGCACAGTACCTAATGAATTCAACCCCTTTAAATTTACTTGAATTAACTTTAAATTATTTCCTATTAACATGTCTGAGTGAGTAAGGGTACTCTCTAATCAACCCTCACCGATGGATTTTACTAATAATTTTTTTTTCCTGAGTAGCGAATCGGGGCGCTTCTTTAATACAATACCTCCACCGTTGGATTTACGTTTTCAAAATCTTCATTTATCAAGGATTTGACTCTTTGCATTCCTGCAAAGGGAGGCCGGAATGTTGACGCCAAAATACAAACTTTGGATTAAAGAATATGTATTAGAGAATATGTATTTAGAAATTAAATTGCCTACTTTTAGGTATCTCATACATTTAGATATAATTGAGTAAATAACATTAAAACTTAGTTATTAAGTTTAATGTTAGTTACTCAATCGTTAATAAGCTTATCTCGTTTCATCTTTCAAGCTGAGCTTTCACCACCGAGCTAGAGCTAGTCGGTGTGATGATGAGTTGTACTTATTCTTAAGTTTAGTTTATTAGTATTGTTTAAAAGGAGAAGACCTAGTAATTTATAAAATAAAAGGTAAAAGAAATTTGGTTTTTTTTCTTTGATATCTTGGTACTGCAAGAGATTTTTATCCACAGCAAAGCACTAGGATTTTTTTGGGAAATCTATCGCCAACCCATAGCTATTAGCCCGAAGCTGACTACCCATAGCAGCCCCACAGATAAATACCAGTGACTGGGATTTAAGAGAGGAATCCCCCCAACACGAAGCGTTGGCGATTAAGACCTCCTTTCTTTTCTCAGGAACCTGCTCGATTTCTGAACTTTGAACTGAAATTGGCCATGAATTAAAGTTCATCCAAAGCCACTCGGGCCCCTTCCACCAAATTTCCAACTCCAATAATTTTTTAGGTTCAATTCCTCTAGATGCACAGTCAGCTGGATTCTCCTCCGAGCTAACATAGTTCCAAACTGACCGAGGAAGGACATTAAGAATTTCAGCAGTACGATTTGCAACAAAAGTATTCCATCGTCGAGGGGGAGCGGAAAGCCACGCTAATACAATTTTAGAATCAGTAAAAGCAAACCTTTGAAGTGGTTTTTATATCAAATGAGGTACGCACAAGTTCAATCAAACGACTTAACAGTAGAGCCCCACAAAGTTCAAGCCGAGGAATGGTAAGTTGTTTCACAGGTGCAACACGCGTTTTTGCGGCTACCAGCCGGACGGTGACTTCTCTATTTTCAAATAAACTCTGAGCGTAAACCACCGCTGAATAGGCCTTCTCAGATGCGTCTGAAAACCCTACCAAATCAAAAATTTTCGAGTTTGCTGTACACCTTCTCAAGAAAGATTATTTGCTTTCGGTAAGAAATCCATTTTCTGGCTACTTCAATAGGCAGTGCATCATCCCATCCGATTTTAGTTTTGTGCACCCACACATCCTGGAATAGAATTTTAAATAAAATAGTAGCAGAAGCCTGGTAGCCCAAAGGATCAAAGATTTTCGAAATCTCTGATAAAAGCATCCTTTTAGTGAGTAACGACGACAATTCCTTTTCAAGAGAAATTTTGAAGGTAAAGATATCTATGAGGGTTCCACACTAAACCCAAGACCTTTGCCCAAGTGTTCGCACTATCCAAATCCAGCGAAAAGGTAGGTTCACACTCCGTACCTTGTAAAATCGGCCAACAATTTGAACTCCATTTGCTCAATTTCAAACCTCCACACGACAACAATTGGCCCAATTCGGTCTTTAAAGCTAAGATCTTTGCTACGGAATCCGACCCTGTCATGATATCGTCAACATAGAAATCAAGTAAAACGGAATGTGCTGCAGTAGGGAACTGATCCATATAGTCTGGTGCCAGTTGTTTCAATACTCGCATGGATAAGAAAGGTGCAGGAGATGTACCGTATGTAACGGTTCGCAAACGATAATGTTCTACCGGCTTATCAACACTCTCCCGCCAAACAATACGTTGGAAGTCTCTATGTTTCATATCAATCCAAATTTGCCTAAACATTTTTACAATGTCAGCACAAAAAACATATTTATGGATTCTAAATCGAAGACAAACATTTATGAGATTACGTTGAAGCGGAGGTCCTACATGAAGAGTTTCGTTCAAGCTGACACCATTTCCATCCCTATGAGAACCATCGAATACAACCCGCAACTTATTCGTAACAACCGCGTGATGAGGAAGGTAGAACACCCTACCAGAACAAGGTTCAATTTCGCTATCCGCAATTCGTTCCATATGTCCTAATTCCAGATAAGTCCTCATAAAGCGAGAATATTCGATTTGAAGATCGGGCTGACGATTGAAACGACGTTCCATGGCGAATAGCCTTGACAATGCTCCAGAAAGTGTGTTACTAAAGGTAATATCCTGATGACGAAAAGGTAGTTCGACGATATATTTACTATCAGGTGCACGAGAGAATGTTTTAATAAAATGAGTGTCGGCGAAGTCCCCCGGGTCTAACGAACCAAGGTGTTTAGGCAATTCCTCATCCTCCCAAAAGGTTTCCAGCAAAACGTCAACATCCTGTTCCAACCCAACACGTAAAGAAACAATATTCTGATCTGGGATGCTACCCGTTACAACCCATCCAAAAATGGTATTATGAGCAACTAAATTACCATCTTCATCTGTGCGATGTCCGTCAAGCAAAATGTTCCAAGCCTTATCAGAACCCAATAGAATATCGATCTTTCCTGGGGAGTTAAAACCTGGATCAGCCAAATTCAAACTGTTCAAAAACGATGCTCTGTCACAATCAAAACGCAAGGGAGGAGTATTTGAAGTTATTCGATGCAAAATAAAAGCTTCAACTTCAATTGAATTTGAATCAAAACAGGAACTCAGAGTAAGATTTACAGCTCCTTGAGTAACACCAGCTTCTAACGAAGATATTCCAGAAATTGGAAGTCTTGCATGACGACGAAGTAAGCCCAACCTTTTGACTAAACTCTCAGTAACAAAAGATGCTTGCGATCCTGTGTCAAGCAACATGCGACAAACCTGGATTTGACCTAACGAATCAATGACCTTCACGACTACAGTAGGCAAAATTCCAGACGGGCGTATTTCATTTTGTGAACAATTACTTACAATTGGAGCAGAATTTGACATAGATTGTCTAGCATTCAGATTTTCGTTAATAATTTCTCCTGAGGACGACGACGGATCTAAATGAACCAAAACGTTATGACGAACGCGGCAATGAGGACAGCGGGTTTTCGAGCGACATCTCGAAGCAGGGTGATTGCTACTTAGACAATTGTAACATAGTTTCTGATCTCTAACATAGCTACGACGCGATGGGATAGACAACGCGAGAAATTTAGGGCATTGTGGCAAAGGATGGTCTTCTTTACACATTAGGCAGAGTTGATTCGTAACCGAAAAACTTTTTATATTATTCGTAGCATTACCGGAACGCGTAAAATGCTTGTTTCCACCGGTTTTAGCTTCAATAGTTTTTGATGAACATGCTTCTAAAGCATCACACCTTTTTTCCAGAAACTCTATGAGTTCATGAATAGTAGATTTTTCGCAATTATTATTATGAAGTGGCCAAACCTTTCGCGTATCTGTGTCCAATTTACTTAATAAAAGATAAATTAACCAAGGATCTCTGCTTTCAGAGTCCAATGCCTTCAATCCCCGTATTACTTCATCTGATTTGTCCACGACCCGACGCAATTGTCCACTATCCGCGATAGTCACCCCAGGTATTTTAACAAAACTTTCAATATACGCGTTTATAATATACAACGGCTTGTTATAACGGCGTTCTAATTTTTCCCATGCTTGCAAATAATTTCGACCGCTATTTCTATGCCGTTTAAAAGTTTCGCGGCATCCTTTTCCAAAAACGATTTTAAATAACGCATTTTCTGCGCACCCGAAAGTCTTTTCGAACAGTCAATGCTTCCAAGAAACTTATCCCGAAATTCCGGCCACTCACGGTAATCGCCACCAAAAGACGGTATTTTAAATTTAGGGAGCTCGACTTCGGAGCGCAGCTTAGACGTCGAAGCTAACGAACCCTCATGCATCCAAGTTTCTAAGGGCAGATTGGATTTATTTGAAGAATCACTTATATTTTCATTACGTGGCGGAGGAGGAGGTGGAGTCGAAGGGGAATTTTTCTTAATTGCTTTCACATACGCACTTTTTGCATCTAAATATTTTATTTCTGTGGCTTCAAAATCGCTTTCGGGATCAACGTATCCCTCTTGGTCGAAATATTGATAAAGTTCAGTTTGGTTCAAGCAAAAAGATTTCCACGCCTCCTCCAAACGTTCCAACCGCGTTTCTAACATACTAACGCCTTCAACTTCGACATCTAAAATAAATGTATGCGCACGAAAATTGCACCTTTAAAATGCCCGCGCGATTGTCTCAAGATATTCATATTGGTTAAAGGTCAAACACGCGAGTAAATTTATTACACCTTAATTCCTTTCAACAAAAAAAAAATACACAATTCTACCTTCTCAAAAAACAGCACAAATCGAGCTTCCTAAACAGCGCAGTCTAGCACAAGAGTCGTCCCAAAAAAAAAACAAAAGCAGCAGCAGCACCGAATCAAAATTGTCGATACAGATTACCTTGTATCACGTGACTGTACTTATGCAGCTGTCTCGATTATTGTGTCCAAAAGTCCAGTCTCCAAATTCCAAAAATGTAGCAACCACCAATATCTTTAATTTGATTTTTTTTTGTTTACTCCAAATTACAAAAAGCAATATCCGGCTACTCGAAGGACCATCTTTGATCAGAAATAGAAAAGACGAAATTCGATTCTTTAATTACAAATTTATTGATCAAGACAAAATTTACTGCCGACGAAGTGAACTTGGCGGTGGTTGCTAACAAAAAAAAAACAGGTTACAAAAATTATTTAACAAGCACCATTCATGCATACAGTTAAATACAAATTACAATAGCATTAGCGGATTATTAACTTAGGCAAAAAAAAAAACAAGAGATGCAAATTAACATTATTCGATTATACTCGTACATAGGGTGAAATTGGAAATGTTTGGGAATTTACAAAATATTACAAACAAAATAAATGTTATAAATTAATTGACAATAATTTAGATATGATCAAATACTAGCATTTGGTATAATAATAATTCAGATAGCATGCATTCCTGAACAGCATGTAAGGTATTAAATTTTTGTGCGGAAAATATTTTTTTTTAAATTTTTTTTTAAAATTCATTTCTATTTAATATTAACTTATAACTATCTCAAAGCTAGACAAAAATGTTTAAAACTAGCCTAATTATCAATAACTTACAACTAATTTACTGGCCCTTTACGGGCGCTCTAAACTAAACAATAACTCTTAGAACTAATGTCTTTCGACCTAAAAACTATTTTAATTAAATCTAATTATTTAATTTTTTTTTAAACAAAGAAAAGTTATTGGCAAAAAACTCGGTAACTTTTTATATTTTGCTTTCTTACTAATAAACTAAACCTAAAGATAGACTAAAAATAATTAAAACTAGATACAACTAACTTATACTAAATAAAAATAACTTAAACTACTTAAAATACCTAATAATACCCAAAGCAACTTAAAACTACTTATAAACTAGAACAGCCACAGCAGCATTTTTTTTTCGTTTTTTAAATTTTTTTGTTTATTTTTTTTTTATATGCATGCAGATACACAACAACATGCAACCCATACATACATGTACATACACATACGTATGCACATATACAGTTTCGCAGGCACATGCACATATGCCTCCGCATACATACATAATTTTAATTTTTTTTGGTGCCACCCCGACTGTTCCCTATACCTAATTACCCTAAATTAATGTAAGCCGGCCAAGACATACCATCTTCATCGACTTTAAATATGATGCTGTTCAGAGAGCCACCAGAACTGGTTCTCCTGTTTTGCCCTAACCTTTAGGTCCCGATCGGACACAGTCCTACTGAACCGAAGGCGCTCTTCTCCACCTTGAGCGATGACGTCTCGACCGTACAGTAGTCGCCTATCCACAGTTTTCCGGCTGACGTGGTAGATGAGCGGAGCCGCCCCTCCATCCTGTATCAGCCCTCTACTGTTTAAATAGAGGAATGCCTCGGGAGGGATGTAGCCACTTAACCACGCACTCTCAAAATATTGGTTATTGGGGTAATAAGCCCCAAAAATTAAGCTGTTAGTTGAGGACATCGCTCTTGCAACGTGCCACCGAATCAGTTTAAACAAAAAAATTATCTATTCTATTTATGTTGGCTCCGTTGTATAGAACCTGGTTGGAATAATATCGTTTGTGCTCCGACTCTGGTGTTCTGTGTAATCCAAGGCAACGTTGCGGTCGAAGATACTGCCTCTCAAACACCCTAATCTTTTCCATTTGAGATGGGGCAACGTTGAACCACACCGGCCATCCATAGGCAATCATCGGCCTGATGAGGGCCATGTAGCAAATCACCTTCACACTGCTGTCAAGACGACTGTTATAAAACAATCGTCTTGTCAGGGCAAAGGCTCCCCTAGCCCTGACCAGAGCAGCACCTATATGTCTATCGAAATACAAGTACTGATCCAACCATATGCCAAGGTACTTTACTACACTTTTACTCGCCAGTGGATGTCCATGTGGCCCTACGATCACCAGCTTGCGCCAGTTCTTTCTCGTATCCCTTGAGGCGCTGGACAACGGAGTCCTAAACAAAATAGTTTCTGAATTCTGGAAGATGATTTTCAACTTCCAGTCATCACAATATCGCTGAATCTTGTCAAAGTCACTCTGCAAGAGATTTATGATGACCTCAACTGTATGAACTGTTCTGTATGCAATTAGATCGTCAGCGTACGCAATTGCATGAGTTAGACTACCTATCAAATCGCTGGTGTAAATGCTGAATAGAATCGGCGAGTTAACCGCTCTCTGCTGAAGACCATTTTTAGTATTAAAATTTGCGGTAGAAGTTACATTGCCACTCTTGACAACAAACTTTCTACCATTTAGCATGTCATAAAGCATATACAATAGAGATTTACTTATAGCCAGTTTGGTAGGCTTTAGATAGGGGCCATCTAACCATACGGTGTCGAAGGTCTTCTCCAAATCCACCAGACAGGCACCCTACACTGCTTTTTAGATTTGTTCCATTGGATATCGGAAACCAGTTTAGACGCGGCATGAATTGTGTCATGTCCCGCCTTAAAACCGAACTGATTATCCGGTATGATATTGTTGTCCTCCGCCCACTTGAACAGAGCCTTATTAATAATCTTTTCAAATACCTTTCTAATACTCAGAAGGAGACTTATCGACCTTAGATTCGCTGGATTGGAGTAGTCCTTTCCCTTTTTGGGGAGAGGATGTCTTCCACCGCACTAGATAATATGCATTATTCAGCGCGTTGTTAATCAATGTGGTGTAAATGTCAACTGCTTCCTAAGGTAAATGTCGTAGTACAACGTTGGATATACCATCGACTCCTTCTGACTTCTTTTTCTTTAATGAATCGAAGATGATCTGGAGCTCATTCTTCGAAATTAACAGGGGACTGGGCCCATTTCGGTCGGCGATTATGGCGTTTGCCAAATCTTCATCATTAAACCCGGTAAAACCAAGGTTCTCAGATCGCCATTCGGTTATATTGTTCGGGAGCCATAAGTGATGAAGCAGAGCTCTGTTCCTCAGGTCATGATTCGGGCAAATGCTAGCATTCACCTTGTACACTTGCTGGAAAGCAGCCCCCACAGCCGCCACCTTCTCCTGCGGATCTTCGACTATGTAAAGGTCATCGTCCAAGACGGCGCCATCCGGGTCTTTGCCTGCTGTCAGAAATACGTCTCTGTTCTCTGCCGTTCTCTGGAACTTAAGACACTGAAGATCGTTTTGATCCTTCCTTCTAAAAATCTTATTCATTTTTGGGGAACATACTCTTTTAATGTCCCAAAACAAATTAATAGACAACCCATAGTTTGGTTTGATCAATTGGTCGATGTTTCTGATCGACGACTTCAGTGCCCTAACCTCCAGATCTCGTGTGTCAGTAAACCGTCTGTACAATCGTTTAAGTGTTGTCAGTAGTCCACTTTTTTGTCTGTGTAGTGCGTCAATTGTCGCGTTACGGTACATGTCGGTTGCGTTACGTTCTTTGTATTTCGGTATTGTTCTGTTCATTGTTCGTTGAATTGTTTCGTCCATTTGTTCTAAGTATCTGTCGATTTCCGTATTTGTCAGATTCCTGTTATTTGGTGGGGATATACCATTTGAACGTAATTCACTCAATAAGGTGTTGGAGAAGCGTGGCCAGCGCACCTTACTGTAATTGTAAGTATGCACTGGCGCATACTCTCCAACTACATAAGCTCGTTCGGAAGTTGTATTACGGCGGCGAGTCCGCAGTGGTCACAGTTCGGTCGTTCGTAAACAATTTCTTGGCTGTTGACCCACAGCGTCAGTAATCGTTAGTCTTGCGTCTTTAAGCAATAGATCCAGATAGGCACCGCTTCTTGGAAACGATGGCCTGTCTGTAGCTAGAAGATCGATGCGATACTCAAGGTTGTATCGACCCATCCAATTAAATAGATCGTTACCTCTAGGATTTTGTATTTGATTTCACCAATCTATGTACTTGGCGTTTAAATCACCAGTCAATATGTAGTAATTCTCTTTCGCGCTCAATCTTAAGCATTCAAAAAGCTCTTCAAGCTCTGTTAAAAACTGGGTGGTCTGAGGTGTTTCCGGTGCATAGTCAGCAATCACATACATTCGCTTCCCCTGTTGGAGATGAATGCATATGATACATGCCTCTAGCGTCCGAAATTTTCGCACATCACTATTATATATTACATTATGACTAATGCCTTTACGTATAAAGATTGCGACGCCTCCTCCTTAAGTGGAGTTGGGTCGGTCTCTTCTCACGATATTGTAATTGTTGTTAGTCAATTTATGTTTCTGGTTAAGCTTAGTTTCGCTAGCCATAAACACATCTGGACTTATGTCTTTCAAGAATTGGAATAAATTCGCTCTACTTTCGGTCTAATCAGTGAATTAAGATTCACAGCTAGGTTCTTAAATGGCCTTTCCGGCAACGCGCTCTTAACCTCTAAGTTGCGTTAAGCTCGGCAAAACACAGTAGATATAATCCACCCTAGTCGCCTGCTCCTTGATCTGGTTTTGGAGGCCAGTCAACTGGCCCTGGAATGCCAGCAGAATGCCCATAATATCTGCCTGTGCCGCCGGCGCCTTAGGCACGGGGGCCTGTTGGGCGACCTTTGGTGTAGGCTGTACCGTGTTTCCCCTTCCTCACGCCATTTGCGTAAGAAATTTCGGGGTTGACGGGCGTTTTTGTAGGAGGGCGCAATGTTGGACGCTACCACTGTTTGCTTTGCTGCTTTGTTGTTCTTTATAAGCTGAAACGTCGGGCATCCCCGATAATTAGAGTGGTGTCCGTCGCCCCGGCAGAGTACACATTTAAGCTGGATCCTATCTTCGACACGTTCCCTTCCTAATTTGCATTCATCTGAATTGTGGTTCTCTCCACACTTAACGCAGCGTGACTGCATTTTACAGTTTGCTGCGGCGTGGCCGAACCTTTGGCAGCGCATGCATTGAAGCATGTCGCCGCGCCTTTTTGATTTGTCCCAAGTTACAACTTGGTAGTTGAGGATGGAGATACTCCTCAAACTATCCAGTTTGCTGCTGGGTGAGAGTTGAACAAGGAAGAAGGGAAGACTCCGCTTCTCCCGCCTAGCTCTAACTGTAGCGAACGGCTTGACCCCGATAAAGTCGAGATCGTCATTCGCTTTTTGGCGGAGTTCACTTAAGAGCACCTGTGGTTCCATGCAGGAATCTATGCCCTTAAAAAGGACCGTTTGAAACTTTTCGTTCTAAGGGGTAAACTAAAGAATTCAGTAGTGGTTTCTTTTAGCAACGCTTTAATTTTTTTGTGCAATGGATAGCATGTCTATCATTATTTAATCTTTTTACAGTAAAGTTTTGACCTATGGCCAACTTACACAGATCTATGGTATCCTGTAACTCCATTTTATAAGTATTTATGGGTGGCACCTTTTCTTTTGTCGTAATCGGCGGCTGTGGCTGCTGCTGCTGAGACTGACTTTTCTGCTGCTGTTGATTCTGCTGTTTTTGATTCTGCTGCTGCTGTTTTTGTTGCGCTTGTTTCTAGGCTTGTGTCTGCTGCTGTTGCTGTTGTTTTTGCCGTTGTTATTTTGGCTGCTGCTGTGGCTGTTGTTTTTGTAATTGTTCTTTTTGCTCTTGTTGTTCTTGTTCCTCGAATTCTTTCAGTTTTTTCGCTTGGCGCGCTTCTTGCTTGGCCTTAACGGCGATAACTATCAGATCGTGTTGGCTTTTCAAACTTTGGATTTCTGCCTCCATTTTTTTAATTTGAAATCAGATGACGCCTCTGATGTGGAGAGGCTCACGAAGGAAGTACTATCGCCCGTCGTGAAGGGCCCTTCTCCTTCCCCAGATATATATTCAATTTCTATGAGCTCTTGAATGTGTTTGTATACAATATTAGCTTGATCGTCTGCACGTATTTGTTAAAATAATAAGAACACTTGTTATTGTTATCACTTAAGATATTTAAATTATGTTAGCTTTGATAAAAGCTTTTACTATTTTTTATTTTTCATTATATTTATTCCTAATCAAATCCTGCTGTAATAAACACGTTTATATAAAATATAGTTCTTGTGTTTCCATTAAATCTCAAGAGGTTATGGGCCCAGGCGTGATTTAACAAGAAAATAAATAAAACGTGTTGGCTTCAAGACATTAGTTGTTTTTACCAAATAAATTGCAGGATATTGAATTGTTGCTGGAAAATTTACATTCGTTGTAAATATGGCTGCGAACGACAATTTTGGAATCGGAATCGAAAAATTACGTGGTAGTGAAAACTATCATACCTACTTGGAAATTTGCTATGCAAAATATTCTAGAACTAAAAGATCTTCATAGTTGTATAAAAATTCCAAATACAAAAAAGGATGAAGCAAAGCTCAGGAAGGCAAAGGCGCAAATTGTCCTTAGTATAAGCGAATCTTTATATGTTCATATTCAGAATGAAGGATCTGCATCTGCAATATGGAAGAAACTTGAAACGCTTTATGAAGACAATGGACTGTCAAGAAAAGTTGCACTGTTAAGAAAACTTATATCTATTCGTCTAGAAAATTGTGACTCAATGACCGAATACGTAAATGGAATTATAGGCACGTCGAACAAACTAGAAAGCATTAAATTTCCTATTCCTGGAGAATGGATTGGCGCTATAATGCTTGCAGGTCTAACTGAGGATTTCAAACCTTTCATAATGGGTATTGAAAGCAGTGGAAAGGACATTACTGGTGAAGACATTAAAGCAAAACTACTGGATTTTGATTATCAGAAAGATAAAACGGAAAATGCGTTTTTCGGAGCTAAAAAGAAAGATTACAAGAAAAATAACTCAAAGGCAAACTTTCGATGTTATGAATGTAACAAAAAGGGACATCTAGCAAAAAACTGCTACAAGAAAAAATCGTCTGAAACCAAGAAGTCTGAAGCCAAAAATGCTTTTAGTGCGTCCAATACATCATGTAACTTAGCCCAAAGATCGAACGTTTGGTATATCGACAGCGGGGCTTCACGACACATGACTGCCAACCAGAGCTTATTATCCAATGTTGAAAAATCGTCAATTGAAGAGATAGTTACGGCTAATAATGAAAAACTGAAAGTAGCAGGAACTGGCAATCTTACTTTGGAAATGAATGGCAAAGAGTTCGAAGTAAGAAATGTTTTACTTGTGCCAGAACTAGCAACGAATCTTTTGTCCGTATCTCAAATTGTTGAAAATAAGAACGAAGTAGTTTTCAACATCGATGGCTGCAAGGTTTTCAACAAAGAAAAAGAACTTCTAGTCAAGGCAAAGATGACAGGTGGAGTTTATAAACTTCAAGATGAAACTCCATCATGTATGGTTGCAAATGGTTCAACCGATCTAATGACATGGCATCGAAGGTTGGGTCATATCACTTACGTTGACCTATGCAAAATGAAGAATGGTATAGTCGAAGGTATCGCTTTCAATGAAGATGTTGATGTTTTAAGAAAATGCAAAGTATGTTGCGCAGGTAAACAAACTCGACTACCTTTCAAACACATTGGAATCCGTACGGAGAATCTGCTGGACCTTGTTCATTCGGACTTGTGCGGTCCAATGGAAATTAAGTCTATCGGTGGTGCCAGATATTTCTTAACCTTCATTGATGATTTTTCCCGCAAGACTTTCATTTATTTCTTGAAATCAAAATCAGAAGTATTCGAACTATTCAAAGAATGTAAACAACTTGTGGAAAACCAATTAGACCGAAAAATCAAGATTATAAGAACTGATAACGGAAGTGAATACATTTGTCAAAATTTTGAATCATTCTGCAAGAAATCTGGTATTATACATCAAACTACCAACGTTTATACTCCCCAGCAAAATGGTATAGCCGAGAGAAAAAACAGAACCATAGTTGAAAGAGCAAGATGTATGATAATTGATGCAAAATTGGAAAAATCGTTTTGGGCAGAAGCTGTAAATACCGCTGTATATATTATCAACCGATCTGCAAGCTCCGTAATTCAGAACCAAATTCCGGAAGAAATGTGGACCCGTAAAAAGGTTGATTTAAGTTACATGCGTATTTTTGGAGCATCTTGCATGGTACATGTGCCGAAACAAAAAAGAAAAAAGTGGGACTTGAAGTCTATTAGAATGTTATTTGTTGGATATAGTGAACAAACGAGAGGCTACTGGTGTTTTGATCCCAAACGAAGAAAATTGGTAACTAGGAGTGATGTAGTCTTTATGGAAAGTGAATCAAAAATATCCGACCACATTCTAATTGATGATATTGATTCAGTTGAAGAAAAAGAGGACAGCTCATTAAGTTTTCAGAATATAAGTGACGTTCAATCTGCTGAAAATAAAGAAGAGAATGAAGAAATCAACAATGATAGTTTTGTGGATGCAAATAATTCATTTTACGAGTATATTCCAGAAGAATTAAACATCACAAGATCAAGTACCAAGGCGAACAGAAAGAAGACCAGTACCTCGTAACTTTGATGATTATGTTACATATTCAATGACTAATAACAACTTGAATGACGACCCATCAACTATTGCAGGCGCAATGGAACGTGAAGACTGTGATGAATGGAAAAGTGCTATAAATAATGAACTTAATTCACTTGCCGAAAATAAAACTTGGATGCTCGTTGATTTGCCATCTGGACGAAAGGCAATTAAGTCGAAATGGGTTTTCAAGACGAAGATTGAAAACGATGGTAATGTTATCCGACATAAGGCAAGATTGGTAGCAAAAGGTTGTTCCCAAAAGTATGGCATCGATTACAATGAAACATATTCACCTGTAGTTCGACACACTTCAATCCGTTTTTTGATTGCGTTGGCTGTTAAAAAAGGCATGCAAATTGACCAGATGGACGCTATCACTGCATTCTTACAAGGTGAACTTTCCGAAGATATTTACATGGAACAGCCAGAAGGATGTGATGATGGAAGTGGCCGTGTATGTAAATTAAAAAAGTCAATTTACGGTCTCAAGCAAAGCAGTCGTCAATGGAATATGAAACTAGATGCTGCTTTGAAGAAATTTGGACTCATTCAATCAAAAGTGGATCCATGTGTCTACTACAGACAAGATAAAGAAATCATCGTTGGTGTTTATGTTGATGACTTGCTAATTTTTTGGAAAAATAATGAAATGAAAGGTCAATTGAAGACATCTCTAAGCTACCATTTTAAAATGAAGGACATTGGTAAGGCCAAAAGCAGTATTGGATTCAACATAACATATCATGATGAAAATAAATGTATCTGTATTGATCAATCCAAATATACCAAAGAGATTCTGGCAAGATTTGGTATGGAAAATTGCAAACCTGTTTCAACACCAAGCGATCCAAATCAGAAGCTATCAATCAATATGATTAAAGAAAATGAAGAAAATATGAAAAGTGTTCCTTATCAGGAAGCAGTGGGAAGCTTACTCTATCTGGCACAGGGAACACGGCCGGACATTGCTTTTGCCGTTAATGATGTCAGTCGGTTCAATAATAAATATGGAAGTGCTCATTGGACCGCTGTCAAACGAATCTTCCGGTATCTTAAAGGTACTATAAATTACCAAAAAATGTTTAATGGTACTGAAAACTTAATTGGTTTCTGTGATGCGGACTGGGCTTCGGATGTCGACAAACGTCGTTCTTGCACAGGATACATGTTCAAGATGTGTAATGATGTAATTTCTTGGTGCAGTAAGCGACAACCAACAGTTGCTCTATCCAGTACCGAAGCCGAATACATGGTTTTGTCTTCAGCTGTGCAAGAAGTCATCTGGCTGAAGCAGTTTCAAAAAGAACTCGAAAAAAGAATAGACTCAATAACAATCAAATGTGACAATCAAAGTGCTATTAAGTTAGCAGAATCAGACGCATACAAATCAAGATCTAAACATATAGAAGTACGCCATCATTTTATTCGAGATCGAATCAATGATGGTTCCATAATAGTCAACTATATACCTACCGAAAATATGGTAGCAGACAATTTGACAAAAGCCGTTCCAGGAAACAAACATTTTTTTTGTACAAAAGAATGGGTATTAATATTTTAAATTAATTAAAATTATTCAAATATTTAATTAAGTGGGGGTGTTAAAATAATAAGAACACTTGTTATTGTTATCACTTAAAATATTTAAATTATGTTAGCTTTGATAAAAGCTTTTAGTATTTTTTATTGTTCATTATATTTATTTCTAATCAAATCCTGCTGTAATAAACACGTTTATATAAAATATAGTTCTTGTGTTTCCAATAAATCTAAAGAGTATTACGTCCTTGGGAAATAGTTTGGTAACTAAAATTTTATTACTGAAAGTCTGTAAAAGCTTAGATTTAATATCGTAAAGATCTTCTGGGGTACAATGAATTGTTACAACTCCTGGTTGAATGAACTCTTTAAGGATAACCATTAAGTTATCAGGTGTATCGTACTCTATAATGTGCCGTGTCTTATTTGGAAAGTTTTGGATTCTTTCACGAACTGTAAAATTTCCTCAAGCTAAAAGTGTTTGTTGTCTAAAATCGTTTATTGGTTTATTGGTTTCTTGAATCTGCTCATTATCACTACTTTCTGCAGAATGTATTGTATTGTCCGTTGAGGAACTATCAGTTATTTGATTTAAATTTTGTCTCGATAAAGCATCAGCTACAACACTTGTTTTGCCTGGTTTTCTATATAAGTTTCGGTGCGTATTCTTCAATAATTGCATGCCATCTTTTTATTTTTGAGTTAGGGTTTCTTGGAGAAACTGCGAAGGTTAAAGGTTGATGGTCTGTATGAATTTCTAAATTGGAAACAATAAAGATAGTTTCTAAGATTTTTAATAACCATACAATGGCATACAGCTCTTTTTCGTTTGTTGCATAGTTTCGTGCAGTACTATTTAGCGTTTTGGAAATAAATTTTATTGGTTTATCATCCTGTTATAATGCTTCGCTAATTGCATCGTTTGAAGCGTCAGTTGTTAAAATATATATATTTTTTTTTCAAAATTTGGCTGCATTAATTCAACTTCATTCGTTGAATTCTCGAAAGCTTGTATAGCTTCCTCATCTAGGCATATATACTTTTCCGTTTTCTCCCGCTAAGTATGTAGTCAAAGAATTTGTTATACCTGCATAATTCTTAATGAATTTCCTGTAATATCCCGTAAGTCCTAGGAAACTTCTTAACTGTCTAAGTGTTTTGGAAATAGGATAACCTTTTATTGTTTCGGTTTTCCTTGGGTCTGTCTTTATTATATTCAAGCCTACTTTATATCCTAAAAATTCAACTTCTTTCTCGTAAGTCTTAGATTTTTCAAAGGAAATTTTCATATAAGCTTCCCCCAAAACGTTAATTATTTTACTCAAATCTTCAGAATGTTTTTCCAAGCTGTCTGAATATACGATTATGTCATCGATATAAACATGACATATTTTCCTACATAGCCTCCTAAAATGTCATCCATGTCTCTTTGAAAAATAATTGGAGCATTTTTCAGTCCAAATGGTATTCTCGCAAACTCATATTTTCCATTATTTACGGAAAAATTGTTTTTCAATGTCTTCGGATTTCATTTTTATTTGATGGAATCCGGATTCTAAATCTAACGTGGAAAATTATTTTGCCTTTCCTAAATTCGATAAAATTACATTAGTGTCTGGAATAGAATACTTATCTGACACTATATTTTCATTCATTTTTTTATAATCTATAACTAATATAATTTTTTGTGTTCCGTCTTCATTTGTTCCTTTTATTGGAACAACCCAAACTGGTAAGTTATATGGACTCTGCCAATGCGTCTGTCCTAAATGGTAGTGAGATGCTTATTGAACTATGTTCCCTCTCTATTTTCTCCTTTATTTCACCTTGGAATAAATTACGATTTGAATAATTATTTTTGTATACCGGTCTATCATATTGACGGTTATTATTATTATAGTTCTTGAAGTTATTATTTCTTTGAGTGAATAGATAAAATGTTGGTTTTTGTGAATCAAAGTGTTTTTGTTCATGCCATGTTATTGGCCTGTGCGCTGAGCTTCCAAGTTCCGTTGGTTCATACTTATTATTTTTTGTTTGGTCTTGGTTCCGTGGAGGAAATCTAAGATTATTGTTATTAACATGGTGTTTTCTTTTTATATTCTACACGCGCTCAAGGGATTATACTACCCGTTAAATGTTTCAACACCAGCGCGAGCATGACGGTGAGGTTAAGTATTTTATCGGTATACTAGTTTTACTCAATCACATGTTGTTAGTTCTATGCCTAAACAGCATGTAATGAGTAAGCCAGCAATTCGTATGACATTTATTTTAAAATTGGTTTTTAATGGAAAAATAAGATGACATAGACTACGGCAGCGATCGGACCTGTGACCATGAGGTTGACAGGCGAAGATACAACTATCGCGCCACGGCCACCCCCTGGTTAATTGAATTTGTTGTTTGAGCACGATTAAATTGAAGTGTAAAATTTGCTCTCATGTTGTTCGATTCCATTTCTTGTGCCTTGGCAAGAGCACTTGGTAAATCTTCAGGTGATAGAGAAATTATGATATTAGATAGTTGACCGTTAAGGCCTGTCATGAAAATTCGTACAGCGTTTTTCCGATTCATCTTATTCAATTCTTTAGTTAAAGTGGTATCTGTACCATGGGTCATAATTGTTTTGTTGATCAAGAGTGTCAACTTTTTATTAACTTCGTTATAAAAATCTAATATGGACAAGTTACCTTGTAGATGGATGATCAATTTCTGTTCTATTATATGAGCTGGGCGTTTATCTGCATATGCGAAGTCGAGACTAGATATTATGGCGTCAAAATTGAGTACTGTGCCATGGTTAGATAATATGTCATTTGCGTTATTAGATATTTTGTTTCGGAAAATTGTAAGGGCTGCAAAGAATTTGCCGCTACCTTTTACGTGAAGAGAAATTAAATTGTGTGCGGCTTCTCGCCAACTGACGTATGAGATTAAATTATGTCCAGAAAATTCTGAAAATGACTTTATAACGTCAAGTGTCTCAGTACAGTTAATTTGTTCTGAAATGGTTTGTGTTGTGTACTCTGTGACTAGATTTGAATTAGTCACTGCTTCGAGTGTTGTTCGTAGAGATGCTATCTCTGATTGTAATGAAAGGATGTTGGTTGCTACCAACCTAGTTACTAGTTCTTCAGTGGGAGTATGCATTGTCGTTTTTATTGTTAATTTATTGAATTTGTCAGTAAAACTGTCCAGGATGTCTTTGTTTATAATGAATTTCACAATTTATTTATTTTGGAAAATTTAATTTTATAAATAATTTATATTTTTTTATAATTTTATAGTTTTTTTATAATGAAATAATAAAATAATAGAAATTAAAAATTTAAATTAATTACTTTCTTTAAAGTCTGGTTCCTCACGATATCTGATGATGATCTCGTTCAAGTGTTTTTTCGTTAATAGTTTTTGTAATGTGCAGAATGTTCACTTTTTTCCACTCTTTGTTTTAATAACAAATATTTTTAACTGTTTTTGTTTATTAATTATTTTTATATTTTTTATCTTCACAACTTATTGTTCAATATGTTTTCTTTAGTAGGTTTAAACACTGCTTTGATTTTGTTTGCTTTAACCACTAAATAACTTGGGGAGGTATTTTTGAGACTTATCTCAGAATTATTAGTATTATCACTTTTTTTATTCTTTTCTTAATATATCTCACTTTTCCTAATACTTTAGGATATTTTCTTTTTCACCAATTTATTTTTTCTTCCAGTTTATAGAAATAGTTTTATTATTTTCTCCTTTCTTAGAATACTGTTAAAAACTTTTCTCCTTTCTCGGAAGGATACTGTTAAAAACTTTTTCTCCTTTCTCGGAAGGATACTTGTATATTTTAATTTCGCGATTTGCTTTTTAAAAACGCAAGACAACGCAATATAAACCATACTTTGTTTTTTTGGTTATTCGAATATTGGTTGTCCTGTAACGGTCGCCAATTAATAAATGTACTTCAGGTTTGAAGTTTTAAAAAAGCTTCTTTATTTAATACGATCTTAACATATCTAGATTATAAACTAAACCGTTTACTTCGGTGTCTGAATTACAAGTGTTTTTGATATACAATAATATTTCTCAAGCTAACCTAACTGCATCGTCGGAGTTGATGATATCATCCTTTGATCTGGATGCTGGCCTTGGTTCCAGGGATATCGGATTCCCCGAATGTGCTTATTCTGCATTTCTCCATTTTGCTAATTACTTTGCTTAGAAGATCGATCAACTGTGAAATTAATGTTTTGACAAGTGTCTTTTATATGTCGTATATGGGGTGATCGTGCGTTAACTTAATATAATATTATGTCAAACAGCTGATTCGAACATTCAGAATTCTCTTTCCCGCTTTCGAAAGGAAAAACAGTTTCCCAAGGAAACTATAATTGTAGAATACTACTCTCGGGAGAACACATCTCCCGGAGAGCAATTTTCCCGGGAACATTTAGAATTGGGCTGAAATTTTATACTGAAATGGGTAAAAATGTTAAATAACTATTTTTTAAATAAAAGTAATAAATTCTTAAAATTTATATATGAAAATTATTTGTCTTTTTAATGGAGAGAAATTGTGCGGAACTGAAATTTCTTTCTACACTTACTCTTGGGACTAACTAAAATAAATTATCTACTCTCACACCAAATTCATGTTCCACTCAACAAGTTCTTCGATTTTTTTATAAGAAAAGGTATATACCAATGCCATTTCTAATATAATACCACCAAAGACATATAACTATTTGTCTCTTCAACAACAAATGTATAAACCACCATGTAATGTGCAACCGCGGGTCTAGAGGAAGGGTCATGAGGTCATGAGCCCCCAAAGGTCTAGGAGAAAACAATAAAAGGCATTAAGACATACACCATTTAAATTAAGGACAAAAGCAACCAACTTCTTATATATATTTTACTAGATCTTATTATTAAATTAATTGCAATAGTCTACGCAATACCTCTTTGCAGTATAAAAAATATTTGACGGGTTCCCAGTTTTAAAACATACGTTCTTCGTTGAAATATAAGGGAAAATATATGTTCGCCATACAAGTATAACAAACACTTAGTAATGAAATTTTGCTTACAAAGATTCTATCAATTTTTTAAAAACAATGACATGTGACATATTTCGAAAATACTACCGCAGCATTCAAATTCCTCATCCCCAAAAAGACAATCGTGTCCCATTACTCTTTGATGTTAGCCCATTCAAATACGAGCCTCGCATAGTATTAAAAAAAGGGGGCGGTATGCACTCAGCGTGCCTCAGGGCGCCGAGAAGGTTAATCCGCCACTGATATACTGTATACTGACTGTTGAATTGAAAGACAAACGATTCTTGTGAACAAAACATTGATAATCAATAAGATTTTAAATCACCAAATTTCAACTATTTCATCTACTCTCGTATCTTAAAAGGAACATTTGAAATTTTTTTCCAAGTTTATTTTTGGAATAGATAGTGCCGTGCAATTCAGGTTGCATTTAAAAGGCCTAAGGTCTTACAAGCATAGTTAAAATTAACAATAAAGAGCAAAGTTTTGTTAAAAATCCCGCTTTCTTTTTATTTGGTTTATATGCACGGGCTTCTCAGTCCGAATTGAATGTGTTTAAAAGATTGATTTTCGCTTGATATTTTATAAATTCAAAAATAAAGCTTTTCGCCACAAAATAATGCGCTCTGCGTTAAATGAAATGAAAGTGATAATTATGAATCAAAGCGTAAAAGTAAAAACATTTTCTTTTCGCCAGACATGCCACCTATTTGTATAGCCATGTTTTTTTCAGTAGAGAGATTCAAGTTTTAGAAATTTAATTTTTAATAACTTTTATTAATTTATAAACCTAATTAAAACTTTATCAAAATCGAGTCCTATCAAGTAAAATATAAATTCACAATATATAAGGCTTAAAATATTTAGGTTAAAGCATATTAAAACTAATTGCCGGCCGCCTGCAATAACTACACATGGCTTCGAACGTGGATTTTTGTTACTAATATAGATAAAATAACTCACATCCAAGAACAAAAAAAAATTGTTTAAGTCCTAAAACACAAACAATTTGTTTAAGTCCAAAAACACAAAAAAAAATTCTAAGTCCAAGAACACAAAAATTTTTGGTCTAAGTCCAAAAACACAAAAAAAATGTCCAAGTCCAAAAACACAAACAATTTCTAAGTCCAAGAACACAAAAAAATGTTCTAAGTCCAAAATACAAAAAAACATTTTCTAGTCCAAAAACACAAACAAATTTTCTAAGTCAAAGAATACATAAGATTTTTCTACGTCCATAAAATGATGAAAAATTATTATTAAATTCTTCATTGCCTCCGCGACTCAAAAAACTTTGGCGAGCAGAAATCGGGTAGAAAAAGTACTCTTCAATTTACAATGAAAGATTCACAGGAAGCTTTCCTGTATATTTTTGTTACTAATATAGAAAAAATAACTTAGATTCTTCCATATAATGTTGTTCTTGTTCCAGCAAGACAAATTATCTTTTATTCGTCGTTTTATTCTTTTATTTATAATTCAGAATTTGTTTAAACAAAAAACTTCTTCGTTTTTACGTTTTGATCTGGCTTCTGGGGTTCTTGTAGTGCACCACGGCGGTGACTTCTTTTTACTAACTTAATCGATGCTAGTTTTATAATAAAATAATATACTAATCTAAATAATGGTTTAAGTAAAACGACAATCGTTATAAGGGTGATTTATGTTATCAAAAAAAACATACACATAGATTATGTAAAACTTATTGCGGCGAGAAGAACAAAAAATGATGAAAACAAATTATAATATTATTATTATATTAATAATGACTTACTTTTTCTGATTTTGAATGATGATGATGGTGATCCGGCTCCTTTCGCCCAAGAAGTCCAACAAAGGACCTGGACCTCCAACTTGGGGTTTGTGCGTGGGGTTAACAACCCCGCCATGTAAATAAATATAAGTTGCGAAGCGACCAATAGCCTCGGGAAAGGACGGATTAACTGTTGATGACCCGGCAAAATGCATTTACAACGACTACCTTCGGATCTGCAGCCGAACAACTAGCGGAGGCTCCAGACTGCTACAGAGCAGGAATTACTGCCATCCAGGAAGTGCGATGGGATGGGCCGGGCAAAAGGAAGATGAAAAACTGTGACGTATAGTACGGTGATTGTGAAAGAAGACCACAGCGTCTATTTGGGTGCGGATTCGTCATAAGCGGCAGACTTAGGCAGGAAGTCTTAGGCTTTCGAAACGTAAGTGAGCGACTTGTGACAATCCGTATCAAGACTAAATCCGCCAACATTAGTCTAATATGCGCTCACGCCCCCACAGAAGACAAGGATGACGCCACCAAGGATGACTTCTGCGAGCTCCTCCACAAAACATATGAGCAGTGCCTAAACATGACGTTAAGATCGCACTAGGTGATTTTAACGACAAAATAGGTAAAGAGGAAATCTTTAGTAGGACTGTCGGAAAACATAGCCTACACAACACAACGTCTGATAACGGACTTAGGCTAATTGACTTTGCGGCAGCACGTAACGTTACCATTGCAAGCACACGGTTTTCTCATCTCGAGATACACAAAGGGACTTGGCGGCATCCAGATTAAATAACCGTCAATCAGATTGATCACGTTTCGATTGATGCAAGGCACGCCTCCAGTAACCTGGATGTTCGCACCTTCCGAGCGGCTAACACCGACGCGGATCACTACCTTATTGCAGCCAAGGTAAGAGTGCCAATAACACAAACGTCCCAACAACGGAGTTATACTGTGAGGAAGTATGACGTCGGAAAACTGTAATCGCAAGAGACCGCCAGAACCTATGCCAATCGAATATCCCGTACCCTCTCAAGAAATATATTGCCGCCAGTGGAAGCACACCGGCTTCTCCAGAAGAAAAAGAGAGAGCATGAGAAGCGGAACAACAGGTTCAAAGAACGTCAATGCAAAAAATCCGCACAGAAGCCTGTAGAGATAGGAATGGAAACCTCGAAGTAGAGTCACAGTCGGTGCTGAGTATATGGTTGGACCATTTCTGCAGACTGTTAAATGGCGATGAAGACCAAAATCCCGCTGTCAGGCACAACGAACTACTTAACATGGACGGTGACACACAAAACTTCGGTGCACCTGACCAAAATGAAGTGAGGATAGCAATATCCAAACTAAAAAACAACAAAGCTGCTGGCCCCGACGGACTACCCGCCGAACTCTTTCAAGCAGCCGGAGATGACCTAGTACAGTGCATACACCAACTCATCTCTAAAGTCTGCTCAGAAGAAAGTATGTCTGATGAATGGAACTTCAGCATCGTTTGCCCGATCCACAAAAAATGAGACCCTCTAAACTGCGCCAACTATAGAGGAATAAGTCTCCTGAATATCGCGTACAAGATCCTTTCTGCTGTATTCCCTGAACGTCTGATACCATTTGTCAGCAACCTGATTGGACCCTATCAGTGTGGGTTCAGGCCAGGAAAGTCCACAATAGATCAAATATTCAAGATATGGCAGATCCTGGAAAGCACCCAAGAACTCCAAACCAATACACACCATCTCTTTATCGATTTTAAGGCCGCGTACTATAGCATTTATAGAGACGAGCTACACAGAGCCATGTCTGGTTTTGGCATCCCCACAAAGCTCATCTGACTGTGTATAATGACGATGGAGAACTCTCGCTGCTCCGTCAAGGTTGGTACTGACCTCACAGAAACCTTTGATGTCAAAAAAGGATTCTAACAAGGTGATGCGCGATCGTGCGATTTCTTCAACTTAATAGTTGAAAAAATTGTAAGAAATTCCCAAGTTAAATCTATTGGCACAATTTTTTTCAAGCAAACGCTGATGACAGACATCATTGGCAGAACCCAGCGAGCTGTCACTGGATCGTTTGATAACATTGAAGCTGAAGTGGCTAAGATGGGACTAGCAGTCAATGAGGCCAAAACGAAGAACCTGCTGTCCACAAAAGGGAAACACAACACCGGCGGATTGGACAAAACCTCACAATAGACAGGTACAACTTTGAGGTAGTTAGGGACTTTGTCTACCTCGGATCCGCTATAACATCTAATAACAACATCTCGTTAGAAATAAAGCGGAGAATAACTCTTGCCAATCGCTGTGGGCTAGGGAGGCAATTGAGTAGTAAAGCCCTCTCTCGAAAAACAAAGGAGAATCTTTATAGTGTCGAGTGTAAGGTTCTTCGCCATATCTGCGTTAACGGGCTTTGTAGGAGAATGTTCAACCACGAACTAAAATTGCTGTACAGCGACATTGACCTGCTACAAAAAGCACGTATATCACGTTTAAGATGGCTAGGTCATGTAGAGCGTATGGACAACAATGCTCCGGCTCGCAGGATCTTCGATTCCAACCCAGAGTGAAGACGCAGGAAGACTTCGCCTAAGGTGAAGCGCCCAAGTGGAAGATGACCTCACAAACTTGGAGTGCGTAACTGAAGGCAGCTAGCCAAATACAGGGCTAGCTGGGGCGGCATGTTGGTTGAGGCCCAGGTTCGACCCGAACTGTAGCGCCACCTAAGTAAGTAAGTATTTGAGTATTAAACTTCAATGAAAGCTTTAATGTACATGTACATGTACAATACCTTATATATATGTACATTATACATGTACTGTGTACTGACTCTTTTGAATTGAAAGACAAACGATTCTTATCAACAAATAATTGATGAATTTTATAATCAATAAAATTTTAAATCGCCAAATTTCAATCATTCATTTATGAATGTACTTAATCTAGTATTTTGAAACGAAAATCTGATACATTTTATAGGGTTCAACTTTATTATTATATTACATGTTTTATTCATCATAAGTTGATTTTTGGATTAGATATGGGCGAAATTTAGTTAAAATGTATGTTGTTAAACATCTGGCTTTCTTTTTTAGTTGGTTGGTATTCGTATGCACGGGCTTTTCAGTTCCAACCGAATGTGTTTAAAAGATTAATTCTCGTTTGATATTTTATAAATTCAATAATAAAGCTTTTCGCCACAAAATAATGCGATCTGCGCTAAATGAAATTAAAGTGATAATTATTATGAATAAAAGCGAACCGTATTCAGAAGTAAAAACATTTTCTTTTCGCCAGACATGCCAGCAATGCCAGCCATTTGTTTAGCGTTTTTTTTTCAGCAGAGAGATTCAAGTTTTAGAAATTTAATTTTTAATAACTTTTATCAATTTATAAACCTATTTAAAGCTTTATCAAAATCGAGTCCTATCAAGTAAAATATAATTTCACAATATCTAAGGCTGGGCGCCTGCAATACATACGCATGGCACCGAACGTGAGTTTTTGGTACTAATATCGAAACAAAATAACCTACATTCTTCCATATAATGTTGTTCCTATTCCAGCAAGACAAATTAACTTTTGATCGTCGTTTTATTCTTTTACTTATAATTCACAATTTGTTTAAAAAGACCTTCTCACTTTTTAATTTTAACTTCGCCTTTTGTTCTGGCTTCTGGGATTCTGGCGGTGGTGGCTTCCTTTTACTTTCTGAATTTTCATTTATTCAATTTTAAACACAAGTATCATTTATAATAATTTATTCACATTGCCAAATATTATACATCATACACTTTGAATTGCTCTTAAAACCTTAACTTTAAACTATACGGTTATCAATTTTATACTTAAAATCTAATGTAACATTACTACTCTTAATTGCAAGCACATTAATAATATTGTATGGTCTCTTTTTGTGCTTACATTCGCTGCAACTACAAGCACATATTTTTGATAAGCATGGACCCTTTTTCGAATCCAACCATCAAACAGAGCGGATCATCTCAAGAGGTGCGTTATATTTTTCTTTCCTAATTGAATGGTTTTAATTCATTGTGTTGTCGATAAAGGTAGGACTGAATTAAATATAGTCCATTATTCCCAAACATATTGGTCCTTCAAACCCGAATTTAATGAAAATTGTATAAATAATAATCGCGTTGCAAAAAAGTGATAAATTCTTAATGTGATATTATATACAATACATATATTTAAGCTAAGGCTCGCTAATGCGTATACAGGCTGTAAAAATACATATGATTTTTTTTTATTAATTACGATTTATCGAATATCTAATTAATATCCGTACAGTTTACTTAAAATTATTGGTAAGCGCTTTCAAAAACATATAGACACATACCTACGAACATACATATATACATTTTGTTTCCTTTTGTTTCTTAACAATTTAATCAGATATCAAATTATAACTGCGATGGCAAGTGAATTAAATATAAAGTGCGGTAATGCTAAAGGGCGCTTGACGCGGGCGGCAACCTTTGTTGAGACAATTTATGAATCGACATCAATCGAAATGCTTGAGGTTCGTCTTAATAGACTCGAAGACACATGGTCTGAATTTTCTTCTCTTCATAATAAGATACTTGAACTTACTATAGAAGAAGAAGAAGTTAATGAACTAGAAACTGATTTTTCGGAATACGAACTAAAATATTATTGTGCAAATTCTGAACTCGTTAAGGCTATTCGCGTTAAGAAAAAACCTTCCATCAAATCTTTGGATGTTCTCGAAAAGTCCTCAGCTCTAGATCGGTTAGCTGAACAGCAATTAGCTTTTCTCGAAAAAATTAATTCGCCTTCGGCATCATCTAATAATGCCAATACTTCTAAACTTTCGACAATCGTCGTACCATCTTTCAGTGGAAATTACAAAGATTGGCCGTCGTTTTGGGACATTTTTCTGAGTTCGATTGACACAAAGGTGAATCTCAGTTCAACCCATAAGTTTTATTACTTAAAATATTATCTACGTGATGACGCAGCTTACCTTATAAAGCATTCGAAAAAAATGACGCGAACTATGCGGAAGCTTGGGATCGCTTAGAAAAGCCATACGATCGTAGCCAATTCATTGTTCAGTCGTTTACTGAAACGTTTTTGTCGCTTCCTACTGCTACTAGCCCTAATGTTCAGACTTTAAGGAAAATATCGGACGGGACCGATGAAGCTGTGCATGGTCTAAGTGCTTTGGGAAAGTCAGGTCGTGACCCTTGGCTCATTTATTTATTATTAATGAAACTTGATTTGGACACAAAACAAGCATGGGCAGAGCATATCGGTTCTCGCGAAGACAATACTGTAGTCGAATTCTTAGAATTCTTAGAACAGCGGTTGGATGCTTTGAAAGCATGTCAATCGCTTATCAGTCGTTCGGGTACGTCGCGTATAAACCATTCAAACAACATTCGAGTTCATGTCGCAGACTCTTCAAATTCAATCTCGAAATTCAAATGCCAAATGTGTGAAGAAAATCATGTCCTTGCGCAGTGTACAAAATTCATCGCGGTAGACACTGACTCTCGCCGGAAGTTCGCGAAGATAAATGCGCTGTGTTTTAATTGTCCCCGAGCTGGACATTCATCACAAAAATGTTATTCTCCGTTTCGTTGTCGGGTATGCAGATCACGTCATCATTCGCTCGTGCATTCTGATGATACAGCGCCGAAAATGGATGATGTTTCGTCGGATTCTTCAAACCAATCCCAATCTTCATTATCAAACCTCGCTCAATCAACCTCCAACGCTCTGATCGTAAACAATCATTCGCTTGATTTCTTGTAAAAAAAACTCTTCTACCAACTCTCTTCGCTAAAATTCAGACATTCAAGTAAATCTTATAGACTGTCGTGTGCTTCTACCAGTCTACCAGAATTGGATATACCAAAGGCCTGATCTTGTTAAATCTTTTTTCTCGTGTCAATTCTTCTCATTTATGCATTGATGCTTTTATATTAGATAAATTGACTTCAAATTTGCCAAACAAATGAATTGATATTTCTTCTTGGTCTTATATTCAAAATCTTGAACTCGGTGATCCAAGTTTCAATGTCGCTGCCCCAATCGATGTTCTTCTCGGTGGTGACAAACTTTGGAGCATCCTTAAAGACGGACAAATTGGAGGTCCTAGTGGGTGCCCCATCGCACAAAGCACTTCGTTTGGATGGGTCATAACCGGTCAGGTTTTTGAACCAGAAGAATCGAACCATTTTGCTTCATTCATTACTCGACACAGATTCTTTGCTACAACGGTTCTGGGAACTTGAGGAGGTGCCTCCAGCAAACAAGTCAGTTGTTCCCGATCAGGCTGAAGAACATTTTCGACAGACCTTTTCTCGGTCTCCTGACGGGAAATATGTCGTTCATCTAAATGAATTTGTGACCTTTAGTCCAAAATGCGTTTCGCCCAGGTACTACAGCTGGGCTCATCAGTTAGATGCTGTAGTACCTTTCTAAGACGCATTATTATTATTTTTTTTTTGATCGATGTTTACCGACTTTAATAAAACTTACATCGATTACTCACTGTAAATTATATTTTTCTAGTTGAATTTGGTTAGATTCATGCACCTAGAATTATGTTTTGCCCGTGGTCTGGCCAGTGAATTAATTGAAGAAAACGCAAACAATATGTTTATATTATTTTTGTTTTTGTTTTAGTGGACTGTGTGGATTTAAAGCCAATTAAATGAATTTGTGACCTTTAGTCCAAAATGCGTTTCGCCCGGGTACTACAGCTGGGCTCATCAGTTAGATGCTGTAGTTCCTTTCTAAGATGCATTATTTTTTGATCGATGTTTACCGACTTTAATAAAACTTACAGCGATTACTCACTGTAAATTATATTTTTCTAGGTTAATTTGGTTAGATTCATGCACCTAGAATTATGTTTTGCACGTGGTCTGGCCAGTGAATTAATTGAAGAAAACGCAAACAATATGTTTATATTATTTTTGTTTTTGTTTTAGTGGACTGTGTGGATTTAAAGCCAATTAAATTAATTTGTGACCTTTAGTCCAAAATTCGTTTCGCCCAGGTACTGGCCAGACCACTGGCAAAACATAATTCTAGGTGCATGAATCTAACCAAATTCCCCTAGAAAAATATAATTTACAGTGAGTAATCGCTCTAAGTTTTATTAAAGTCGGTAAACATCGATCAAAAAATAATGCGTCTTAGAAAGGTACTACAGCATCTAACTGATGAGCCCAGCTGTAGTACCTGGGCGAAACGCATTTTGGACTAAAGGTCATAAATTCATTTAATTGGCTTTAAATCCACACAGTCCACTAAAACAAAAACAAAAATAATATAAACATATTGTTTGAGTTTTCTTCAATTATGTCGTTCATCTTCCTTTAAAAACCCCAAATCTATCTTTCCAAAATACGCTGTCTCTCGCTATTTCTCGTTTATTCGCAATGGAACGTCGGTTTTCACAAAATTCGAAATTGCGAGATTTATATTTCGAGTTCATGCGAGAATATATCGACTTAGGCCATATGGTTTGAGTTCCTCGCCATGAAATATATAGTCTCAAGGGCAAATGCTTTGATCTTCCTCATCAAGCTGTGCTGAAACCGGATAGTTCTACTACAAAATTGCGTGTCGTTTTTGATGGTTCGGTAAAAGACTCATCTGGAAAATCTTTAAACAATGCGTTGTTAATAGGCCCCCCTATTCAACGGGCCTTAATTGGTGTTTGCTTCCGGTTTCGGCAACATCCGTTCGTTTTTACTGCCGACGTAGTTAAAATGTTCCGCCAAATTTGGGTAGATGACTCAGATTGTGATTACCAACGTATTGCTTGGCGAGACTCTTCTTCGAAAGAAATAGAACATTCTCGTTTACGTACTGTAACGTATGGTACAGCTTCCGCTCCGTTTTTGTCAGTTCGTGTTTTAAAACAACTGTCTGAGGATTATAAATCGGAATATACTAGTGAAGCTTGTGTTCTATTGGAAGACGTCTACGTGGATGACGTAATGACGGGAGCACAATTAACAAACTAACTTATCGAACTGCAAATAGAACTAGTTACACATCTTTCCATGGCCAAACTTGAAAATGGAGTTCTAATTGTTGGCCTCTTCTCGCTTCTCTTCTAAAGGAAAACTTTGAGTACTCGTTCTATGACACCGAACGCACAAATTCGTATGTCAAAGTGCTTCAAGTGCATTGGACTCCATCCAGCGACGAATATTCGTTCGCCGAATTCTCTCCCAACCATTTCTTTAAATCGGCGCTAGTTGTTGTCGGAAGTATAGCGCACATTCGATCCGTTAGGACTGTTAGCACCATCGGTTGTACTTTGAAGTTTTAGGAACTGTGGTCATCGAATTTAAACCTGAGGTGGGACAACCCATTCATTGCCTTCAGAATTAGCTGATCGTTAGGAAAAATACAGACAAGAGATTTCGTGTTTGGAACAGATTCGAATACCCAGACATTTGTTCACATCTTCGTTCAACGACATTGAGTTCCATGGGTTCTGCGATGCATTCACTCTCTCTTATGGTGATGTCCTATACACTCTCTGTAAAATAGCTGAAGGAAGGCAAAACATAATAATTGTCGCAGCCAAGACAAAAGTTGCGCCATTGAAACCAGTCTCGATTCCGCGTCTGGAGATTTGTGGGGCCCTGCTGCTGTCTCGGTTGTTCAGTCTTGTGAAATCGTCGTTTTCATATTAATTCACAAAAACTGTAGCTTGGTTTAATATTGGCTCTCTTCACCTCCTCGTCGCTGGACTACATTTGACGCCAACAAAACAGTAGCTATACTCGAAATCACTCCAAGAAGTGCCTTGCGGCACATTTTGTCAGATTCTAATCCAGCAGATTGTGCTTCGCGCGGTGTGCTGGCTTCTGAACTTCCATATCACCATCTCTGTTCCATCATGGTTATCGCTAGAAGAGTGCAACTGGCCGAATTCTACATTCAACACTCTTAAGTCGGACGACAGTGAACTTCTACGCGAAACAAGACAATCTCCTCGTCAAGTTCTCCTCACCGAACGTAACAATTTTGATGTCATTAACAAGATCTCATCGTGGTCTCGCATGCAACGAATTCTCGCTTATGTAATCCGCTTTATCTTTAATTATCTGAGTGAAAATTCCAATCGTCGCACCTCGTACATTATAACTAAGGAATTACTCATCGCTAAAACAACCCTCATCAATCTGTCCGACCAAAATCATTCAGTTTCCACATTCGCGCCCTTAAAACTAAAAATTAATGGCCAATGAAATCAAAATTGCTCAAATATTCCCCATTCCTTGACAATAACGGTCTTTTTAGAGTAGGCGGATGAATAACAGACGCTAATATATCTTACCACATTAAACATCCTTATATACTTCCAAAAAATAACTTTTCTTATCTAATTGTAGAAGATATCCACAAGGTTAAACTACATACTTAAGCGTCTGCAACGTTCGCCATCGTAAGACAGCAGTTTTGGGTCCTAGGGTGTCGAAATCTCATCAGAAAGATCGTTTTTAAGTCTACTATTTGCTTTAAGTTGCGAAAGGCCACTACTTTACAGCTTATGGGTGACTTACCATCACAACGAATATCACAAAGTCGTCGGTTTTCGCATACTGGTTGTGACTATGCTGGGCCTATTTGCTTAAAGCTCTATATATGCCGCAATCCAAAAACGTCAAAGGCATACATAAGTTTATTTGTGTGTATGGCCACAAAGGCAATACACCTAGAACTGGTCAGTGATCTCACCTCGGACGCTTTCCTTCTTTTTTTTTTTTTTAAACGGATGCGCGCACTAAAGGGGTTTTGACTACCCTTAAAATGAACAAGCACAGTGCGAACGTTAGGAAAGTAGGGAAGGATGCAAGAGGAGATACCGATGCACACTGGTTTTGAATTTCTCAATATCAAAATGGGAGGGGAAAATAGAGCCGGGTAAAGTATTTCACATTCGCGTTGTACGGCTAAAGAAAGAATCTCTGTACTTGACAGTACGTCCGAAGTTGGGCTCAAGGGTAAACTGATGAACATTCCTAGAAGCGCGAGTATTACGGTTGAAAAATTTAAGGGGAGGAATGCAACTGGCTATTTTGCTGGAACAGTGTTTATAAAAATAGCGATAAAATAGTGAGAGACATATAACATTTCGACGATGTTCTAGAGATGTAAATGTTTCCACTATAGTTCTATCGCCAATCATTCTTAGAGCTCTATTTTGAATTCTATCCAAAAGATTCAAATGAGTTTTGGGAGCTTCTGGCCAAATGTGCGAGTTATACTCCAGCTTTGGACGAATGAAGGCCTTATAGATTACAGCCAGATCAGACGGGGAGAAGAATTTCTTGCACCTTCGAAGGAAGCCCAAACACTTTGCAGCGTTTTTGGCGACATGAAATATATGTTCATTCCACAAGAGGTGGTCTGTGATGCACATGCCGGTGACTGAAAGCTAATCGGTTTCTTCAATGCTAGTGCCGCTCATGGATAGCGGCATGGGGGTTGGGTTCTGATTTAACGACAGAAGACAGCACTGAGTTTTTGAAGCATTAAATTCTACACGGTTTTTAATTCCCCATTGGACAATGCTGTCAAGATCAGAATTTAATGAGCTTATCATACGCTGCCGTTCCAGTTGCACATCCGAAAAACAAGGAGGTGCATCTAAAAACGAATATGAAAAGCTGAGAGTACTATCGTCAGCAAATCAATTAAGTGGATTAGAAGTTCCAGATAAGAGATCATTAATAAAAATGAGAAAGAGGGTCGGAGACAATACGGAGCCCTGGGGCACACCAGCATTTATTTTGTGAATATCAGACTTGAAACCGTCCAATACAACTTGTATTGAGCGGTCCGAAAGGTAATTTCTAATCCAACGAAGAAGACATTCATCGATACCAAATGCACGCATTTTCGATAGGAGAGCTTGATGCCAAACTCTGTCAAATGCTTTTGAAATATCAAGCGCAATAATATTACTTTCTCCAAAACGGTGTAAAGATTTGTGCCACTGTTCGGTGCGATATACCATCAGATCACTAGTGGACCTATTGCTACGAAAGCCATACTGCCGGTCATTAAGGAGTTTTCGTTCTTCAAGATATTTCTTGAGCTGATAATTAATCAGCGTTTCCATGACCTTGGAAAGAAGGTACGTAAGTGCAATTGGACGGTAATTAGATGGTGAAGAAGATGCGCCTTTTTTAGGGACAGGCTGGACAAATGTTGTTTTCCATCCACTCGGAAAGAGACCTGTTGAGTAGGACAGATAGAAAAGCTTACGCAGTGGTTTTGCCAGCGTTGAAGAACACCCTTTCAGAACGATTGGAGGGATACTATCCGGGCCAGCGGATTTGTTTATGTCAAGATCTTTGAGGACTCTAGCAACTGCACGAGTGCGAAAGAAGATTCGTCCCATAAAATCGTTTACGCTCTCAAGTACTGGAGGAGTCATAACACTTTCTGACAGCGTCGAACTAACAGCGAACTACGCTGCAAGCAAATTGGCTTTTTCGCGAGAACTGACAAAAGGGGTGTCATTAGAGACGAGCGTTGGAACCGAAGAAGAAGTTGAATTTCGAATAGTTTTTACAAATGACCAAAAATTCTTACTACCTTTGGGACATTGTAGTATTTTTTGCCTTAATTTTTGGTCATGCAAAAATTTGGTTCTACGAATGTGAACGTTGCAAGTCTTTCTAGCTTGTTGAAACTTTTTCCGGTATTCCTCAGTGGGGTTGGCTTTATAATTCCGGAAACTGACTTCTCTAACCCTAATAACCTCTTTACAGCTTGAATCAAACCATGCATTTTCTTTCGGTTTGATAGATTTCACCCTATTCGGGATACAATTTCTCATTCCATAAGGGATTAAATTTGTTATCATATCTGCGCTGGAGTCTATGTCACTACCGAGGAAGCATAATGACCAGTTAAAGTTTCTGAAAAATTATTGAGACCGTCCAAGTTGGCTTTCCCATATTGCCCAACGGTTCTCATAGGTGGTTTTTTTTAACTGAGTGTTGTTGGTATGAGAAATTTGCAGATACGACACAATGGTCTGATATACCTAGAGGCGATAATACATTTAGCATGTATTTATTAGGGTCAGAGGTAAGGAACAAGTCTAGAGTGTTTGCGGTTTGACCTGCAACGTCAGGTATTTCGGTTGGCTCGTCAACAATCTGAGTCAGTTGGTTTAACTCAGCAAAGACCTCAACATACCTTCCTTAGGGTGTTGTCTGGCTCGAAAAGCGGAGCCAACTAGAATTGTGTACATTGAAATCGCCCGCAAGGACGAACAATTTTATTTTGGGAAATTATTTTTTTTTTTTGAAAACTCGAAATTTCGAAAACGACTTAATAGATTTTTTCGAAACTACATAATTGTAAGTTTTTTGACACTACCTTGAATAGTTAAAAAAAAATTCCCAAAATAAAAAACAAGGGTACCTCCCATGCAAAATTAAAACAAAAAAATCAAGAACGTTTTCAAGAATTTTTATAAAAAAGTGTGTGTGTTCCTAAATTAGTACAGCCCACTTTTAATTATAAAAATATTTTTTTTGCGTACTTATTAACGGTACTTCCCATATAACCTGTTTTGTGTTGAGTGAATTTACTAATTTATTTAAAAAAAGAAGGAAAATGAAAGTTTAAAAATGATACACAAGCTTTGATGGTTGAATTACAAGTAAGTCTTTTATTTTTTTCGATGCCCTCCAACTAACCTTCATATTTTATAACATTTACAAATACATTTATATAATTATGATTTTCCATCAAATATTTAACGAAGACGCCTGGTGACTTTCGGTGCCAATTGTAGGCGGCAGCATCCAACATCATATTTTATGATTCAACCATATTTTATGATTATAATTTTTAGGTTTTGTTTTTATGTAATATTTTTAGATTTCAAATTTGTAACTTTATAACTTTGTTTTAGGTTCGTATGAATGAGTGTTGTTTGAGTGTAATTCATTGTATTTTCTTATGTGTTGTGGAAATGATTAGTTTTTCATTTCCTTTTATTTTCTTTTAATTGGACTGTATGTTTGTGTATTTGCATTGTAATCCATGAGTTGCGTTTCATATTTTGAAATTAGTGTTGAGTTCATTTTGTTGCTTTCAACTTTTTTAGCTTTGAGTTTTTAGTTCGGTTGAATATTTTCAATTTGAGTGAGTTTGTTATGTTTTATTATTTTGTTAGATGACGTTTATTTTAACTTCTTAGGTTATTGTGTTCTCCGTATCTGTGTTGTTCGATGGGAGTGGGCAAATTTTGGTGATAGGTCTTTTAAATTCATTGTTCTGAGTTTTTACTTTTCTACGCGTATTAGTTTATCTTGTCCTGGATAGGTTTCAATTATCCTTGCCATGGACCATTTTGACGGTGGAAGTCTTTCATGCTTTAATAGAACCAAATCTCCGATTTTAGGTTGATTTTCAATTTTCATCCATTTTGGTCGATTTTGTAGCCTTGATAAGTATTCTCCACTCCATTCTTTCCAGAATGCCTGAAGTAAAGCTTGACTTCGCTTCCATCTGTCTAAGTATCCGATTTTTTCAATCGCTATGTCTGCTTCAGGAACTATATGCATCGATGTGCCGATCAAAAAGTGTGCTGGTGTTAGGGCGTTAAAATCATCCAAGCTATCTGTAACCGAACAAAGGGGTCTCGAGTTAAGACAAGCTTCTATTTGTGTTAGAAGCGTACTGAGCTCCTCGAAGGTCAGAGCTTGGTTTCGGGCAACACGTTTTAAGTGGTGTTAGACGGATTTCACCCCTGCTTCCCATAAACCACCAAAGTGAGGAGAAGCGGGAGGAATAAAGTTCCACTTGGTACCCAATTTACTCAGTGAGTCAGCTATTTCCATATAGTCGTGTTTGGCTTCATTTAACATTTTTTGAAGTTCAGTGAAATTGAAATTGAAATTAGTACCGCATTCGCTATAAATGCTTGGACATATTCCTCTGCGAGATGTAAATCTTCGGAAAGCGGCGACAAAGGTTTGAGTTGTGAGGTCTGTTACTGCTTCTAAATGAATCGCTTTCGTTGATAAGCATATGAAAATGGCGAAATATCCTTTAAATTTCTTGGAATTTCTTCCTTTCCAGGCTTTTACTTCCAAAGGCCCGGCATAATCCACACCAGTATGAGTAAAAGCTCGAAACACATTTACTCTAGGTGCAGGAAGGCTTCCCATCAATTGCTGCATTGATTTGGGTTGATTAGTAAAACATATAACGCATTTCTCAACCATTTCCTTACTGTTCTTTTCATATTGAAAATCCAAAATTGGTTTCGATCGTAGGCAATTGTTTGTTGAATTCCACCATGCAAGGTTCTCTCATGAGCATCTTCAATTATGAGTCTCGAGATGTTGTGATCGGGTTTCAATACAATGGGATGTTTTTGATCATAGGTAAGGGTGGCATTTTGAAGTCGTCCACCAATTCTTACTATACCGGATTTATCGATAAACATGTTTAAGGATTTGTTGAGCTTTGTTCTTTTAGTAAACTCGAGTTCTTTTACGACATCGAGAAACATGAATTGTTCATCACTTCTTATGGCTATACGTAAAGCCATGTCGAGTTCTATGGGTGACAAAACTGATTTCATTCTGAGAACTTCATCCTTTCTAACATTATAGATAAATCTGTTCACAAATGCTATAATTCGCAAGACCTTAATAAGTTTGGATTGTTTACAAACTACATCGAGGATGCCATTTTCAATTTCAATGGTGACATGAGATTTGATTTCTCTCTTTTCTTCTTCCGTTTCTAATTGAATGGGTTGGGTTGGCATTGATAAATCCCATTTTTCCTGAAGAAAGTATGGTCTATCCCACCATAGGGTGTTGGTTTTTAATTTTGATGGCAAGACACCACGCGATGCTAGATCCGCTGGGTTTAGTTTTGTGGACATTGGTCAACCGCTGAATTTCGGTGACTCGGTAAGCTATGAATATCTTCCATTTCGCTGGCAATCCAGATATCCAACTCAAAGTGATTGTAGAGTCAGTCCATGCAAATATTTGGACGGTTTTGAATGGAAGAACTGATCGGGTATAATCGAGAAGCTTTGCTAATATGACAGCTCCGCAAAGTTCGAGACTTGGCAATGAAACAGTGTTAACTGGTGCAACCTTTGTCTTAGAAATAAGCAAATGAGTGTGAATGCAGTTTTTATTGTCCAATACTCGAAGATAAACCGCGGCTCCATACGCCTTGGTTGATGCGTCACTGAAACCATGTAATTCCACATGTTTGACATCCTTTTGAGTGTTTATCCATCGTGAAATACGGAAGGATTCGAGATTCGTCAATTCGTTTCTAAAAGAACACCATTCTTGATGAAGTTCGGCTGGAATGGTTTCATCCCATGAAAGTCCACTCAACCATCATTGCTGCATGATGATCTTCGCCTTGATAACACAGGGCAAAATCCATCCGAGTGGATCAAAAATGCGTGCGATAGTTGAGAGTATTGTGCGTTTTGTGACTGAATCTTCAACGATTATGCTCTGAAACGAAAAGTAATCGGTAGTAGGATACCAACTTATCCCTAGGCTCTTCGTGTGATCGATATTTCCTATAGCGAGTGATAATTTGGTTTCCTGATCTTCTTGTGGAATGGACTTGGGAAATTTTACTTCGATGCTCATCCATTTCCGAAGTTGAAAACGAGGAGATGATAATAATTTTGATATCTGTCTATACTTTTCTTTGGCTTCTTCCATTGTATCTGCACCTGACACCAAATCGTCGACGTACATCTCTTCACAAATCATTTTTGAGGCCAGTGGATATGTGGATTCTTCATCGGATGCCAGTTTCTTCAGTGTTCGATTAGCCAAATATGGTGCCGGGGTAGTACCAAACATTAAAACTTTAATTTTATAAAATTTAACAGGTGTGGACGGATCCTCACGCCAATAAATAAGTTGGTAGTAGGCATCTTCTGGGTTGATTTCAATTTGCCTATACATCTTTTCTATGTCTGATGTAAATGTAATTTTGTAAGTTCTCCACTTTAAGACAATCGATAAGATGTCAGCCTGCGTTTTAGGATCAGTCATCAGGTAGTCGTTGAGTGAACTTCCGTCCGAAGTTTTGAACGCGGCGTTAAAAACCACTCGAAGTTTGGGGGTTAAACTTGACTCTTTTATGACTGCGTGGTGTGGAACTACATAGTGATAAGGTGACATTATTTTTTTGTCGTGATGAAAATCTACTTCTTCCATTTGTCCTAGTTCAAGGTATTCTGCTATACATTTGTTGTATTCTTTATGCAAAGCAGGATCCTTGAGTAACTTTTGTTCTTGTTTCAAAAACATATTGAGTGCGTTATGCTGTGTTGATTTTAGTTTGGGTCGATGATTTCTTTTGAAGGGCAGACTTACTTCAAAACGCCCTCCCGGCAACCTTTTGATGTTGTGTAAGAAATGATTTTCACACGCTACATCTTTTTCTTCTTCGGCTTTAACGTACGGGGATTCTTCTATTTCCCTGAACTTCCTCATTTCTGTGTCAATATCATTGGATGTCAACTGAGTAAACACTTGTATTGAAAAAGTTCTTCCGATGGGAGTTTTGCGTAATATAATCCAGCCAAATTCCGTATTTTGTGCTATTGGAGCAATGAGTTCATCAGATCTGATGACTTCGGGTAAGACCACTTCGCAATACACATTGCTGCCTAATAAAAGGTCAATTTGGGCTGGTACATAAATTGTGGGATCGGCAAGTTTTAAACCTTGAATGTGCTTCAGTTTGTTTGGTACCATTTCTTGGTTTGGCAGAAGACCAGTTAGGGTTTTGAAAATAAAGCCTTTTGTTACTGTGACAAAATCAGAGTTATTCGAATGCAGGCTCAATTCGATATAGTTTTGACACGAACCCGTCTGTTTTGTCCCAGGACAGAAATATCAAGGGAAGTTGGGTGCTTTTTCAAGCCCAAAACTTGAACAGCTGATTCTGTTATAAATGATGCCTGTGATCCAGGATCAATTAATGCCCTTAATTTGAGAAAGGTTCCCTACGGGGATTTCACTTTGACAATTGCTGTTGCGATTAAAATTTGTGTTTTCTTTATTTCATTTATATTACAGCAATTCGACGAAGTTGATCGTAGCATCTCACATGGTTGAAAAGCTGGAGCGTTTGGGTTAATTTCTGTAGAAACGTGATGGGATTGATTACGATATTGGTTGTTTGAATTTGAATGAATGAGTGAACTATTTTGTTGAGTTGGAATGAGTGCGTTTGAATGTGTTTGAGTGCGATCGAAATGGTTTGGGTTATATGAATTATTATTGTTTGTGTTGCGTGGCATTTTATTGTTATGAGCGAATGTTGGATTGAATGAATTTTGTTGGGATGTGTTGTATTGTGAAGCTTGGCGATTTAAATTATTGGTGTTTCCAAGATGCAGAAGTGAATTGTGTTTTTGTTGGCAAAAATGACATCTTTTGCTGCTCGGGCATTTATTTGTTTGATAGCTGTAGGCCAAACAGTTTTAGCAATTGCCCTGTTGTTTGACAATTCGTTGTCGTGTGCTAGCATCCATCTTCAACAATTTAGAGCAAGTTCTCAATGAATGGGTACCTTTGTGGCAAACCTTGCACGAAAATTCATCTCTTGCATCAGAGTTTACAAACAATATATTCCTTTGTTTCCTATTCGATGAGGATTGCTTATCAGGTTGTTGATCCACCATTTCTAGCGACCGAAACTTTGTTTCCAAAAAATCAGAAAATTCTTTGTATGAAGGGATTTCCTTTTTGGTTCCAAGCAATGTTTCCCACTTAGATTGCAAGGAAGCTGGAAGCTTTTTTAAAAGCAAAAAAATTACTATGGCATCCCAGTGTTGTACAGGTATATCGAGGTTCTTTAGCGCAAGCAAGATTTTTGTAGCATTATTTAACAATTCACGAATTCCTTTCGCTTTCGATTCTGGCTAAACTAAGGCTCCTAGTTCCATTAAACTTTACACTTTTTGTCTCTCTTAAAATTCGATTTGCGGCTAAACTAATTGTCCTAGCGACTTAAGAATTATATATTCGTGATCTTGGAAGTGCCACTTTTCAATCCATGTGACGTGTATGACACGAAAAACTAATTTAAAAAATCGGGACATTTTTATCCTTAAATTCGATTTCTGGTTAAACTAAGGCTTCTAGAGCCATTAAACTTTACACTTTTTGTGTCTCTTAAAATTCGATTTGCGGCTAAACTACTTGTCCTAGCGACATAAAAATTATATACTCGTGATGTTGGAAGTGCCACCTTACAATCCATGTGACGTGTATGACACGAAACACAAATTCTAAAAAATCGGGACATTTTATCTTCAAACTCGATTTCTGGCTAAGCTAAGGCTCCTAGACCCATTAAACTTTACACTTTTTGTGTCTCTTAAAATTCGTTTTGCGGCTAAACTACTTGTCCTAGCGACTTAAAAATTATATATTCGTGATCTTGGAAGTGCCACCTTTCAATCCATGTGACGTATATGACACGAAAAACAATTTTAAAAAATCGGGACACTTTTATCATTAAACTCGATTTCTGGCTAAACTAAGGCTCCTAGACCCATTAAACTGTACACTTTTTGTGTCTCTTAAAATTCGATTTGCGGCTAAACTAATTGCCCTAGCGACTTAAAAATTATATATTCGTGATCTTTTAAGTTCCACCTTCCAATCCCTGTGACGTGTATGACACGAAAAACCAATTTTAAAAAATCGGGACATTTTTATCTTTAAACTCGATTTCTGGCTAAACTAAGGCTCCTAGACCCATTAAACTTTACACTTTTTGTGTCTCTTAAAATTCGTTTTGCGGCTAAACTAGTTGTCCTAGCGACTTAAAAATTATATATTCGTGATCTTGGAAGTGCGACCTTTCAATCCATGTGACGTGTATGACACGAAAAAACAATTTAAAAAAATCGGGACATTTTTATCTTTAAACTCGATTTCTGCCTAAACTAAGGCTCCTAGACCCATTACACTGTACACTTCTTGTGCCTCTTAAAATTCCACTTGCGGCTAAACTACTTGTCCTAGCGACTTAAAAATTATATATTCGTGATCTTGGAAGTGCCACCTTTCAATCCATGTGACGTGTATGACACGAAAAAACAATTTTAAAAAATCGGGATATTTTTATGTTTAAACTCGATTTCTGGCTAAACTAAGGCTCCTAGACCCATTAAACTGTACACTTTTTGTGTCTCTTAAAATTCGATTTGCGGCTAAACTACTTGTCCTAGCGACTTAAAAATAATATATTCGTGATCTTGGAAGTGACACCTTTCAATCCATGTGACGTGTATGACACGAAAAAACAATTTTAAAAAATCGGGATATTTTTATGTTTAAACTCGATTTCTGGCTAAACTAAGGCTCCTAGACCCATTAAACTGTACACTTTTTGTGTCTCTTAAAATTCGTTTTGCGGCTAAACTAGTTGTCCTAGCGACTTAAAAATTATATATTCCTGATCTTGGAAGTGCCACCTTTCAATCCATTTGACGTGTATGACACGAAAAAAAAAAATTCTAAAAAATCGGGACATTTTTATCTTCAAACTCGATTTCTGGCTAAACTAAGGCTCCTAATCCAATTAAACTTTACACTTTTTGTGTCTCTTAAAATTCGATTTGCGGCTAAGCTACTCATCCTAGCGACTTAAAAATTATATATTCGTGATCTTGGAAGTGTCACCTTTTAATCCATGTGAGGTGTAAGACACAAAAAACCAATTTTAAAAAATCGGGACATTTTTATCTTTAAACTCGATTTCTGGCTACACTAAGGCTCATAGACCCATTAAACTCTACACTTTTTGTGTCTCTTAAAATTCGATATGCGGTTAAACTATTTGTCCTAGCGACTTAAAAATTATATATTCCTGATCTTGGAAGTGCCACCTTTCAATCCATTTGACGTGTATAACACGAAAAACAAATTCTAAAAAATCGGGGCATTTTTATCTTCAAACTCGATTTCTGACTAAACTAAGGCTCCTAGACCCATTAAACTTTACACTTTTTGTGTCTCTTAAAATTCGATTTGCGGCTAAGCTACTCATCCTAGCGACTTAAAAATTATATATTCGCGATCAGTGTCACCTTTCAATCCATGTGACGTGTATGACACGAAAAACCAATTTTAAAAAATCGAGACATTTTTATCTTTAAACTCGATTTCTGGCTAAACTAAGGCTCCTAGACCCATTAAACTGTACACGTTTTGTGCCTCTTAAAATTCGACTTGCGGCTAAACTACTTGTCCTAGCGACCTAAAAATTATATATTCGTGATCTTGTAAGTGTAACCTGTCAATATATGTGACGTGTATGACACGAAAAACCAATTTTAAAAAATCGAGACATTTTTATCTTTAAACTCAATTTCAGGCTAAACTAAGGCTCCTAGACCCATTAAACTTTACACTTTTTGTGTCTCTTAAAATTCGATTTGCGGCTAAACTACTTGTCCTAGCGACTTACAAATTATATATTCGTGATCTTGGAAGTGCCACCTTTCAATCCATGTGACGTGTATGACACGAAAAACCAATTTAAGAAAATCCGCACATTTTTATTCTTAAACTCGATTTCTGGCTAAACTAAGGCTTCTAGACCCATTAAACTTTACACTTTTTGTGTCTCTTAAAATTCGATTTGCGGCTAAACTAATTGTCCTAGCTACTTAAAAATTATATATTCGTGATCTTGGAAGTGCCGCCTTTCAATCCATGTGACCTGTATGACACAAAAAACCAATTTTAAAAAATCGGCACATTTTTATCTTTAAACTCGATTTCTGGCTACACTAAAGCTCCTAGACCCATTAAACTCTACACTTTTTGTGTCTCTTAAAATTCGATATGCGGTTAAACTACTTGTCCAAGCGACTTAAAAATTATATATTCCTGATCTTGGAAGTGCCACCTTTCAATCCATTTGACGTGTATGACACGAAAAAAAAATTCTAAAAAATCGGGACATTTTTATCTTCAAACTCGATTTCTGGCTAAACTAAGGCTCCTAATCCCATTAAACTTTACACTTTTCGTGTCTCTTAAAATTCGATTTGCGGCTAAGCTACTCATCCTAGCGACTTAAAAATTATATATTTGTGATCTTGGAACTGCCACCTTTTAATCTATGTGACGTGTATGACACAAAAAACCAATTTTAAAAAATCGGGACATTTTTATCTTTAAACTCGATTTCTGGCTAAACTAAGGCTCCTAGACCCATTAAACTGTACACTTTTTGTGCCTCTTAAAATTCGACTTGCGGCTAAACTACTTGTCCTAGCGACTTAAAAATTATATATTCGTGATCTTGGAAGTATTACCTGTCAATATATGTGACGTGTATGACACGAAAAACCAATTTTAAAAAATCGAGACATTTTTATCTTCAAACTCGATTTCTAGCTAAACTAAGGCTCCTAGACCCATTAAGCTTTATACTTTTTGTGTCTCTTAAAATTCGATTTGCGATTAAGCTACTTGTCCTAGCGACTTAAAAATTATATACTCGTGATCTTGGAAGTGCCACCTTTTAATCCATGTGACGTGTATGACACGAAAAAACAATTTTAAAAAATCGGGATATTTTTATGTTTAAACTCGATGTCTGGCTAAACTAAGGCTCCTAGACCCATTAAACTGTACACTTTTTGTGTCCCTTAAAATTCGATTTGCGGCTAAACTACTTGTCCTAGCGACTTAAAAATAATATATTCGTGATCTTGGAAGTGACACCTTTCAATCCATGTGACGTGTATAACACGAAAAACAAATTCTAAAAAATCTTGACATTTTTATCTTCAAACTCGATTTCTGACTAAACTAAGGCTTCTAGGCCCATTAAACTTTACACTTTTTGTGTCTCTTAAAATTCGATTTGCGGCTAAGCTACTCATCCTAGCGACTTAAAAATTATATATTCGCGATCTTGGAAGTGTCACCTTTCAATCCATGTGACGTGTATGACACGAAAAACCAATTTTAAAAAATCGAGACATTTTTATCTTTAAACTCGATTTCTGGCTAAACTAAGGCTCCTAGACCCATTAAACTTTATACTTTTTGTGTCTCTTAAAATTCGATTTGCGATTAAGCTACTTGTCCTAGCGACTTAAAAATTATATACTCGTAATCTTGGAAGTGCCACCTTTTAATCCATGTGACGTGTATGACACGAAAAAACAATTTTAAAAAATCGCTATATTTTTATGTTTAAACTCGATTTCTGGCTAAACTAAGGCTCCTAGACCCATTAAACTGTACACTTTTTGTGTCCCTTAAAATTCGATTTTCGGCTAAACTACTTGTCCTAGCGAATTAAAAATAATATATTCGTGATCTTGGAAGTGACACCTTTCAATCCATGTGACCAATTTTGAAAAATCGGTACACTTTTATCCTTAAACTCGATTTCTGGCTAAACTAAGGCTTCTAGACCCATTAAACTTTACACTTTTTGTGTCTCTTAAAATTCGATTTGCGGCTAAACTAATTGCCCTAGCGACTTAAAAATTATATATTCGTGATCTTGGAAGTGCCACCTTCCAATCCATGTGACGTGTATGACACGAAAAATCAATTTTAAAAAATCGGGACATTTTTATCTTTAAACTCGATTTCTGGCTAAACTAAGGCTCCTAGACCCATTAAACTTTACACTTTTTGTGTCTCTTAAAATTCGTTTTGCGGCTAAACTAGTTGTCCTAGCGACTTAAAAATTATATATTCGTGATCTTGGAAGTGCCACCTTTCAATCCATTCGCCGTGTATGACACGAAAAAACAATTTTAAAAAATCGGGACATTTTTATCTTTAAACTCGATTTCTGGCTAAACTAAGGCTCCTAGACCCATTAAACTTTACACTTTTTGTGTCTCTTAAAATTCGTTTTGCGGCTAAACTACTTCTCCTAGCGACTTAAAAATTATATATTCGTGATCTTGGAAGTATCACCTGTCAATATATGTGACGTGTATGACACGAAAAACCAATTTTAAAAAATCGAGACATTTTTATCTTCAAACTCGATTTCTAGCTAAACTAAGGCTCCTAGACCCATTAAACTTTATACTTTTTGTGTCTCTTAAAATTCGATTTGCGATTAAGCTACTTGTCCTAGCGACTTAAAAATTATATACTCGTAATCTTGGAAGTGCCACCTTTTAATCCATGGGACGTGTATGACACGAAAAAACAATTTTAAAAAATCGGGACATTTTTATCTTTAAACTCGATTTCTGGCTAAACTAAGGCTCCTAGACCCATTAAACTGTACACTTTTTGTGCCTCTTAAAATTCGACTTGCGCCTAAACTACTTGTCCTAGCGACTTAAAAATTATATATTCGTGATCTTGGAAGTGTCACCTGTCAATATATGTGACGTGTATAACACGAAAAACCAATTTTAAAAAATCGAGACATTTTTATCTTCAAACTCGATTTTTAGCTAAACTAAGGCTCCTAGACCCATTAAACTGTACACTTTTTGTGTCTCTTAAAATTCGATTTGCGATTAAGCTACTTGTCCTAGCGACTTAAAAATTATATATTCGTGATCTTGGAAGTGTCACCTTTCAATCCATGTGACGTGTATGACACGAAAAACCAATTTAAGAAAATCGGGACATTTTTATTCTTAAACTCGATTTCTGGCTAAACTAAGGCTTCTAGACCCATTAAACTTTACACTTTTTGTGTCTCTTAAAATTCGATTTGCGGCTAAACTAATTGTCCTAGCGACTTAAAAATTATATATTCGTGATCTTGGAAGTGCCACCTTTCAATCCATGTGACCTGTATGACCAAAAAAACCAATTTTAAAAAATCGGCACATTTTTATCTTTAAACTCGATTTCTGGCTACACTAAAGCTCCTAGACCCATTAAACTCTACACTTTTTGTGTCTCTTAAAATTCGATATGCGGTTAAACTACTTGTCCAAGCGACTTAAAAATTATATATTCCTGATCTTGGAAGTGCCACCTTTCAATCCATTTGACGTGTATGACACGAAAAAAAAATTCTAAAAAATCGGGACATTTTTATCTTCAAACTCCATTTCTGGCTAAACTAAGGCTCCTAATCCTATTAAACTTTACACTTTTTGTGTCTCTTAAAATTCGATTTGCGGCTAAGCTACTCATCCTAGCGACTTAAAAATTATATATTCGTGATCTTGGAAGTGCCACCTTTTAATCCATGTGACGTGTATGACACAAAAAAACAATTTTAAAAAATCGGGACATTTTTATCTTTAAACTCGATTTCTGGCTACACTAAGGCTCATAGACCCATTAAACTCTCCACTTTTTGTGTCTCTTAAAATTCGATATGCGGTTAAACTATTTGTCCTAGCGACTTAAAAATTTTATATTCGCGATCTTGGAAGTGTCACCTTTCAATCCATGTGACGTGTATGACACGAAAAACCAATTTTAAAAAATCGGGACACTTTTATCCTTGAACTCGATTTCTGGCTAAACTAAGGCTCCTAGACCCATTAAACTGTACACTTTTTGTGTCTCTTAAAATTCGATTTGCGGCTAAACTACTTGTCCTAGCGACTTAAAAATTATATATTCGTGATCTTGGAAGTGCCACCTTTCAATCCATGTGACGTGTATGACACGAAAAAACAATTTTAAAAAATCGGGATATTTTTATGTTTAAACTCGATTTCTGGCTAAACTAAGGCTCCTAGACCCATTAAACTGTACACTTTTTGTGTCTCTTAAAATTCGATTTGCGGCTAAACTACTTGTCCTAGCGACTTAAAAATAATATATTCGTGATCTTGGAAGTGACACCTTTCAATCCATGTGACGTGTATGACACGAAAAACCAATTTTAAAAAATCGGGACACTTTTATCCTTAAACTCGATTTCTGGCTAAACTAAGGCTTCTAGACCCATTAATCTTTACACTTTTTGTGTCTCTTAAAATTCGATTTGCGGCTAAACTTATTGCCCTAGCGACTTAAAAATTATATATTCGTAATCTTGGAAGTGCCACCTTCCAATCCATGTGACGTGTATGACACGAAAAACCAATTTTAAAAAATCGGGACATTTTTATCTTTAAACTCGATTTCTGGCTAAACTAAGGCTCCTAGACCCATTCAACTTTACACTTTTTGTGTCTCTTAAAATTCGGTTTGCGGCTAAACTAGTTGTCCTAGCGACTTAAAAATTATATATTCGTGATCTTGGAAGTGCCACCTTTCAATCCATGTGACGTGTATGACACGAAAAAACAATTTTAAAAAATCGAGACATTTTTATTTTTCAACTCGATTTCTGGCTAAACTAAGGCTCCTAGACCCATTAAACTGTACACTTTTTGTGCCTCTTAAAATTCGACTTGCGCCTAAACTACTTGTCCTAGCGACTTAAAAATTATATATTCGTGATCTTGGAAGTGTCACCTGTCAATATATGTGACGTGTATGACACGAAAAACCAATTTTAAAAAATCGAGACATTTTTATCTTCAAACTCGATTTCTAGCTAAACTAAGGCTCCTAGACCCATTAAACTTTACACTTTTTGTGTCTCTTAAAATTCGATTTGCGATTAAGCTACTTGTCCTAGCGACTTAAAAATTATATACTCGTGATCTTGGAAGTGTCACCTTTCAATCCATGTGACGTATATGTCACGAAAAACTTATTTTAAAAAATCGAGACATTTTTATCTTTAAACTCAATTTCAGGCTAAACTAAGGCTCCTAGACCCATTAAACTTTACACTTTTTGTGTCTCTTAAAATTCGATTTGCGGCTAAACCACTTGTCCTAGCGACTTACAAATTATATATTCGTGATCTTGGAAGTGCCACCTTTCAATCCATGTGACGTGTATGACACGAAAAACCAATTTAAGAAAATCGGGACATTTTTATTCTTAAACTCGATTTCTGGCTAAACTAAGGCTTCTAGACCCATTAAACTTTACACTTTGTGTGTCTCTTAAAATTCGATTTGCGGCTAAACTAATTGTCCTAGCGACTTAAAAATTATATATTCGTGATCTTGGAAGTGCCACCTTTCAATCCATGTGACCTGTATTACCCAAAAAACCAATTTTAAAAAATCGGCACATTTTTATCTTTAAACTCGATTTCTGGCTACACTAAAGCTCCTAGACCCATTAAACTCTACACTTTTTGTGTCTCTTAAAATTCGATATGCGGTTAAACTACTTGTCCAAGCGACTTAAAAATTATATATTCCTGATCTTGGAAGTGCCACCTTTCAATCCATTTGACGTGTATGACACGAAAAAAAAAATTCTAAAAAATCGGGACATTTTTATCTTCAAACTCGATTTCTGGCTAAACTAAGGCTCTTAATCCCATTAAACTTTACACTTTTTGTGTCTCTTCAAATTCGATTTGCGGCTAAGCTACTCATCCTAGCGACTTAAAAATTATATATTCGTGATCTTGGAAGTGTCACCTTTTAATCCATGTGAGGTGTATGACACAAAAAACCAATTTTAAAAAATCGGGACATTTTTATCTTTAAACTCGATTTCTGGCTACACTAAGGCTCATAGACCCATTAAACTCTACACTTTTTGTGTCTCTTAAAATTCGATATGCGGTTAAACTATTTGTCCTAGCGACTTAAAAATTATATATTCCTGATCTTGGAAGTGCCACCTTTCAATCCATTTGACGTGTATAACACGAAAAACAAATTCTAAAAAATCGGCGCATTTTTATCTTCAAACTCGATTTCTGACTAAACTAAGGCTCCTAGGCCCATTAAACTTTACACTTTTTGTGTCTCTTAAAATTCGATTTGCGGCTAAGCTACTCATCCTAGCGACTCAAAAATTCTATATTCGCGATCAGTGTCACCTTTCAATCCATGTGACGTGTATGACACGAAAAACCAATTTTAAAAAATCGAGACATTTTTATCTTCAAACTCGATTTCTGACTAAACTAAGGCTCCTAGGCCCATTAAACTTTACACTTTTTGTGTCTCTTAAAATTCGATTTGCGGCTAAGCTACACGAAAAAAAAAATTCTAAAAAATCGGGACATTTTTATCTTCAAACTCGATTTCTGGCTAAACTAAGGCTCCTAATCCCATTAAACTTTACACTTTTTGTGTCTCTTCAAATTCGATTTGCGGCTAAGCTACTCATCCTAGCGACTTAAAAATTATATATTCGTGATCTTGGAAGTGTCACCTTTTAATCCATGTGAGGTGTATGACACAAAAAACCAATTTTAAAAAATCGGGACATTTTTATCTTTAAACTCGATTTCTGGCTACACTAAGGCTCATAGACCCATTAAACTCTACACTTTTTGTGTCTCTTAAAATTCGATATGCGGTTAAACTATTTGTCCTAGCGACTTAAAAATTATATATTCCTGATCTTGGAAGTGCCACCTTTCAATCCATTTGACGTGTATAACACGAAAAACAAATTCTAAAAAATCGGCGCATTTTTATCTTCAAACTCGATTTCTGACTAAACTAAGGCTCCTAGGCCCATTAAACTTTACACTTTTTGTGTCTCTTAAAATTCGATTTGCGGCTAAGCTACTCATCCTAGCGACTTAAAAATTATATATTCGCGATCAGTGTCACCTTTCAATCCATGTGACGTGTATGACACGAAAAACCAATTTTAAAAAATCGAGACATTTTTATCTTTAAACTCGATTTCTGGCTAAACTAAGGCTCCTAGACCCATTAAACTGTACACGTTTTGTGCCTCTTAAAATTCGACTTGCGGCTAAACTACTTGTCCTAGCGACCTAAAAATTATATATTCGTGATCTTGGAAGTGTCACCTGTCAATATATGTGACGTGTATGACACGAAAAACCAATTTTAAAAAATCGAGACATTTTTATCTTCAAACTCGATTTCTAGCTAAACTAAGGCTCCTAGACCCATTAAACTTTACACTTTTTGTGTCTCTTAAAATTCGATTTGCGATTAAGCTACTTGTCCTAGCGACTTAAAAATTATATACTCGTGATCTTGGAAGTGTCACCTTTCAATCCATGTTTCAATCCAATTTTAAAAAATCGGCACATTTTTATCTTTAAACTCGATTTCTGGCTACACTAAAGCTCCTAGACCCATTAAACTCTACACTTTTTGTGTCTCTTAAAATTCGATATGCGGTTAAACTACTTGTCCAAGCGATTTAAAAATTATATATTCCTGATCTTGGAAGTGCCACCTTTCAATCCATTTGACGTGTATGACACGAAAAAAAAAAATTCAAAAAAATTGGGACATTTTTATCTTCAAACTCGATTTCTGGCTAAACTAAGGCTCCTAATCCCATTAAACTTTACACTTTTTGTGTCTCTTCGAATTCGATTTGCGGCTAAGCTACTCATCCTAGCGACTTAAAAATTATATATTCGTGATCTTGGAAGTGTCACCTTTTAATCCATGTGAGGTGTATGACACAAAAAACCAATTTTAAAAAATCGGGACATTTTTATCTTTAAACTCGATTTCTGGCTACACTAAGGCTCATAGACCCATTAAACTCTACACTTTTTGTGTCTCTTAAAATTCGATATGCGGTTAAACTATTTGTCCTAGCGACTTAAAAATTATATATTCCTGATCTTGGAAGTGCCACCTTTCAATCCATTTGACGTGTATAACACGAAAAACAAATTCTAAAAAATCGGGGCATTTTTATCTTCAAACTCGATTTCTGACTAAACTGAGGCTCCTAGGCCCATTAAACTTTACACTTTTTGTGTCTCTTAAAATTCGATTTGCGGCTAAGCTACTCATCCTAGCGACTTAAAAATTATATATTCGCGATCAGTGTCACCTTTCAATCCATTTGACGTGTATAACACGAAAAACAAATTCTAAAAAATCGGGGCATTTTTATTTTCAAACTCGATTTCTGACTAAACTAAGGCTCCTAGGCCCATTAAACTTTACACTTTTTGTGTCTCTTAAAATTCGATTTGCGATTAAGCTACTTGTCCTAGCGACTTAAAAATTATATACTCGTGATCTTGGAAGTGTCACCTTTCAATCCATGTGACGCATATGTCACGAAAAACTTATTTTAAAAAATCGAGACATTTTTATCTTTAAACTCAATTTCAGGCTAAACTAAGGCTCCTAGACCCATTAAACTTTACACTTTTTGTGTCTCTTAAAATTCGATTTGCGGCTAAACTAATTGTCCTAGCGACTTAAAAATTATATATTCGTGATCTTGGAAGTGCCACCTTTCAATCCATTCGCCGTGTATGACACGAAAAAACAATTTTAAAAAATCGGGACATTTTTATCTTTAAACTCGATTTCTGGCTAAACTAAGGCTCCTAGACCCATTAAACTGTACACTTTTTGTGCCTCTTAAAATTCGAATTGCGCCTAAACTACTTGTCCTAGCGACTTAAAAATTATATATTCGTGATCTTGGAAGTGTCACCTGTCAATATATGTGACGTGTATAACACGAAAAACCAATTTTAAAAAATCGAGACATTTTTATCTTCAAACTCGATTTTTAGCTAAACTAAGGCTCCTAGACCCATTAAACTGTACACTTTTTGTGTCTCTTAAAATTCGATTTGCGATTAAGCTACTTGTCCTAGCGACTTAAAAATTATATATTCGTGATCTTGGAAGTGTCACCTTTCAATCCATGTGACGTGTATGACACGAAAAACCAATTTAAGAAAATCGGGACATTTTTATTCTTAAACTCGATTTCTGGCTAAACTAAGGCTTCTAGACCCATTAAACTTTACACTTTTTGTGTCTCTTAAAATTCGATTTGCGGCTAAACTAATTGTCCTAGCGACTTAAAAATTATATATTCGTGATCTTGGAAGTGTCACCTTTTAATCCATGTGAGGTGTATGACACAAAAAACCAATTTTAAAAAATCGGGACATTTTTATCTTTAAACTCGATTTCTGGCTACACTAAGGCTCATAGACCCATTAAACTCTACACTTTTTGTGTCTCTTAAAATTCGATATGCGGTTAAACTATTTGTCCTAGCGACTTAAAAATTATATATTCCTGATCTTGGAAGTGCCACCTTTCAATCCATTTGACGTGTATAACACGAAAAACAAATTCTAAAAAATCGGCGCATTTTTATCTTCAAACTCGATTTCTGACTAAACTAAGGCTCCTAGGCCCATTAAACTTTACACTTTTTGTGTCTCTTAAAATTCGATTTGCGGCTAAGCTACTCATCCTAGCGACTCAAAAATTCTATATTCGCGATCAGTGTCACCTTTCAATCCATGTGACGTGTATGACACGAAAAACCAATTTTAAAAAATCGAGACATTTTTATCTTCAAACTCGATTTCTGACTAAACTAAGGCTCCTAGGCCCATTAAACTTTACACTTTTTGTGTCTCTTAAAATTCGATTTGCGGCTAAGCTACACGAAAAAAAAAATTCTAAAAAATCGGGACATTTTTATCTTCAAACTCGATTTCTGGCTAAACTAAGGCTCCTAATCCCATTAAACTTTACACTTTTTGTGTCTCTTCAAATTCGATTTGCGGCTAAGCTACTCATCCTAGCGACTTAAAAATTATATATTCGTGATCTTGGAAGTGTCACCTTTTAATCCATGTGAGGTGTATGACACAAAAAACCAATTTTAAAAAATCGGGACATTTTTATCTTTAAACTCGATTTCTGGCTACACTAAGGCTCATAGACCCATTAAACTCTACACTTTTTGTGTCTCTTAAAATTCGATATGCGGTTAAACTATTTGTCCTAGCGACTTAAAAATTATATATTCCTGATCTTGGAAGTGCCACCTTTCAATCCATTTGACGTGTATAACACGAAAAACAAATTCTAAAAAATCGGCGCATTTTTATCTTCAAACTCGATTTCTGACTAAACTAAGGCTCCTAGGCCCATTAAACTTTACACTTTTTGTGTCTCTTAAAATTCGATTTGCGGCTAAGCTACTCATCCTAGCGACTTAAAAATTATATATTCGCGATCAGTGTCACCTTTCAATCCATGTGACGTGTATGACACGAAAAACCAATTTTAAAAAATCGAGACATTTTTATCTTTAAACTCGATTTCTGGCTAAACTAAGGCTCCTAGACCCATTAAACTGTACACGTTTTGTGCCTCTTAAAATTCGACTTGCGGCTAAACTACTTGTCCTAGCGACCTAAAAATTATATATTCGTGATCTTGGAAGTGTCACCTGTCAATATATGTGACGTGTATGACACGAAAAACCAATTTTAAAAAATCGAGACATTTTTATCTTCAAACTCGATTTCTAGCTAAACTAAGGCTCCTAGACCCATTAAACTTTACACTTTTTGTGTCTCTTAAAATTCGATTTGCGATTAAGCTACTTGTCCTAGCGACTTAAAAATTATATACTCGTGATCTTGGAAGTGTCACCTTTCAATCCATGTTTCAATCCAATTTTAAAAAATCGGCACATTTTTATCTTTAAACTCGATTTCTGGCTACACTAAAGCTCCTAGACCCATTAAACTCTACACTTTTTGTGTCTCTTAAAATTCGATATGCGGTTAAACTACTTGTCCAAGCGATTTAAAAATTATATATTCCTGATCTTGGAAGTGCCACCTTTCAATCCATTTGACGTGTATGACACGAAAAAAAAAAATTCAAAAAAATTGGGACATTTTTATCTTCAAACTCGATTTCTGGCTAAACTAAGGCTCCTAATCCCATTAAACTTTACACTTTTTGTGTCTCTTCGAATTCGATTTGCGGCTAAGCTACTCATCCTAGCGACTTAAAAATTATATATTCGTGATCTTGGAAGTGTCACCTTTTAATCCATGTGAGGTGTATGACACAAAAAACCAATTTTAAAAAATCGGGACATTTTTATCTTTAAACTCGATTTCTGGCTACACTAAGGCTCATAGACCCATTAAACTCTACACTTTTTGTGTCTCTTAAAATTCGATATGCGGTTAAACTATTTGTCCTAGCGACTTAAAAATTATATATTCCTGATCTTGGAAGTGCCACCTTTCAATCCATTTGACGTGTATAACACGAAAAACAAATTCTAAAAAATCGGGGCATTTTTATCTTCAAACTCGATTTCTGACTAAACTGAGGCTCCTAGGCCCATTAAACTTTACACTTTTTGTGTCTCTTAAAATTCGATTTGCGGCTAAGCTACTCATCCTAGCGACTTAAAAATTATATATTCGCGATCAGTGTCACCTTTCAATCCATTTGACGTGTATAACACGAAAAACAAATTCTAAAAAATCGGGGCATTTTTATTTTCAAACTCGATTTCTGACTAAACTAAGGCTCCTAGGCCCATTAAACTTTACACTTTTTGTGTCTCTTAAAATTCGATTTGCGATTAAGCTACTTGTCCTAGCGACTTAAAAATTATATACTCGTGATCTTGGAAGTGTCACCTTTCAATCCATGTGACGCATATGTCACGAAAAACTTATTTTAAAAAATCGAGACATTTTTATCTTTAAACTCAATTTCAGGCTAAACTAAGGCTCCTAGACCCATTAAACTTTACACTTTTTGTGTCTCTTAAAATTCGATTTGCGGCTAAACTAATTGTCCTAGCGACTTAAAAATTATATATTCGTGATCTTGGAAGTGCCACCTTTCAATCCATTCGCCGTGTATGACACGAAAAAACAATTTTAAAAAATCGGGACATTTTTATCTTTAAACTCGATTTCTGGCTAAACTAAGGCTCCTAGACCCATTAAACTGTACACTTTTTGTGCCTCTTAAAATTCGAATTGCGCCTAAACTACTTGTCCTAGCGACTTAAAAATTATATATTCGTGATCTTGGAAGTGTCACCTGTCAATATATGTGACGTGTATAACACGAAAAACCAATTTTAAAAAATCGAGACATTTTTATCTTCAAACTCGATTTTTAGCTAAACTAAGGCTCCTAGACCCATTAAACTGTACACTTTTTGTGTCTCTTAAAATTCGATTTGCGATTAAGCTACTTGTCCTAGCGACTTAAAAATTATATATTCGTGATCTTGGAAGTGTCACCTTTCAATCCATGTGACGTGTATGACACGAAAAACCAATTTAAGAAAATCGGGACATTTTTATTCTTAAACTCGATTTCTGGCTAAACTAAGGCTTCTAGACCCATTAAACTTTACACTTTTTGTGTCTCTTAAAATTCGATTTGCGGCTAAACTAATTGTCCTAGCGACTTAAAAATTATATATTCGTGATCTTGGAAGTGCCACCTTTCAATCCATGTGACCTGTATGACCAAAAAACCAATTTTAAAAAATCGGCACATTTTTATCTTTAAACTCGATTTCTGGCTACACTAAAGCTCCTAGACCCATTAAACTCTACACTTTTTGTGTCTCTTAAAATTCGATATGCGGTTAAACTACTTGTCCAAGCGACTTAAAAATTATATATTCCTGATCTTGGAAGTGCCACCTTTCAATCCATTTGACGTGTATGACACGAAAAAAAAATTCTAAAAAATCGGGACATTTTTATCTTCAAACTCCATTTCTGGCTAAACTAGGGCTCCTAATCCCATTAAACTTTACACTTTTTGTGTCTCTTAAAATTCGATTTGCGGCTAAGCTACACATCCTAGCGACTTAAAAATTATATATTCGTGATCTTGGAAGTGCCACCTTTTAATCCATGTGACGTGTATGACACAAAAAAACAATTTTAAAAAATCGGGACATTTTTATCTTTAAACTCGATTTCTGGCTACACTAAAGCTCCTAGACCCATTAAACTCTACACTTTTTGTGTTTCTTAAAATTCGATTTGCGGCTAAGCTACACGAAAAAAAAAATTCTAAAAAATCGGGACATTTTTATCTTCAAACTCGATTTCTGGCTAAACTAAGGCTCCTAATCCCATTAAACTTTACACTTTTTGTGTCTCTTCAAATTCGATTTGCGGCTAAGCTACTCATCCTAGCGACTTAAAAATTATATATTCGTGATCTTGGAAGTGTCACCTTTCAATCCATGTTTCAATCCAATTTTAAAAAATCGAGACATTTTTATCTTTAAACTCGATTTCTGGCTAAACTAAGGCTCCTAGACCCATTAAACTGTACACGTTTTGTGCCTCTTAAAATTCGACTTGCGGCTAAACTACTTGTCCTAGCGACCTAAAAATTATATATTCGTGATCTTGGAAGTGTCACCTGTCAATATATGTGACGTGTATGACACGAAAAACCAATTTTAAAAAATCGAGACATTTTTATCTTCAAACTCGATTTCTAGCTAAACTAAGGCTCCTAGACCCATTAAACTTTACACTTTTTGTGTCTTTTAAAATTCGATTTGCGATTAAGCTACTTGTCCTAGCGACTTAAAAATTATATACTCGTGATCTTGGAAGTGTCACCTTTCAATCCATGTTTCAATCCAATTTTAAAAAATCGGCACATTTTTATCTTTAAACTCGATTTCTGGCTACACTAAGGCTCATAGACCCATTAAACTCTACACTTTTTGTGTCTCTTAAAATTCGATATGCGGTTAAACTATTTGTCCTAGCGACTTAAAAATTATATATTCCTGATCTTGGAAGTGCCACCTTTCAATCCATTTGACGTGTATAACACGAAAAACAAATTCTAAAAAATCGGGGCATTTTTATCTTCAAACTCGATTTCTGACTAAACTGAGGCTCCTAGGCCCATTAAACTTTACACTTTTTGTGTCTCTTAAAATTCGATTTGCGGCTAAGCTACTCATCCTAGCGACTTAAAAATTATATATTCGCGATCAGTGTCACCTTTCAATCCATTTGACGTGTATAACACGAAAAACAAATTCTAAAAAATCGGGGCATTTTTATCTTCAAACTCGATTTCTGACTAAACTAAGGCTCCTAGGCCCATTAAACTTTACACTTTTTGTGTCTCTTAAAATTCGATTTGCGATTAAGCTACTTGTCCTAGCGACTTAAAAATTATATATTCGTGATCTTGGAAGTGTCACCTTTCAATCCATGTGACGCATATGTCACGAAAAACTTATTTTAAAAAATCGAGACATTTTTATCTTTAAACTCAATTTCAGGCTAAACTAAGGCTCCTAGACCCATTAAACTTTACACTTTTTGTGTCTCTTAAAATTCGATTTGCGGCTAAACTAATTGTCCTAGCGACTTAAAAATTATATATTCGTGATCTTGGAAGTGCCACCTTTCAATCCATTCGCCGTGTATGACACGAAAAAACAATTTTAAAAAATCGGGACATTTTTATCTTTAAACTCGATTTCTGGCTAAACTAAGGCTCCTAGACCCATTAAACTGTACACTTTTTGTGCCTCTTAAAATTCGACTTGCGCCTAAACTACTTGTCCTAGCGACTTAAAAATTATATATTCGTGATCTTGGAAGTGTCACCTGTCAATATATGTGACGTGTATAACACGAAAAACCAATTTTAAAAAATCGAGACATTTTTATCTTCAAACTCGATTTTTAGCTAAACTAAGGCTCCTAGACCCATTAAACTGTACACTTTTTGTGTCTCTTAAAATTCGATTTGCGATTAAGCTACTTGTCCTAGCGACTTAAAAATTATATATTCGTGATCTTGGAAGTGTCACCTTTCAATCCATGTGACGTGTATGACACGAAAAACCAATTTAAGAAAATCGGGACATTTTTATTCTTAAACTCGATTTCTGGCTAAACTAAGGCTTCTAGACCCATTAAACTTTACACTTTTTGTGTCTCTTAAAATTCGATTTGCGGCTAAACTAATTGTCCTAGCGACTTAAAAATTATATATTCGTGATCTTGGAAGTGCCACCTTTCAATCCATGTGACCTGTATGACCAAAAAAACCAATTTTAAAAAATCGGCACATTTTTATCTTTAAACTCGATTTCTGGCTACACTAAAGCTCCTAGACCCATTAAACTCTACACTTTTTGTGTCTCTTAAAATTCGATATGCGGTTAAACTACTTGTCCAAGCGACTTAAAAATTATATATTCCTGATCTTGGAAGTGCCACCTTTCGATCCATTTGACGTGTATGACACGAAAAAAAAATTCTAAAAAATCGGGACATTTTTATCTTCAAACTCCATTTCTGGCTAAACTAAGGCTCCTAATCCCATTAAACTTTACACTTTTTGTGTCTCTTAAAATTCGATTTGCGGCTAAGCTACACATCCTAGCGACTTAAAAATTATATATTCGTGATCTTGGAAGTGCCACCTTTTAATCCATGTGACGTGTATGACACAAAAAAACAATTTTAAAAAATCGGGACATTTTTATCTTTAAACTCGATTTCTGGCTACACTAAGGCTCATAGACCCATTAAACTCTCCACTTTTTGTGTCTCTTAAAATTCGATATGCGGTTAAACTATTTGTCCTAGCGACTTAAAAATTATATATTCGCGATCTTGGAAGTGTCACCTTTCAATCCATGTGACGTGTATGACACGAAAAACCAATTTTAAAAAATCGGGACATTTTTATCCTTAAACTCGATTTCTGGCTAAACTAAGGCTTCTAGACCCATTAATCTTTACACTTTTTGTGTCTCTTAAAATTCGATTTGCGGCTAAACTTATTGCCCTAGCGACTTAAAAATTATATATTCGTAATCTTGGAAGTGCCACCTTCCAATCCATGTGACGTGTATGACACGAAAAACCAATTTTAAAAAATCGGGACACTTTTATCCTTAAACTCGATTTCTGGCTAAACTAAGGCTTCTAGACCCATTAATCTTTACACTTTTTGTGTCTCTTAAAATTCGATTTGCGGCTAAACTTATTGCCCTAGCGACTTAAAAATTATATATTCGTAATCTTGGAAGTGCCACCTTCCAATCCATGTGACGTGTATGACACGAAAAACTTATTTTAAAAAATCGAGACATTTTTATCTTTAAACTCAATTTTAGGCTAAACTAAGGCTCCTAGACCCATTAAACTTTACACTTTTTGTGTCTCTTAAAATTCGATTTGCGGCTAAACTACTTGTCCTAGCGACTTACAAATTATATATTCGTGATCTTGGAAGTGCCACCTTTCAATCCATGTGACGTGTATGACACGAAAAACCAATTTAAGAAAATCGGGACATCTTTATTCTTAAACTCGATTTCTGGCTAAACTAAGGCTTCTAGACCCATTAAACTTTACACTTTGTGTGTCTCTTAAAATTCGATTTGCGGCTAAACTAATTGTCCTAGCGACTTAAAAATTATATATTCGTGATCTTGGAAGTGCCACCTTTCAATCCATGTGACCTGTATTACCCAAAAAACCAATTTTAAAAAATCGGCACATTTTTATCTTTAAACTCGATTTCTGGCTACACTAAAGCTCCTAGACCCATTAAACTCTACACTTTTTGTGTCTCTTAAAATTCGATATGCGGTTAAACTACTTGTCCAAGCGACTTAAAAATTATATATTCCTGATCTTGGAAGTGCCACCTTTCAATCCATTTGACGTGTATGACACGAAAAAAAAAATTCTAAAAAATCGGGACATTTTTATCTTCAAACTCGATTTCTGGCTAAACTAAGGCTCCTAATCCCATTAAACTTTACACTTTTTGTGTCTCTTCAAATTCGATTTGCGGCTAAGCTACTCATCCTAGCGACTTAAAAATTATATATTCGTGATCTTGGAAGTGTCACCTTTTAATCCATGTGAGGTGTATGACACAAAAAACCAATTTTAAAAAATCGGGACATTTTTATCTTTAAACTCGATTTCTGGCTACACTAAGGCTCATAGACCCATTAAACTCTACACTTTTTGTGTGTCTTAAAATTCGATATGCGGTTAAACTATTTGTCCTAGCGACTTAAAAATTATATATTCCTGATCTTGGAAGTGCCACCTTTCAATCCATTTGACGTGTATAACACGAAAAACAAATTCTAAAAAATCGGGGCATTTTTATCTTCAAACTCGATTTCTGACTAAACTAAGGCTCCTAGGCCCATTAAACTTTACACTTTTTGTGTCTCTTAAAATTCGATTTGCGGCTAAGCTACTCATCCTAGCGACTTAAAAATTATATATTCGCGATCAGTGTCACCTTTCAATCCATGTGACGTGTATGACACGAAAAACCAATTTTAAAAAATCGAGACATTTTTATCTTTAAACTCGATTTCTGGCTAAACTAAGGCTCCTAGACCCATTAAACTGTACACGTTTTGTGCCTCTTAAAATTCGACTTGCGGCTAAACTACTTGTCCTAGCGACCTAAAAATTATATATTCGTGATCTTGGAAGTGTCACCTGTCAATATATGTGACGTGTATGACACGAAAAACCAATTTTAAAAAATCGAGACATTTTTATCTTCAAACTCGATTTCTAGCTAAACTAAGGCTCCTAGACCCATTAAACTTTACACTTTTTGTGTCTCTTAAAATTCGATTTGCGATTAAGCTACTTGTCCTAGCGACTTAAAAATTATATACTCGTGATCTTGGAAGTGTCACCTTTCAATCCATGTTTCAATCCAATTTTAAAAAATCGGCACATTTTTATCTTTAAACTCGATTTCTGGCTACACTAAAGCTCCTAGACCCATTAAACTCTACACTTTTTGTGTCTCTTAAAATTCGATATGCGGTTAAACTACTTGTCCAAGCGACTTAAAAATTATATATTCCTGATCTTGGAAGTGCCACCTTTCAATCCATTTGACGTGTATGACACGAAAAAAAAAATTCTAAAAAATCGGGACATTTTTATCTCCAAACTCGATTTCTGGCTAAACTAAGGCTCTTAATCCCATTAAACTTTACACTTTTTGTGTCTCTTCAAATTCGATTTGCGGCTAAGCTACTCATCCTAGCGACTTAAAAATTATATATTCGTGATCTTGGAAGTGTCACCTTTTAATCCATGTGAGGTGTATGACACAAAAAACCAATTTTAAAAAATCGGGACATTTTTATCTTTAAACTCGATTTCTGGCTACACTAAGGCTCATAGACCCATTAAACTCTCCACTTTTTGTGTCTCTTAAAATTCGATATGCGGTTAAACTATTTGTCCTAGCGACTTAAAAATTATATATTCGCGATCTTGGAAGTGTCACCTTTCAATCCATGTGACGTGTATGACACGAAAAACCAATTTTAAAAAATCGGGACACTTTTATCCTTGAACTCGATTTCTGGCTAAACTAAGGCTCCTAGACCCATTAAACTGTACACTTTTTGTGTCTCTTAAAATTCGATTTGCGGCTAAACTACTTGTCCTAGCGACTTAAAAATTATATATTCGTGATCTTGGAAGTGCCACCTTTCAATCCATGTGACGTGTATGACACGAAAAAACAATTTTAAAAAATCGGGATATTTTTATGTTTAAAGTCGATTTCTGGCTAAACTAAGGCTCCTAGACCCATTAAACTGTACACTTTTTGTGTCTCTTAAAATTCGATTTGCGGCTAAACTACTTGTCCTAGCGACTTAAAAATAATATATTCGTGATCTTGGAAGTGACACCTTTCAATCCATGTGACGTGTATGACACGAAAAACCAATTTTAAAAAATCGGGACACTTTTATCCTTAAACTCGATTTCTGTCTAAACTAAGGCTTCTAGACCCATTAATCTTTACACTTTTTGTGTCTCTTAAAATTCGATTTGCGGCTAAACTTATTGCCCTAGCGACTTAAAAATTATATATTCGTAATCTTGGAAGTGCCACCTTCCAATCCATGTGACGTGTATGACACGAAAAACCAATTTTAAAAAATCGGGACACTTTTATCCTTAAACTCGATTTCTGGCTAAACTAAGGCTTCTAGACCCATTAATCTTTACACTTTTTGTGTCTCTTAAAATTCGATTTGCGGCTAAACTTATTGCCCTAGCGACTTAAAAATTATATATTCGTAATCTTGGAAGTGCCACCTTCCAATCCATGTGACGTGTATGACACGAAAAACTTATTTTAAAAAATCGAGACATTTTTATCTTTAAACTCAATTTTAGGCTAAACTAAGGCTCCTAGACCCATTAAACTTTACACTTTTTGTGTCTCTTAAAATTCGATTTGCGGCTAAACTACTTGTCCTAGCGACTTACAAATTATATATTCGTGATCTTGGAAGTGCCACCTTTCAATCCATGTGACGTGTATGACACGAAAAACCAATTTAAGAAAATCGGGACATTTTTATTCTTAAACTCGATTTCTGGCTAAACTAAGGCTTCTAGACCCATTAAACTTTACACTTTGTGTGTCTCTTAAAATTCGATTTGCGGCTAAACTAATTGGCCTAGCGACTTAAAAATTATATATTCGTGATCTTGGAAGTGCCACCTTTCAATCCATGTGACCTGTATTACCCAAAAAACCAATTTTAAAAAATCGGCACATTTTTATCTTTAAACTCGATTTCTGGCTACACTAAAGCTCCTAGACCCATTAAACTCTACACTTTTTGTGTCTCTTAAAATTCGATATGCGGTTAAACTACTTGTCCAAGCGACTTAAAAATTATATATTCCTGATCTTGGAAGTGCCACCTTTCAATCCATTTGACGTGTATGACACGAAAAAAAAAATTCTAAAAAATCGGGACATTTTTATCTTCAAACTCGATTTCTGGCTAAACTAAGGCTCCTAATCCCATTAAACTTTACACTTTTTGTGTCTCTTCAAATTCGATTTGCGGCTAAGCTACTCATCCTAGCGACTTAAAAATTATATATTCGTGATCTTGGAAGTGTCACCTTTTAATCCATGTGAGGTGTATGACACAAAAAACCAATTTTAAAAAATCGGGACATTTTTATCTTTAAACTCGATTTCTGGCTACACTAAGGCTCATAGACCCATTAAACTCTACACTTTTTGTGTCTCTTAAAATTCGATATGCGGTTAAACTATTTGTCCTAGCGACTTAAAAATTATATATTCCTGATCTTGGAAGTGCCACCTTTCAATCCATTTGACGTGTATAACACGAAAAACAAATTCTAAAAAATCGGGGCATTTTTATCTTCAAACTCGATTTCTGACTAAACTAAGGCTCCTAGGCCCATTAAACTTTACACTTTTTGTGTCTCTTAAAATTCGATTTGCGGCTAAGCTACTCATCCTAGCGACTTAAAAATTATATATTCGCGATCAGTGTCACCTTTCAATCCATGTGACGTGTATGACACGAAAAACCAATTTTAAAAAATCGAGACATTTTTATCTTTAAACTCGATTTCTGGCTAAACTAAGGCTCCTAGACCCATTAAACTGTACACGTTTTGTGCCTCTTAAAATTCGACTTGCGGCTAAACTACTTGTCCTAGCGACCTAAAAATTATATATTCGTGATCTTGGAAGTGTCACCTGTCAATATATGTGACGTGTATGACACGAAAAACCAATTTTAAAAAATCGAGACATTTTTATCTTCAAACTCGATTTCTAGCTAAACTAAGGCTCCTAGACCCATTAAACTTTACACTTTTTGTGTCTCTTAAAATTCGATTTGCGATTAAGCTACTTGTCCTAGCGACTTAAAAATTATATACTCGTGATCTTGGAAGTGTCACCTTTCAATCCATGTTTCAATCCAATTTTAAAAAATCGGCACATTTTTATCTTTAAACTCGATTTCTGGCTACACTAAAGCTCCTAGACCCATTAAACTCTACACTTTTTGTGTCTCTTAAAATTCGATATGCGGTTAAACTACTTGTCCAAGCGACTTAAAAATTATATATTCCTGATCTTGGAAGTGCCACCTTTCAATCCATTTGACGTGTATGACACGAAAAAAAAAATTCTAAAAAATCGGGACATTTTTATCTTCAAACTCGATTTCTGGCTAAACTAAGGCTCCTAATCCCATTAAACTTTACACTTTTTGTGTCTCTTCAAATTCGATTTGCGGCTAAGCTACTCATCCTAGCGACTTAAAAATTATATATTCGTGATCTTGGAAGTGTCACCTTTTAATCCATGTGAGGTGTATGACACAAAAAACCAATTTTAAAAAATCGGGACATTTTTATCTTTAAACTCGATTTCTGGCTACACTAAGGCTCATAGACCCATTAAACTCTACACTTTCTGTGTCTCTTAAAATTCGATATGCGGTTAAACTATTTGTCCTAGCGACTTAAAAATTATATATTCCTGATCTTGGAAGTGCCACCTTTCAATCCATTTGACGTGTATAACACGAAAAACAAATTCTAAAAAATCGGGGCATTTTTATCTTCAAACTCGATTTCTGACTAAACTAAGTCTCCTAGGCCCATTAAACTTTACACTTTTTGTGTCTCTTAAAATTCGATTTGCGGCTAAGCTACTCATCCTAGCGACTTAAAAATTATATATTCGCGATCAGTGTCACCTTTCAATCCATTTGACGTGTATAACACAAAAAACAAATTCTAAAAAATCGGGGCATTTTTATCTTCAAACTCGATTTCTGACTAAACTAAGGCTCCTAGGCCCATTAAACTTTACACTTTTTGTGTCTCTTAAAATTCGATTTGCGATTAAGCTACTTGTCCTAGCGACTTAAAAATTATATACTCGTGATCTTGGAAGTGTCACCTTTCAATCCATGTGACGCATATGTCACGAAAAACTTATTTTAAAAAATCGAGACATTTTTATCTTTAAACTCAATTTCAGGCTAAACTAAGGCTCCTAGACCCATTAAACTTTACACTTTTTGTGTCTCTTAAAATTCGATTTGCGGCTAAACTAATTGTCCTAGCGACTTAAAAATTATATATTCGTGATCTTGGAAGTGCCACCTTTCAATCCATGTGACCTGTATTACCCAAAAAACCAATTTTAAAAAATCGGCACATTTTTATCTTTAAACTCGATTTCTGGCTACACTAAAGCTCCTAGACCCATTAAACTCTACACTTTTTGTGTCTCTTAAAATTCGATATGCGGTTAAACTACTTGTCCAAGCGACTTAAAAATTATATATTCCTGATCTAGAAGTGCCACCTTTCAATCCATTTGACGTGTATGACACGAAAAAAAAAATTCTAAAAAATCGGGACATTTTTATCTTCAAACTCGATTTCTGGCTAAACTAAGGCTCCTAATCCCATTAAACTTTACACTTTTTGTGTCTCTTCAAATTCGATTTGCGGCTAAGCTACTCATCCTAGCGACTTAAAAATTATATATTCGTGATCTTGGAAGTGTCACCTTTTAATCCATGTGAAGTGTATGACACAAAAAACCAATTTTAAAAAATCGGGACATTTTTATCTTTAAACTCGATTTCTGGCTACACTAAGGCTCATAGACCCATTAAACTCTACACTTTTTGTGTCTCTTAAAATTCGATATGCGGTTAAACTATTTGTCCTAGCGACTTAAAAATTATATATTCCTGATCTTGGAAGTGCCACCTTTCAATCCATTTGACGTGTATAACACGAAAAACAAATTCTAAAAAATCGGGGCATTTTTATCTTCAAACTCGATTTCTGACTAAACTAAGGCTCCTAGGCCCATTAAACTTTACACTTTTTGTGTCTCTTAAAATTCGATTTGCGGCTAAGCTACTCATCCTAGCGACTTAAAAATTATATATTCGCGATCAGTGTCACCTTTCAATCCATTTGACGTGTATAACACGAAAAACAAATTCTAAAAAATCGGGGCATTTTTATCTTCAAACTCGATTTCTGACTAAACTAAGGCTCCTAGGCCCATTAAACTTTACACTTTTTGTGTCTCTTAAAATTCGATTTGCGATTAAGCTACTTGTCCTAGCGACTTAAAAATTATATACTCGTGATCTTGGAAGTGTCACCTTTCAATCCATGTGACGCATATGTCACGAAAAACTTATTTTAAAAAATCGAGACATTTTTATCTTTAAACTCAATTTCAGGCTAAACTAAGGCTCCTAGACCCATTAAACTTTACACTTTTTGTGTCTCTTAAAATTCGATTTGCGGCTAAACTAATTGTCCTAGCGACTTAAAAATTATATATTCGTGATCTTGGAAGTGCCACCTTTTAATCCATGTGACCTGTATGACACAAAAAACCAATTTTAAAAAATCGGCACATTTTTATCTTTAAACTCGATTTCTGGCTACACTAAAGCTCCTAGACCCATTAAACTCTACACTTTTTGTGTCTCTTAAAATTCGATATCCGGTTAAACTACTTGTCCAAGCGACTTAAAAATTATATATTCCTGATCTTGGAAGTGCCACCTTTCAATCCATTTGACGTGTATGACACGAAAAAAAAAATTCTAAAAAATCGGGACATTTTTATCTTCAAACTCGATTTCTGGCTAAACTAAGGCTCCTAATCCCATTAAACTTTACACTTTTTGTGTCTCTTCAAATTCGATTTGCGGCTAAGCTACTCATCCTAGCGACTTAAAAATTATATATTCGTGATCTTGGAAGTGTCACCTTTTAATCCATGTGAGGTGTATGACACAAAAAACCAATTTTAAAAAATCGGGACATTTTTATCTTTAAACTCGATTTCTGGCTACACTAAGGCTCATACACCCATTAAACTCTACACTTTTTGTGTCTCTTAAAATTCGATATGCGGTTAAACTATTTGTCCTAGCGACTTAAAAATTATATATTCCTGATCTTGGAAGTGCCACCTTTCAATCCATTTGACGTGTATAACACGAAAAACAAATTCTAAAAAATCGGGGCATTTTTATCCTCAAACTCGATTTCTGACTAAACTAAGGCTCCTAGGCCCATTAAACTTTACACTTTTTGTGTCTCTTAAAATTCGATTTGCGGCTAAGCTACTCATCCTAGCGACTTAAAAATTATATATTCGCGATCAGTGTCACCTTTCAATCCATTTGACGTGTATAACACGAAAAACAAATTCTAAAAAATCGGGGCATTTTTATCCTCAAACTCGATTTCTGACTAAACTAAGGCTCCTAGGCCCATTAAACTTTACACTTTTTGTGTCTCTTAAAATTCGATTTGCGATTAAGCTACTTGTCCTAGCGACTTAAAAATTATATACTCGTGATCTTGGAAGTGTCACCTTTCAATCCATGTGACGCATATGTCACGAAAAACTTATTTTAAAAAATCGAGACATTTTTATCTTTAAACTCAATTTCAGGCTAAACTAAGGCTCCTAGACCCATTAAACTTTACACTTTTTGTGTCTCTTAAAATTCGATTTGCGGCTAAACTAATTGTCCTAGCGACTTAAAAATTATATATTCGTGATCTTGGAAGTGCCACCTTTCAATCCATGTGACCTGTATGACACAAAAAACCAATTTTAAAAAATCGGCACATTTTTATCTTTAAACTCGATTTCTGGCTACACTAAAGCTCCTAGACCCATCAAACTCTACACTTTTTGTGTCTCTTAAAATTCGATATGCGGTTAAACTACTTGTCCAAGCGACTTAAAAATTATATATTCCTGATCTTGGAAGTGCCACCTTTCAATCCATTTGACGTGTATGACACGAAAAAAAATTCTAAAAAATCGGGACATTTTTATCTTCAAACTCGATTTCTGGCTAAACTAAGGCTCCTAATCCCATTAAACTTTACACTTTTTGTGTCTCTTAAAATTCGATTTGCGGCTAAGCTACTCATCCTAGCGACTTAAAAATTATATATTCGTGATCTTGGAAGTGCCACCTTTTAATCCATGTGACGTGTATGACACAAAAAACCAATTTTAAAAAATCGGGACATTTTTATCTTTAAACTCGATTTCTGGCTACACTAAGGCTCATAGACCCATTAAACTCTACACTTTTTGTGTCTCTTAAAATTCGATATGCGGTTAAACTATTTGTCCTAGCGACTTAAAAATTATATATTCCTGATCTTGGAAGTGCCACCTTTCAATCCATTTGACGTGTATAACACGAAAAACAAATTCTGAAAAATCGGGACATTTTTATCTTCAAACTCGATTTCTGACTAAACTAAGGCTCCTAGGCCCATTAAACTTTACACTTTTTGTGTCTCTTAAAATTCGATTTGCGGCTAAGCTACTCATCCTAGCGACTTAAAAATTATATATTCGCGATCTTGGAAGTGTCACCTTTCAATCCATGTGACGTGTATGACACGAAAAACCAATTTTAAAAAATCGAGACATTTTTATCTTTAAACTCGATTTCTGGCTAAACTAAGGCTCCTAGACCCATTAAACTGTACACTTTTTGTGCCTCTTAAAATTCGACTTGCGGCTAAACTACTTGTCCTAGCGACTTAAAAATTATATATTCGTGATCTTGGAAGTATCACCTGTCAATATATGTGACGTGTATGACACGAAAAACCAATTTTAAAAAATCGAGACATTTTTATCTTCAAACTCGATTTCTAGCTAAACTAAGGCTCCTAGACCCATTAAACTTTATACTTTTTGTGTCTCTTAAAATTCGATTTGCGATTAAGCTACTTGTCCTAGCGACTTAAAAATTATATACTCGTGATCTTGGAAGTGCCACCTTTTAATCCATGTGACGTGTATGACACGAAAAAACAATTTTAAAAAATCGGGATATTTTTATGTTTAAACTCGATTTCTGGCTAAACTAAGGCTCCTAGACCCATTAAACTGTACACTTTTTGTGTCCCTTAAAATTCGATTTGCGGCTAAACTACTTGTCCTAGCGACTTAAAAATTATATATTCGTGATCTTGGAAGTGCCACCTTCCAATCCATGTGACGTGTATGACACGAAAAACCAATTTTAAAAAATCGGGACATTTTTATCTTTAAACTCGATTTCTGGCTAAGCTAAGGCTCCTAGACCCATTAAACTTTACACTTTTTGTGTCTCTTAAAATTCGTTTTGCGGCTAAACTAGTTGTCCTAGCGACTTAAAAATTATATATTCGTGATCTTGGAAGTGCCACCTTTCAATCCATGTGCCGTGTATGACACGAAAAAACAATTTTAAAAAATCGGGACATTTTTATCTTTAAACTCGATTTCTGGCTAAACTAAGGCTCCTAGACCCATTAAACTGTACACTTTTTGTGCCTCTTAAAATTCGACTTGCGCCTAAACTACTTGTCCTAGCGACTTACAAATTATATATTCGTGATCTTGGAAGTGTCACCTGTCAATATATGTGACGTGTATAACACGAAAAACCAATTTTAAAAATCGAGACATTTTTATTTTCAAACTCGATTTTTAGCGAAACTAAGGCTCCTAGACCCATTAAACTGTACACTTTTTGTGTCTCTTAAAATTCGATTTGCGATTAAGCTACTTGTCCTAGCGACTTACAAATTATATATTCGTGATCTTGGAAGTGCCACTTTCAATCCATGTGACGTGTATGACACAAAAAACCAATTTAAGAAAATCGGGACATTTTTATTCTTAAACTCGATTTCTGGCTAAACTAATGCTTCTAGACCCATTAAACTTTACACTTTTTGTGTCTCTTAAAATTCGATTTGCGGCTAAACTAATTGTCCTAGCGACTTAAAAATTATATATTCGTGATCTTGGAAGTGCCACCTTTCAATCCATGTGACCTGTATGACCAAAAAAACCAATTTTAAAAAATCGGCACATTTTTATCTTTAAACTCGATTTCTGGCTACACTAAAGCTCATAGACCCATTAAACTCTACACTTTTTGTGTCTCTTAAAATTCGATATGCGGTTAAACTACTTGTCCAAGCGACTTAAAAATTATATATTCCTGATCTTGGAACTGCCACCTTTCAATCCATTTGACGTGTATGACACGAAAAAAAAATTCTAAAAAATCGGGACATTTTTATCTTCAAACTCGATTTCTGGCTAAACTAAGGCTCCTAATCCCATTAAACTTTACACTTTTTGTGTCTCTTAAAATTCGATTTGCGGCTAAGCTACTCATCCTAGCGACTTAAAAATTATATATTCGTGATCTTGGAAGTGCCACCTTTTAATCCATGTGACGTGTATGACACAAAAAACCAATTTTAAAAAATCGGGACATTTTTATCTTTAAACTCGATTTCTGGCTACACTAAGGCTCATAGACCCATTAAACTCTACACTTTTTGTGTCTCTTAAAATTCGATATGCGGTTAAACTATTTGTCCTAGCGACTTAAAAATTATATATTCGCGATCTTGGAAGTGTCACCTTTCAATCCATGTGACGTGTATGACACGAAAAACCAATTTTAAAAAATCGAGACATTTTTATCTTCAAACTCGATTTCTAGCTAAACTAAGGCTCCTAGACCCATTAAACTTTACACTTTTTGTGTCTCTTAAAATTCGATTTGCGATTAAGCTACTTGTCCTAGCGACTTAAAAATTATATACTCGTGATCTTGGAAGTGCCACCTTTTAATCCATGTGACGTGTATGACACGAAAAAACAATTTTAAAAAATCGGGATATTTTTATGTTTAAACTCGATTTCTGGCTAAACTAAGGCTCCTAGACCCATTAAACTGTACACTTTTTGTGTCTCTTAAAATTCGATTTGCGGCTAAACTACTTGTCCTAGCGACTTAAAAATAATATATTCGTGATCTTGGAAGTGCCACCTTCCAATCCATGTGACGTGTATGACACGAAAAACCAATTTAAAAAAATCGGGACATTTTTATCTTTAAACTCGATTTCTGGCTAAACTAAGGCTCCTAGACCCATTAAACTTTACACTTTTTGTGTCTCTTTAAATTCGTTTTGCGGCTAAACTAGTTGTCCGAGCGACTTAAAAATTATATATTCGTGATCTTGGAAGTGCCACCTTTCAATCCATGTGACGTGTATGACACGAAAAAACAATTTTAAAAAATCGGGACATTTTTATCTTTAAACTCGATTTCTGGCTAAATTAAGGCTCCTAGACCCATTAAACTGTACACTTTTTGTGCCTCTTAAAATTCGATTTGCGATTAAGCTACTTGTCCTAGCGACTTAAAAATTATATACTCGTGATCTTGGAAGTGTCACCTTTCAATCCATGTGACGTATATGTCACGAAAAACTTATTTTAAAAAATCGAGACATTTTTATCTTTAAACTCAATTTCAGGCTAAACTAAGGCTCCTAGACCCATTAAACTTTACACTTTTTGTGTCTCTTAAAATTCGATTTGCGGCTAAGCTACTCATCCCAGTGACTTAAAAATTACATATTCGTGATCTTGGAAGTGCCACCTTTTAATCCATGTGACGTGTTTGACACAAAAAACCAATTTTAAAAAATCGGGACATTTTTATCTTTAAACTCGATTTCTGGCTAAACTAAGGCTTCTAGACCCATTAAACTGTACACTTTTTGTGTCTCTTAAAAATCGATTTGCGGCTAAACTACTTGTCCTAGCGACTTAAAAATAATATATTCGTGATCTTGGAAGTGACACCTTTCAATCCATGTGACGTGTATGACACGGAAAACCAATTTTAAAAAATCGGGACACTTTTATCCTTAAACTCGATTTCTGGCTAAACTAAGGCTTCTAGACCCATTAAACTTTACACTTTTTGTGTCTCTTTAAATTCGTTTTGCGGCTAAACTAGTTGTCCGAGCGACTTAAAAATTATATATTCGTGATCTTGGAAGTGCCACCTTTCAATCCATGTGACATGTATGACACGAAAAAATAATTTTAAAAAATCGAGACATTTTTATCTTCAAACTCGATTTTTAGCTAAACTAAGGCTCCTAGACCCATTAAACTGTACACTTCTTGTGTCTCTTAAAATTCGATTTGCGATTAAGCTACTTGTCCTAGCGACTTAAAAATTATATACTCGTGATCTTGGAAGTGTCACCTTTCAATCCATGTGACGTATATGTCACGAAAAACTTATTTTAAAAAATCGAGACATTTTTATCTTTAAACTCAATTTCAGGCTAAACTAAGGCTCCTAGACCCATTAAACTTTACACTTTTTGTGTCTCTTAAAATTCGATTTGCGGCTAAGCTACTCATCCCAGTGACTTGAAAATTACATATTCGTGATCTTGGAAGTGCCACCTTTTAATCCATGTGACGTGTATGACACAAAAAACCAATTTTAAAAAATCGGGACATTTTTATCTTTAAACTCGATTTCTGGCTACACTAAGGCTCATAGACCCATTAAACTCAACACTTTTTGTGTCTCTTAAAATTCGATATGCAGTTAAACTATTTGTCCTAGCGACTTAAAAATTATATATTCCTGATCTTGGAAGTGCCACCTTTCAATCCATTTGACGTGTATAACACGAAAAACAAATTCTAAAAAATCGGGGCATTTTTATCTTCAAACTCGATTTCTGACTAAACTAAGGCTCCTAGGCCCATTAAACTTTACACTTTTTGTGTCTCTTAAACATCCTAGCGACTTAAAAATTATATATTCGCGATCAGTTTCACCTTTCAATCCATGTGACGTGTATGACACGAAAAACCAATTTTAAAAAATCGAGACATTTTTATCTTTAAACTCGATTTCTGGCTAAACTAAGGCTCCTAGACCCATTAAACTGTACACTTTTTGTGCCTCTTAAAATTCGACTTGCGGCTAAACTACTTGTCATAGCGACTTAAAAATTATATATTCGTGATCTTGGAAGTATCACCTGTCAATATATGTGACGTGTATGACACGAAAAACCAATTTTAAAAAATCGAGATATTTTTATCTTCAAACTCGATTTCTAGCTAAACTAAGGCTCCTAGACCCATTAAACTTTACACTTTTTGTGTCTCTTAAAATTCGATTTGCGATTAAGCTACTTGTCCTAGCGACTTAAAAATTATATACTCGTGATCTTGGAAGTGCCACCTTTTAATCCATGTGACGTGTATGACACGAAAAAACAATTTTAAAAAATCGGTATATTTTTATGTTTAAACTCGATTTCTGGCTAAACTAAGGCTTCTAGACCCATTAAACTTTACACTTTTTGTGTCTCTTTAAATTTGTTTTGCGGCTAAACTAGTTGTCCGAGCGACTTAAAAATTATATATTCGTGATCTTGGAAGTGCCACCTTTCAATCCATGTGACGTGTATGACACGAAAAAACAATTTTAAAAAATCGGGACATTTTTATCTTTAAACTCGATTTCTGGCTAAACTAAGGCTCCTAGACCCATTAAACTGTACACTTTTTGTGCCTCTTAAAATTCGACTTGCGCCTAAACTACTTGTCCTAGCGACTTAAAAATTATATATTCGTGATCTTGGAAGTGTCACCTGTCAATATATGTGACGTGTATGACACGAAAAACCAATTTTAAAAAATCGAGACATTTTTATCTTCAAACTCGATTTTTAGCTAAACTAAGGCTCCTAGACCCATTAAACTGTACACTTTTTGTGTCTCTTAAAATTCGATTTGCGATTAAGCTACTTGTCCTAGCGACTTAAAAATTATATACTCGTGATCTTGGAAGTGTCACCTTTCAATCCATGTGACGTATATGTCACGAAAAACTTATTTTAAAAAATCGAGACATTTTTATCTTTAAACTCAATTTCAGGCAAAACTAAGGCTCCTAGACCCATTAAACTTTACACTTTTTGTGTCTCTTAAAATTCGATTTGCGGCTAAGCTACTCATCCCAGTGACTTAAAAATTACATATTCGTGATCTTGGAAGTGCCACCTTTTAATCCATGTGACGTGTATGACACAAAAAACCAATTTTAAAAAATCGGGACATTTTTATCTTTAAACTCGATTTCTGGCTACACTAAGGCTCATAGACCCATTAAACTCAACACTTTTTGTGTCTCTTAAAATTCGATATGCAGTTAAACTATTTGTCCTAGCGACTTAAAAATTATATATTCCTGATCTTGGAAGTGCCACCTTTCAATCCATTTGACGTGTATAACACGAAAAACAAATTCTAAAAAATCGGGGCATTTTTATCTTCAAACTCGATTTCTGACTAAACTAAGGCTCCTAGGCCCATTAAACTTTACACTTTTTGTGTCTCTTAAACATCCTAGCGACTTAAAAATTATATATTCGCGATCAGTTTCACCTTTCAATCCATGTGACTTGTATGACACGAAAAACCAATTTTAAAAAATCGAGACATTTTTATCTTTAAACTCGATTTCTGGCTAAACTAAGGCTCCTAGACCCATTAAACTGTACACTTTTTGTGCCTCTTAAAATTCGACTTGCGGCTAAACTACTTGTCATAGCGACTTAAAAATTATATATTCGTGATCTTGGAAGTATCACCTGTCAATATATGTGACGTGTATGACACGAAAAACCAATTTTAAAAAATCGAGACATTTTTATCTTCAAACTCGATTTCTAGCTAAACTAAGGCTCCTAGACCCATTAAACTTTACACTTTTTGTGTCTCTTAAAATTCGATTTGCGATTAAGCTACTTGTCCTAGCGACTTAAAAATTATATACTCGTGATCTTGGAAGTGCCACCTTTTAATCCATGTGACGTGTATGACACGAAAAAACAATTTTAAAAAATCGGGACATTTTTATCTTTAAACTCGATTTCTGGCTAAACTAAGGCTCCTAGACCCATTAGACTGTACACTTTTTGTGCCTCTTAAAATTCGACTTGCGCCTAAACTACTTGTCCTAGCGACTTAAAAATTATATATTCGTGATCTTGGAAGTGTCACCTGTCAATATATGTGACGTGTATGACACGAAAAACCAATTTTAAAAAATCGAGACATTTTTATCTTCAAACTCGATTTTTAGCTAAACTAAGGCTCCTAGACCCATTAAACTGTACACTTTTTGTGTCTCTTAAAATTCGATTTGCGATTAAGCTACTTGTCCTAGCGACTTAAAAATTATATACTCGTGATCTTGGAAGTGTCACCTTTCAATCCATGTGACGTATATGTCACGAAAAACTTATTTTAAAAAATCGAGACATTTTTATCTTTAAACTCAATTTCAGGCTAAACTAAGGCTCCTAGACCCATTAAACTTTACACTTTTTGTGTCTCTTAAAATTCGATTTGCGGCTAAGCTACTCATCCCAGTGACTTAAAAATTACATATTCGTGATCTTGGAAGTGCCACCTTTTAATCCATGTGACGTGTATGACACAAAAAACCAATTTTAAAAAATCGGGACATTTTTATCTTTAAACTCGATTTCTGGCTACACTAAGGCTCATAGACCCATTAAACTCAACACTTTTTGTGTCTCTTAAAATTCGATATGCAGTTAAACTATTTGTCCTAGCGACTTAAAAATGATATATTCCTGATCTTGGAAGTGCCACCTTTCAATCCATTTGACGTGTATAACACGAAAAACAAATTCTAAAAAATCGGGGCATTTTTATCTTCAAACTCGATTTCTGACTAAACTAAGGCTCCTAGGCCCATTAAACTTTACACTTTTTGTGTCTCTTAAACATCCTAGCGACTTAAAAATTATATATTCGCGATCAGTTTCACCTTTCAATCCATGTGACTTGTATGACACGAAAAACCAATTTTAAAAAATCGAGACATTTTTATCTTTAAACTCGATTTCTGGCTAAACTAAGGCTCCTAGACCCATTAAAATGTACACTTTTTGTGCCTCTTAAAATTCGACTTGCGGCTAAACTACTTGTCATAGCGACTTAAAAATTATATATTCGTGATCTTGGAAGTATCACCTGTCAATATATGTGACGTGTATGACACGAAAAACCAATTTTAAAAAATCGAGACATTTTTATCTTCAAACTCGATTTCTAGCTAAACTAAGGCTCCTAGACCCATTAAACTTTACACTTTTTGTGTCTCTTAAAATTCGATTTGCGATTAAGCTACTTGTCCTAGCGACTTAAAAATTATATACTCGTGATCTTGGAAGTGCCACCTTTTAATCCATGTGACGTGTATGACACGAAAAAACAATTTTAAAAAATCGGGACATTTTTATCTTTAAACTCGATTTCTGGCTAAACTAAGGCTCCTAGACCCATTAAACTGTACACTTTTTGTGCCTCTTAAAATTCGACTTGCGCCTAAACTACTTGTCCTAGCGACTTAAAAATTATATATTCGTGATCTTGGAAGTGTCACCTGTCAATATATGTGACGTGTATGACACGAAAAACCAATTTTAAAAAATCGAGACATTTTTATCTTCAAACTCGATTTTTAGCTAAACTAAGGCTCCTAGACCCATTAAACTGTACACTTTTTGTGTCTCTTAAAATTCGATTTGCGATTAAGCTACTTGTCCTAGCGACTTAAAAATTATATACTCGTGATCTTGGAAGTGTCACCTTTCAATCCATGTGACGTATATGTCACGAAAAACTTATTTTAAAAAATCGAGACATTTTTATCTTTAAACTCAATTTCAGGCTAAACTAAGGCTCCTAGACCCATTAAACTTTACACTTTTTGTGTCTCTTAAAATTCGATATGCAGTTAAACTATTTGTCCTAGCGACTTAAAAATTATATATTCCTGATCTTGGAAGTGCCACCTTTCAATCCATTTGACGTGTATAACACGAAAAACAAATTCTAAAAAATCGGGGCATTTTTATCTTCAAACTCGATTTCTGACTAAACTAAGGCTCCTAGGCCCATTGAACTTTACACTTTTTGTGTCTCTTAAACATCCTAGCGACTTAAAAATTATATATTCGCGATCAGTTTCACCTTTCAATCCATGTGACGTGTATGACACGAAAAACCAATTTTAAAAAATCGAGACATTTTTATCTTTAAACTCGATTTCTGGCTAAACTAAGGCTCCTAGACCCATTAAACTGTACACTTTTTGTGCCGCTTAAAATTCGACTTGCGGCTAAACTACTTGTCCTAGCGACTTAAAAATAATATATTCGTGATCTTGGAAGTGACACCTTTCAATCCGTGTGACGTGTATGACGCGAAAAACCAATTTTAAAAAATCGGGATATTTTTATGTTTAAACTCGATTTCTGGCTAAACTAAGGCTCCTAGACCCATTAAACTGTACACTTTTTGTGTCTCTTAAAATTCGATTTGCGGCTAAACTACTTGTCCTAGCGACTTAAAAATAATATATTCGTGATCTTGGAAGTGACACCTTTCAATCCATGTGAAGTGTATGACACGAAAAACCAATTTTAAAAAATCGGGACACTTTTATCCTTAAACTCGATTTCTGGCTAAACTAAGGCTTCTAGACCCATTAAACTTTACACTTTTTGTGTCTCTTAAAATTCGATTTGCGGCTAAACTAATTGCCCTAGCGACTTAAAAATTATATATTCGTGATCTTGGAAGTGCCACCTTCCAATCCATGTGACGTGTATGACACGAAAAACCAATTTAAAAAAATCGGGACATTTTTATCTTTAAACTCGATTTCTGGCTAAACTAAGGCTCCTAGACCCATTAAACTTTACACTTTTTGTGTCTCTTTAAATTCGTTTTGCGGCTAAACTAGTTGTCCGAGCGACTTAAAAATTATATATTCGTGATCTTGGAAGTGCCACCTTTCAATCCATGTGACGTGTATGACACGAAAAAACAATTTTAAAAAATCGGGACATTTTTATCTTTAAACTCGATTTCTGGCTAAACTAAGGCTCCTAGACCCATTAAACTGTACACTTTTTGTGCCTCTTAAAATTCGACTTGCGCCTAAACTATTTGTCCTAGCGACTTAAAAATTATATATTCGTGATCTTGGAAGTGTCACCTGTCAATATATGTGACGTGTATGACACGAAAAAACAATTTTAAAAAATCGGGACATTTTTATCTTTAAACTCGATTTCTGGCTAAACTAAGGCTCCTAGACCCATTAAACTGTACACTTTTTGTGTCTCTTAAAATTCGATTTGCGATTAAGCTACTTGTCCTAGCGACTTAAAAATTATATACTCGTGATCTTGGAAGTGTCACCTTTCAATCCATGTGACGTATATGTCACGAAAAACTTATTTTAAAAAATCGAGACATTTTTATCTTTAAACTCAATTTCAGGCTAAACTAAGGCTCCTAGACCCATTAAACTTTACACTTTTTGTGTCTCTTAAAATTCGATTTGCGGCTAAACTACTTGTCCTAGCGACTTACAAATTATATATTCGTGATCTTGGAAGTGCCACCTTTCAATCCATGTGACGTGTATGACACGAAAAACCAATTTAAGAAAATCGGGACATTTTTATTCTTAAACTCGATTTCTGGCTAAACTAAGGCTTCTAGACCCATTAAACTTTACACTTTTTGTGTCTCTTAAAATTCGATTTGCGGCTAAACTAATTGTCCTAGCGACTTAAAAATTATATATTCGTGATCTTGGAAGTGCCACCTTTCAATCCATGTGACCTGTATGACCCAAAAAACCAATTTTAAAAAATCGGCACATTTTTGTCTTTAAACTCGATTTCTGGCTACACTAAAGCTCCTAGACCTATTAAACTCTACACTTTTTGTGTCTCTTAAAATTCGATATGCGGTTAAACTACTTGTCCAAGCGACTTAAAAATTATATATTCCTGATCTTGGAAGTGCCACCTTTCAATCCATTTGACGTGTATGACACGAAAAAAAAATTCTTAAAAATCGGGACATTTTTATCTTCAAACTCGATTTCTGGCTAAACTAAGGCTCCTAATCCCATTAAACTTTACACTTTTTGTGTCTCTTAAAATTCGATTTGCGGCTAAGCTACTCATCCTAGCGACTTAAAAATTATATATTCGTGATCTTGGAAGTGCCACCTTTTAATCCATGTGACGTGTATGACACAAAAAACCAATTTAAAAAAATCGGGACATTTTTATCTTTAAACTCGATTTCTGGCTACACTAAGGCTCATAGACCCATTAAACTCAACACTTTTTGTGTCTCTTAAAATTCGATATGCGGTTAAACTATTTGTCCTAGCGACTTAAAAATTATATATTCCTGATCTTGGAAGTGCCACCTTTCAATCCATTTGACGTGTATAACACGAAAAACAAATTCTAAAAAATCGGGGCATTTTTATCTTCAAACTCGATTTCTGACTAAACTAAGGCTCCTAGGCCCATTAAACTTTACACTTTTTGTGTCTCTTAAACATCCTAGCGACTTAAAAATTATATATTCGCCATCAGTTTCACCTTTCAATCCATGTGACGTGTATGACACGAAAAACCAATTTTAAAAAATCGAGACATTTTTATCTTTAAACTCGATTTCTGGCTAAACTAAGGCTCCTAGACCCATTAAACTGTACACTTTTTGTGTCTCTTAAAAATCGATTTGCGGCTAAACTACTTGTCCTAGCGACTTAAAAATAATATATTCGTGATCTTGGAAGTGACACCTTTCAATCCATGTGACGTGTATGACACGAAAAACCAATTTTAAAAAATCGGGACACTTTTATCCTTAAACTCGATTTCTGGCTAAACTAAGGCTTCTAGACCCATTAAACTTTACACTTTTTGTGTCTCTTAAAATTCGATTTGCGGCTAAACTAATTGCCCTAGCGACTTAAAAATTATATATTCGTGATCTTGGAAGTGCCACCTTCCAATCCATGTGACGTGTATGACACGAAAAACCAATGTAAAAAAATCGGGACATTTTTATCTTTAAACTCGATTTCTGGCTAAACTAAGGCTCCTAGACCCATTAAACTTTACACTTTTTGTGTCTCTTTAAATTCGTTTTGCGGCTAAAATAGTTGTCCGAGCGACTTAAAAATTATATATTCGTGATCTTGGAAGTGCCACCTTTCAATCCATGTGACGTGTATGACACGAAAAAACAATTTTAAAAAATCGGGACATTTTTATCTTTAAACTCGATTTCTGGCTAAACTAAGGCTCCTAGACCCATTAAACTGTACACTTTTTGTGCCTCTTAAAATTCGACTTGCGCCTAAACTACTTGTCCTAGCGACTTAAAAATTATATATTCGTGATCTTGGAAGTGTCACCTGTCAATATATGTGACGTGTATGACACGAAAAACCAATTTTAAAAAATCGAGACATTTTTATCTTCAAACTCGATTTTTAGCTAAACTAAGGCTCCTAGACCCATTAAACTGTACACTTTTTGTGTCTCTTAAAATTCGATTTGCGATTAAGCTACTTGTCCTAGCGACTTAAAAATTATATACTCGTGATCTTGGAAGTGTCACCTTTCAATCCATGTGACGTATATGTCACGAAAAACTTATTTTAAAAAATCGAGACATTTTTATCTTTAAAATCAATTTCAGGCTAAACTAAGGCTCCTAGACCCATTAAACTTTACACTTTTTGTGTCTCTTAAAATTCGATTTGGGGCTAAATTACTTGTCCTAGCGACTTACAAATTATATATTCGTGATCTTGGAAGTGCCGCCTTTCAATCCATGTGACGTGTATGACACGAAAAACCAATTTAAGAAAATCGGGACATTTTTATTCTTAAACTCGATTTCTGGCTAAACTAAGGCTTCTAGACCCATTAAACTTTACACTTTTTGTGTCTCTTAAAATTCGATTTGCGGCTAAACTAATTGTCCTAGCGACTTAAAAATTATATATTCGTGATCTTGGAAGTGCCACCTTTCAATCCATGTGACCTGTATGACCCAAAAAACCAGTTTTAAAAAATCGGCACATTTTTATCTTTAAACTCAATTTCTGGCTACACTAAAGCTCCTAGACCCATTAAACTCTACACTTTTTGTGTCTCTTAAAATTCGATATGCGGTTAAACTACTTGTCCAAGCGACTTAAAAATTATATATTCCTGATCATGGAAGTGCCACTTTTCAATCCATTTGACGTGTATGACACGAAAAAAAAATTCTAAAAAATCGGGACATTTTTATCTTCAAACTCGATTTCTGGCTAAACTAAGGCTCCTAATCCCATTAAACTTTACACTTTTTGTGTATCTTAAAATTCGATTTGCGGCTAAGCTACTCATCCTAGCGACTTAAAAATTATATATTCGTGATCTTGGAAGTGCCACCTTTTAATCCATGTGACGTGTATGACACAAAAAACCAATGTTAAAAAATCGGGACATTTTTATCTTTAAACTCGATTTCTGGCTACACTAAGGCTCATAGACCCATTAAACTGTACACTTTTTGTGTCTCTTAAAATTCGATTTGCGATTAAGCTACTTGTTATAGCGACTTAAAAATTATATACTCGTAATCTTGGAAGTGCCACCTTTTAATCCATGTGACGTGTATGACACAAAAAACCAATTTTAAAAAATCGGGACATTTTTATCTTTAAACTCGATTTCTGGCTACACTAAGGCTCATAGACCCATTAAACTGTACACTTTTTGTGTCTCTTAAAATTCGATTTGCGGCTAAACTACTTGTCCTAGTGACTTACAAATTATATATTCGTGATCTTGGAAGTGCCACCTTTCAATCCATGTGACGTGTATGACACGAAAAACCAATTTAAGAAAATCGGGACATTTTTATTCTTAAACTCGATTTCTGGCTAAACTAAGGCTTCTAGACCCATTAAACTTTACACTTTTTGTGTCTCTTAAAATTCGATTTGCGGCTAAACTAATTGTCCTAGCGACTTAAAAATTATATATTCCTGATCTTGGAAGTGCCACCTTTCAATCCATTTGACGTGTATGACACGAAAAAAAAATTCTAAAAAATCGGGATATTTTTATCTTCAAACTCGATTTCTGGCTAAACTTAGGCTCCTAATCCCATTAAACTTTACACTTTTTGTGTCTCTTAAAATTCGATTTGCGGCTAAGCTACTCATCCTAGCGACTTAAAAATTATATATTCGTGATCTTGGAAGTGCCACCTTTTAATCCATGTGACGTGTATGACACAAAAAACTAATTTTAAAAAATCGGGACATTTTTATCTTTAAACTCGATTTCTGGCTACACTAAGGCTCATAGACCCATTAAACTCAACACTTTTTGTGTCTCTTAAAATTCGATATGCGGTTAAACTATTTGTCCTAGCGACTTAAAAATTATATATTCCTGATCTTGGAAGTGCCACCTTTCAATCCATTTGACGTGTATAACACGAAAAACAAATTCTAAAAAATCGGGGCATTTTTATCTTCAAACTCGATTTCTGACTAAACTAAGGCTCCTAGGCCCATTAAACTTTACACTTTTTGTGTCTCTTAAACATCCTAGCGACTTAAAAATTAAATATTCGCGATCAGTGTCACCTTTCAATCCATGTGACGTGTATGACACCAAAAACCAATTTTAAAAAATCGAGACATTTTTATCTTCAAACTCGATTTTTAGCTAAACTAAGGCTCCTAGACCCATTAAACTGTACACTTTTTGTGTCTCTTAAAATTCGATTTGCGATTAAGCTACTTGTCCTAGCGACTTAAAAATTATATACTCGTGATCTTGGAAGTGCCACCTTTCAATCCATGTGACGTGTATGACACGAAAAACCAATTTAAGAAAATCGGGACATTTTTATTCTTAAACCCGATTTCTGGCTAAACTAAGGCTTCTAGACCCATTAAACTTTACACTTATTGTGTCTCTTAAAATTCGATTTGCGGCTAAACTAATTGTCCTAGCGACTTAAAAATTATATATTCGTGATCTTGGAAGTGCCACCTTTCAATCCATGTGACCTGTATGACCCAAAAAACCAATTTTAAAAAATCGGCACATTTTTATCTTTAAACTCGATTTCTGGCTACACTAAAGCTCCTAGACCCATTAAACTCTACACTTTTTGTGTCTCTTAAAATTCGATATGCGGTTAAACTAATTGTCCTAGCGACTTAAAAATTATATATTCGTGATCTTGGAAGTGCCACCTTTCAATCCATGTGACCTGTATGACCCAAAAAACCAATTTTAAAAAATCGGCACATTTTAATCTTTAAACTCGATTTCTGGCTACACTAAGGCTCCTAGACCCATTAAACTCTACACTTTTTGTGTCTCTTAAAATTCGATATGCGGTTAAACTACTTGTCCAAGCGACTTAAAAATTATATATTCCTGATCATGGAAGTGCCACCTTTCAATCCATTTGACGTGTATGACACGAAAAAAAAATTCTAAAAAATCGGGACATTTTTATCTTCAAACTCGATTTCTGGCTAAACTAAGGCTCCTAATCCCATTAAACTTTACACTTTTTGTGTCTCTTAAAATTCGATTTGCGGCTAAGCTACTCATCCTAGCGACTTAAAAATTATATATTCGTGATCTTGGAAGTGCCACCTTTTAATCCATGTGACGTGTATGACACAAAAAACCAATTTTAAAAAATCGGGACATTTTTATCTTTAAACTCGATTTCTGGCTACACTAAGGCTCATAGACCCATTAAACTCAACACTTTTTGTGTCTCTTAAAATTCGATATGCGGTTAAACTATTTGTCCTAGCGACTTAAAAATTATATATTCCTGATCTTGGAAGTGCCACCTTTCAATCCATTTGACGTGTATAACACGAAAAACAAATTCTAAAAAATCGGGGCATTTTTATCTTCAAACTCGATTTCTGACTAAACTAAGGCTCCTAGGCCCATTAAACTTTACACTTTTTGTGTCTCTTAAACATCCTAGCTACTTAAAAATTATATATTCGCGATCAGTGTCACCTTTCAATCCATGTGACGTGTATGACACGACAAAACCAATTTAAAAAAATCGGGACATTTTTATCTTTAAACTCGATTTCTGGCTAAACTAAGGCTCCTAGACCCATTAAACTTTACACTTTTTGTGTCTCTTTAAATTCGTTTTGCGGCTAAACTAGTTGTCCGAGCGACTTAAAAATTATATATTCGTGATCTTGGAAGTGCCACCTTTCAATCCATGTGACGTGTATGACACGAAAAAACAATTTTAAAAAATCGGGACATTTTTATCTTTAAACTCGATTTCTGGCTAAACTAAGGCTCCTAGACCCATTAAACTGTACACTTTTTGTGCCTCTTAAAATTCGACTTGCGCCTAAACTACTTATCCTAGCGACTTAAAAATTATATATTCGTGATCGTGACGTGTATGACACGAAAAACCAATTTTAAAAAATCGAGACATTTTTATCTTCAAACTCGATTTTTAGCTAAACTAAGGCTCCTAGACCCATTAAACTGTACACTTTTTGTGTCTCTTAAAATTCGATTTGCGATTAAGCTACTTGTTATAGCGACTTAAAAATTATATACTCGTGATCTTGAAAGTGTCACCTTTCAATCCATGTGACGTATATGTCACGAAAAACTTATTTTAAAAAATCGAGACATTTTTATCTTTAAACTCAATTTCAGGCTAAACTAAGGCTCCTAGACCCATTAAACTTTACACTTTTTGTGTCTCTTAAAATTCGATTTGCGGCTAAACTACTTGTCCTAGCGACTTACAAATTATATATTCGTGATCTTGGAAGTGACACCTTTTAATCCATGTGACGTGTATGACACAAAAAACCAATTTTAAAAAATCTTGACATTTTTATCTTTAAACTCGATTTCTGGCTACACTAAGGCTCCTAGACCCATTAAACTCTACACTTTTTGTGTCTCTTAAAATTCGATATGCGGTTAAACTATTTGTCCTAGCGACTTAAAAATTATATATTCCTGATTTTGGAAGTGCCATCTTTCAATCCATTTGACGTGTATAACACGAAAAACAAATTCTAAAAAATCGGGGCATTTTTATCTTCAAACTCGATTTCTGACTAAACTAAGGCTCCTAGGCCCATTAAACTTTACACTTTTTGTGTCTCTTAAAATTCGATTTGCGGCTAAGCTACTCATCCTAGCGACTTAAAGATTATATATTCCTGATCTTGGAAGTGCCACCTTTCAATCCATTTGACGTGTGTGACACAAAAAAAAATTCTAAAAAATCGGGACATTTTTATCTTCAAACTCGATTTGTGGCTAAACTAAGGCTCCTAGGCCCATTAAACTTTACACTTTTTGTGTCTCTTAAAATTCGATTTGCGGCTAAGCTACTCATCCTAGCGACTTAAAAATTATATACTCGTGATCTTGGAAGTGTCACCTTTCAATCCATGTGACGTATATGTCACGAAAAACTTATTTTAAAAAATCGAGACATTTTTATCTTTAAACTCAATTTCAGGCTAAGCTAAGGCTCCTAGACCCATTAAACTGTACACTTTTTGTGTCTCTTAAAATTCGATTTGCGGCTAAACTACTTGTCCTACCGACTTAAAAATAATATATTCGTGATCTTGGTAGTGACACCTTTTAATCCATGTGACGTGTTTGACACGAAAAACCAATTTTAAAAAATCGGGACATTTTTATCCTTAAACTCGATTTCTGGCTAAACTAAGGCTTCTAGACCCATTAAACTTAACACTTTTTGTGTCTCTTAAAATTCGATATGCGGTTAAACTACTTGTCCTAGCGACTTAAAAATTATATATTCGTGATCTTGGAAGTGCCACCTTTCAATCCATTTGACGTGTATGACACGAAAAAAAAAATTCTAAAAAATCGGGACATTTTTATCTTCAAACTCGATTTCTGGCTAAACTAAGGCTCCTAGCCCATTAAACTTTACACTTTTTTTGTCTCTTAAAATTCGATTTGCGGCTAAGCTACACATCCTAGCGACTTAAAAATTATATACTCATGATCTTGGAAGTGTCACCTTTCAATCCATGTGACGTATATGTCACGAAAAACTTATTTTAAAAAATCGAGACATTTTTATCTTTAAACTCAATTTCAGGCTAAACTAAGGCTCCTAGACCCATTAAACTTTACACTTTTTGTGTCTCTTAAAATTCGATTTGCGGCTAAACTACTTGTCCTAGCGACTTACAAATTATATATTCGTGATCTTGGAAGTGCCACCTTTCAATCCATGTGACGTGTATGACACGAAAAACCAATTTAAGAAAATCGGGACATTTTTATTCTTAAACTCGATTTCTGGCTAAACTAAGGCTTCTAGACCCATTAAACTTTACACTTTTTGTGTCTCTTAAAATTCGATTTGCGGCTAAACTAATTGTCCTAGCGACTTAAAAATTATATATTCCTGATCTTGGAAGTGCCACCTTTCAATCCATTTGACGTGTATGACACGAAAAAAAAATTCTAAAAAATCGGGATATTTTTATCTTCAAACTCGATTTCTGGCTAAACTTAGGCTCCTAATCCCATTAAACTTTACACTTTTTGTGTCTCTTAAAATTCGATTTGCGGCTAAGCTACTCATCCTAGCGACTTAAAAATTATATATTCCAAGTGCCACCTTTTAATCCATGTGACGTGCATGACACAAAAAACCAATTTTAAAAAATCGGGACATTTTTATCTTTAAACTCGATTTCTGGCTACACTAAGGCTCATAGACCCATTAAACTCAACACTTTTTGTGTCTCTTAAAATTCGATATGCGGTTAAACTATTTGTCCTAGCGAATTAAAAATTATATATTCCTGATCTTGGAAGTGCCACCTTTCAATCCATTTGACGTGTATAACACGAAAAACAAATTCTAAAAAATCGGGGCATTTTTATCTTCAAACTCGATTTCTGACTAAACTAAGGCTCCTAGGCCCATTAAACTTTACACTTTTTGTGTCTCTTAAACATCCTAGCGACTTAAAAATTAAATATTCGCGATCAGTGTCACCTTTCAATCCATGTGACGTGTATGACACGAAAAACCAATTTTAAAAAATCGAGACATTTTTATCTTTAAACTCGATTTCTGGCTAAACTAAGGCTCCTAGACCCATTAAACTGTACACGTTTTGTGCCTCTTAAAATTCGACTTGCGGCTAAACTACTTGTCCTAGCGACTTAAAAATTATATATTCGTGATCTTGGAAGTGTCACCTGTCAATATATGTGACGTGTATGACACGAAAAACCAATTTTAAAAAATCGAGACATTTTTATCTTCAAACTCGATTTCTAGCTAAACTAAGGCTCCTAGACCCATTAAACTTTACACTTTTTGTGTCTCTTAATATTCGATTTGCGATTAAGCTACTTGTCCTAGCGACTTAAAAATTATATACTCGTGATCTTGGAAGTGCCATCTTTCAATCCATTTGACGTGTATAACACGAAAAACAAATTCTAAAAAATCGGGGCATTTTTATCTTCAAACTCGATTTCTGACTAAACTAAGGCTCCTAGGCCCATTAAACTTTACACTTTTTGTGTCTCTTAAAATTCGATTTGCGGCTAAGCTACTCATCCTAGCGACTTAAATATTATATATTCCTGATCTTGGAAGTGCCACCTTTCAATCCATTTGACGTGTGTGACACAAAAAAAATTCTAAAAAATCGGGACATTTTTATCTTCAAACTCGATTTCTGGCTAAACTAAGGCTCCTAATCCCATTAAACTTTACACTTTTTGTGTCGCTTAAAATTCGATTTGCGGCTAAGCTACTCATCCTAGCGACTTAAAAATTATATATTTGTGATCTTGGAAGTGCCACCTTTCAATCCATGTGACGTGTATGACACAAAAAACCAATTTTATAAAATCTTGACATTTTTATCTTTAAACTCGATTTCTGGCTACACTAAGGCTCCTAGACCCATTAAACTCTACACTTTTTGTGTCTCTTAAAATTCGATATGCGGTTAAACTACTTGTCCAAGCGACTTAAAAATTATATATTCCTGATCTTGGAAGTGCCACCTTTCAATCCATTTGACGTGTATGACACGAAAAAAAAATTCTAAAAAATCGGGACATTTTTATCTTCAAACTCGATTTCTGGCTAAACTAAGGCTCCTAATCCCATTAAGCTTTACACTTTTTGTGTCGCTTAAAATTCGATTTGCGGCTAAGCAACTCATCCTAGCGACTTAAAATTTATATATTCGTGATCTTGGAAGTGCCACCTTTTAATCCATGTGACGTGTATGACACAAAAAACCAATTTTATAAAATCTTGACATTTTTATCTTTAAACTCGATTTCTGGCTACACTAAGGCTCCTAGACCCATTAAACTCTACACTTTTTGTGTCTCTTAAAATTCGATATGCGGTTAAACTATTTGTCCTAGCGACTTAAAAATTATATATTCCTGATTTTGGAAGTGCCATCTTTCAATCCATTTGACGTGTATAACACGAAAAACAAATTCTAAAAAATCGGGGCATTTTTATCTTCAAACTCGATTTCTGACTAAACTAAGGCTCCTAGGCCCATTAAACTTTACACTTTTTGTGTCTCTTAAAATTCGATTTGCGGCTAAGCTACTCATCCTAGCGACTTAAAAATTATATATTCGCGATCTTGGAAGTGTCACCTTTCAATCCATGTGACGTGTATGACAGGAAAAACCAATTTTAAAAAATCGAGACATTTTTATCTTTAAACTCGATTTCTGGCTAAACTAAGGCTTCTAGACCCATTAAACTTCACACTTTTTGTGTCTCTTAAAATTCGATATGCGGTTAAACTACTTGTCCTAGCGACTTAAAAATTATATATTCCTGATCTTGGAAGTGCCACCTTTCAATCCATTTGACGTGTGTGACACAAAAAAAAATTCTAAAAAATCGGGACATTTTTATCTTCAAACTCGATTTGTGGCTAAACTAAGGCTCCTAGGCCCATTAAACTTTACACTTTTTGTGTCTCTTAAAATTCGATTTGCGGCTAAGCTACTCATCCTAGCGACTTAAAAATTATATACTCGTGATCTTGGAAGTGTCACCTTTCAATCCATGTGACGTATATGTCACGAAAAACTTATTTTAAAAAATCGAGACATTTTTATCTTTAAACTCAATTTCAGGCTAAGCTAAGGCTCCTAGACCCATTAAACTGTACACTTTTTGTGTCTCTTAAAATTCGATTTGCGGCTAAACTACTTGTCCTAGCGACTTAAAAATAATATATTCGTGATCTTGGTAGTGACACCTTTTAATCCATGTGACGTGTTTGACACGAAAAACCAATTTTAAAAAATCGGGACATTTTTATCCTTAAACTCGATTTCTGGCTAAACTAAGGCTTCTAGACCCATTAAACTTAACACTTTTTGTGTCTCTTAAAATTCGATATGCGGTTAAACTACTTGTCCTAGCGACTTAAAAATTATATATTCGTGATCTTGGAAGTGCAACCTTTCAATCCATTTGACGTGTATGACACGAAAAAAAAAATTCTAAAAAATCGGGACATTTTTATCTTCAAACTCGATTTCTGGCTAAACTAAGGCTCCTAGCCCATTAAACTTCACACTTTTTGTGTCTCTTAAAATTCGATTTGCGGCTAAGCTACTCATCCTAGCGACTTAAAAATTATATACTCATGATCTTGGAAGTGTCACCTTTCAATCCATGTGACGTATATGTCACGAAAAACTTATTTTCAAAAAGCGAGACATTTTTATCTTTAAACTCAATTTCACGCTAAACTAAGGCTCCTAGAGCCATTAAACTTTACACTTTTTGTGTCTCTTAAAATTCGATTTGCGGCTAAACTACTTGTCCTAGCGAGTTAAAAATTATATATTCGTGATCTTGGAAGTGCCACCTTTCAATCCATGTGACGTGTATGACACGAAAAACCAATTTAAGAAAATCGGGACATTTTTATCCTTAAACTCGATTTCTGGCTAAACTAAGGCTTCTAGACCCATTAAACTTTACACTTTTTGTGTCTTTTAAAATTCGATTTGCGGCTAAACTAATTGTCCTAGCGACTTAAAAATTATATATTCGTGATCTTGGAAGTGCCACCTTTCAATCCATGTGACGTGTATGACACGAAAAATCAATTTTAAAAAATCGAGACATTTTTATCTTTAAACACGATTTCTGACTAAACTAAGGCTCCTAGACGCATTAAACTTTACACTTTTTGTGTCTCTTAAAATTCGATTTGCGGCTAAGCTACTTGTCCTAGCGACGAAAAACCAATTTTAAAAAATCGAGACATTTTTATCTTTAAACTCGATTTCTGGCTAAACTAAGGCTCCTAGACCCATTAAACTGTACACTTTTTGTGTCTCTTAAAATTCGATTTGCGGCTAAACTAATTGTCCTAGCGACTTAAAAATTATATATTCGTGATCTTGGAAGTGCCACCTTTCAATCCATGTGACGTGTATGACACGAAAAATCAATTTTAAAAAATCGAGACATTTTTATCTTTAAACACGATTTCTGACTAAACTAAGGCTCCTAGACCCATTAAATTTTACACTTTTTGTGTCTCTTAAAATTCGATTTGCGGCTAAGCTACTTGTCCTAGCGACGAAAAACCAATTTTAAAAAATCGAGACATTTTTATCTTTAAACTCGATTTCTGGCTAAACTAAGGCTCCTAGACCCATTAAACTGTACACTTTTTGTGTCTCTTAAAATTCGATTTGCGGCTAAACTAATTGTCCTAGCGACTTAAAAATTATATATTCGTGATCTTGGAAGTGACACCTTTTAATCCATGTGACGTGTATGACACGAAAAACCAATTTTAAAAAATCGGGACATTTTTATCCTTAAACTCGATTTCTGGCTAAACTAATGCTTCTAGACCCATTAAACTTCACACTTTTTGTGTCTCTTAAAATTCGATATGCGGTTAAACTACTTGTCCTAGCGACTTAAAAATTATATATTCCTGATCTTGGAAGTGCCACCTTTCAATCCATTTGACGTGTAGGATACAAAAAAAAATTCTAAAAAATCGGGACATTTTTATTTTCAAACTCGATTTCTGGCTAAAGTAAGGCTCCTAGGCCCATTAAACTTTACACTTTTTGTGTCTCTTAAAATTCGATTTGCGGCTAAGCTACTCATCCTAGCGACTTAAAAATTATATACTCGTGATCTTGGAAGTGTCACCTTTCAATCCATGTGACGTATATGTCACGAAAAACTTATTTTAAAAAATCGAGACATTTTTATCTTTAAACTCAATTTCAGGCTAAGCTAAGGCTCCTAGACCCATTAAACTGTACACTTTTTGTGTCTCTTAAAATTCGATTTGCGGCTAAGCTACTTGTCCTAGCGACTTAAAAATAATATATTCGTGATCTTGGTAGTGACACCTTTTAATCCATGTAACGTGTTTGACACGAAAAACCAATTTTAAAAAATCGGGACATTTTTATCTTTAAACTCGATTTCTGGCTAAACTAAGGCTTCTAGACCCATTAAACTTTACAATTTTTGTGTCTCTTAAAATTCGATATGTGGTTAAACTACTTGTCCTAGCGACTTAAAAATTATATACTCGTGATCTTGGAAGTGTCACCTTTCAATCCATGTGACGTATATGTCACGAAAAACTTATTTTAAAAAATCGAGACATTTTTATCTTTAAACTCAATTTCAGGCTAAACTAAGGCTCCTAGACCCATTAAACTTTACACTTTTTGTGTCTCTTAAAATTCGATTTGCGGCTAAACTAATTGTCCTAGCGACTTAAAAATTATATATTCGTGATCTTGGAAGTGCCACCTTTCAATCCATGTGACCTGTATGACCCAAAAAACCAATTTTAAAAAATCGGCACATTTTTATCTTTAAACTCGATTTCTGGCTAAACTAAGGCTCATAGACCCATTAAACTCAACACTTTTTGTGTCTCTTAAAATTCGATATGCGGATAAACTATTTGTCCGAGCGACTTAAAAATTATATATTCCTGATCTTGGAAGTGCCACCTTTCAATCCATTTGACGTGTATGACACGAAAAAAAAATTCTAAAAAATCGGGACATTTTTATCTTCAAACTCGATTTCTGGCTAAACTAAGGCTCCTAATCCCATTAAAAATTATATACTCGTGATCTTGGAAGTGTCACCTTTCAATCCATGTGACGTATATGTCACGAAAAACTTATTTTAAAAAATCGAGACATTTTTATCTTTAAACTCAATTTCTGGCTACACTAAAGCTCCTAGACCCATTAAACTCTACACTTTTTGTGTCTCTTAAAATTCGATATGTGGTTAAACTACTTGTCCAAGCGACTTAAAAATTATATATTCCTGATCTTGGAAGTGCCACCTTTCAATCCATTTGACGTGTATGACACGAAAAAAAAATTCTAAAAAATCGGGACATTTTTATCTTCAAACTCGATTTCTGGCTAAACTAAGGCTCCTAATCAAATTAAACTTTACACTTTTTGTGTCTCTTAAAATTCGATTTGCGGCTAAGCTACTCATCCTAGCGACTTAAAAATTATATATTCGTGATCTTGGAAGTGCCACCTTTTAATCCATGTGACGTGTATGACACAAAAAACCAATTTTAAAAAATCGGGACATTTTTATCTTTAAACTCGATTTCTGGCTACACTAAGGCTCATAGACCCATTAAACTCAACACTTTTTGTGTCTCTTAAAATTCGATATGCGGTTAAACTATTTGTCCGAGCGACTTAAAAATTATATATTCCTGATCTTGGAAGTGCCACCTTTCAATCCATTTGACGTGTATAACACGAAAAACAAATTCTAAAAAATCGGGGCATTTTTATCTTCAAACTCGATTTCTGACTAAACTAAGGCTCCTAGGCCCATTAAACTTTACACTTTTTGTGTCTCTTAAACATCCTAGCGACTTAAAAATTATATATTCGCGATCAGTGTCACCTTTCAATCCATGTGACGTGTATGACACGAAAAACCAATTTTAAAAAATCGAGACATTTTTATCTTCAAACTCGATTTCTAGCTAAACTAAGGCTCCTAGACCCATTAAACTTTACACTTTTTGTGTCTCTTAATATTCGATTTGCGATTAAGCTACTTGTCCTAGCGACTTAAAAATTATATACTCGTGATCTTGGAAGTGTCACTTTTCAATCCATGTGACGTATATGTCACGAAAAACTTATTTTAAAAAATCGAGACATTTTTATCTTTAAACTCAATTTCAGGCTAAACTAAGGCTCCTAGACCCATTAAACTTTACACTTTTTGTGTCTCTTAAAATTCGATTTGCGGCTAAACTAATTGTCCTAGCGACTTAAAAATTATATATTCGTGATCTTGGAAGTGCCACCTTTCAATCCATGTGACCTGTATGACACAAAAAACCAATTTTAAAAAATCGGCAAATTTTTATCTTTAAACTCGATTTCTGGCTACACTAAAGCTCCTAGACCCATTAAACTCTACACTTTTTGTGTCTCTTAAAATTCGATATGCGGTTAAACTACTTGTCCAAGCGACTTAAAAATTATATATTCCTGATCTTGGAAGTGCCACCTTTCAATCCATTTGACGTGTATGACACGAAAAAAAAATTCTAAAAAATCGGGACATTTTTATCTTCAAACTCGATTTCTGGCTAAACTAAGGCTCCTAATCCCATTAAACTTTACACTTTTTGTGTCTCTTAAAATTCGATTTGCGGCTAAGCTACTCATCCTAGCGACTTAAAATTTATATATTCGTGATCTTGGAAGTGCCACCTTTTAATCCATGTGACGTGTATGACACAAAAAACCAATTTTAAAAAATCTTGACATTTTTATCTTTAAACTCGATTTCTGACTACACTAAGGCTCCTAGACCCATTAAACTCTACACTTTTTGTGTCTCTTAAAATTCGATATGCGGTTAAACTATTTGTCCTAGCGACTTAAAAAGTATATATTCCTGATCTTGGAAGTGCCACCTTTCAATCCATTTGACGTGTATAACACGAAAAACAAATTCTAAAAAATCGGGGCATTTTTATCTTCAAACTCGATTTCTGACTAAACTAAGGCTCCTAGGCCCATTAAACTTTACACTTTTTGTGTCTCTTAAAATTCGATTTGCGGCTAAGCTTACTCATCCTAGCGACTTAAAAATTATATACTCGTGATCTTGGAAGTGTCACCTTTCAATCCATGTGACGTATATGTCACGAAAAACTTATTTTAAAAAATCGAGACATTTTTATCTTTAAACTCAATTTCAGGCTAAGCTAAGGCTCCTAGACCCATTAAACTGTACACTTTTTGTGTCTCTTAAAATTCGATTTGCGGCTAAACTACTTGTCCTAGCGACTTAAAAATAATATATTCGTGATCTTGGTAGTGACACCTTTTAATCCGTGTGACGTGTTTGACACGAAAAACCAATTTTAAAAAATCGGGACATTTTTATCCTTAAACTCGATTTCTGGCTAAACTAAGGCTCCTAGGCCCATTAAACTTTACACTTTTTGTGTCTCTTAAAATTCGATTTGCGATTAAGCTACTTGTCCTAGCGACTTAAAAATTATATACTCGTGATCTTGGAAGTGCCACCTTTCAATCCATTTGACGTGTATGACACGAAAAAAAAATTCTAAAAAATCGGGACATTTTTATCTTCAAACTCGATTTCTGGCTAAACTAAGGCTCCTAGGCCCATTAAACTTTACACTTTTTGTGTCTCTTAAAATTCGATTTTCGGCTAAGCTACTCATCCTAGCGACTTAAAAATTATATACTCGTGATCTGGGAAGTGTCGCCTTTCAATCCATGTGACGTATATGTCACGAAAAACTTATTTTCAAAAATCGAGACATTTTTATCTTTAAACTCAATTTCACGCTAAACTAAGGCTAATAGACCCATTAAACTTTACACTTTTTGTGTCTCTTAAAATTCGATTTGCGGCTAAACTACTTGTAATAGCGACTTAAAAATTATATATTCGTGATCTTGGAAGTGCAACCTTTCAATCCATGTGACGTGTATGACACGAAAAATCAATTTTAAAAAATAGAGACATTTTTATCTTTAAACAGGATTTCTGACTAAACTAAGGCTCCTAGACCCATTAAACTTTACACTTTTTGTGTCTCTTAAAATTCGATTTGCGGCTAAGCTACTCATCCTAGCGACTTAAAAATTATATATTCGTGATCTTGGAAGTGCCACCTTTTAATCCATGTGACGTGTATGACACAAAAAACCAATTTTAAAAAATCGGGACATTTTTATCTTTAAACTCGATTTCTGGCTACACTAAGGCTCATAGACCCATTAAACTTTACACTTTTTGTGTCTCTTAATATTCGATTTGCTATTAAGCTACTTGTCCTAGCGACTTAAAAATTATATACTCGTGATCTTGGAAGTGTCACCTTTCAATCCATGTGACCTGTATGACCCAAAAAACCAATTTTAAAAAATCGACACATTTTTATCTTTAAACTCGATTTCTGGCTACACTAAAGCTCCTAGACCCATTAAACTCTACACTTTTTGTGTCTCTTAAAATTCGATATGCGGTTAAACTACTTGTCCAAGCGACTTAAAAATTATATATTCCTGATCTTGGAAGTGCCACCTTTCAATCCATTTGACGTGTATGACACGAAAAAAAAATTCTAAAAAATCGGGACATTTTTATCTTCAAACTCGATTTCTGGCTAAACTAAGGCTCCTAATCCCATTAAACTTTACACTTTTTGTGTCTCTTAAAATTCGATTTGCGGCTAAGCTACTCATCCTAGCGACTTAAAAATTATATATTCGTGATCTTGGAAGTGCCACCTTTTAATCCATGTGACGTGTATGACACAAAAAACCAATTTTAAAAAATCGGGACATTTTTATCTTTAAACTCGATTTCTGGCTACACTAAGGCTCATAGACCCATTAAACTCAACACTTTTTGTGTCTCTTAAAATTCGATATGCGGTTAAACTATTTGTCCGAGCGACTTAAAAATTATATATTCCTGATCTTGGAAGTGCCACCTTTCAATCCATTTGACGTGTATAACACGAAAAACAAATTCTAAAAAATCGGGGCATTTTTATCTTCAAACTCGATTTCTGACTAAACTAAGGCTCCTAGGCCCATTAAACTTTACACTTTTTGTGTCTCTTAAACATCCTAGCGATTAAAAATTATATATTGGCGATCAGTGTCACCTTTCAATCCATGTGACGTGTATGATACGAAAAACCAATTTTAAAAAATCGAGACATTTTTATCTTTAAACTCGATTTCTGGCTAAACTAAGGCTCCTAGACCCATTAAACTGTACACGTTTTGTGCCTCTTAAAATTCGACCTGCGGCTAAATTACTTGTCCTAGCGACTTAAAAATTATATATTCGTGATCTTGGAAGTGTCACCTGTCAATATATGTGACGTGTATGACACGAAAAACCAATTTTAAAAAATCGAGACATTTTTATCTTCAAACTCGATTTCTAGCTAAACTAAGGCTCCTAGACCCATTAAACTTTACACTTTTTGTGTCTCTTAATATTCGATTTGCGATTAAGCTACTTGTCCTAGCGACTTAAAAATTATATACTCGTGATCTTGGAAGTGTCACCTTTCAATCCAAGTGACGTATATGTCACGAAAAACTTATTTTAAAAAATCGAGACATTTTTATCTTTAAACTCAATTTCAGGCTAAACTAAGGCTCCTAGACCCATTAAACTTTACACTTTTTGTGTCTCTTAAAATTCGATTTGCGGCTAAACTAATTGTCCTAGCGACTTAAAAATTATATATTCGTGATCTTGGAAGTGCCACCTTTCAATCCATGTGACCTGTATGACACAAAAAACCAATTTTAAAAAATCGGCACATTTTTATCTTTAAACTCGATTTCTGGCTACACTAAAGCTCCTAGACCCATTAAACTCTACACTTTTTGTGTCTCTTAAAATTCGATATGCGGTTAAACTACTTGTCCAAGCGACTTAAAAATTATATATTCCTGATCTTGGAAGTGCCACCTTTCAATCCATTTGACGTGTATGACACGAAAAAAAAATTCTAAAAAATCGGGACATTTTTATCTTCAAACTCGATTTCTGGCTAAACTAAGGCTCCTAATCCCATTAAACTTTACACTTTTTGTGTCTCTTAAAATTCGATTTGCGGCTAAGCTACTCATCCTAGCGACTTAAAAATTATATATTCGTGATCTTGGAAGTGCCACCTTTTAATCCATGTGACGTGTATGACACAAAAAACCAATTTTAAAAAATCGGGACATTTTTATCTTTAAACTCGATTTCTGGCTACACTAAGGCTCATAGACCCATTAAACTCAACACTTTTTGTGTCTCTTAAAATTCGATATGCGGTTAAACTATTTGTCCGAGCGACTTAAAAATTATATATTCCTGATCTTGGAAGTGCCACCTCTCAATCCATTTGACGTGTATAACACGAAAAACAAATTCTAAAAAATCGGGGCATTTTTATCTTCAAACTCGATTTCTGACTAAACTAAGGCTCCTAGGCCCATTAAACTTTACACTTTTTGTGTCTCTTAAACATCCTAGCGACTTAAAAATTATATATTCGCGATCAGTGTCACCTTTCAATCTATGTGACGTGTATGACACGAAAAACCAATTTTAAAAATCGAGACATTTTTATCTTTAAACTCGATTTCTGGCTAAACTAAGGCTCCTAGACCCATTAAACTGTACACGTTTTGTGCCTCTTAAAATTCGACTTGCGGCTAAACTACTTGCCCTAGCGACTTAAAAATTATATATTCGTGATCTTGGAAGTGTCACCTGTCAATATATGTGACGTGTATGACACGAAAAACCAATTTTAAAAAATCGAGACATTTTTATCTTCAAACTCGATTTCTAGCTAAACTAAGGCTCCTAGGCCAATTAAACTTTACACTTTTTGTGTCTCTTAAAATTCGATTTGCGGCTAAGCTACTCATCCTAGCGACTTAAAAATAATATATTCGTGATCTTGGTAGTGACACCTTTTAATCCGTGTGACGTGTTTGACACGAAAAACCAATTTTAAAAAATCGGGACATTTTTATCCTTAAACTCGATTTCTGGCTAAACTAAGGCTCCTAGGCCCATTAAACTTTACACTTTTTGTGTCTCTTAAAATTCGATTTGCGATTAAGCTACTTGTCCTAGCGACTTAAAAATTATATACTCGTGATCTTGGAAGTGCCACCTTTCAATCCATTTGACGTGTATGACACGAAAAAAAAATTCTAAAAATTCGGGACATTTTTATCTTCAAACTCGATTTCTGGCTAAACTAAGGCTCCTAGGCCCATTAAACTTTACACTTTTTGTGTCTCTTAAAATGCGATTTGCGGCTAAGCTACTCATCCTAGCGACTTAAAAATTATATACTCGTGATCTGGGAAGTGTCGCCTTTCAATCCATGTGACGTATATGTCACGAAAAACTTATTTTCAAAAATCGAGACATTTTTATCTTTAAACTCAATTTCACGCTAAACTAAGGCTAATAGACCCATTAAACTTTACACTTTTTGTGTCTCTTAAAATTCGATTTGCGGCTAAACTACTTGTAATAGCGACTTAAAAATTATATATTCGTGATCTTGGAAGTGCAACCTTTCAATCCATGTGACGTGTATGACACGAAAAATCAATTTTAAAAAATAGAGACATTTTTATCTTTAAACAGGATTTCTGACTAAACTAAGGCTCCTAGACCCATTAAACTTTACACTTTTTGTGTCTCTTAAAATTCGATTTGCGGCTAAGCTACTTGTCCTAGCGACGAAAAACCAATTTTAAAACATCGGGACATTTTTATCCTTAAACTCGATTTCTGGCTAAACTAAGGCTTCTAGACCCATTGAACTTTACTCTTTTTGTGTCTCTTAAAATTCGATATGCGGTTAAACTACTTGTCCTAGCGACTTAAAAATTATATATTCCTGATCTTGGAAGTGCCACCTTTCAATCCATTTGACGTGTATGACACGAAAAAAAAATTCTAAAAAACCGGGACATTTTTATCTTCAAACTCGATTTCTGGCTAAAAAGGCTCCTAGGCCCATTAAACTTTACACTTTTTGTGTCTCTTAAAATTCGATTTGCCTCTAAGCTACTCATCCTAGCGACTTAAAAATTATATACTCGTGATCTTGGAAGTGTCACCTTTCAATCCATGTAACGTATATGTCACGAAAAACTTATTTTAAAAAATCGAGACATTTTTATCTTTAAACTCAATTTCAGGCTAAACTAAGGCTCCTAGACCTATTAAACTGTACACTTTTTGTGTCTCTTAAAATTCGATTTGCGGCTAAACTACTTGTCCTAGCGACTTAAAAATAATATACTCGTGATCTTGGAAGTGTCACCTTTCAATCCATGTAACGTATATGTCACGAAAAACTTATTTTAAAAAATCGAGACATTTTTATCTTTAAACTCGATTTCTGGCTAAACTAAGGCTCCTAGGCCCATTAAACTTTACACTTTTCGTGTCTCATAAAATTCAATTTGCGGCTAAGCTACTCATCCTAGCGACTTAAAAATTATATACTCGTGATCTTGGAAGTGTCACCTTTCAATCCATGTGACGTATATGTCACGAAAAACTTATTTTAAAAAATCGAGATATTTTTATCTTTAAACTCAATTTCAGGCTAAACTAAGGCTCCTAGACCCATTAAACTGTACACTTTTTGTGTCTCTTAAAATTCGATTTGCGGCTAAACTACTTGTCCTAGCGACTTAAAAATTATATATTCGTGATCTTGGAAGTGTCACCTGTCAATATATGTGACGTGTATGACACGAAAAACCAATTTTAAAAAATCGAGACATTTTTATCTTCAAACTCGATTTCTAGCTAAACTAAGGCTCCTAGACATATTAAACTTTACACTTTTTGTGTCTCTTAAAATTCGATTTGCGATTAAGCTACTTGTCCTAGCGACTTAAAAATTATATACTCGTGATCTTGGAAGTGCCACCTTTTAATCCATGTGACGTGTATGACACGAAAAAACAATTTTAAAAAATCGGGATATTTTTATGTTTAAACTCGATTTCTGGCTAAACTAAGGCTCCTAGACCCATTAAACTGTACACTTTTTGTGTCTCTTAAAATTCGATTTGCGGCTAAACTACTTGTCCTAGCGACTTAAAAATAATATATTCATGATCTTGGAAGTGACACCTTTCAATCCATGTGATGTGTATGACACGAAAAATCAATTTTAAAAAATCGGGACACTTTCATCCTTAAACTCGATTTCTGGCTAAACTAAGGCTTCTAGACCCATTAAACTTTACACTTTTTGTGTCTCTTAAAATTCGATTTGCGGCTAAACTAATTGCCCTAGCGACTTAAAAATTATATATTCGTGATCTTGGAAGTGCCACCTTCCAACACATGTGACGTGTATGACACGAAAAACCAATTTTAAAAAATCGGGACATTTGTATCTTTAAACTCGATTTCTGGATAAACTAAGGCTCCTAGACCCATTAAACTTGACACTTTTTGTGTCTCTTAAAATTCGATTTGCGGCTAAACTACTTGTCCTAGGACTGAAAAATTATATATTCGTGATCTTGGAAGTGCCACCTTTCAATCCATGTGACGTGTATGACACGAAAAACCAATTTTAAAAAATCGGGACATTTTTATCTTTAAACTCGATTTCTGGCTAAACTAAGGCTCCTAGACCCATTAAGCTGTAAACTTTTTGTGTCTCTTAAAATTCGATTTGCGGCTAAGCTACTTGTCCTAGCGACTTAAAAATAATACATTCGTGATCTTGGAAGTGACACCTTTTAATCCATGTGACGTGTATGACACGAAAAACCAATTTTAAAAAATCGGGACATTTTTATCCTTAAACTCGATTTCTGGCTAAACTAAGGCTTCTAGACCCATTGAACTTTACACTTTTTGTGTCTCTTAAAATTCGATATGCGGTTAAACTACTTGTCCTAGCGACTTAAAAATAATATATTCGTGATCTTGGAAGTGACACCTTTTAATCCATGTGACGTGTATGACACGAAAAACCAATTTTAAAAAATCGAGACATTTTTATCTTCAAACTCGATTTCTAGCTAAACTAAGGCTCCTAGACCCATTAAACTTTACACTTTTTGTGTCTCTTAAAATTCGATTTGCGATTAAGCTACTTGTCCTAGCGACTTAAAAATTATATACTCGTGATCTTGGAAGTGCCACCTTTTAATCCATGTGACGTGTATGACACGAAAAAACAATTTTAAAAAATCGGGATATTTTTATGTTTAAACTCGATTTCTGGCTAAACTAAGGCTTCTAGACCCATTAAACTTTACACTTTTTGTGTCTCTTAAAATTCGATTTGCGGCTAAGCTAATTGCCCTAGCGACTTAAAAATTATATATTCGTGATCTTGGAAGTGCCACCTTCCAATCCATGTGACGTGTATGACACGAAAAACCAATTTTAAAAAATCGGGACATTTGTATCTTTAAACTCGATTTCTGGCTAAACTAAGGCTCCTAGACCCATTAAACTTGACACTTTTTGTGTCTCTTAAAATTCGATTTGCGGCTAAACTACTTGTCCTAGGACTTAAAAATTATATATTCGTGATCTTGGAAGTGCCACCTTTCAATCCATGTGACGTGTATGACACGAAAAACCAATTTTAAAAAATCGGGACATTTTTATCTTTAAACTCGATTTCTGGCTAAACTAAGGCTCCTAGACCCATTAAACTGTAAACTTTTTGTGTCTCTTAAAATTCGATTTGCGGCTAAGCTACTTGTCCTAGCGACTTAAAAATAATATATTCGTGATCTTGCAAGTCACACCTTTTAATCCATGTGACGTGTATGACACGAAAAACCAATTTTAAAAAATCGGGACATTTTTATCCTTAAAGTCGATTTCTGGCTAAACTAAGGCTTCTAGACCCATTGAACTTTACACTTTTTGTGTCTCTTAAAATTCGATATGCGGTTAAACTACTTGTCCTAGCGACTTAAAAATAATATATTCGTGATCTTGGAAGTGACACCTGTTAATCCATGTGACGTGTATGACACGAAAAACCAATTTTAAAAAATCGAGACATTTTTATCTTTAAACTCAATTTCAGGCTAAACTAAGGCTGCTAGACCCATTAAACTGTACACTTTTTGTGTCTCTTAAAATTCGATTTGCGGCTAAACTACTTGTCCTAGCGACTTAAAAATTATATATTCGTGATCTTGGAAGTGTCACCTGTCAATATATCTGACGCGTATGACACGAAAAACCAATTTTAAAAAATCGAGACATTTTTATCTTCAAACTCGATTTCTAGCTAAACTAAGGCGCCTAGACCCATTAAACTTTACACTTTTTGTGTCTCTTAAAATTCGATTTTCGATTAAGCTACTTGTCCTAGCGACTTAAAAATTATATACTCGTGATCTTGGAAGTGCCACCTTTTAATCCATGTGACGTGTATGACACGAAAAAACAATTTTAAAAAATCGGGATATTTTTATGTTTAAACTCGATTTCTGGCTAAACTAAGGCTCCTAGACCCATTAAACTGTACACTTTTTGTGTCTCTTAAAATTCGATTTGCGGCTAAACTACTTGTCCTAGCGACTTAAAAATAATATATTCGTGATCTTGAAAGTGACACCTTTCAATCCATGTGATGTGTATGACACGAAAAACCAATTTTAAAAAATCGGGACACTTTTATCCTTAAACTCGATTTCTGGCTAAACTAAGGCTTCTAGACCCATTAAACTTTACACTTTTTGTGTCTCTTAAAATTCGATCTTGGAAGTGCCACCTTCCAATCCATGTGACGTGTATGACACGAAAAACCAATTTTAAAAAATCGGGACATTTTTATCTTCAAACTCGATTTCTGGCTAAACTAAGGCTCCTAGGCCCATTAAACTTTACACTTTTTGTGTCTCTTAAAATTCGATTTGCGGCTAAGCTACTCATCCTAGCGACTTAAAAATTATATACTCGTGATCTTGGAAGTGTCACCTTTTAATCCATGTGACGTATATGTCACGAAAAACTTATTTTAAAAAATCGAGACATTTTTATCTTTAAACTCAATTTCAGGCTAAACTAAGGCTCCTAGACCCATTAAACTGTACACTTTTTGTGTCTCTTAAAATTCGATTTGCGGCTAAACTACTTGTCCTAGCGACTTAAAAATAATATATTCGTGATCTTGGAAGTGGCACCTTTTAATCCATGTGACGTGTATGACACGAAAAACCAATTTTAAAAAATCGGGACATTTTTATCCTTAAACTCGATTTATGGCTAAACTAAGGCTCCTAGGCCCATTAAACTTTACACTTTTTGTGTCTCTTAAAATTCGATTTGCGGCTAAGCTACTCATCCTAGCGACTTAAAAATTATATACTCGTGATCTTGGAAGTGTCACCTTTTAATCCATGTGACGTATATGTCACGAAAAACTTATTTTAAAAAATCGAGACATTTTTATCTTTAAACTCAATTTCAGGCTAAACTAAGGCTCCTAGACCCATTAAACTGTACACTTTTTGTGTCTCTTAAAATTCGATTTGCGGCTAAACTACTTGTCCTAGCGACTTAAAAATAATATATTCGTGATCTTGGAAGTGGCACCTTTTAATCCATGTGACGTGTATGACACGAAAAACCAATTTTAAAAAATCGGGACATTTTTATCCTTAAACTCGATTTATGGCTAAACTAAGGCTCCTAGGCCCATTAAACTTTACACTTTTTGTGTCTCTTAAAATTCGATTTGCGTCTAAGCTACTCATCCTAGCGACTTAAAAATTATATACTCGTGATCTTGGAAGTGTCACCTTTCAATCCATGTGACGTATATGTCACGAAAAACTTATTTTAAAAAATCGAGACATTTTTATCTTTAAACTCAATTTCAGGCTAAACTAAGGCTCCTAGACCCATTAAACTGTACACTTTTTGTGTCTCTTAAAATTCGATTTGCGGCTAAACTACTTGTCCTAGCGACTTAAAAATTAAATATTCGTGATCTTGGAAGTGTCACCTGTCAATATATGTGACGTGTATGACACGAAAAACCAATTTTAAAAAATCGAGACATTTTCATCTTCAAACTCGATTTCTAGCTAAACTAAGGCTCCTAGACCCATTAAACTTTACACTTTTTGTGTCTCTTAAAATTCGATTTGCGATTAAGCTACTTGTCCTAGCGACTTAAAAATTATATACTGGTGATCTTGGAAGTGTCACCTTTCAATCCATGTGACGTATATGTCACGAAAAACTTATTTTAAAAAATCGAGACATTTTTATCTTTAAACCCAATTTCAGGCTAAACTAAGGCTCCTAGACCCATTAAACTTTACACTTTTTGTGTCTCTTAAAATTCGATCTTGGAAGTGCCACCTTCCAATCCATGTGACGTGTATGACACGAAAAACCAATTTTAAAAAATCGGGACATTTTTATCTTCAAACTCGATTTCTGGCTAAACTAAGGCTCCTAGGCCCATTAAACTTTACACTTTTTGTGTCTCTTAAAATTCGATTTGCGGCTAAGCTACTCATCCTAGCGACTTAAAAATTATATACTCGTGATCTTGGAAGTGTCACCTTTTAATCCATGTGACGTATATGTCACGAAAAACTTGTTTTAAAAAATCGAGACATTTTTATCTTTAAACTCAATTTCAGGCTAAACTAAGGCTCCTAGACCCATTAAACTGTACACTTTTTGTGTCTCTTAAAATTCGATTTGCGGCTAAACTACTTGTCCTAGCGACTTAAAAATAATATATTCGTGATCTTGGAAGTGGCACCTTTTAATCCATGTGACGTGTATGACACGAAAAACCAATTTTAAAAAATCGAGACATTTTCATCTTCAAACTCGATTTCTAGCTAAACTAAGGCTCCTAGACCCATTAAACTTTACACTTTTTGTGTCTCTTAAAATTCGATTTGCGATTAAGCTACTTGTCCTAGCGACTTAAAAATTATATACTGGTGATCTTGGAAGTGTCACCTTTCAATCCATGTGACGTATATGTCACGAAAAACTTATTTTAAAAAATCGAGACATTTTTATCTTTAAACCCAATTTCAGGCTAAACTAAGGCTCCTAGACCCATTAAACTTTACACTTTTTGTGTCTCTTAAAATTCGATCTTGGAAGTGCCACCTTCCAATCCATGTGACGTGTATGACACGAAAAACCAATTTTAAAAAATCGGGACATTTTTATCTTCAAACTCGATTTCTGGCTAAACTAAGGCTCCTAGGCCCATTAAACTTTACACTTTTTGTGTCTCTTAAAATTCGATTTGCGGCTAAGCTACTCATCCTAGCGACTTAAAAATTATATACTCGTGATCTTGGAAGTGTCACCTTTTAATCCATGTGACGTATATGTCACGAAAAACTTGTTTTAAAAAATCGAGACATTTTTATCTTTAAACTCAATTTCAGGCTAAACTAAGGCTCCTAGACCCATTAAACTGTACACTTTTTGTGTCTCTTAAAATTCGATTTGCGGCTAAACTACTTGTCCTAGCGACTTAAAAATAATATATTCGTGATCTTGGAAGTGGCACCTTTTAATCCATGTGACGTGTATGACACGAAAAACCAATTTTAAAAAATCGGGACATTTTTATCCTTAAACTCGATTTATGGCTAAACTAAGGCTCCTAGGCCCATTAAACTTTACACTTTTTGTGTCTCTTAAAATTCGATTTGCGTCTAAGCTACTCATCCTAGCGACTTAAAAATTATATACTCGTGATCTTGGAAGTGTCACCTTTCAATCCATGTGACGTATATGTCACGAAAAACTTATTTTAAAAAATCGAGACATTTTTATCTTTAAACTCAATTTCAGGCTAAACTAAGGCTCCTAGACCCATTAAACTGTACACTTTTTGTGTCTCTTAAAATTCGATTTGCGGCTAAACTACTTGTCCTAGCGACTTAAAAATTAAATATTCGTGATCTTGGAAGTGTCACCTGTCAATATATGTGACGTGTATGACACGAAAAACCAATTTTAAAAAATCGAGACATTTTCATCTTCAAACTCGATTTCTAGCTAAACTAAGGCTCCTAGACCCATTAAACTTTACACTTTTTGTGTCTCTTAAAATTCGATTTGCGATTAAGCTACTTGTCCTAGCGACTTAAAAATTATATACTGGTGATCTTGGAAGTGTCACCTTTCAATCCATGTGACGTATATGTCACGAAAAACTTATTTTAAAAAATCGAGACATTTTTATCTTTAAACCCAATTTCAGGCTAAACTAAGGCTCCTAGACCCATTAAACTTTACACTTTTTGTGTCTCTTAAAATTCGATCTTGGAAGTGACACCTGTTAATCCATGTGACGTGTATGACACGAAAAACCAATTTTAAAAAATCGAGACATTTTTATCTTTAAACTCAATTTCAGGCTAAACTAAGGCTGCTAGACCCATTAAACTGTACACTTTTTGTGTCTCTTAAAATTCGATTTGCGGCTAAACTAATTGTCCTAGCGACTTAAATATTATATATTCGTGATCTTGGAAGTGTCACCTGTCAATATATCTGACGCGTATGACACGAAAAACCAATTTTAAAAAATCGAGACATTTTTATCTTCAAACTCGATTTCTAGCTAAACTAAGGCTCCTAGACCCATTAAACTTTACACTTTTGTGTCTCTTAAAATTCGATTTGCGATTAAGCTACTTGTCCTAGCGACTTAAAAATTATATACTCGTGATCTTGGAAGTGCCACCTTTTAATCCATGTGACGTGTATGACACGAAAAAACAATTTTAAAAAATCGGGATATTTTTATGTTTAAACTCGATTTCTGCTAAACTAAGGCTCCTAGACCCATTAAACTGTACACTTTTTGTGTCTCTTAAAATTCGATTTGCGGCTAAACTACTTGTCCTAGCGACTTAAAAATAATATATTCG